>CM038214.1:19293352-19426232 GCA_021442155.1 Cymbidium sinense
TTTTCATTCCAGGGAATCCAATGAATCCAAAAGCTAAATTTACCTAATATTTTGTTTAATTTAAGTTTTAGTAAAATCAAATTTCATTAATTAAACTAAAAGACACATTGATTTGACATATTCAAAGAATTAAGAATGTAAAATCTACCATAAAAAATTTCAAGTCAAAAGGATTTCTAGATTGGGAGATATTGCATTCTAAAGTCTAAATAGCTAAAATAATTTAATGGACTTTATAAAAATCATGGAAAATCATTTAAATCGATACTTTGGAAAATTATAACAAATCATAGAAAAATCATGAAATTAAATATTTGATTTGAAGGTATTTTAGAGGAGACTCAATTAAAATTGATCCTAATTAATTTTCAATAGTAATTAAGGCTTAATTTGGGTTTAATTGAAAATTCAATCAGCTTAATTACTCTCTAATTACCTAAACAATTTATCCCAAACTTTTTGAGGTTGATTAATGGATGACTCCTCCCAATTTTTCTTCAATTTATTACTTGGTTAAATATATAAATTGGTTGTCTTAACCTTAACTTTTTCCTAATAAATCAGCAAAATTAATTAATATTCTAAATAGTAAGAAAATTAAAGCTTGCTAATCATTGTGAAAGAGTAAATGGGCATGAGGAAATGAGATTCAACCTCTTTCCTAATCTTTTCCCTAAGTACATTTCACTTGAATGGAAATTAATTAATTTGGGATTAATTGATGGTTTAATTCATTAATTAAATTAGTTCATTAATCAATTTGAAACTATAATCACATGGAATCTTAATTAATCAATTCATGGGTCGATCTTTAGGTGTTCAATATCTTAAAGATATATAATGATATTATGGTTAACCCACATGTGTAGGAAAACTATGAAAGTACTTAATTAAGTTTCTTAACTTTATTAATCACTAAGTGTGAGCCAATTGCATTAGGCCTCTTTCATTTCTTAGGTTCATTATTGATTTAACTTCCAATGTATGTATATATCCTGTTGGCTAAGAATTACTTGGTTGATTAAATTAAGGCAACATAGGTAAGGGTCAATTAATGGATTTAATGAATAGTATAACCTAATTAACCCATAAAATCAACTTATTTATTTTCATTAAACCAAATTAATTCAAAAACATGGGAATAAGTTAGAATCAACAAACTTTACCTTATTTCTTCAAACAAAATTAAATATAAAATTGAAAATAATAATTAAAAAGCATTGGTTTTCTTTGAATGCTTTTATTTGATTTGATTGTCTTTAAAAATTAATTTAATTGAATGAAATCACATGTTTATGCCTATTCATTCATTTTTAATCATGTTAAATGTTGTATGTCATTTGAAATCATACATTCATCTTTTTAAAATTAATTAAATCAAATGGTTTTACTTTATGTCAAGCTTGCATGTGTTGATTTAATTTATAATAAGTGTGGCAATTATCATTATTAAATCCAAACATATTTTCCAAATCTTATAAATGAATGGTTACATATGCTATGAATGCTAGTTATAAATACATAGGAGATGTATGTGATTATAGCTTAAATGTGTGAAGTGAAGCTCCTTTCCTTTTATTCATGTATTGATTTATCTAAGTTAGAATGTTAATGATTATATAGTCTAGACATCCTAAGAATATGAGGCTTTAGTTAGCCCCAAGGTGGTCATTTGATTACCTCACTTCTCAGTTTAATAATGACACGTACTCCATTTGATTTCATTCTTATGTATTTCAATACTAGAATTTGGGTGAGGCTTTAATTCATATACATAAATAATTCAATCAAATTAAATATTTTTTTGCATGATTTTCATTCTCCAAATTACAAATACATGTGTATGTATCTATGAAAAGTGGTATATAGACATCCTAGAATATGAGGCTTTAGCTAGCTATAAGTAGGTCATTTGATTACCTCACTTTCTTAGTTTAACAAAGGCACATACTTTCTTATGACTTTTATACATACATGTGCATATTTAATTAGAGAATGGTAATCCTTCTTTTTTATTAAAAATACATGCATTTGCAATTGTTCAAGTGATTCAATTAATTAATCATTTGATTTGGAGCTCTCTTTCTTATGTTCATGCATATAAATTTACATATGGTTTGAATGTAATGGTATATAGTCTGCATATCAAGGAACATGAGGCTTTAGCTAGCCCTAAGGAAGTCATTTTATTACCTCACTTCCTTGGTTAACAATGACATGTACCTATTTTATTTCATCACTATGTATTTTTGCAAAAGAATTTAGATAGAGCCTTAAATTAATATGATAAAATAAATGAATTAGGGGGGAAATATAAAGCTTTAAATGTACATACTCACATCCATCATTCAAGTGTGCTAAAATATATTGTATGTGTAGGTATACTTATGACTTAATCATATGCATGCTACATGTGATGGAAAGGAATGATTTAGCATGTGGCATGTGATAGTATTTCAATTAGATTAATCTTAAGAAGCTTTTCACATTGAATATAATTATTTAAAGAGAACCTAAACTTAGGATTAATGTAAAATGTGTAATAAGCCATTCATTAAAGAGAACTAAATCAAATTAACATGCTTTAGAAAGTGGTTTAAGGTAGTGATGAAATAGGGAAACCTCTTTTCTCTTTAAAATACTTAGTTGCTAAGTCATATGAAATAAAAGAAAACATAAATTAAAACTTGCAAATCAATTATTGAATCTTTATACACTTAGAAAATCTTAACTCTTAGTTAGGCATACCACACAAGCCTTAATACACATACATTAGAATAAGTCACCACTTCTAGCCTTATATTAGGACAGTGCATGGTGTGATGTATGTTTTGTTTTGTGATGTATTATTTTAGACTGGATGTTAGGGTGTTTGTTTTTTAGACTAGATGGTAGGTCATGATTAGCCTAATCATATTTTCTACTAGGGATTATGTTTAAGGGGATGCTTAAAAATAAATATAAATGCTCTCTTTGTAGGTTGCTTAAGCCCCTAAGCATAATCCAAGTTAGACAGGGCTTACCAATGTGCAAGGTGCTAAGTCCTAATTATAAATATAACTACCTGGGTTGTATGTATTTTAGCTAACACTTGTCTTGCAAGTGTAGTTAGATTCACTTTTTCTATTTTAATCTAATTTTTCTTTAGGAATTAAGATTAGTGCTATGGGGGCATAAGGATGAGCATTGGCTAGAAGGCTTTGTCTTGGGAGGCTATGTGATGCCTTTGAAGTGGAGCAAATCAAATCAATGAAGGAGGAAGATACATGATGATATGAAGACTCTCATAGCATTTATCATTTATAAATTGCAAATTATTCTTTTATCTACTTGGTTGTATAAGGGTAGAGCTCAGTAACACATTTTTCTTTTTGTGTTATATGACCCACGCAATAGCCTATTATTCTTGTGTTAGTTATAAAATTTTTTTGATGTTATGGATGACATGCTTTTCTTAGTTTCTTTATATGTTTGATGTTTGAATGTGTGGCCTGGAATGCAATCAGGCTCTTAGAAAAAATTTAACCTTTCTTCCCAACTAGAACTCATAACTAAAGTTTTGAATGATTCATAACCTCACATAAAGCCTAGGACATAAATCAAATAATTAAAAGATTTAGCAACCCCTTAGCTGAATGTTGAATGGTCAACAACATGCATATCAAATTATTATGCTCTTAAAAATAGGGGATTTCCATCCTTACATGATAGGGGAATGCTTGAGTTGTCAGGGCATCCCTTATGTTTGAAAACATCCCTTTCTTGTTGATTTAGCCAACAACCTTATTTCATCATTCATGTAGGCATCAAAAACACAAAGCCTTTGTCAAAATGAATTGTCAAAATAAATAAAATTTGAAAAGATTTTACACTAGACTAAGTCATATGCTCATACCACTCATGCTCTATTCTCTTTAGGAGTGGGTTTAAGGACTTCAGTATCTTTCTAATTAAATAATAAAATAATTAATATTAAATCATATGATTGGACTTCTTGGATTTAAAACATAGAAGGTGTTAGCTGGTTGCGACTCCAATCGATTGAAAGTCTAGTAGTTGACAGTTTGTCCTATCTTATGGAGTTAAACCATATGACCATTTTCACTTAAATTTAGGTCACGCTTTAGCTTTTGCTAAAGCTCTCTAGATTTAGGATCTGAGGTGGATGATTCTTTTAGGCTACAAGCATAATCTTCACCTCTTAGGCATCTCCACAATCTTGTATTATTAGATTACAATTCTTAGCTTTATAATGAAATGTCAAATTTAACAAAATTGATCTTCTTCAATTTCAAAATTACAATGCCCATTTATAGGATAGCTTGAAATTCTCACTAGGTTTCTAGTATCAAGAGCATTCCCTACTCATTTACTTCAGCTACAATAATAAGTCTTCTCCTTGAGTTTTCCCAATTGATTTTCAAATACAACTAATCTTTTGATAGTCTAGACTTGAAATCTTTGGAGACTTTAATTGTTACTTTAATCAAGAGTATTCTTAATGGATTCACATCCTTTAGAATGTAATTAACTATGGAGGCTTGCCTCCATAAGGAACTTAACAAATCTTGACTTAAAATAAACCCTCTTTTTCCAAAGTAGGGGAAAGATCTGGTACATTCAAGACCCAGTCTTAGTCCTAGGTGATTTAGTTCATTATGGGGTGATGATTTCTATTTTTTAAGATAGTGCATCTTTTCTTAATGTCATACCGATCATTTCAATAAGTACCCTTAACAATCATGGTATCGATCTCAAAAATAAACACCACACCCAAGTTCTTTAAGACATAGCGTTGACATAGATAAAAAATGAGCATATACAAGAAATAAAAACCCTAGATTACTAAAACCATCTCTATTATAAACACGGTTCCATAAGCAAGTAGATCGGATCATTCTTCTTCTCAGCCTCAACCACCACCTCTCGAGTAGTATAATCCAACATCATATCCTTAATCTCTCCCTCCGCCACCACCACATCTATAACTTGGGTCACTCCTCCCTCTTCCAAAACCACCACTGCTCTAACCACCACCTCCATATCCACCAACACCTCTAGAGCCCCTACCATAACTATAACCACCTCACTCCTCGCTCACCATGCTTGAACCCTGATGGCGATGTTCTCTATGTTGTCTACACCTTCTTAAGGTTTACTTTTAGGTTTAGCTTTATTAGGTTTTAGGATTTAGGTTTATTTTTAATTTATTTAGTTACCATAGGTTTCAGTTTAGGTTTTAGGGTTTAGTGTTTATGGTTGAGGGTTTAGAATTTTAGGTTTTATGCTTTTAAGGTTTGGTTTAGGTTTAGGTTTAGTGTTTAGGTTTTAGAGGTTTAGTGTTTAGGTTTTAGATTTAGGGTTAGTTTAGGTTTAGGGTTTAGTTTAGGATTTAGGTTTAGCTTTTAGGGTTTAGGTTGGGTAGTGGCCCAGGGCCTGGGGTTTAGGGTTTAGGTGTGGTAGGGTTGTGGCCTAGGTTTAGTTAGGTTTCATTTGCTATTTTTTAGGATCTAGGAGATTGGTGTGGGTGTGGGTCAGTTGTAGGTCTTAGGTCAGGGTTTGGGTAGTTAGGTTTAGAGAAGGGTAGTGGGTTTAGGGTCATGGTTAGGTGTAGTTTAGTGTGAGTAAGGTTTAGGATTTAGTTAGCGGTTTTAGTGGAGGTTTTTTTAAAAAAATCAAAAACCAACAGTTTAGGTAGTTATTATTTTTTATTTTAGTTTATTTTAATATTTTATTTTTATTTTATTTATTTATTTTATTTATTTAGGTTTTTTATTTTAGGGTTTTCATTTTAGTTTATTTTATAGGAGTTTATGTTTATTTTTTAGTTTAGTTTTATATTTATTTTATTTTTTAAGTTTAGGTTTTATTTTTTATTTTTAGGTTTAGGGTTTGGTTTTTATTTTAGTTTTTTAGGTTTAGGATTATTTTTAGCTTTTATTTTTAGTTTAGGTTTAGGTTTATTTTCACTTTATTTTATTTTATTTAGTTTATTTAGTGTAGTTTTGTTTTATGTTTTATTTATTTTAGTTTAGTTTATTTTAGTGTAGGTTTAGATTTTTTTTTTTTATTTTATTTTAGGTTTAGGTTTTCTTTTAGGGTTTAAGTTTTATTTTAGGTTTATTTAGTAAGTTTACATTTTTTTATTTAGTTTTATTATTTTATTTTATTTTTTTTATTTTTTACATTTAATTTTATTATATTTAGTTTTTTTTTTCGGTTTATTTTATTATTTTATTTTAGTTAAGGTTTTATTTATTTTATTTTATTTTAGTTTTTTTATTTTATTTTATTATTTATTATTATTTTCTTTTTTTTATGTTTAGGTTTAGGTTTAGTTTTAGTTTAGTTTTATTTTATTTTATTTTTTTAATTTTAGGTTTAGGTTTTTTATTTATTTTATTTTTAGGTTTTATTTAGTTTAGGTGTAGGTTTTAAGTTTTAGGGTTTTGGTTTTGGGTTTGGGGTTTTTGGTATAGGGTTTAGGGTTTGGGGTTTAGGGTTTAGGGTTTAGGGTTTTGAGTTTAGGGTTTAGCTTTTAGGTTTAGGGTTCATGTTTTAGTTTAGGGTTTATGGATTTTGATTTTTTTTTTATAGAGAACAAATTCAGATTCAACTTTTCTTTTTTTTGATATCATCAACCAAGTAACACACCAAGTTTTCTAAGACACAAACGACAGCTTAGATAAAAAAAGGGCATGCATAGAGCAAATCAAAAACCTAGATAACTAGAATCGTTTATACTATAAAGACATGGTTTCATAAGCAGCAGATCGGATCGACCATTCTTCAATTTCTCCAGTTCCCATCAGAACCACCCTGGCCTCTCGAGTAGCGGGATCCACCATCATATCCCTGATCTCTCTCTCTTTTCCACCACGACTACTCTAACTTCTCTCGCCTCCATAGCCACCACTACTAGGACCACCACCTCCATATCCGCCAGCACCTCCAAATCCCCCATCACCACTATGATAACTATTGTCTCTGCCTTTGCCTCCACCATTAGATCTAGACTGAGCCTGGTGACGGTGATGTTCCTGCCATCAAGGTTCTTCCTAATCTTAAGGTATAGGTTTAGAACTTTTAGGTTTTAGGTTTATTTTTTTTAATTTATTTATTAGGTTTAGGTTTAGGAATTGGGTTTAGGGTTTAGGCTTAGGATTTTAGGTTTAGTTCTGGTTAATATTCTAAGTTTATTTCTATGTTTAATTTTTTTAGTTTATGTTTAGGATTATTTTATTTTATTTAGTTTATGTTTATAGTTTAGTTTGTTTTATTTAGGTTAAGTTTATTTATTTTAGTTTATTTTATTTTAGTTTAGGTTTAGGTTTTATGTTATTTTGTTTATTTTATTTTTATTTTAGGTTTAGTATTTGTTTTTAATTTAGGGTTTATATTTTTTATTATATTTAGGTTTTATTTTAATTTTATTTTTAGGTTTAGTTTTTATTTAGTTATTTTCTTTTATTTTAGATTTATTTTTTATTTATATTTAATTTTATTTATTTATGTTTTTATTCATAGTTTTATTTTTTTTAATTTAGTTTTTATTTATTTACTTTTATTTACTTTATTAATTAATTTAATTTTATTTTAGGTTTAGTTTAGGTTTAGGTTTAATTTTATTTATTATGTTATTTACATTTAGTTTAATTATTTATTTTATTTTTTAGTTTTAGAGATTTATGGCTCAGGCTCAGTTTTACTTTTAAGTGTAGGTCCAGATTTAGGGTTAGTTTGGGTTTAGTTTAGTTTTAGGGTTTAGTTGATTTAGGTTTTGTGGTATAGGTTTAGTGTTTAATTTAGGTTTAAGTTTAAGTTGTTTTAGTTTAGGTAGTTTTAGGGTTTGGGATTGGGTTTAGTTTAGTGGAGTGATCAGGGTTTTGGTTTAGGTATAGTTTGTGGTCATGGTAGGATTTAGTTTTTGTATAGTTTTATAAATTTAGGATTTTCATTAATTGGTAGTCACATTAGGTTATGGATTTAGGGTTTTAGGTTTGATTTTAAAAAGTCTGGATTTTTTCATTCATGGAAAATCATTTAATGGCTGCTAAAATTTTCCTGAATATTTTGATTTAATTTAAGTTTTAGTAAAATTAAATTTTAATAAACTTAAAAAAGACAATTAATTGATTTTAATTATATTGAATTAAAATGAGCAAAATCTCTAAATCAAAAATTTCTTGGTCAAAATATTTCTAAATTAATCTTAAAGTCTAAATAAAGCTAAAATAATTTAATGGACTTTATAAAAATCATGGAAAATCATTTAAATCATATATTTTGGAAAATTATAATAAACTTAAAAATCATGAAAGCAATTAAAATTTGATTTGAATCAATTTGAAGATTCAAGCATGGAATCTTAATTAATTTCATGGGTATCTTTAGGTGTTCAATATCTTAAAGATATTTAATGAAATTATGGTTAACCCACATGTGTGAGAAAACTATGAAAGTACTTAATTAAGTTTCTTAACTTTATTAATCGCTAAGTGTGAGCCAATTGCATTAGGCCTCTTTCATTTCCAGGTTCATTATTGATTTAACTTCCAATGTATATATATATATCATGTTGGCTCAGAATTACTTGGTTGATTAAATTAAGGCAAAATAGGTAAGGGTCAATTAATGAATTTAATGAATAGTATAACCTAATTAACCCATAAAATCAACTTAATTATTTTTCATTAAACCAAATTAATTCAAAAACATGGGAATAAGTTAGGATCAACAAACTTTACCTTATTTCTTCAAATAAAATTAAATATAAAATTGAAAATAATAATTAAAAAGCATTGGTTTTCTTTGAATGCTTTTATTTGATTTGATTGTCCATAAAAATTAATTTAATTGAATGAAATCACATGTTTATGCCTATTCATTCATTTTTAATCATGTTAAATGTTGTATGTCATTTGAAATCATACATTCATCTTTTAAAATTAATTAAATCAAATGGTTTTACTTTATGTCAAGTATGTGTTGATTTAATTTATAATAAGTGTGGAAATTATCATTATTAAATCCAAACATATTTTCCAAATCTTATAAATGAATGGTTACATATGCTATGAATGCTAGTTATAAATACATAGGAGATGTATGTGATTATAGCTTAAATGTGCAAAGTGAAGCTCCTTTCCTTTTATTCATGTATTGATTTATCTAAGTGAGAATGTTAATGATTATATAGTCTAGACATCCTAAGAATTGAGGCTTTAGTTAGCCCTATGTGGTCATTACCTCACTTCTAGTTTAACAATGGCACGTACTCCATTTGATTTCATTCTTATGTATTTCTATACTAGACTTTGGGTGAGGCTTTAATTCATATACATAAATAATTCAATCAAATTAAATATCATTTTTTTGCATGATTTTCATTCTCCAAATTACAAATACATGTGTATGTATCTATGAAAAGTGGTACATTGTCTAGACATCCTATGAATATGAGGCTTTAGCTAGCTATAAGTAGGTCATTTGATTACCCACTTTCTTCATTTAACAAAGGCACATACTTCCTTATGACTTTTATACATACATGTGCATATTTAATTAGAGAATGGTAATCCTTCTTTTTTATTAAAAATACATGCATTTGCAATTGTTCAAGTGATTCAATTAATTAATCATTTGATTTGGAGATTCTTTCTTATGTTCATGCATATAAATTTACATATTGTTTAAATGTAATGGTATATAGTCTGCATATCAAGGAACATGAGGCTTTAGCTAGTCCTAAGAAAGTCATTTTATTACCTCACTTCCCTGTTTTAACAATGACATGTACCTATTTTATTTCATCACTATGTATTTTTGCAAAAGAATTTAGATAGAGCCTTAAATTAATATGATAAAATAAATGAATTAGAGGCAAAATATAAAGATTCAAATGTACATACTCACATCCATCATTCAAAAAAATATATTGTATGTGTATATACTTATGACTTAATCATATGCATGTTACATGTGATGGAAAGGAATGATTTTAGCATGTGGCATGTGATAGTATTTCAATTAGATTAATCTTAAGAAGCTTTTCACATTGAATATAATTATTTAAAGAGAACCTAAACTTAGGATTAATGTAAAATGTGTAATAAGCCATTCACTAAAGAGAACTAAATCAAATTAACATGCTTTAGAAAGTGGTTTAAGGTAGTGATGAAATAGGGAAACCTCTTTTCTTCTCTTTAAAACACTTAGTTGCTAAGTGTAGGTCATATGAAATAAAAGAAAACATAAATTAAAACTTACAAATCAATTATTGAATCTTTCTACACTTAGAAAATCTTAACTCTAAAGCCTAGTTAGGGCATACCACAAGCCTTAATACACACATTAGAATAAGTCACCACTTCTAGCCTTATATTAGGATGGTGTGATGGTTTGTTTTTGTGATGTATTATTTTAGACCTGGATGTTAGGGTGTTTATTTTTTTTTGATGGTACATGATGCCTAATCATATTTTCTACTAGGGATTTTGTTTAAGGGGATGCTTAAAAATAAATATAAATGCTCTCTTTGTAGGTTGCTTAAGCTCTAAGCATAATCCAAGTTAGTGCTTGGTTTAATGTAAAGGTACTAAGTCCAAATTATAAATAACCCTAGGTTGTATGTATTTTTAGCTAACACTTGTCTGGTGTAGTTAGATTCAGTTTTTCTATTTTAATCTAATTTTTCTTTAGGAATTAAGGTTAGCTATGGGGCATAAGGATGAGCATTGGCAAGGCTTTGTCTTGGGAGGCTATGTGATGCCTTTGAAGTGGAGCAAATCAAATCAATGAAGGAGAAGATACATGATGACATGAAGACTCTCATAGCATTTATCATTTGTAAATTGCAAATTATTCTTTTATGTGGTTGTATAAGGGTAGAGAGAACCCATTTTTCTTTTTTTGTTATAATGACGACACTACAATAGCTGTTATTCTTTTGTGTTAGTTATAAAATTTTTTTTGATGTGTAGTGCACAATTAGGATGACTTTTCTTAGTTTCTTTATATGTTTGATGTTTGAATGTGTGGCTGGAAAAATTTAACCTTTCTTCCCAACTAGAACTCATAACTAAAGTTTTGAACAATTCATAACCACATAGCCTAGGACATAAATCAAATAATTAAAAGATTTAGCAACCCTTATGAATGTTGAATGGACAACAACATGCATATCAAATTATTATGCTCTTAAAATAGGGATTTCCATCCTTACATGATAGGGGAATGCTTGAGTTGTCAGGGCATCCCTTATGTTTGAAAACATCCCTTTCTTGTTGATTTAGCCAACAACCTTATTTCATCATTCATGTAGGCATCAAAAACACAAAGCCTTTGTCAAAATGAATTGTCAAAATAAATAAAATTTGAAAAGATTTTACAATAGACTAAGTCATACGCTCATACCAATCATGCTCTAGTCTCTTTAGGAGTGGGTTTAAGGACTTGATCTTTCTAATTAAATAATAGCAATTAATATTGCAAATCATATGATTGGACTTCATGGATTTAAAGCATAGAAGCATTACTCCAAATGATTGAAAGTCTAGCGCAAGTTTGTCCCATCTTATGGAGTTAAACCATATGCCCATTTTCACTTAGATTTAGGTCACTTTAGCTTATGCTAAAGCTCTCTAGATTTAGGATCGAGGTGGATATTTCTTTTTAGGCTACATAATCCTCACCTATTAGGCATCTCCACAATCTTGTATTATTAGGTTACAATTCTTAGCTTTATAATGAAATGTCAAATTTAACAAAATTGATCTTCTCTCAATTTCAAAATTACAATGCCCATTTATAGGATAGCTTGAAATTCTCACTAGGTTTCTAGTATCAAGAGCATTCCCTACTCATTTACTTTAGCTACAATAATAAGTCTTCTCCTTGAGTTTTCCAATTGATTTTCAAATACAACTAATCCTTTGATAGTCTAGACTTGAAATAGAGACTTTAATTATTACTTTAATCAAGAGTATTCTTAATGGATTCACATCCTTTAGAATGTAATTAACTATTTTGCCTCCATAAGGAACTTAACAAATCTTGACTTAATATAAACCCTACTTGGCTTTTCCATGTAAAGGGGAAAGATCTTTGGTATTCAAGACCCATCTCTTAGTCCTTATTAGGTGATTTGGTTCATTATAGGGTGATGATTTCTATTTTTTAAGATAGTGCATCTTTTCTTAATGTACATCATTTCAATAAGTACCCTTAACAACCGCATGGTATCCGACATCAAAAAAATAACACCACACCCCAAGTTCTTTAAGACATAAGAGATACATAAAAATGAGTTTGTAAATAAAACCCTAGATAACTAGAACGCTCTATTATAAAGACATAAGTTCTATAGATGGATCGATCGTTTCTTGATTCTCCAGTTCTCATCGAACCACCCCGCCTCTCATAGTATAATCCAACATCATATCCTTAATCTCTCCCTCCCACCACCACATCTATAACTTGTCTCTTCCAAAACCACCGCTCTAACCACCACCTCCATATCCACCATAACACCTAGAGCCCCTACCATAACTATGATAACCACGCCTCGCCTCTCACGCTTCATGCTTGAACCTGTTGATGGCGTGTTCCTCTCAAGGTTCTGCACCTTCTTAAGGTTTACTTTTAGGTTTAGGTTTATTAGGTTTTTGGGTTTAGGTTTATTTTTTAATTTATTTAGTTACTTTAGGTTTGTTTTAAGTTTTGGGTTTATGGTTTAGTAAGAGTTTAGATTTTATGTTTTTAAGTTTTGGGTTTAGGTTTAGGTGGGTTTAGTGTTTTTAGGTTTTAGAGTTTGGGTTTTAGGATTTAGGGTTAGTTTAGGTTTTTAGGTTTAATTTAGGTTTAGTTTATAGTTTTAAGTAGAGTTTAGGGTTTAGTTTATCAGTGGTTTAGGGTTTGGAGCTTTAGGTTTAGGATATTGAGGTTTATGATTTGGGTTTAAGGTTTTAGGTGTAGGGTTGTTAGGGTCAGGTTTGTGTGGGTTTTAAGTCAGTGGTTTAGATTTTTAGTTTAGGGTGGGTAGTGTGGTAATTAGTAGCTCATGGCTTTAGCACAGTGAGGGTTTTAGAGAGTTTAGTTTTAGGATTTAGTTAAAGGCTGGTTTTTAGTGGTTTAGGGTTTTTAAAAAAAAAGCAAAACCAACACTTTAGGTTTATATTTATTTTATTTATTAGTTTATTTTATATTTAATTTTATTTAGTTTATTTTATTTTATTCAGTTTAATTTATTTATTTTAGGTTTATTTATTTTAGTTTAGGTTTTCATTTTAGTTTATTTTATAGGTTTAGGTTTATGTTTATTTTTAGTTTTGTTTTATATTTATTTTTTTTTAAGTTTAGGTTTTATTTTTTATTTTAGGTTTAGGGTTTGGTTTTATTTTAGTTTTAGGTTTAGGATTATTTTAGCTTTTATTTTAGTTTATGTTTATTTATTTATTTTAGTTTATTTTAGTGTAGGTTTAGATTTTTTTTTATTTTGTTTATTTCAGGTTTAGGTATTTTTTAGTTTAGGGTTTAAGTTTTATTTTTAGGTTTATTTTGTAAGTTTATATTTTTATTTAGTTTTTATTCTATTTTATTTAGGCTTATTTTTTATTTTACATTTAATTTTTATTATATTTAGTTTTTTATTTTTCAGTTTATTTTATTTTTTTATTTTAGTTAAGGTTTTATTTATTTTATTTTAGTTTAGTTTTTATTTTATTTTTTTATTTTTATGTTTAGGTTTAGGTTTAGGTTTTAGTTTAGTTTTTTATTTTATTTTATTTTTTTAATTTTTAGGTTTAGGTTTTTTATTTATTTTATTTTTAGGTTTTATTTAGTTTAGGTGTAGGTTTTAAGTTTTATTTGGTTTTGGATTTTTATGTGGGTTTAGGGTTTGGGGTTTAGGGTTTAGGGTTTAGGGTTTTGAGTTTAGGGTTTAGGGTTTAGCTTTTAGGTTTAGGGTTCATGTTTTAGTTTAGGGTTTATGGATTTTGATTTTTTTTTATAGAGAACAAATTCAGATTCAACATTTCTTCTTTTCGATATCATCAACCAAGTAACACACCAAGTTTTCTAAGACACAAACGACAGCTTAGATAAAAAAGGCATGCATAGAGCAAATCAAAACCCTAGATAACTAGAATCGTTTATACTATAAAGACATGGTTACATAAGCAGCAGATCGGATCGACCATTCTTTAATTTCTCCAGTTCCCATCTAACCACCTCGCCGAGTAGGGATCCACCATCATATCCTCTTCTCTCTTTTCCACCAGACTACTCTAACTTCTCTCTCGCCTCCATACCACCACTACCACCACCTCCATATCCAAGACCTCCGTGATCCCCCATCACCATAATAACTTTGCCTCCACCATTAGATCTAGACTGAGCCTGGCTGATGGTGATGTTCCTGCCATCAAGGTTCTTCCCAATCTCAAGGTTTAGGTTTAGAGAACATTTAGGTTTTAGGGTTTAGGTTTATTTTTAATTTATTTAGTTACATTAGGTTTAGGTTTAGAATTGGGGTTTAGGGTTTAGGTTTAGGATTTAGGTTTAGTTAATATTCTAAGTTTATTTCTATGTTTAATTTTTTTAGTTTATGTTTAGGTTTATTTTATTTTATTTAGTTTAGGTTTAGGTTTAGTTTATTTTAGGTTTAAGTTTTTTATTTATTTATTTTAGTTTAGTTTAGGTTTATGTTATTTTGTTTATTTTATTTTTATTTTAGGTTAGTATTTTTTTCTAATTTAGGGTTTATATTTTTTATTTTTTTATATTAAGGTTTTATTTTAATTTTATTTTTAGTTTAGGTTTTATTTAGTTTCTATTTTCTTTATTTTAGATTTATTTAATTTTATTTTATTTAGGTTTTTTATTTTATTTTTTTTTAATTTAGTTTAAGTTTTATTTATTTTACTTTTATAGTTTTATTAATTAATTTTAATTTTATTTTAGGTTTAGTTTTTTTTAGGTTTTAATTTTATTTTATTTTATTATGTTATTTACTTTAGGTTTTAATTATTTATTTTATTTTTTAGGTTTATTTAGTTTAGCTTTAGGGTTTAGGGTTTTATTTTTAGGGTAGGGAGTTTGTGGGTTTAGTAGTTAGTGGTTTAGGTTTAGTGGCTCAGTTTGTGGATTTAGTGTTTTTTATGGTTATAGAGTGTTAAGTTAATTTAGGGTTTATTTAGATTTTAGGTTTAAGGCCTAGCCAGTTTTAGGTTTAGATCTGTCAGGTTTTAGGAGTGATGTGGTTGGGTATAAGTATCAGGTTTAGGATTTAGGGTTTTAGGGTAGTGTATAGTAGATTTAGTATTTGTGTAGGTTTAGGATCAGGTTTGGGGTTTAGGGAGTTAGGGTTTTTTTTAATAGAAACCAATAGGTTTAGGTTTGTTTAGTTTATTTTCTTTATTTTAGTTTATTTTATTTTCATTTTATTTAGGTTTATTTTTTTATTAGTTTATTTATTTTAGTTTATTTATTTAGTTTTTTATCTTAGTTTATTTTTATCTTTAGGTTTAGTTTATGCTTATTTTTGGGTTAATTTTTATTTTATTTTTGGGTTTAAGTTTTATTTATTTATTTTTGGGTTTAAGTTTAAGTTTTTATTTTATCTTTTTAGGTTTAGTTTAGGTTTTATTTTAGGATTTATTTTAGGTTTTTTTTTTTAATTTTGGTTTGGGATTATTTTAGTTTATTTTATTTTATTTAGTTTAGGTGTAAGTTTAGTTTATTTTAAGTTTAGTTTAGGTTTATTTATTTTACTTAGTATTTTATTTTAGGTTTAGGTTTATTTTATTTTGTTTATTTTAGGTTTAGGTTTTATTTTTAATTTAGGATTAGTTTTTTTTTTTATTTATTTCTAGGTTTTATTTTAAGGTTTATTTTTTTAGGTTTAAGTTTTTATTTAGTTTTTATTTAATTTTATTTAAGGTATATTTTATTTTTATTTTATGTTTACTTTTATTTTATTTAGGTTTTTTATTTTTAGGTTTATTTTATTTTTTAGTTTAGTTTTTTATTTATTTTATTTTAGTTTAAGTTTTTTATTTATTTTATTTAGTTTAGTTTTTTTTTTTTATTTTTTAGTTTAGGTTTTAGTTTTAGGTTTATTTTTTATTTTATTTTTTTTTTTATTATTTAGGTTTTATGTTTTAATTTTATTTTTTGGTTTTATTTAGTTTGTTCTGTTTTATTTAGGGTTTTGGGTTTAGAGTTTAGGGTTTAGAGTTTTGGGTTTTGTAGGATTTAGGGATTAGGGTTTAGGGTTTTAGTGTTTAGGGTTTAAGGTTTAGAGTTGTAGGTTTAAGGTTTAGGGTTTAGGTTAATTTGGTGAGGGTTTGGGCTGGGATTTTTTTGTTTTTTGTTTTTAAATTTTTTTAAATTAATAAACTAGTAGGTTTATTTTAATGCATTTATTTTTTTTTATTTATTTTATAATTTTTTATTTATTTTATTTTTTAAATTATGTAAACTAGTAGGTTTAGGTTTATTTAATTTATTTTTTATTTATTTCAATTAAATTTATTTTATAAATTATCTGACTTCTGGACTTATAACCACTTGGAGTGGCCTCCATCTAACTCTTCTTATGATTTCAAAACCACATAGTAGACTGGTCTTATGAATTGCAAGATAGCTATGGTAGTTTTTTAATTAGAAAGAGACTAAAGTCCTAAACACACTCTAGACTGAGAGCATGAGGCATATAACTTAATCCATAGATGAAAAATCTTTTCAAATTTTATTTCATTTTAGGCACAACATTTTGACAGAGGCTTTAGGATTTCTTATGCCAAAATGCATGATGAAATAAGTTATGGGTCAAATCAGTTTGAAGAAGGTGTTCTCCACCACAAGAGATGCCCTCAGAGGTCAAGCATTCCTTTATCGTGCAAGGATGGAGATCCTTCATGTTCAAGAGAGAAAGAATATTCATGCATGATGTGAAACATATAACCATATTCGATATGAGTTGTTTAAAATTTAGTTGAGTGAAAAGTTATTTTTATCCTAAGAGCTTAATGGTATCAAAGCCACACCTTAAAGCATCAATCATTTAAGAAATAATGAGAAACATGTCGCATTAATGCAAAATTTAAACATAACATCAAACAATTATATAAACTTTAAAAGAATAAGAATCGATGCGTCGTATTGTACAACTAAAGAGAGAAAAGATGGGTAGCCGAGCTCTACCCTTATACAACCTGGAATATGAAAGAATAATTGTAATTATATTAAATTCTATGGGGGTCTTCTTTCTTTATATCTCCATTTTTGATTTGGTTCCCTCTTTGATTTGGATGGTGCTTGCTTCAAAGGCATCAAAGGGCACCCCTGGACAAAGCCTTCTAGCCACTGCTCATTCTAGTCCCCCATAACACTAATCCTAATTTCTATTGCAAAAATTACATTTATGTGGAAAAAGTAAATCTAACTACACCTACAAAATAGAGCTAAATATACATATAATCCCATGCAGTTGTATTTATAATTTAAACTTAACACTCTACACATTGGTAACTAAGCCCACCTATCCTAACTTCGACTATGCTTTAGGATTTAAGCAACCTACTGAAAAGCATTTATATTTATTTTTAAGCATCCCTTAAGCATAATCCCTTGTAGAAAACATAATTAGCCTAATATTATCCTTTAATCCATTCTATGAAGCATACACTCTAACATCTAATCTAAAATAATACATCATAAAATAAAACATACATCACATCAAACACCATCCTAACTTAAAGCTAGAAGTGGTGACTTATTTCTAATGTGTGTTGTGGTAAGTCTTGTTAGGCATTGGTGTTGTATTTGAGTGTAGAAGGTTCAATTTAACATGAAATGCTGATTTCACTTGAAGTAGTTTAATTGATTTGAGAATTTTAATTTGTGTTTTCTTTTGTTCCATTTGATTACACATAGCAACTAAGTGTATAAAGAGAGGAAAAAATATTTCCCTCTATCATCCCTGCCTTAAGTGACTTTCTAAAGTATGTTAATTTGATTTAGTTCTCTTCAGTGAATGGCTTATTAAACGATTTAATTAATCCTAAGTTTAGGTTCACTTTAAATAATCCTATTCAAAATGAAAGACATCGTAAGATTAGTTTAATTAAATTACTACCACATAAAATATATTAAATCATTCCTTTCCATCATATCTAGCACGCATATGATTTAATCCTAAGTGTATCTATACATGCAACATATTTTTTCACACTTAAATGATGAATGTATGAGTATGTTTTGAATTTATATTTTATTTGATTGAATTAATTTAACATATTAATTTAAAACTTTATCCAAATTTTTATACAAAATAACATAATAATGAAATTAAATAGGCATGTGTTGTTGTTAAACTAGGGAAGTGAGGTTATCAAATGACCTCTTTGAGCTAGCTAAAGCCTCATATTCCCAGGATATCTAGACTATATACCCATTTGCATTCAATCATATGTAAATTTTTATACATGAACATATGAAGTAAGCTCCAAATCATATGGCTAATTAATTCAACCACTTAGTCAATTATAAATGAATGGAATTTTTATGTAAAATGGGATTTTCATTCACTAATCACATATACATACACATGTGCAAAGACATAGGCTAGTATGTGTCATAGTTAAACCGTGGGAAGGTAATCAAATGACCTCCTTGGGGCTAATTAAAGCCTTGTATTCTGGATGTCCGTGACTATATACTTGATGTTCTTGGACACACATTCCTGTATACATAAATGAGGGAAAGAAAACCATGGAAAGATTGTATATATTTTCTTTTGATTGAACCATTAATATATATGAATTAAAGCTCTATCCAAATTCTAATGTTCAAATACATAAGAATTCAAATCAAATGGGTATGTGTCGATGTTAAACCAAGGAAGTGAGGTAATCAAATGACCTCCTTGGGGCTAGCTAAAGCCTCGTGTTCCTGAGATGTCCCGACTATATACCCATTTCCATTCAATTTTATATAAATCAACACATGAATATTGAAAAGAGAACTCAACATTCATACACTTAAGCTATAAGCACATGAATTTTTTATATATTTATAACTAGCATCATAACACATATTATTATTCATTTATAAGCTTTTGTAAAATACATTTGGATTTAATAGTGATAATATCAATTCATATATTAAATTAAATCAACACATGCAAGCTTACATAAAGGAAATCCATTTTATTTTACCTGATTTTGAAAAGATGGATGCATGAATTCAAATGACATACCAAATTTAACATGATTTGAAAGAGGACAATCAAATATAAGCATGTGATTTATTCAACCAAACTAGTTCTTAAGGACAATTAAATCAAATAAGATTATTTAAAGAAAACCAAAGATTTTTTATTAATTAAGTTTTGGATTTGATTTCATTTAAAGAGGAGAAGAGAAATCATCACTTTCTATTTTAAACCCATTCCCACATTTTTGATTTCATTTAATTTAAGGAAATGTAGTTAAGTTGATTTATGAGTTAATTATGTTGAAATCTTAATTAGATGAGTTAATTACCGTTACTTATGTCACCTTAAAGTAATTAACTAAATAATTATGGCCAACATGATATGCATGGGAAATAAATTTGCAATGATCCCAGGAAATAAAAGGGACCTAATGCAATTGGCTCATGATTAATAGTTAATTAGATTAAGGGACTTAATTAATTACTCTTATGGTTTTCCCACACATGTGGACTAACCATAAATTTATTAAACTCCTTCAGCTTATTAAACACCAAATGATCTACCCCATGGTTTAGTTAATTAAAGTCTAATGTGATTATGACTTTAATTTGATTAATTGATTTAATTAATTAGTTAAATCTTAATTAATTTCATTTTAAAAAAGGGTGAAATGAATTTAGGGAAAGGGGTCCCAACCCTATTCCTTAGTTCACTTACTGTTGAATAATGATTAATAAACTTATTTAACCAATTTATTACTATTCATGGGATTAATTAATCATTAATTAACTTAAAAGAGTAGTTAAGGTATAATTAGTCAATATTCCTAATTAAGTAAGCAATAAATCCCAACCAAATCATGGGAGGCAGAGGTCATCCCATTAAATTAACCCACAAAATTTGGGATTAATTTCTCAAATATTTATGGAGTAATTAAGCTAATTAATTTTGTAATTAAACCTTAATTAATATTTAAAATTAATTATGATTATTTTTAATTAATTATCCTCTGAAATACCTTTAAAATGAGTATTTATTTGCATGTTTTTTATTTCTCAAAGATTTTTTTGATTTTTAGAAGATTCAGCCATTAAAAATGATTAATTAATCCTAATTAAAGCCTAATCCTATCGGTGCCACGTGGTGCGCTGAGATGACTTGCTTTCCACATGGCATAATACAATTGGCTATTTAAAACATATCCGACTCAGCACCTACATGGAGATGGTGAACGGACTTTCTCGTCCATCATCCAATCTAAGATTGGATGACTATGATTAATCCCACAGCTTAATAGGATTAAATCAAATCAATCTATTGAAGTAATCACGACCGACCATTTCGATCAGGCAAAACAAACAGTGTGTGGTCTAACATAACACGAGTGAGGGAGAATGGAGTTCGTTCACCATTGCTCACTTGATCTAGGCTTACCCGAGCTTGGATCAACTCCAAAAGTATCCCACACCTTCATGACATCGATCAAAGGAGATCCAACGGTCAAGATCACATGAGATGCAAGTTTTCTTCAAAACACTCCAAGCCATTTTTACTTAAGGATCAATTTTGGAAGCATACCTCGCCAGAGCTCAACACTGGTGGCTCAACCAATTGAGGAAGTTTCATCTAGTGGAGATGAAACCTTGTTGAACAACAATTGGATCAATTCCTCGATGTTCACTCAGAAGGCCATGAACCTACAATTTTCAGCTCGACTTTGATTGAAGTCCCACCTCTAGTGCTTGAGAAGCTTGGGAGATGATTCTTTCTTACCGACAGGCCTAGAAGGTGCATACAAAGTTAATTTGATTTTAATGGAGAAATGGAGAAGGGAGTGTCCTATTTCAAGATGAACAATAATATCATTTTTGATCAAGGAAGAGCTTGGGAGCTTAGGGAATGGCTCTCTCATCTTGGGTAGGGGCTTTGAAGTGATTTTGTGTGTGTGAGTGGAAACCTGTATACCTCTCCAGAGATAAGTTTGGCTTCTAGTGGCCATCTCGTGTGTCATAGGGTGGAGGAGGTGAGTTGGCTTAACTTGGTTGGTTGAAGGTGTGGAGGTGGCTGCAAAAGAGGAATCATGGGTATCGTATGGGTTTCAAATGCTATGATGAGGAGGGTGAGGTGATTTCACCTCCCATGGGTCATGGCTAACCCAACCACCCCTTCAATCAGGTTGGTCAGTGTCCTAGGTGCCTAAGGTGGACCATTACGAGAGTACTAAGTGGCCAAGGAATGGAAATGACCACTTACATGGGTGATTTGTCTCATGTGATGCCCTTGAACCAAGGGCAGAATGATCATATGGCATTAGATTTTATTTGGCGCAGACTTAAAATGAGCCAAAAGTGGGTGAAATTTCAAGTCAATTGGAGTTCATTTGGTTTGGATCAATTTGACTCATTTAGGTCAAATTGGATTAGTCAAGTTGATCAATTGGTCAAATTAGGTCAAACCAAGGATTGGGTCAAGTTCATATGATCATTTGGAATGTTGGTTCAACGATTTGGTTTACTTTGGTTAAGATTTTATTTTGGCTCATTTGAATTCATTTTGGTCAAATGGGTAAGTTGACCAATTTGACTAAATTGGCCAAATTGGGGGTGTTGTTTGGGTTTATGACCAATTGAAGATGATTGTAGGCTTTGGTTTTAATTAATTTGGATTTAGACTTGATTTAGGCCAAATTGACCCTTTAGGTCAATTTGGGCTAAGTAGGTCAATTGGATTCAATTGGGTCCAACCATGGCTTTGGTCAAGTTCAACAATCAATTTGGAATGAATTTTAGCCATTAGTTGTAATCAATTTGGTTTATATTTTGATTTGGCATAATTTGATATATTAGTTTAATTTTGGTCAACTTGGGTCAAGAGGACCAATCAATTGGTTTGACTCAATTGAAGGTCAAGTCATATTCAAATATTGATTTTGATTTGGTATGAATCATTGGTTTCAAGGATTTGGCATAGGTTGCAATTTGGCTTGTTTGGGTTCATATGGGTTAAGTTGGTTGAATTGGTCAAATGACCAAGTTGGATTGACCAAATTTATGCTAATTGATCAACTTAGGGTGATTAACAATCGTGATGGGAGGTTTTGATGGTCTTGCTTCAATCCAATTTGGGTAGGATTAGAACTTGGCTCAAATAGGTCAAATTGGCCACTTTGGGTCAAGTGGACCAATTGGGTTTAGTTGGATTGATTTTGGGTTGAGTTTGATTTAGTTGATTTTATGTATGGATTTTGGGATTAATTTATAAATTCAATTGCAATTGGCTTGGGTCCAAATGGGTTTTGGTTCATTTGAACATTTTAAATCAGAAGTGTTAAGTTGGGTTTGACTTGGGTTGATTTTGATTTGGCTTGATGATTGTAGATTTTATTAATATTTATGAATATGATTGAAGGTATGATTGATTCATGAGAAAATCAATTGAATTTGGGTTTTGGAATGAAGGAATTTGGCTAAGTCCATGTAGTTGGGTCTTTTGCCATAGGTTTTGATTTTGATTTGATTTAGTTTTGATGATTAAAATGTATATTTCATTTAAATTTGAAGATGATTGAAAATATGATTGATTTATGAGAAAATCAATAGAGTTTGACTTGATTTGGATTAAGATTTGGCTAAGTCCAGATAGTCATGGCTTAGGAAGGGTTTTTTAATTAATTATTTTTTTACTTAGTTTTAATCATTTGAATGTATATTTGATTTATATTTATGAAGATAATTGAAGATATAAATTGACTATGAGAAAATGAATTGATTTTGGATTGATTTGGATTATGATTTGGCTAAGTCCATGGGATAGGTCATATGGCTTAGAAGGGTGAAGTTTGGATTTGATCATGGGCTTCAATCATTTGGTTTTGGAATTTGGGTTTGGATTTGGATTTGAATTTTGATGAATTGAACTTGAGGTTTGGTTTAAGAAGGTGAACATGGAATGGATTTGTGTAGGGTGGATTATCCTAATCCCTAAGGCATGACCTAATCATATGGTTAACCTTTATAAGTCTTTAGGCTTAGGTTAAGTGTACCTAATTATTAGAATTGTCTGATGACTAGGGAAGTTTTAGTGTCTAGGAGACTTTTAAGGTTAAGATGGTAAGATTGAATCCACACTCAAAAGTGAGGTCAACTTTTGAAGTGTTGCCATTGGAGATAGATGATGGAAAGAATCCAAGTTTCACATTATAGCTGATACATCTTCCAATGCTTTGTTTGGGAGTCCATGGATACATCAACAACATAGTTCCATCATCTTGCATCGTGTATGAAGTTCATGAGAGATCGCCTACTATGTCAAAGGAGAGATCTCAAACCATTTACAGCTCATGAGGTTAGATATATGAGGATGTGGCTTACTACCTCCCTCAAAATCAACAAGTCTATTCTCAAACTTGACCAAAGTTTAAAATAAAAGAAAAGAAAAAAAGAAAAATAAAAAGAAAAGAAAAGAGAAAATTAAAAAAAAAAAAGAGAGTGAAAATATACTTGGAGGAGGAAGTGGAGCCTGATATTATATTCAAACCACAATTTGTTACTCCATTCAAACATATGGGTAGGACGACTTGACCTCCATCAAGCAGAGAAGGAAGTTCGTAGTTCCCCAAGGGTGGAAATTGTCCTTATTGGCCACCTAATAAAAGATATGTTCCAGTACAGAGTACACCCGCTATCCATATAGACTTAGAATCTAATTCATGATGAATATTATATGGTTAGACCATCTCTTCTCAGCAATAGATTCCCTTGGAGGTGACAATTAAGCTAGATAGTGATAAAGATCGGGGTCCAAAGCAAAGCATTAGTGTATCCAAGTATATATGTGAAATAGTTAGACATCAGTTGGGAACCTTATCTTTAACCCCACTTTCCTCTCAAGAAGCTAAGGTTTTGGTAGTTATGAAAGCCCCAAAGTCATCCACGTGAATACTGAGGTTCTTTCTAAGAGCATCCACAAGTCTAGAAGTTGATGTAGAACTTGAGGATGATTCATATAAAGATTTAATAAGATTACCTTTTGATTGGTATTTACCTTGTGATCATAATTTAGCAAAGAACACATACTTGGTCAAAGCATGTCGACTACTCCAAAAGAATAAAGAAAACAAATACAAAAGCTCTCAATCAAGATAGGGACTAGGATTCATACAAGTGCCGATGATGATGATTACTTCTAGTCATCACCAATCATTTGGAATGAAGGTTATTTTAAAATTACATTAACTCATATGAGGAGGTTTAGAAATTTCAAATGATCCAAATGATTTTGAAGTCAAAGATGCATCGGAAGTTCAAAGAAGAGATCAAGTCAACCATCGATGAGCTTGAAATTAACTTAGAATTAAAGAAAATCCACCATACATCATTTCTTTTTGAATGAAATTCAAACCAATGATAGTAGTTATATGAAGTTTAAGGACTACTTTGCATGGAGTTATGACGAGATGTCTAGATTAGATCTTGGCATATCCATAAATTAGTAATAGAGCCATCGTTAACCCTATCAAGCAAGCTTCTAGATCATGCAACATAACAACATGTCTTTTTTGAAGTCAAGAAATTGATTGATGTTGTCTTCATTAGAAGAAAAAATACCCTAATTGATAAAGTCATCCAACATTAAAATATTATTCAAACTCACATATGCTGATTTTAGGATTTAAGCATGTCAAAAAAGGCAAATTTAACTAATCCTGAGCTAATTGACATTACTCATCTCATCAGTTTCTCTTTCATGATGGCAAATAACCAAATAAAGATGATCTTCAAGAAAAGAAACACCGCTTTTAATCTGATCAAAATCATTACTATAAAATCATGCCTTTTAGCCTCAAAATGCTGGATAACAATGCTATATCAATCTTTACAAACTCATTCATCATTTGAGTGCTCATGATGATCTAAAGAAAAGGAAGATGATATATTTGACTTGAGAGTAGTTTTCAAATAAGATAATTTAATCTCAAAATGAACCTCAAGTGACATACAAGCATAGATATTCTTGAGTTTGTTATCACACTGGAATCAAATCATGAGAAGATCAAGAAAATATTACAAATGCCTCCCCTAAATGTTTAACTCCCCAAGCAATATATCTAAGATGCTTTATATCCAACCTTAGAAGATGTCATCCATTCTTACAAGGATGTCAAGTTTAGATGACAAGTGTGAGCATGTTTTGAAGACATCAAGCATTACTTGATGACAGCCAATTTATCAACCCTATCTGAAACCGCTTTCACATCATACTACATTAGATGACTCTTAGTTCTTGTTGGCCCAATAAAGATGAAAGGAAAATGCACTCTTAAAGGTAATCAGGCTAATTATCCACCCAGAGAAGATGTCTACCTTGCATCCAAAAGCTACAAACATGATTTCTATGAACTGATTGGTTGGGATTAATCCACAAAGATCTCATGACATCAAATCTTATTTTTTGGATGGTTGCCAAATGGTCCATGATCTCTCATAGTTTAATCATACCCTCCAAAAGTGCAAGCCACCCAATATTCTACATCTTTCTTGACCTTGGCCAAGTGATGATAATAAACAAATCATGAACCTTCTTCTTAGAACCATTCATCATCCTACCGACTACTTTTCTAAATGTGTGAAGGTGATTATGCTTAGAGATGTCACAAATCAGTATGTGCTCCAATTTTTTAAGAACCATATCATATATAGGTTCTAAGTGCCTCGATGAATTATATCGATAATGTATTGCATTCAAGAGCACTGAGATCAACAACTCTGCATAGAGATATAGTATAGATTAAAGATATTTTACCATCAACTACTCAAAGGAAAATGACTTAGTAGAAGCCTTCAACAAAGCTCTCATCCAACAGAAGGCACTCGATAATAAAAAGCGATAATGGCATGAGCAGTTACTTGAAGCATTGTGGTCCCACCGCACAACATATATAACTCCAACTTATTCTACTCCTTTCTCCTTATTGTATGGGTCCAAAGTTGTTCTACCAAGTATAACACCCATCACTAAGGAATAGTAGAAAGTTCACAAAAGAGCATAATGCCAAGTTACGGTTAGAAGAGCTCAAAGGTTTAGAGGAGATATGCCTACGAGCATGCCAAAACCTCAAATTGTATAAAGCTAAAATGATTCAAGCTCACAATAAGTGGTCCTCTCTAGAGCTTTTCAAGTAGGAAAGCTTATTTTAGTTCTAAGGAGACCGATTGTTGCTCATCATAAGATGGGAAGTTTGAACCCACTTGGGAAGGCCCTTCCACCATAGGGAATGCCTACCAAGGAGGATCTTATCAACATATGAATCATAAGGGAGAGCACCCAATGCTTCCAATAAATGGGCTATACTTAAAGAAATATTTTAAATATGTTTAAAAATAATAATCCTTAATGAAAATTCTATTTCAAATTCAATCTCTTCTATGTTGAAAGTATTCTTGTTTGCGAATCCGCCATGATGTGTTTAGGGTAGGTGTAAGGAACCAGAGCGGTATCATATCCTCCATCGACATAGCACAAATACAAACTACACACAAACATATAAAACAAACACATAAATTTTGTCTGAGGCTACTTTGGGTTGAGATAATGCCCCCAACCACACTCACCAAGAGTCTAAGTCGCTAACGTTACCTACTAGTGTGTCACCCTGATCTTCTTGCTTTGGAGGTTATAAGTTTGCTATGCTTTCCTTCCTTACTTGGCCACCCAACACCAATGTGCACCTTGTTAGTTTGGTAGGCCTTACAAAATAAGCTACCTTATGTTGGCTTCATTTAAGAGGATATGATACTTTATACTTCTTGGATTAGCCTTTGTGCACTGAATGGGTCAAGTATATTTGAGATTTAGTATAAGTCCCCTAGCGGCTCCATCCCATTTTACTACTTCAAGTTTGGGTCCAGTCCTTCCTCGGGGCTACCCGCATAGTAGTCGCTCTAGTTCAGATAACATCTGTCTTGAGGATGATAGACTATCCCGATGATCAATTTTGATTAGAAAGTTGTAAGCCTTCATTCTTTCTTTCCAGATTGATTATTGCACACCAACAGGCAGGTTAGGTTCTCACTATCATATACACCACTCTATTCATACACGATACACCTTAGGTTGGTTGGTTCTCCCACCTTAGGATACACCACTCATGATAGATGTAAGTCTACTATACTTTCTCATAGAGTAGGTCACTGTATACTTATAGGCTTTCTTTTTTAGGGATCAGAATAACAACCCTATTAGCACCTCCCCAATGGGAACTATATTTGGATCACATTCTTTGCGACCTCATTTAGAAACTACCGTTGCTATCGGACACACTTCCTTTCCTAGTAACCACCCCTATGGTTGGAGAATCGATCCGTGATTTGCATATTATCCATTGGTCTAGTAAATCGAGATAAGTCAAGGCCACATAGCCCCTTCTGTGGTCCCTCACACCAACAGGTCCATAAACATATAAACAAAATATGTATTCACTTGGATTAGGAGGACACCCTTAGCGATATTTTCCAGACATCTTATCTTTAGGAAGAAAACTTCCAATAGGAATCACGTAAATACTCTTGATTTGTTATAAGTCACCCTTGACATCACTCAAGAGTCACTAAGTCGTTCATTTGTGGTGCTACCAATAGGTCATACTAGTGATTGTTCCTTGATTTAGAAGATGTAAGTCTATTATTCCTTTTTCCTAGCACCACTGTTGCACACTAAAAGGCAACTCCTTAGGTTAGCTAGCTCAACCCCATGGCCAGTAGACTATCCCTTTGGATTTGTAACTTTGAAATAGGATAACTGCAATATATCCCCTTCTCAATGAGTCCATCACACACCATGGTCTATAAATTAAATCTATCAAATTTGATCTCACATCCCAGAATATGCCCTCAATTCAAAATCAAACTAAACCAAACAAACCATATCAAATCACATAAATTTAAGATAATATTAATTATGATTACTTTTGAGTTGACATAAGTCCCCATCAGCATTCACTCAATAGTCACCCTAGGTCAGGTTTGATTTATTGTGCATCCAATAGGTCACCCCAGCAATTGTTCCTCGCATTAGAAGATGTACGTGTGCTATGCCATCTTCCTAGCATAATCAAAGGAAACCCTTTAAGTTGGATAGCGCTACCCCACAGCCGGTGGACTATCCCTTTGGATTTATAAATTTGAGGTAGGTCAAGGTTGATCCTTCTGGATCCATCACACAGGCATGGTCCATACATTAACTCAGATAAAATTAAACCCAATCTATTTTTTCCCAGTGGAGTTAATTCACATGCTTCTCCCTAGTGGAGCCCCAAATCATATATAAATAAGTCAAGCAAACAAATCAAATTCAAAACCAACCTCCCCAGTGGAGCCAAATTAAACCAACTCCCCCAGTAGAGTCTAAATCAAAGAAATCTAACCAAACTGTTATCCCCAGTGGATACATCCCCAAAGAAATCTATGAAATCAAACTCAAATACTGATCCCTAGCAGATAGCCAAACCTGCTTCTCTAGTGGAAGGTTCATATACTCGATCCCCAGCGAACTCAAGCCCATATCTCTAGTAGATATGCCACCAAATCAATTAAAAAAAATAAATTAAAGTCAATTAGATCTTAATCCTTGGTGGATTATAGAATCTTATCCTAAATCTTTCTTCTACAAATTATATAATCAAATCAAGTTCAAACCTTATCCCCAACAGATTTTTTTCTATGCCCTCGACATAGACCCCTCACATGTCATGTCCAATGCATGTGTGATCCCCTAGCGGATCTCCTTCCATGTCCTGGACATGGAATTCTCATCAAATCTTATTTTTCCTCTTATGCACACCTTTATACTTCAACCAAAAGCCTAACAATGTATTCATTAAAATTACATCATCTTAACATTATAATCAACATTTTATGATTGGTGATGGTGCAAGCTCAAACTAACTATACAATATCATGCTAAACATATTATAGTGTGAATTAACACACTATATTATATTATATTATATGATGTTATATTATAATTTGCTATAATATAATATATTGTCTAACATTACACCTCATTAGAATCACATAAAAGGAACAAATAACAAAATTTTCTCAAAATGTGAATAATGCTGATTTTGGATGTAAAATTGTAATTTTTCTATTAGAAATGGTATAAAATAGCATAATTTTGGTGTTGCTTCTTGGTGTGTGCTATGAATTTGGCCATATTATTCCATCTTAACGTTCAAATTAACATTTTTGTGAGTTTTTACCCAATGTATTATAACAAAAGCAAAACATTCTAAAATGTACAATAACATTTAGTAACACACCCCCACATTCATATATATGTGAAGTTATATTGGTATGTACATTATATTTTAATATGCTTTCATATAATATGTTATCTTAAATTACACCTTAAAATGAATCACTTTAGGAAAAAAAAATTATAAAATTTGTTTGAACATGAACATTTTTTAATGCAAAATTCCATTCTTTTGATTAAATGACACACCATACAACCCCAATGATATTTCCTAAAGCATACCTTAAATTTGGCCAAAATCCCATCATCTCACCTATAAATAAGTATTTTTATGAATTATGCTAGTACAAACTCTACTATATCATACTATAACAAAGTAAAATATGCTAAACAATAAGTAGTAATACACAATAGTATGCTATAATGCAAAATGCTATAGTATGTTATGGAATCCTATATTATAATACATTAAAACATATTATATTATATTATATTGCATATCACATCACAATGGGTTGCTTAAGATAAAATCATAAAATTTGTCTAAACTATAAAAAACTATATATTTTATTTGTATCACTTACATATTTTAAATTAAAATAATATATTATGATGTCATGCTCTACCTTATTATGAATTTGGCCAAATTGCACCACTTTAAAGTCTAAATCAAGATTTTTATAAATAATTCTAGTGTAGGCTAAGCATGATTGTAAAATACTAAAAAAACTTAAAATGTGCAGAATAATATATTATGATATATGATGCAATATTATGCTACAACATTTAATATTTATTTTGAACATAAAATCTTACTTTTTAGACAACAAGTGGCATAGTACAACTTTGGTACTACAACCTAATTCCCATTTCAAATTTAACAAATTTCATCATCTAATTTATTAAATCAATGTTTTTATGATTTATATTAATATAGATTATAGGACACAATACCAAAATATACTTAAACATTTCAAAACATCTTATAACATCCAAAAACCCATCACTACATGCTCAAATATATGATGTTACATTATACTATAATAAATGGTATTATAATATGATCTAGGGTTAGGTTTTAAGGCATTCAAATCTCTAATAGTCTAGGGAAAGTCTCTTGAAGACATTTTCTTTAGCTACCATAACTATGTTAGGATTAGGTCATTCTTTAGATCTATTCCTAATGACATCTTTATTCAAGTTTTAGGGTTTAGGGTTTAGGGTTAGGATTTAGGGTTAGTTTAGGTTTGGAGGTTTGGGGGGTTTAGGGTTATATGTTTTAGGGTTTGGGTTTAGGTTTTAGGGTTTAGGTTTAGGTTTAGGGTTTAGAGGGTTTTGGGTTTAGGTTTAGGTTTAGGTTTGTTTAGGTTTAGGGTTTTGAAGTTTAGGTTTATGGTTTAAGGTTGTGGGTTTAGTATTTAGGGTTGAGGTTTTAGGTTTAGGGTTTAAGTTTTAGTTTAGGGTTTAGGGTTTAAGGTTTTTTATAATAGAGAATGAATTCACATTCAACATTTCTTCTTTTCGATTTCATCAACCAAGTAGCACTAAGTTTTATAAGACACAAGCTACATAGATCAAAAGCACCATAAAAATAAAACCCTAAATATGTAGAACTTTCTACTATTATGGCAAAGTTCCATAACCGGAGATCAAATTGATTGTTGTTCGTCCCCCATCCAACCACTACCTCTGAGTGGGATTTACCAACATATCTCGATGTCTCCCTCCACCACCACCACGATTATAACCTCCATCATTCCTCCCACCTCCATAACCACCACTACTCTGATCACCACCTCCATACCCACCAGCACTTCTAGATCCCCCACCACCAATGCGATAACTGTCATCTCCACCTTTACCTCCACTTCCAGATCTAGACAAAGCCTGGTTGATGGTGATGTTCCTATCATCAAGATTTGCCGCCCAAGGTGGGTTACTTTAAGGTTTAGTGGTTTAGTTAAGCTTTAGGGTTTGGGGTTGGGTTTTGGGTAGGGTTTAGGGTTTAGGGTTTAGGGTTTAGAGTTTAGGTTTAGGTTTAGGGTAGGTTTAGGTTTAGGGTTTAGGGGGTTTAGGGTGTAGGGTTTAGGTGGAGGGTTTAGGTTTAGGTTATTAGGAATTAAGGTTTACAGTTTTTTTAATTAAGTAAACTAGTACTTTTGGTTTATTTAGTTTATTTTTTATTTATTTGAGTTTATTTTATTTTTTATTGTTTATTTATTTTAGGTTATTTTTCATTTTAGTTTATCTTTTAGGTTTAGGTTTAGGTTTGTGTTTATTTTTTTAGTTTAGTTTTATTTTATTTTATTTTTTAAAGTATATTTTTTATTTTAGTTTTAGTTTTAAGTTTAGGTTTAAGTTTTTTTATTTTATTTTAGGTTTAGGTTAATTTTATTTTGTTAATTTTTTATTTTAGGTTTAGCTTTTTTTTTTTAGTTTAGGGTTTAGGTTTTTTTAATTTATTTTAGATTTCATTTTTTAGTTCATTATTTAGGTTTATTTATTTTATTTTGTTTTATTTTAGGTTTATTTTATTTTTATTTTATGTTTAGTTTTTATTTTATTTAGGTTTTTTATTCAAAGGTTTATATTATTTTTTAGTTAGTTAGGATTTTATTTATTTTATTTTAGTTATTTTTGATTTTTTATTTTATTCAATGTTTAGGTTTAAGTTTAGGTTTTGATTTGATTTTATTATTTTATTCTATTTAGGTTTTATTTATTTATTTATTTATTTTTAAGTTTTATTTAGTTTAGGTTCAAGTAAGTTAAAGGTGTGGTTTAGCAGTGGTTATGTTTAGGGTTTAAGGTTTAGGTTTAGGGTTTAGGTTGTTAGGGTTTAGGTCAGTTTAGTAGTCTTTAGTTTAAGAGTTTAGGGTTTAGGTTAGTCAGGTTTAGTGGGTTTTTTAGCCTGGGTTTATGATTTTTAAGGTTTTTGGGAAGGTTTAGTAGGGGTTTTAGGGCTCAGGTGGTTTTAGGGTTAGGGTGGTTAGTCAGGTTTTAATTTAGGGTTTAGAGGCTCAGTTTTGGGATTTAGGAGCCTGAGGATTTAGGTTTTTTTTTTAAATTAAAACCCATCTTTTTTAGTTTATGGTTATTTATTTTAGTTTATTTTATTTTAAATTTTATTTAGGTTTATTTTTTATTTTAAATTTAGTTTATTTATTTTAGGTTTATTTTTTTAGTTTAGGTTTCTTAGTTTAGTTTATTTTTATAGGTTTAGGTTTATTTATTTTTTTTAGTTTTGTTTTATTTTTATTTTATTTTTAGGTTTAGGTTATATTTTTACTTTTATAGGTTTGAATTATGTACTTATTTTATTTTTTTGGTTTAGGCTTTAGGTTTTATTTTAGGTTTATTTTTAGGTTTTATTATTTAGTTTATGTTTAAGTTTATTTTTAGTTTATTTTATTTTATTTAGTTTAGGGTTTACATTTAGGTTATTTTTGGTTCAGGTTTACATTTTATTTGTTTTAGTTTAGGGTTTAAATCTAAACCCTAAACCCTAAATTATTTTCCTTTATTTATTTTATGCTTATATTTTTATGATTAGGGCTTAGGTTTTATTTATTTATTAATTTTTATGTTTTAGTTTTATCTTTAATTTTTATGTTTAGGTTTATATTTAGTTTTTATTTTATTTTATGTTATTTTATTTTTATTATACATTTAGTTTATATTTTATTTAAATATTTTATTTTTAGGTCTATTTATTTCTTATTTTAGTTTTGGTTTTATTCATTTTATTTTAGTTTAGCTTTTATTTTTTATTTTATTTTTTTTAGGTTAAGGTTTAGGTTTAGGTTTAGGTTTAAATTTTTATTTTCTTTTATTTTATTATTTTATTTTACATCATGTTATTTATTTATTTTATTTTTTAGGTTTTATTTAGTTTAGGTTTTTTTTTAGCTTTTATGGTTTAGGGTTTAACATTTAGGGTTTGGGTTTTAGGGTTTAGGGTTTTAGGTTTAGTTTTAAGGGGTAGGTTTTAGGATTTAGGATTTAGGGTTTAGGGTTTTAGGGTTTAGACTGTAAGGTTTAGGTTTTAGGTTTAGGGTTCAGGGTATTTGGTTTTCTTTTAACAGAGAATAAATTCAGATTCAACATTTCTTCTTTTCAATTTCATCAACAAAGTAACACACCAAGTTTTCTAAGACACAAGCGATGACATAGATAAATAATGAGCACACATAGAGTAAATCAAAAACCCTAGATAATTAGAGCCATCTCTACTATAAAGACATAGTTCCATAAGGAACAAATCAAGTTGCTCATTCATCAATTTCTTTAGTTCCCATCAAAACCACCCTAGTCTCTTGAGTAGCGAGATTCACCATCATATCCCCGATCTCTCCTTTTCCACCACCACGGACGTAACCTTCGTCCTTCCTCCCACCTCCATATCCACCAGCCTCTCTAGATCCCCCCCACCATAATGATAATTCGCCTTTGCCTTCTCACCTATTAGATTTAGACTAAGCTGATGGTGATGTTTCGCCATCAAGGTTTAGTAGTAGGTTTTAGGGTTTAGGGTTTAGGGGATTAGGGTTTAGGTTTTAGCATTTATATAGGGTTTAGAGTTTAGGGTTTAGGGTTTAGGGTTTTAGGGTTTATGCTTTTAGTGTTTAGGGTTTTGGGTTGGTTTAGGGTTAAGGGTTTAAAGTATTTTTTTAGGGATTAGGGTTTTAGGTTTAGGGTTTAGGGTTTAAAGGTTTTTTATTTTTAAATTAAGTAATAGGTTTAGTTTATTTAGTATATTTAGTTTATTTTATACTTATTTTAGATTACTTTATTTTTTACTTTTTATTTAGGTTTTATTTTCATTTTTATTTAGTTTAGTTTATTTAGTTTAGGTTTATTTATTATAGTTTAGGTTTTTTATTTTAGTTTATTTTTTAGGTTTAGGTTTTGGTTTTGGTTTATTTTATAGTTGAGTTTTTTTTTTGATGTTTTATTTTATATTTTAGGTTTATTTTTATTTTATTTTATTTTTTTAGGTTTTATTTTAGGTTATTTTTTTTTTTTTTAGTTTAGGTTTAGTTTATTTTATATATTTATTTTATTTTATTTAGTTATTTAGTTTAGGTTTAGTTTAGGTTTTATTTATTTTAGTTTAGTTTATTTTAGTTTAGGTTTAGGTTTATTTTATTTTGTTTATTTTGGGTTTAGGTTTTTTTTAAGTTTAAGGTTTAAGTTTTATTTTTTATTTAATTTTAGGTTTATTTTTTAGGTTTAGGTTTTTATTTAGTTTTTATTTTATTTTATTTTAGGTTTATTTTTTTTATTTTACATCTAGTTCTTATTTTAGGGTTTTGATTCTTAAGTTTATTTTATTTTTTTAGTTTAGTTTAGGTTTTAATTATCTAATTTTATTATTTTTTTATTTTTATTTATTTTATTTTATGTTTATTATTTTAGGTTTAGGTTTTAAGGTTTTAGGGTTTTTAGTTTTAGTGTTTAGGTTTAGGTTTGGGTTTGGTTTAGGGTTCAATGTTCAGTAGGGTTTAGGTTTAGGGTTTAGGGTTTGGGTGTTTTAGGGTTTGGGTTTTGGGTTTAGGGTTTAGGGTTTAGGTTTAGGGTTTTAGGCTTTGGATTTATGATTTTAGGGTTTAGGGTTTTTTATTTTATTTTTTATTTTTATTTTATGAAATTAAGTAAAGTGGTATTTAGTTTATTTTTATTTATTTTAGTTTATTTACTTTTCAAATTTATTTAGGTTTATTTTATCTTTATTTGGTTTAGTTTATTTATTTTAGGTTTATTTATTTTAGTTTAAGTTTTTATTTTAGTTTATTTTTATGTTTATGTTTAGGTTTAGGTTTATTTTTTAGTTATTATTTTATTTTATTTTTTTAGGTTTATGTATTATTTTTATTTTAGGTTTAGGTTTAGGTTTTATTATATTTTATGTTTAAGTTTTAGGTTTTTATTTTAGGTATATTTTTAGGGTTTCTTTTTAAGTTTAGGTTTAGGTTTATTTTTAGTTTATTTTATTTTATTTTATTTAGGTTTAAATTTATTTTAGGTTTAGGCTCTTGTTTAGTTTAGGGTATATGTTTTATTTTTTATTTATTTATAGGTTTTTTAGGCTTATTTTTTAATTTTTATTATTTTTTATTTATTTTATTTTATTTTAAGTTTTCTTTTTACAATTTTAGGTTTAATTTTATTTTGTTTTAAGATTTTATTTTTAAGTTTAGTTTAGGTTTTATTTATTAGATTTTAGTTTAGTTTTTATTTATTATTTTATTTTTTTTTAGGTTTAAGTTTTAGGTTTTTATTTTAGGTTTATTTAATTTTTATTTTACATTTAATTTTTATTTTATTTTATGTTAGGTTTAAGTTTTTATTTTATTTTTTTAGGTTTAGGTTTTAAGTTTTTATTTTAGGTTTAATTTCAGGTTTAATTTTTTAGTTTAGGTTTAGGTTTATTTTTAGTTTATTTTATTTTATTTAGTTTAGGTTTAAGTTTAAGTTTAGCAGATTTTAGATTTTATTTACTTTAGTTTAGGTATAGGTTTATTTTATTTTGTTTATTTTATTTTAGGCTTAAGTTTTTTTTTATTTTAGGGTTTAGGTTTTTTATTTATTTTTATGTTTATTTTTTAGGTTTACATTTTTAATTAATTTTTAGGTTTATGTTTAGGTTTAAGTTTTGGTTCATATTTTGATTTTAGTTTAAATTTTCATTTTATTTTATTTAGGTTTAGGTTTATTTATTTATTTTATTTTTAGGTTTTATTTAGTTTAGGTTAAGGTTTTTACTATTTAGGGTTTAGGATTTTTTTAAATTAAGTATACAACTAGGTTTAGGTTTATTTAGTTTATTTTTTATTTATTCAGTTTAATTTATTTCTTCTTTTTATTTTGGTTTATTTTTTTATTTAGTTTAGTTTATTTATTTTAGGTTTATTTATTTAAGTTTAGGTTTTCTATTTTAGTTTATTTTTTAGGTTTAGGTTTTAGTTTATGTTTATTTTTAGTTTAGATTTATTTTATTTTATTTTTTTAGGTTTAGGTTTTACTTTTACTTTTAGGTCTAGGTTTAGGTTTTATTTATTTTTAGGTTTAGGTTTAGGTTTTATTTTAAGTTTATTATATTTTTCTTTCACATTTAGTTTTATTTTATTTTGGTTTTTTTATTTTAGGTTTCTTTTATTTATAAGTTTAGTTTAGGTTTTTATTTATTTTAGTTTAGTTTAGTTTTTAGTTTTCATTTTATTTTATTTTCTTTATTTTTAGGTTTTATTTAGTTTAGGTTTAAGTTTTTAGTTTTTTATTATTTAGTGTTTAGGATTTAGGGTTTAGGTTTAGGGTTTGGTGTTTAGGGTTTAGGGTTTAGGGTTGTAGGGTTTAGGGTTTAGTGTTTAAGGTTTTAAGGTTTAGGGTTTAGGGTTTAGGGTTTATGGTTTTACGGTTTAGGGGTTAGTTTTAGGGATCCGAGTTTGGGTTAGGGATTTTTTAATTTTTATTTGATTTTATTTAAAATTAAAAGTTAGTTTAGGTTTATTTAGTTTATTTTTTATTTAGGTATTTTTTATTTTCATTTAGTTTAGTTTATTTATAATAGGTTTATTTATTTTTATTTATGTTTTTTAATTTTAGTTTATATTTTAGGTTTAGATTTAGGTTTAGGTTTATTTTGTAGTTTAGTTTTTTTTATTTTTTTTTAGGTTTTAGTTTTTTTTTTTAGGTCTAGTTTTAGGTTTTTATTTAATTTTTTTAGGTTTAGGGTCTAAGTTTTATTTTTATTTAGGTTTTTTTAGTTTATTTTATTTTATTAATTTAGGTATAGGTTTAGGTTTAGTTTATTTTAGGTTTAGGTTTCAGTTTTATTTATTTTAGTTTAGGTTTAGGCTTATTTTATATTTACTTTAGGTTTAGGTTTTTTTTAGTTTAGGGTTTAGGTTTTATTTTTTATATATTTTTAGGTTATATTTATTAGGTTTCTTTTTTAGGTTTAGTTTTTATTTAGTTTTTATGTTATTTTATTTTAGGTTTATTTTATTTTTATTTTACGTTTAATTTATATACTATTTTGGCTTTTTATTTTTAGGTTTAGTTTTTGAGGTTAGTTTAGGTTTTTATTTATTTTATTTTAGTTTAGTATTTATTTTTCATTTTATTTTATTTTTATGTTTAGGTTTAGTTTTGGTATTAGTTTAGGTTTTATTTTATTTTTCATTTATTTAAGTTTAGAATTTTTATTTATTTCATGGTCTTATATTTAATTTTGGTTTAGGTTTTTTAGGTTTTAAGGTTTGGGGTTTAGTGTTTAGGGTTTGGGGTTTAAAGTTTAGGGTTTAAGGTTTAAGGTTATTTGTTTTAGGGTTTAGGGTTTACGGTTAGGGGTTTAGGGATTAGGGTTTTGGGTTTTGGAGTTTTGGGTTTAGGGTTAATTTTAGGATTTAGGGTTTAGAGTTATAGTTTTTTTTAATTTTTTTTATTTTTTAAAATTAAGTAAATTAGTAGGTTTAGGTTTATTTAGATTATTTTAGTTTATTTTATTTCTATATATATTTAAGTTTTTTTATTTTTATTTAGATTTGTTTATTGATTTTTGATTTCTTTATTTTAGTTTACTTTTTGGTTTAGGTTTATTTATTTTATTTTATAGGTTTATGTTTTCTTTTCTATTTTTAGGTTTAGGTTTAGGTTTTTATTTAATTTTTTTAGGTGTAGGTTTTAAGTTCTTAATTTAGGTTTATTTTTAGGTTCTATATTTTAGTTTAGCTTTAGGTTTATTTTTAGTTTAGTTTAGTTTATTTTAGGTTGAAATTTAGGTTTTATTTATTTTAGTTTAGTTTATTTTAGTTTAGATTTAGGTTTATTTTATTTTTATTTTAGGTTTAGGTTTTCTTTAGTTTAGGGTTTAGGGTTTTATTTTTTAGGCTTAAGTTTTTATTTAGTTTTATTTTAGGTTTATTTTATTTTTATTTTTGATTTACTTTTATTTTATTAAGGTTATTAATTTATTAATTTAGTTTATGTTTTTATTTATTTTAGTTCAGTTTAGTTTTTATTTTATTTTATCTTTTTAGGTTTAGGTTTAGTTTTTAGGTTTAATTTTATTTAATTTTCTCATTATTTTTTATTTAGGTTTTATTTATTTATTTTAGGTTTTATTTAGTTTATGTTTAGTTTTAGCTTTTTTGGGTTTAGGGTTGAGTTAATTTATGGTTTGAAGTTTTGGGTTTATGTGGTGGAGGTTTAGGGTTTAAGGTTTAGGGTTTAGGGTTTAGGGTTTAGGGTTTATGGTTTAGTGTTTAGGGCTTAGGGTTTAGGGTTTAGTGTTTTAGGGTATAGGGTTTAGGGTTTAGGGTTCAAAGTTAATTTATGGTTTCAAGTTTTGGGTTTATGGTTTGGGGTTTAGGGTTTGGGGTTTAAGGTTTAGTTTATGGTTTAGTTTAGTTTTTATGGTTTAGGTTTAGTGTTTGTTTTAGTGTTTTGGGGTATAGGGTTTAGGGTTTAGGATTTTTATGGTTTAGGGTTTAGGGTTTAGGTTTTAGATTTTGGGTTCAAGTTTTTGTTTAGGGTTTAGTGTTTTTGGTTTTTTTAACGGAGAACAAATTTAGATTAAATATTTTTTTCATTTCAGTTTCATCAACCAAGTAAGCCACCAAGTTATCTAATACATAAGCGACAACATAGATAAAATATGAGCACACATAGTGGAAATCAAATATCCTAGATAACTAGAACCATCTCAACTATGATGACATAGTTCCATAAGCAGATCTATTCAATTTCTCAGGTTCCCATTAAAACCACCCCAGCCTCTTGAGTAGCGGGATCCACCATCATATTCTCGATCTCACCCACCACCTTTGTTGCAACCTCAGGTGGCTCCTCTACCTCCATAACCACCATTGCACTAACCACTACCTCCCATCACCACCACGATAATTATCTCCTGTTCACCTCCATAAATCTCTAGGCGTGGTTGAATGTGATGTTCTGCCATCAAGCCCATTCTTAGGTTTAGGTTTAGGTTTAAATTTTTTAGGTTTTAGGCTTTGGTTAATTTTTTTTAATTTATTTTACTTTAGGTTTAGGTTTAGGGTATGGGGTTTAGGTTTTAAGGTTTAGGGTAGGTTTAGGGTTTAGGGTTTTTATAGTTTATGCTTTTTAAGATTTAGGGTTTAGGGTTTAGGGTTTAACATAGTAGGTTTAGGGCTTAGGGTTTTGGGTTATAGGTTTAGGGTTTAGTATTTAGGGTTATAGGGGGATTTAGAGTTTAAGGATTAGGGTTAGTTTAGGGTTTAGGTTTTACGATTTAGGGTTTGGGGTTTTGGTTTATTTTGAGTTTAGGTTTGTAGGTTTAGGTTTGAGTTTAGGTTTTAAGGTTCAGGGTTTAGGGTTTAAGGTGTAGATTTTTTAATTTGTTATTTAATTTGTTATTATTTTATTTTAGGTTTATTCTATTTTTATTTTACATTTAGTTTTTGTTCTATTTTGGTTTTTTATTCTTAGGTTAATTTTATTTTATAATTTACTTTATGTTAATATTTATTTTATATTTATTTTATTTTAATTTAATTTATTTTAATTTTTTTTTTATTTAAGTTTTGATTTAGATTTTTTTAAAATTTTATGTTTATGTTTTTTATTTATTTAGTTTAGCTTACTATTTTAGCTTTTAGTTTTATTTTATTTTGATCTTTATTTTTAGTTTATTTTATTTTATTTTATTTTAATTTAATTTAGTTTTTTTATTTTATTTTTTTAGTTTTAGGTTAATTATATTTCATTTTATTATTTTTTAATTTTTCTTTAGTTTATTTATTTATTTTATTTTTTTTATTTATTTCATTTTAGGGTTTAGGGTTTAGGAGGATTTAGGGTTAGTTTAGTGTTTAGCTTTAGTGTGGCTCAGGAAGTTAGAGGGTTTAGATTTTGTTTATTTAGTTTTAGGGAGGGGGGTTTAGGCTTTAGGGGTTTAGGTTTAGGGTTTGAGTGTTTAGGATTATTTAGGTTTAGAATTTAGGGTTTGATGATTTAGGGTTCTTGTGGTTGTAGAGGGAGGAGAAGTGTGTTTAGGGTGTAAGTTTAGGTTTGGTTAGTTTAGCAGGGTTTGTGGTTCTTTAGAGTTTAGATTTAGGATTTAGGGTTTAGAGAGTTTATGATTGTGTTTAGGGATTGGAGTTTAGTTAGTTTAATTAATTATTTTAGTTTCTTTTATTTATTTTTACTTAAGTTTATTTTTTATTAGGGTTTAGTGGTTAAGATTTTAGGTTTTCCTGATCCCTGATTGATGGATAAGTTTAAGTTTAAGGTTTAAGTTTTAAGTTAAGTTTATGTTTAAAGACATTTATGATTTTAAGGTTTAGGGTTGGGTTTAGGTTTAGGTTTAGGCTTTATGATTTAGGGTTTTATTTAGGTGGGAGTGTAGGGTTTAAGGTTTGAGGGGTTTAGGGTGTTTGGTTTAGGAGTTTAGGGTTTAGGTGAGGAGGTAGGGTAGGTTTAGAGCAGGGGAGTTTAGGATTTAAGGTTTAAGAAGTGGTAGGGTTTAAGGAGGATTATTATTTAGGTTTTATTTTTATTTTATTTTATTTTATTATAGATTTAGTTATTATTTTATTTAAGTTTTTTATTCTTAGGTTTATTTTATTTTTTAATTTAGTTTGGTTTTATTTATTTTATTTTAGTTTATTTTATACATTTTTAGGTTTAGGTTAGGTTTAGGTTTTAGGTTAGGTTTCGATTTTATTTTATTTATTATTTTATTTATTATTTAGGTTTTTTATTTATTTTATTTTTAGAATTAATTTAATTTAGGTTTTGGCTTTTAAGTTTTATGGTTTTGGTTTTTAGGTTAAGTTTTAGGGATGGGGTAGATTTGGGTTTAAGGATTAGAGTTTAGGGTTTGAGTTTAGGGTTTAGGGTTTAGGTTAATTTATTTACTTGTATTTGGGAGTTTAGAGAGTTTAGGATTTAGGGTTTAGGGTTTAGGGTTTATTGTTTTTTTTAATTAAGTAAATGAGTAGGTTTAAGTTTATTTAATTTATTTTTTAATTATTTTAATATTTTTATTTTATTATTTTTATTTAGGTTTATTTTTTATTTTAGGGTTCTGATTTAGGGTTTATTTTAGGGTTTATGCTTTATGGTTTTTTAAAGGTTAGGTTTTAGGATTTATGGTTTAGCATTTTAAGGTTTAGGGTTTTAGCTTAGGTTTTATTTTAGTTTATTTTTTTTATATTTAGGTTTAGCTCAGTTTAGGATTTAGTGTAAGGTTTAGGATTTTGGGTTTATGTTTTATGCATGGGTTTAGGATTTTAGTGGTTAAGAGGTTTAGGGTTGTAGGTTTTGGGTCCAGATTTTAAGCTTATGGGGATTTAGAGTTAGGATTTAGGGTGGGAGTTTAGGGTTTAAGTATTTTTTATTTTAGTTTAAGTTTTAAGTTTTTATTTTAGGTTCAATTTTAGGTTTAATTTTTTAGTTTGGGTTTAGGTTTATTTTTAGTTTATTTTATTTTATTTAGTTTAGGTTTAGGTTTAGGTTTAGTAGATTTTAGGTTTTATTTGCTTTAGTTTAGGTATAGGTTTATTTATTTTGTTTATTTTATTTTTATTTTAGGGTTAAGTTTTTTTTTATTTTAGGGTTTAGCTTTTTTTATTTATTTTTATGTTTATTTTTAGGTTTAGGTTTTTAATTGAATTTTAGGTTTAGGTTTAGGTTTAAGTTTAAGTTCATATTTTGGTTTTAGTTTAAGTTTTCATTTTATTTTATTTAGGTTTAGGTTTATTTATTTATTTTATTTTCAGTTTTATTTAGTTTAGGTTAAGGTTTTTTTATTTTAGGATTTTTTTAAAATTAAGTATACAACTAGGTTTAGTTTATTTAGTTCATTTTTTATTTATTCAGTTTAATTTATTTCTTCAGTTTAATTTATTTCTTCTTTTTATTTTGGTTTATTTTTTTATTTAGTTTAGTTTATTTATTTTATGTTTATTTATTTAAGTTTAGGTTTTCTATTTTAGTTTATTTTTTAGGTTTAGGTTTTGGTTTATGTTTATTTTTTAGTTTAGATTTATTTTATTTTATTTAGGTTTTATTTTTTATTTTAGGTCTAGGTTTAGGTTTTATTTAATTTTTAGGCTTAGGTTTATGTTTATTTTTTTAGTTTTATTTTATTTTGATTTTAATTTTAGGTTTATATTATTTTTTAGTTTATTATTATTTATTTTTAGTTTAGTTTAGTTTTTAGTTTTATTTTATTTTTTTTTTATTTTAGGTTTTATTTAGTTTAGGTTTAAGTTTTAGTTTTTTTATTGTTTAGTGTTTAGGGTTTATGGTATAGGTTTAGGGTTTGGTGTTTAGGGTTTAGGGTTGTAGGGGTTTAGGGTTTAGGTTTATGGTTTAAGGTTTTTTTAGGGTTTAGGTTTAGGTTTAGGTTTTGTTTTTAGGGGGTTAGTTTTAGGGTTCAGGGTTTCGGGTTAGGGATTTTTATTTTTTTATTTTTATTTAAAATTAAGTAAACCAAGCTTAAATTTAGTTTATTTTTTATTTTTTCTTTTTTATTTATTTTCATTTAGTTTAGTTTATTTATATATTTATTTATTTTTGTTTATGTTTTTTAATTTTAGTTTATTTTTTAGGTATAGATTTAGGTTTTAGTTTATTTAGTTTAGTTTATTTTTTTTTTTTTTAAGATTTAGTTTTATTTTAATTTTTAGGTCAGGTTTAGGTTTTATTTAATTTTTTTAGGTTGCTTAAGCTTAGGTTTATTTTTTATTTTATTTTATTAATTTAGGTATAGGTTTTTTTTTTTTTTTAGGTTTAGGTTTCAGTTTATTTATTTAGTTTAGGTTTTATTTTATATTTACTTTAGGTTTAGGTTTTTTTTAGTGTTTAGGTTTTATTTTTTATATATTTTAGGTTATATTTATTATTTCTTTTTAAGTTTAAGTTTTTATTTAGTTTTTATGTTATTTTATTTTAGGTTTATTTTATTTTTATTTTACGTTTAATTTATATTCTATTTTGGCTTTTTATTTTTAGGTTTAGTTTTTGAGGTTTGTTTAGATTTTTATTTATTTTATTTTAGTTTAGTATTTATTTTTGATTTTATTTTATTTTTAGGTTTAGGTTTAGGTTTTGGTATTAGTTTAGGTTTTATTTTATTTTATTTTTCATTTATTTAAGTTTAGAATTTTATTTATTTTATTTCATTATTATTTTAATTTGGATTAAGGTTTTAGTGTTTTTAAGGTTTGGGGTTTAGTGTTTAGGGTTTGGGGTTTAAGGTTTTAGGGTTTAAGGTTTAGGGTAGGGTTTCATTTGGGGTTTAGGCATTAGGGTTTTGGGTTTGGAGTTTAGGGGTTTAGGGTTAATTTTAGGATTTAGGGTTTTTATAGTTTTTTAATTTTTTTAATTTTTAAAATTAAGTAAATTAGTAAGTTTAGGTTTATTTAGTTTATTTTTTATTTTATTTCTATATATATTTAAGTTTTTAATTTTTTATTAAGTTTTGTTTATTGATTTTGGTTTCTTTTTTTAGTTTAGGTTTTATATTTTAGTTTACTTTTGGTTTAGGTTTATTTTTTTTATAGGTTTATGTTTTATTTTCTATTTTAGGTTTAGCTTCATTTATTTATTTTTTAGGTTTAGGTTTTTAGTTTTTAATTTAGGTTTATTTTTAGGTTTTATATTTTAGTTTAGGTTTAGGTTTATTTTTAGTTTATTTTTTTATTTAGTTTAGTTTAGTTTATTTTAGGTTGAAATTTAGGTTTTATTTATTTTATTTTTGTTTATTTTAGTTTAGATTTAGGTTTATTTTATTTTATTTTAGGTTTAAGTTTTTTTTTAGTTTAGGGTTTAGGGTTTTATTTTAGATTTAAGTTTTATTTACTTTTTATTTTTTTATATTATTTTATTTTTGATTTTAGTTTTTTTATTTTAAGTTTTAATTTTTTTATTTTAGTTTAGGTTTTATTTTTTTAGTTTAAGTTTATTTCATTTTATTTTATTTTATTTTTTCTTAGTTTAGTTTAAGTTTAAGTTTAGTTTTAATTTTATTTAATTTTCATTATTTTTTTTATCTAGTTTATTTTATTTTTTAGGTTTTATCTATTTGTTTTAGTTTTAAGTTTTTAACTTTTGGGCTTTTTTTGAGTTAATTTATGGTTTCAAGTTTTGGGTTTATGGTTTGGGGTTTTTTGGGATTTAAGGTTTAGTTTAGGTTTGGGTTTATTTTGGTATAAGTCTTGTGGTTGGGTTTAGTGTTTTTTATAGGGTTTAGGGTTTAGGATTTAGGGTTAGGATTTTTATTTTTTTAGGTTTAGGTTTTAGGTTTAGGTTCAAGTTTTTTTAGGTTTAGTTTGGTTTTTTAACAGAGAACAAATTTAGATTCAATATTTTTTTCTTTTCAATTTCACCAACCAAGTAACACACCAAGTTATCTAAGACATAAGCGACAACATAGATAAAATAGGGGCACACATAGAGCAAATCAAAAATCCTAGATAACTAGAACCATCTCAACTATGATGACATGGTTCCATAAGAAGTAGATCGGGTCTACTATTATTTAGTTTCTCCAGCTCCATTAACCACCCCTGCCTCTGAGGATCCACCATCATATCCTCGATCTTCCAGCCACCACCTTTGTGCAACCTTCGTGGCTCCTCTTACCTCATAACCACCATTGCACTAACCACTACCTCCATATCCACTAGTTCCAGATCCCCACCACCAGCGATAATTATCACCTCTTTTCCACCGTAGATCTAGGCTTTGATTGTGATGGCCATCAAGTTTCTCACTATTCTGGGGTTTAGGTTTAGGTTTAGATTTTTAGGTTTTAGGGTTTTAATTTTTAATATTTAGTTACTTTGTTTAGAGTGGTTGGGGTTTGGGCTTTTTAGGGTTTTGGTTTATGGTTTGGGTTTAGGATTATGGTTTATGCTTAGGGTTTTAAGATTTAGGGTTGGGGTTTGTGGTTTTTAACATAAGAGGTTTAGTGCTTGTGGTTTGTGGGTCTAGGTTTAGTTTAGTATTTGTGGGGGATTTAGAGTTTAGGATTTTAGTTTAGGGTTTTTTCTGTAGGTTTAAGGTTTAGGGTTTTATGGTTTTGGTTTGGGTTGGGTTTGGGGTTTAGGGTTTAAATTTTAGGATTGGGTTTAGGTTTTAAGGTTTAGGGTTTAGGTTTAAGGTTTAGATTTTATTTTATTTTTATTTTATTTTAGGTTTATTTTAGGTTTATTTTATTTTTATTTTATGTTAAGTTTTTATTTAAGTTTTTATTTAAGTTTAGTTTATGTTTATATTTATTTTATTTTTTTGTTTAAATTTAAGTTTTGGTTTACTTTTTTTTTAATTTTATTTTTTTATTTTACATAGGTTTATGTTTTTTTATTTAGTTTAGCTTTAGGTTTTATGTTTTAGTTTTATTATTTAAATTTTATTTTTGTTTAGTGTAGGTTTTATTTTATTTTATTTTAATTTAGTTTTAAATTTTTATTTTATTTTATTTTAGGTTTAATTTAATCTTGGTTTTTTTTATTTCATTTTATTATTTTATTTTATTTTGTTTTAAGTTTATTTATTTATTTTATTTTATTTATTTTGTTTATTTCATTTTAAGGTTTAGGTTTAGGGTTTAGGTTTAGGGTTTATGATTTAGGGTTTGTGGTTTAGGTCAGATTTAGGTTTAGGGCTGTGCCAGGTGGTTTTGGGTTTTAGGTTTAGGTTTATTTTAGCCAGATTTTGAGTGGTTTGGTCTGGGTCTGGTAGGTTTATTTATGGAGGCCTGAGAGTTTAGGATCATTTAGGATTTGAAGGTCTGGGGCTCATTGGGTTTGGGTCAGGTATACCATGATCAGTTAGGGTGCAAGTTTGGGTTTGGGTCAGGTCAGTTTTAGCGCCAGGATTTGGGTCGATTTAGTTTAGTTTTGTGTGGCCTATGTCACTAGAGTTTAGGGTTTGGGGTTTTTGAGGGATTATGGTTTATTTAGTTTATTTTTTCATTATTTTAGTTTTTTATTTATTTTATTTTTGTTTAAGTTTATTTTTTTTGGTTAAGGTTTTAGGGTTTTCCTTGATCCACCATCATGGTGGTTTAAGATTTAAGTTTAAGTTTAAGTTTAAGTTTAGGTTTAATGCTTTTGTGTTTTTAGAGTTTAGTGGTTAGAGTTTAGTTTGTGGTTTAGGGCTCAGCTTTTAGGGGTTTTGGGTATTTAATTTATTTTGTTTACTTTTATTAATTTTATATCATTTCAAGTTTGTTTAGGTTTCATTTATGTTTCATTTTATCTTATTTTTTTTATTTAGGTTTATGTTTTATATTTATTTTATTTTAGAATTTATTTAGTTTATCTTTTGGTATTTAAGTTTTATTATTTTTTGGGTTTATTTAATGTAGGATTAGGGTATTGTTTTTGGTTTAGGGTTTAGTGTAGGTTAGGATTTAGAGGTTGGGTTAAGGATTTTTTTTTAAATTAAGCAAACCATTTTAAGTTTGTTTAGTTCACTTTATATTTTATTTTATTATTTTATTTTGGTTTATTTTTATTTTTTTCAGTTTAGTTTAAAGTTTATGGTTTATGCTTTATGGCTCAGTATTTAAGGTTTAGGGTGGGTTAGGGTTTTTAAGATTTAGGTTGCAGGTTGTGGATTTAGGTTGTGGTCAGTGGGATTTAGGGTTATGTGGGTTTGGGGGAGGATTGGTGGTAGAGGTTTGGCCTAGGGCCTAGGTTTAGAATTTAGTTTCAGTGGTCAGATTTAGGTCAGCAGTTTGGCCTAGGGTTGTGGCCTGGGGTCAAGTGAGGGTGGGCTCAGGGTAGGGTTTAAAACCATTTAGGATTCCAGTTTAAGGTGGATTTAGGGTTTGAGTCAGATTTAGGTTTTAGGGAGTGGTGGGTGGGTTAGGGTTGGGGGTAAGGTTAGGTTAAGGGTCAAGGTGTTTTAGATTTAGGTCAGAGTTTAGGTTAGGATTTAAAGTTTATTTTAGTTAGGTTTATGGCTTTTTTATTTTTGCTTTATTTTATTTTATTTTAGGTTTATTTTATTTTATTTACATTTAGTTTTATTTTATTTTGGTTTTATTCTTGATTTATTTTATATTTTAATTTATTTGTTTTATTTAGGATTCTTAGGATTATTTCATTTTTTTAGTTTTATTTTATTTATTTTCATTTTTATTAGTTTATTTTATATCATAGTTTAGGTTTATATTTTAGTTTAGGTTTTATTTAATTTTATTTTTATTTTATTTAGTTTGTGTTTTTTTATTTATTTATTTTAGAAATTTTTATGGTTTTAGTTTTAGTTTTAAGGTTGGGGCCTTGGGGTTAGGTTTGTTTTGGGGATCAGTGGTTAGTCAGGCTCAGGGTTTTAACCAGGGTAGGGTTTAGGGTTTGGATTTAATAGGGTGGATCTGGGTGATTTAGGATGGTTTTAGGGTTTTTTTTTTATTTTTTAAGCTCAGCTTTGGAGTATGCCTTTTGGTTGGTAGGGTCAAGGAGTTTATGGCATGTGGAAGATTTAGGTCCGAGTTTAGGCTCAGTGGATCTAGATCGGGCTCAGGTTAGGGCTCAGATCAGTTTAGCCCAGTGGAGGATTGAGGGCTTGGAGGGTCTGGCCTTCATCTGGAGCCTAATTGGTGATAGAGCCTAGTTTAGTTGTGGCCTAGGAGGAGTGGCTCAGGTCAGGTCATGTGGCCCATAGAGGGGTTAGGTCCACAATCACTGATCAGTGGGCCTGGATAATGGGCCTGGTAGGTTGTTTGGGGAAAGGGCTTAGAGGTTGGGGTCAGTGGTAGATTTAGGGCTTAGAGTTTAGGTTTAGGGTTTAGGAGCAAGGTTTAGGGTTTAGGTTTAAGGTTTAGGGTTTATCACATAACGTTTGGTTTTATTTTCACTTTTATTTTATTTTATTTTAAGTTTATTTTAGGTTTATTTTATTTACATTTAGTTTTATTTTATTTAGGTTTTTATTCTAGGTTTAATTTAATTTTAATTTAGTTCAAGTTTTATTAATTTAATCTATTTTTATTTTTATTAGTGAAATTATATTATATTTTAAGTTTAGGTTTTTAGTTTAGGTTTTATTTTATATTTTTTATTTTATTTATTTAGGTGATGGTTTTATTTTTAGAATTTATTTAGTTTATGTTTAGTTTAAGTTTTGGGTTTAGAGGGTAAGGTTTTGGGGTTTGTAGGTTTAGTGGGTTTAGGGTTTAGGTTTAGTTTTTGTTTATGATTTAGGGTTTAGGGTTTGGGTGGGTTTAAGGTTTTAGGGTTTGGTTTAAGGTTTCAAGGTTTAGGGTTTAGGGTTTAATTACTTTTAGAGCTTAGGTTTAGGGTTGTGGTTTAAGATTTTGTATTTTGGGTTTAGGGTTTATTTAGTTTATTTTTTAATTATTTTATTTAATTTTATTTTTATTTAAGTTTATTTTTTATTATTGTATTTATGGGTTAAGGTTTTATGATTTTCCTCCCATCCACGATGACCATGGTTTAAGGTGTGGTTTAGTGGTTGTGGGTTTGTTGAGGTTTATGGCTGTGTTCAGCTTTAGGGTTTAGGGTTGTGGTTGGAGTTTTAGTGTCAGGGCCTATGGTTTGGGTTTAGGCTTGTGTTTAGTTTGTTTAGGTTTAGGTTTGGGTTTGAGGGTTTAGGGTGTTTATGCTTTAGGGTTTAGGATTTAAACTCACAATTTATAAGGGCTTAGGGCTTAGGGTTTGGTACAGGGGGGTTAAAGGTTTAGGATTTTGGTAGGATTGTGGTTTAGGGGTTTAGGGTTGTAGGTTTAGGGCTTAGAGTTTAGGTTTAAGGTTTAGGATTTGGTTTAAGTTGGTTTAGGTGGGTTTAAGGTTTAAGGCTTTTATTTAGGTTTTATTTTATTTTAATTTAGGTATATTTTATTTTATTTTACAATTTAGTTCTTATTTTATTTTAGGTTTTCTATTCTTAGGATTATTTTATTTTTAATTTTGTTTAGGTTTTATTTAATTTATTTTTTGTTTATTTTTTATTAGTTTATTTTATATCATTTTAGGTTTAGGTTTAGGTTTTCATTTATGTTTATCTTATCTTTTTTATTTAGGTTTATGTTTTATATTTATTTTATTTTAGAATTTATTTAGTTTATTTTGGTATTTAAGTTTTATTATTTGGCTGGGGTTTTGGGGTTTAATGTGGATTAGGGTTTAGGGTTTGGTTTGGGAGGGTTTAGGGTTAGGTTTGGGTTTGGTGGGTTTAGGTTTAAAAAAGCAAACCATAGTTTAAGTTTGTTTAGTTTATTTTAATTATTTTAATTTATTTTATTTTATTATTTTATTTTGGTTTATTTTTTTATTTTAGGGTTTAGGGAGGATTTAAGGAGGTTTATGCTTATATGGTAGTGATGTGGGTAGAGTTTAGGTTGGAGGTTTAGTGTTGTGGCCTGTGATTGTGAAGTTTGGCTCAGTGCCCAGGGTTAGGGCTGGCCTAGGGTCAGGATTTGGTGGTGAGGTAGTCCAAGGTCAGGTTTAGAATTTGAGTGTATTTCAGTGGTAGGTTTAGGGTTAGGTTGGGTCAGTGGTGGTTTGGTTCAAGTGGAGGGTTGGTTTGGGTTTGGGGTTTTAAAATTATAGGATTTAGGGTTTAAAGTGATTTAGGTTTAGGGCTCAGATCTGTGGCCTGTTTAGGGTTTTAGTTTAAGGTTGGGTTTAGGTTTATTTGGTCATTTTGGGGTTAAGGCTCAGGTTTAGCATTTTATTAAGGGTCTTAGGATTCTTAGGTTTGTTTAGATTTAAGGCTCCTTTTATTTTGCTTTTCTTTATTATTTATTTTTTTATTTTATTTTATTTTACGTTAGTTTTTATTTTATTTTGGTTTTATTCTTGATTTATTTTATATTTTAATTTAGTTTTAGTTTATTTTATTAGTTTACTTTATATATTTTTTTTAGCCTAACTTAAGTTTAGTTTATTTTATTTTATATTTTATTTTATTTTATTTAGGTTTATGGTTTTTTTTATTTTAGAATTTATTTAGTTTAGTTTAGTTTTCGTGTTTTAGGGTTTATGCTTTGGGGTTTATGGTTTGTTTTAAGATTTAGGTTTTGGGGTTTATGGTTTAGGGTTAGATTTAGGATTTAGTATGGTTTAGGGTATGGGTTTATGATTTAGGAGGTTTGGTTTAGTGGTGGTTTGGATTTATTTTAAGGTTTGGGTTAGGTTTAGGGTTTAGGGTTTTATGGTCAGTTTAGGGTTTAGGGTCAGAGGTGCATGATTTAGTACTGGATTTGGTTGGTTTTTTTTTTGTGTTTAGGGTTTAGAGTTTAGGGTTTAGGGTTTAAGGTTTAGGCTATAGGGTTTAGGGTTTAGAGTTTGGGGTTTTAAGGTTTAGGGTTTAGGATTTCAAGTTTAGGGTTTAGGGGTTAGGTTCTTAGGGTTTAGGGTTTAGGTTTGGTTTTGGGTTTAGGTTGTGGTTCATGTTTTGTTTATGGTTTAGGGTTTGCAATTTTTTTTTAACCGATAACAAATTCAGATTCAATATTTCTTCTTTTCGATTTCATCAACCAAGTAACACACCAAGTTTTCTACGAAATAAGCGACCACGTAGATAAAAAATGTGCACGCATAGAGCAAATTAAAAACCTTAGATAACTAGAACCGTCTCTACTATAAAGACACAGTTCCATAACTTTTAGGTTTTATTTTAAGGTTTATTTTTTTAGTTTATGTTTTTATTTAGTTTTATTTTACTTTATTTTAGGTTTATTTTATTTTTATTTTATGTTTAGTTTTCATTTTATTTAGCTTTCTTATTCTTTGTTCTTTTATTTTTTTAGTTTTGTTTAAGTTTTTATATTTTATTTTAGTTTATTTCAATTAGTTTATTTTATTTTATTTTGCATTTAGGTTTAAGTTTTAGTTTAGGTTCATATTTTTATTTTATTTTTATTTTATTTACATTTTTATAGGTTTTATTTATTTTTGCTTAGGTTTTAGTTTAGAGGGTTTAGGGTTTTAAGGTTTAGGATTAGCTTTAGGGTTTTATGGTTTAGGGTTTAGTTTGAGTTGAAGGTTTAGGTTTTGTTTAGAGTTTAGGGTTAGGGATGGGTTTAGAGTTTAGGGTTTAGGTTTAGGGTTTAGGGTTAGTTTATGGTTTAGGGTTTAGGGTTTAGTTTTAGGATTAGGTTTTTATTTTGTTTTTTTTTTTCAAATTAAGTAACAGGTAGGTTTAGGTATATTTATTTTATTTAGTTTATTTTTGATTTATTTTAGTTTATTTTATTTTTATTTCATATATTTTATTTTATTTAGCCTAATTTTTATTTTAGGTTTATTTATTTTAGTTTAGGTTTTACTTGAGTTTATTATTTAGTTTAGGTTAACCTTAGTTTAGTTTTATTTTTTTTATAATAGGTTTAGGTTTTATTTTTTTATTTTAAGTTTAGGTTTAGGTTTTTATTTTATTTTTTAGGTTTAGGTTTTATGTTTTATTTTAGGTTTATTTTAAGTTTATTTTTAGTTTAGGTTTAAGTTTATTTTAGTTTATTTTATTTTATTTAGTTTAGGTTTTGGTTTAGGTTTTGTTTATCTTATGTTTAGATTTAGGTTTAGTTATTTTAGTTTAGGTTTAGGTTTATTTTATTTTACTTTAGGTTTTTTTTTATTTATTTTTAGGTTATATTTTAGGTTTATTTTAGGTTTTGGTTTATTTTATTTTATTATGTTTATTTTATTATTTTAGGTTTAGTTTTATTTTTTAGTTTTATTTTAGTTTAGTTTAGGTTTTATTTATTTTATTTTGATTTAGTTTTATATTTTATTTTTTTAGGTTTAGTTAAGGTTAGTTTTATTTCATTTTATTATTTCATTTTATTTTATTTAAATTTATTTATTTATTTATTTTATTTATTTCATTTTAGGGTGGATTTGTGGTTTAAGTTTAGGTTTATTATTTAGGGTTTAGTGGTTGAGGAGGTTTAATGCTCTGGGTGTGGTTTAAGATTTAGGTCTGGCCTGGATTTAGCAGGGTAGTGGCCTGGGGTTTGGGTTTAGGTGTGGTTTGGGTTTAGGGTGAGGTTTAGTTTTAGGGTATGATTTGGGTAGGGCTTTAGTGGTCCTGGTTATAGTATAACTGGGATCAGGTAGGTCAAGTTTAGTTTAGAGGATTTGGAGTTTAGGTGGGGTTAATTTAGAGTTTAGGTTTAGGTGTTTATTTAGTTTATTTTAATTTTATTTATTTTATTTAAGTTTATTTTATCACTGTTAGGTTTAGGTTTCCTCCATCCACCCATCCGATGGTTTAAGTTTTAAGTTTAATGTTTAAGCTAGGTTAATTTAGTTTTGGGGTCAGTTAGGCTTTAGTTTAGTGTTTTGTGCTCAGTGGCCTTTTTTAGGTTTAGTATGGAGGTTTAGGTTTGGGTAGGAGTTTAGGGTCAGTGGGAGTGGTAGGGTTTAGGGTAGGTAGGAGTTAGGGTTTAGTTTGGGTCTGGGATCAGCCTGGGGTCCAGTTTGGGTTAGTGATCAGGTTTAGAGGGTCAGGGTTATAGTTTAGAGTTTTTAGCTTAGGTTTAAGGATTAGGATTTGGTAGGGTTTATGTTGTGGTTTAGGGTTTCCTAGGTTTATATTTAGTTATATTTTATTTTGTTTTAGGTTTATTTATTTTATTTTACTTTAGTTTATTTATTTAGTTTTTCTATTCTTAGGATTATTTTATTTTTTAATTTAGTTTGGGTTTTATTTATCTTATTTTAGTTTATTTTTATTAGTTTATTTTATATTATTTTCAGGTTTAGGTTTAGGTTTTAATTTAGGTTTTATTTTATTTTATTTTTTTATTTTATTTAGGGTTAAGTCTTTTTATATATTTTATTTTATTATTTATTTAGTTTAGGTTTTGGTTTTTATGTTTTTAAGGTTTTGGGTTTTGGGTTTTAGGGTTTAGGGTTTTGGAGATTAGGGTTTAGGGTTAGGGTTTAGGTTTAGGTTTTTTTTTTTTTTTTTTTTTTTTTTTTTTTGGGAAGCCCATGAGGGGTATTTTATTACCACAAAAGAGGGTTACAAGGTCCTTAAAGGGGATAAACTCATCTACCGCTCAAGAGCTACATTCAGACGGAGTAAATCCCGCCTAAGTGTGCAAAAGCAATAGAACACTTTAAAACAATCAAAAGATAGTTAGATTCGCATAATAAACCAAAAGCAAATTGTGACCAATACTGCAGGACTTGAGAATGGCCACTGGTGCAAACTAAAGAGAAAAGGAAGGAGGTCCTGCAACAATTTAGACTGACAAAAATTAGAACAGTTATAGTTGTACAGACAATATGATGACTGAAAAATGCAAAGTCTATAGAATTTAGAAAAGAGAAAAGATAGAGAAGGCTCAGGCTCAGTCACACCAGGATGGGGCAGATGCAAAAGTGTGCATCCAAACTTCAGGAGAAGGGTTACTTCACAAGAGCTACTACCAAACCAAAATGGAGTGAAAACATCACAGCCATCATAGCCAACAAACGTTAGAGAAAGGGCCAGAAGGTCTAATTGAGTGGATTACAAACACACCTAATCGACAATATCATCACCATATCAAGAAAATACAGAAGCAAATGTGATGGAGCCAACATTGCAGAATCCCATTAATAGGATCGGGCAGATGAGGGGACCATAACAAATGAAGTGAAGCTTCTGCTAGAACCAAGCCAAACAAAGCAACCTCATGCATTCAGGATTAAGAGACCAGCCAGTGAAAGGTACATCAACAAAGTCCCAGCCTAAGTTACCACAGGAATTATAGCAGATTAAAGTACAGCAGATTAAGAGATAAAAGATAAGACCCCAACGAGACAAATCCGATCGTGAAAATCAAAAGCTACCACATAAGGAACATTCATAACAAGAAGAATATCCCAATGCCCAACAATCCTCAGAAATACCCAGGCTTGCATAATAACAATCATTGAGAGTATACAAACCATAGGTTAAGATCAAGTAGCATTGATTAGGCACAATGATTTGCACAATACTAGCGACTAAAAGGGATACTATAGTTAAGACAAGAGCTGTAGACAACTAATCGATAAACCAAATCCACAAACATCCAAAGTCTTAAAATAGCAACAGGTAACATCAGACTATAGTACCTCTCAAACAGAAATGACACTCCAATCCAAGAAGGTAACAACACAAACCCAATAGATGCAGGATTACAATATAAGCAATGACTATAAATATGATTCACCACCACGAAAAGAACCAAGCCAAAATAATCCAGGCAATCAGAAAGTCACTCCCATCAGAGCAACTAATGCAACATTGTAAGCCACTAGAATATAAAATAAGAAGATGGTTCCAAGTAGATACATCATTACCAAGTAGGAATTTTAAGACAATAAAGGTCCAAAACTAGAACTTGCAAAGACAGTAGCAGGCAAGATGGCAAAAAAATAGAGGAAAATGAGAGCAGCAGAAAAAATCTCAGAGCCAAACCCAAAGGGATTAAAAAACCAAATCAACAAACAAATCAACAAACAACCATGGAAGCAAACCTCCAAAATGCAAAAAGTAATTAAACCCAATCCATTCCAAAGACAAGGATTTGACAAAATAACCATTAAAAGAGACCGTAGTATTAATTTCTTCCCTTGGTAGAGCAGAGGTTATATATAAAGCAAAGACAATTTAGGGTTTAGGGTTTATGATTTAGGGTTTAGGTTTAGGGTTTAGATTTGGGTTTAGATTTAGTTTAAAGTTTAGGTTTAGTGGTTTAAGTGCCTGTGGTTTAGGGTTTAGTGGCCCAGTTTAGTGGGCCTAGGGTTTAGGGTCAGGCCCAGGATTTGACAACCCAGTTTATTATTTGGGGGGTTTAGGGCCAAAATGCAGTAATTTAGGTTTAGTTTGTGGTTTAGCCTGGTTTAGGTGGGGGGTTGTGGCCTACCAGGTGGGGTTTGGGGTGTGTCAGGGGGGCCTAGTTTAGGTTTAGCTCAAACCATTTAGGATTTGGTTTTATAATTTAGATTTAGGTTTAGGATATTAGGTGGCCAAGTTTTTTGAGTTAAGTCAGTAGGTAGGGTTGTTTGTAAGTTTAGGTTTAGGTTTAGGGTCAGGCTAGCAGGAGAGCCCAGGGGTTTAGGATTTAAGATTTAGTAGGGTTTACATACAAAGTTTAAGGTTTGGGTTTTAGCTTTTATCTGATCTTTATTTTAGGTATTTTAGGCTATTTTATTTTATTTTATGTTTAGTTTTATTTTATTTTGGTTTATTCTTAGGTTTATTTTATTTAATTTAGTTTAAGTTATTATTTTATCTTAGTTTATTTTATTAGTTTACATATTATTTTAGGTTTGGTTAGGTTTTATTTTATATTTTATTTTATCTTATTTAGGTTTTTTTAATTTTAAACCCATTTAGTTTAGTTTAGGTTGTCTGGTCTTGTGGTGCAGGGTTTATGGGAGTGGTTGGAGGGTTTGGGGTGGTTAGTGGTCAGGTTTAGGGTGTGGCTTAGTGTTAGGGCCCATGGTTTAGGGTCACTATTTGGTTTAGGGTTTAGGGTTTAGGGTTTAGGGTTTAAGATTTTAGGGTTTAAGGTTTCTCTTAAAGTTTAGGTTTAGGATTTAGGGTTTATGGTTGCAGTTTAGGGTTGTAGGTTTATGGTTTAGGGCTGTGTTTTGTTTTGGGTTTAGGGTTTAGGTTATAGGTTTAGGGTTTGAGTTTAGGATTTTATGATTTAGGGTTTAGTGTTTAGGGTTTAGGGTTTGGGGTTTAGGATTTTTAGGGTTTAGGGTTTAGGGTTAGGGTTCAAGTTTTTCTTGGGTTTGTAATTATTTTTTTAACAAGAAAACAAATTGATTCAACATTTCTCCTTTTTGATTTCATCAACCAAGTAATACACCATGTTTTTATGACATAAGTGACCACGTAGATAAAAATGAGCACACATAGAGCAAATCAAAAACCTTAGATAACTAGAACCGTCTCTACTATAAAGACACTATTCCATAACTTTTAGGTTTTTATTTAAGGTTTATTTTCTCACTTTAGGGTTTCAGATTTATTTATTTTTGTTCATTTAATTAATTAATTATTTTTTTGTTTATTTATTTTTGTTTATTTCATTATCATTTTTTATTTTATTTTCCTTTTAGGTTTAGTAACAAGCTTAAGGTTTTAGTTTTATTTCATTTTATTATTTAATTTTATTTTTGTTTAAGCTTAAGGTTTAGGTTTAGGTTTTTAGCTTTTTAGGATTTTGGGTTTAGGGTTTAGGCTTAGTTTAGGGTTTAGGGTTTAGGGTTTAGGGTTTGGGTTTTGGGTTTTTTTGTAAATTTTATTACAATAAAAGGAAAAATACAATGTCCTTAAGGGGTAAAGCTCTAAAATTCTAATATGCTCAGAGCTACGAGAAACCTAAAGAGCAAAACCCCCATTTAAGTACATTAGTAAAAAAAGAAAACAAAAGAGCAAATACAACAACTAAAAAGTATAAGAGAAAAAGACAGAGAGTAAGACTAAAACAAATCCTGAAAATAGTAAAAGGATGAGTCAGCAACATAAGTAACCAACAAAGGAAGCATCCCCAACATCCAATGAAAACTAGAAAACCAATAAAGCTCCACACAAGAGAGGTCCAAAAGAAGCACAACCACCATAGAAAGGAAACAACATCACCAGGACCAGCCAAGAAACCAAACTTCCCTAACAACAAATACTAACTGAACAGGATGCATAATTACAACATAAAATGTGTTACAAATAATGCACCCAACGGAGGCTAATCCCAAGAGAATAACCCAACACAAAACTAAGGAAAAAGAAGAATCTAGTAAAAATAATAAGGAATAGGCAGGAAACCCCCAAAAAAAGTACCAAGAAATTCCCCAAAAATGGCCTAGAAAGGCAACAACCAACAATAGTTCCCACTAGGAAGGCCACCCATCCAACCATGACAAACCAACAAAAAGTAATTCAAATTCAATAGTAGAGCCAACAAACCAACTAGTGTAGAAAATAGAATAAAGCTAGAGTAAAAAATCATCATATCCACCAGCAACTCGAGTAACAAGGCAGAGAAGACAATAGCCACCAGGCTGAAAAAGCCAAGCCAACCCAAAAGCAAGAGGTCAAAATCATAACTCCACTTAGGAAAAAATGTGAAAATAAGTTTAAATTTTAGGGTTTAGGGTTTAAGGTTTAGGATTTTGAGGGTTTTGAGGGTTTAAGGTTTAGGGTTTAGGGTTATATGGTTTAGGTTTAGGTTTTAGGGCTTAGGGTTTAGGGTTTAGGGTAAGTTTAGGGTTTAGGGTTAGGCTCAGAGATTAGGGTTTAGGGTGGGGTTTTAGGTTTTAAGGTTTAGGGTTTTATGGTTTAGGGATAAAGATTTAGGGTTTAGGGAAGGTTTATGATTTGCCTAGGGTTTAGGGTTTAAAGTTAAGGGTATGTTTAGGGTTTACATTTTAGGTGTTAATGATTTAAGGTTTGCCTAGGTTTTTTTTAAATTATGTAAACCCAGAGATTTAGGTTTATTTAGTTTATTTTTATTTATTTTAGAGCATTTGATTATTTAGGCTTATTTTATTTTATTTAGTTTAGTTTATTTATTTTAGTTTAGGTTTCATTTTAGTTTCTTTTTAGGTTGAGGTTTTATGTTTATTTATTTTAGTTTAGTTTATTTTTTTTTAGGTTTAGGTATTTTATTTTTAGGTTTAGGTTTAGGTTTTTTTTCTTTTAGGTTTAGATTTTAGGTTTATTTTTAGGTTTTATTTTTTAGTTTAGGTTTATCTTTATTTTAGCTTATTTTATTTTATTTAGTTTAGGGTATAGTTTTTTTAGTTTAGGGTTAGTTTTGTTTATTTTAGTTTAGTTTATTTTAGTTTAGGTTTAAGTTTATTTTATTTTGTCTATTTTATGTTTAGGTTATTTTATAGTTTTCAATTTTGGTTTTCTTTTAGGTTTATATTTTTATTAAGTTTTATTTTATTTTATTTTAGGTTTAGTTTATTTTTATTTTACATATGGTTTTATTTTTTTATTTAGGTTTATTCTTTTTAGCTTAGTTTTTTTATTTATTTTATTTTAGTTTAATTTGAAATTTTGATTTTATTTTATGCTTAAGTTTAAGTATAGGTTTTAATTTATTTATTTTATTTTATTTTATTCAAGTTTATGTTTTTTTAAAATTTTATTTTTAGGTTTTATTTTGTTTAGATTTATGTTTAGGTTTTAGGATTTTAGGGTTTAGGGTTAAGGCTTTAAGGTTTAGGGTTTGGGGTTTAGGATTGTAGGTTTTAGGATTTAGGGATTAGGGTTTAGGATTTAGGGTTTAGGGTTTAGGGTTTTAGGGTTTAGGGTTTATGGTTGTTTTTTTATTTTATTTTATATATTTTTAGGGTTTAAGTATAATTAGATTATTTTTATTTATTTTAGTTTTTTAATTTTAATTTTTAAGTTTATTTTATTTTAGTTAGGTTAGTTTATTGATTTTAGTTTATATTTTTATTTTAGTTTATTTTTTAGGTTTAGGTTTATGTTTATGTTTATCTTTTAGGTTTAGTTTTATTTATTTTAGTTTAGTTTAGTTTTTATTTTCTTTTTTATTTTCTTTTCTAGTTTAGGCTATGGTTTAGGTTTAGGTTTAGGTTTTAGTTTAGGTATTTATTTTATTTTATTTTTTTTTTTGATTTGGGAATATTTATTTATTTTATTTTTAGGTTTTATTTAGTTTAGGTTTAGGTTTTAACTTTGGATTTTAGATTTAGGGTTTATGATTAGTTTAGTGTTTTAGGTTTAGGGTTTAGTTTAGTGTTTTATGTTTTAGGGTTTAGGGTTTGATTTTAGGTTTAGGGTTCAAGTTTTAGTTTAGGGTTTAGGGTTTTTTTTTTTCTTAACAGAGAATAAATTTAGGTACAATAGTTCCTCTTATCTATTTAATCAACCAAGTAACACACTAAGTTTTCTGAGACACAAGTGACAACATAGATAAAAAATTAGCACGCATAGAGCAGATCAAATACCCAAGATAACTAGAACTTTCTACTATAAAAAAATAGTTCCGTAAGTAGTAGATTAGATCTTCTTTAGTTTCTCCATTTCCCATCAGAACCACCCCAACCTCTCGAACAGGGGGATCCACCATCATATTCCGATATCTCACTCTACCACCACCACGACTATAACCTCCATCGATGGTTCTTAGATTTTTAGGTTTTTTTAGGTTTATTTAGGGTTTAGGGGGTTGGGTTTAGGGTTTAGGGTTTAGGTTTTAGGGTTTAGGGTTTATGCTTTAGGGTTTAAGGCTTAGGGTTTTAGGGTTTAGGGTTTAGGGTTAGTATAAGTGTTTAAGGTTTGGGGGGTTTGGAGTGTTTAGGGTTTAGGATTATGTTTTAGGGTTTGTGGTTTAGGGTTTATGGTTTAGGGTTGTAGGGTTTAGGGTTTAGCATAGTTAGGGTTTAGTTTAGGGTTATTTAGGTTTAGGTTTTATGTTTATTTAGGTTTAGGTTTATGTTTTAGTTTAGTTTATTTTATTTATATTTTAGTTTAAGTTTAGGGTTAGGTTTAGGTTTTATTTAGTCCAGGTTTATTTTATTTATTTTTAGTTTATTTAGTTTTGTTTAGGTCTATTATTTAAGTTTTAGGTTTAAGTTTTTTATTTTATTTATTTTTTTTTTAGTTTAGCTCAGTTTAGGTTTAGGTTTTAAGTTTTGGTTCAGTTTATGTTTAGGGTTAGGTTTATGTTTTCTTTAGTTTATTTTATGTTTTATTTTTATTTATTTTAGGTTTATTTTAGTTTAGGTTTAAGGCTTATTTATTTAGGTTTAGTTTAGGTTTAGGTTTATGTTAATCTTTTTAGGTTTAGGTTTTAACTAGTTTATCTTTAGTTTTATCTTATTAGGTTTAGTTTATTTAACATACTTATCTTTTAGTCCAAGTTTAAGTTTAGTTTTAGGATCAGGTTTTAAGTTTAGGATTAGGTTTATAGGTTTAAGTTTTGGTTTAGGTTTAGTTTAGGTTTAAGTTTTAGGTTTAGGTTTAGGTTTAGGTTTATTTTCATTTATTTATTTTATTTTATTTAGTTTATGTTTAGGTTTTAGGTTTATTTTTAAGTTTAAGTTTATAATTATTAGTCCAGGTTTAATTTTTAGGTTTAGGTTTTTAGTTTTAGCTTTAGTTTAGTTTAGGTTTAGGGTTAGGTTTATTTTAGGTGCAGGATTTTGTGTCCGTTTAGTTTAGGTTTAGATTTAGGTTTGGGTTTAGGTTTATTTAAGTTTATTTAGTTTAGTTTAGTTTAGTTTAGTTTAGGTTTAGGTTTTATTTTATTTATTTATTTATTTTAGTTTCATTTATTTTTTTTTTAGTTTATTTATTTTTAGGTTTATGTTTGGTTTAAGTTTTATTCATATTTATTTTGTTTAGTTTAAGTCTTGGTTTATGTTTAGGTTCTTTTATCTTTTAGGTGTAGGTTTAGGTTTAGGTTTTATTTTTATTTTAGGTTTAGGTTTAGTTTTAGGTTTAGGTTTAGGTTTATTTATTTAGTTTATTTAGGTTTATTTATGTTTTTTAGTTTATTTATTTATGTTTATTTAGGTTTATATTTAGGTTTTGATTTAGTTTATTTATGGTTTTATTATTTAGTTTTAGGTGTTTTAATTTAAGTTTAGGTTTAGTTTTAGGGTTTACATTTACTCTTTAGGTTTTTTAGTGGTTTAAGGCTCTAGGGTTTGTTTTAGTGGTTTAGGATCAGGTTTATGTTTTAGAGTTTAGGGTTACTTTTAGGGTTTAGGGTCCAGGATTTAGTGTTTATGGTTTAGGGGTTTAGGGTTTTTTTTTAAAAATAATAAGTAAATATTTAAGTTTATTAATTTATCTTTATTTATATATTTTATTTTATTTAGTATAGTTTATTTATTTTATTTTAGGTTTTCTATCTTATTTATTTTAGGTTTAGGTTTAGGTTTATGTTTATTTTTTTATTTTAGTTTTATTTTATTTTATTTTATTTTTAGGTGGTCATCACTTTATTTTTTAGGTTTAAGTTTTAGTTTTTTATTTTAGGTTTATTTTAGGTTTTACTTTAGTTTAGGTTTAAGTTTATTTTAGTACATTTAATTTTATTTAGTTTATGTTTATGTTTAGGTTTAGTTTATTTTAGGTTTTGGTTAAGGTTTTAGTTAATTTTAGGTTTAGGTTTAAGTTTATTTTTAGTTTAAGGTTTAGGTTTATTTTTTTTATGTAGGTTTTATTTTAGGTATATTGTTAGGTTTAGGTTTTATTTAGTTTTTTTATTTTATTTATATTTATTTTATTTTTATTTTATGTTTAAGTTTTATTTTATTTAGATTTTTTATTTTTAAGTTTTACTTTTAGTTTAGTTTATGTTTTTCTCTTTATTTTAGTTCTTTTTTTATTTTATTTTCTTTAGGTTAACATTTAGGTTTAGGTTTGTAGGTCTGCCTAGTTTAGTTTTAGTTTTTTTATTTTTATTTTTTCTTTATTTAGGTTTAAATTTATTTATTTATATAGGTTTTATTTAGTTTAGGTTTAGGTTTCAGGTTTAGGGTTTACAATTTAGGGTTTAGAGGGGCAGGTTTGGGTTTAGGTTTAGGTGAGGTTTGTGGGTTTAGGATTTAGGATGGGTTTATTATTTAGGGTTTAGGGTTTGTGGTTGAGGGTTTAGGTTTAGTGTAGGGTTAGTGTTTAAGTTAGTTAGGATTTAGTGTGTGTTTACCATTTATTTTATGTTTAGTGTTTGGGTTTTGTTTGTTTAGGTTTTGTGTTTGGGTTTTAGTGCCTAGGTTTAGGTTTAAGGTTTATTTATTTTAGTTTTATTTATTTTAGTTTAGGTTTATGTTGATTTTATTTTGTTTATTTTAGGTTTAGGTTTTTTTTTTAGTTCAGTATTTTAGGTTTTATTTTTATTTATTTTCAGATTATTTAGGTTTATTTTTAGGTTTAAGTTTGTATTTAGTTTTATTTATTTTATTTTTGGTTTATTTTATGTTTATTTTATGTTTATTTTCTTTAGGTGTATTTTATTTTATTTAGTTTAGTTTAGATTTTCATTTAATTTATTTTAATTTAGTTTTATAAATTAATTATTTTATTTTAATTTTTTTTTAATTTATATTTTATTTATTTAGGTTTAGGTTTTTTTAGGTTTTTTATTTTATTTATTTTTGGTTTTATTTAATTTAGGTTTTTTTAGGTTTTGTATTTGGTTTAGGTTTAGGGTTTAGGATTTTAGGTTTTAGGGTTTACAGTTTAGGGTTTAGGGTTTATTTATTTTAGTTTAGTTTATTTTAGTTCAGGTTTATGTTTATTTTATGTTTAGACTTTTTTTTTTTAGTTTAGATTTTAGGTTTTGTTTTTTATTTTTAGGTTTATTTTTTGGGTTTAGCTTTTATTTCATTTTTAATTAATTTAATTTTAGGTTTATTTTTTTTATTTTATTTTGAATTTTTATTTTATTTAGATTTTAAATTCTGAGGTTTATTTTATTTTTTATTTTAGTTTCAGTTTTGATTTATTTTATTTTAGTTTAGTTATCATTTTTTATTTTATTTTATTTTAAGGTTTAGGTTTAAGTTTAAGTTTAGGTTTTAGTTTATGCTTTTATTTTATTTAGGTTTTTATTTTAGGTTTATTTTATTTTTTTTAGTTTGGATTAAATTTTAATTTATTTTATTTTAGTTTAGTTTTTATTTTTATTTATTTTATTTTAGTTTAGGTTTTGTTTATTTTATTTTATTTTATTTATAAGTTTAGGTTTAGCTTTAGGTTTAGGTTTTAGTTTAGGGTTTTATTTTATTTTATTATTATTTTTATTTAGGTTTAGTTTTTTATTTAGTTTATTTTTAGTTTTTATTTACTTTTGGTTTAGGGTTTTGGTTTTAGGACTTGGATTTTGGGTTTGTTTGGGTTTAGGGTTTGGGGTCAGGTTTAGGTTTAGGTTTTATTTATTTTAGTTTAGTTTATTTTAGGTTAGGTTTTATGTTTATTTTATTTTGTTTATTTTAGGTTTAGGTTTTTTATTAAGGGTTTAGGTTTATTTTTTTAAATTTAAGTTTATTTTTTAGATTTAGGTTTTTATTTAATTTAATTTTAGGTTTATTTTATTTTTATTTTATGTTTAGTTTTTATTTTGTTTAGGTTTTTTATTTTTTATTTTAGTTTAGGTTTTTATTTATTTTATTTTAATTTAGTTTCACTTTTTATTTTATTTTATTTTAAGGTTTAGGTTTAGGTTTAAGTTTAGGTTTTAGTTTAGGTTTTTATTTTATTTAGGCTTTTTATTTTTAGGTGCATTTTATTTTTTCACTTTATATTAATTTTTAATTTAATTTATTTTAGTTTAGTTTTTATTTAAATATATTTTATTTTAGTTTAGTTTTTATTTTATTTTATTTATAGGTTTAGGTTTAGGTTTTTTTTATTTTAATATTATTTTTATTTAGGTTTAGTTTTTTATTTTATTTATTTTTGGTTTTATTTTTTTTGCTTTGGGTTTAGGTTTGGTTTTGGGTTTGGGTTTAGGGTTTGGGGTTAGGGTTTAGGTTTTATTTATTTTTGTTTAATTTATTTTAGGTTAGGTTTATGTTTATTTTATTTTATTTATTTTAGGTTTAGGTTTTTTTTAGTTTAGGGATTTAGGTTTTATTTTTTTTATTTGTAAGTTTATTTTTGTGTTTAGGTTTTATTTAATTTAATTTTAGGTTTATTTTATTTTTATTTTATGTATAGTTTTTATTTTATTTAGGTTTTTTATTTCTAAGTTAATTTTATTTTTAATTTAGTTTAGGTTTTATTCTATTTTGATTTAGTTTTAGCATGGGTTTATTTTTATTTTTAATTAGTTTATTTTATTTATTTTAGAGTTTAGGTTTAGTTTAGGGATTAAGGTTATATTTAGGGTTTAAGTGTTTTTTCAGTGTGGGTGGTTAAGTGTAGGAGTTTAGTGAGCTGGTTTTGATTTAGGAGCAGGGTAGTAGGGATCAGTTTAGTCAGGTGTTTGGGTTTAGGTTAGTTTAGGTTTGCATGTTTATGGTAGGTTTAGAGTTTAGTGGAGTTTAGGGCACAGGATGGGTTAGGATTTAAGGGTTTCTAAGGTTTAGGGTTTTGAGGTTTATTATTTTTATTTAGTTTATTTTATTTAGTTTATGATTTATTTTTATTTCTATCTTAGTTTATTATTTAGGTTTAGATTGTGTTTATTTTTTGTTAGTTTATTTTATTTTATTTTAAGTTTAGGTTTTACTTTAGGTTTTTAGGTTTAGTTTAGGTTTTAGGTTTAGTAGGTTTTAATTTATTTTCTTTTATGTTTTAGGTTTTATTTTATTTATTGGTTTTTTTATAGTTTAGGTTTATTTTAGTTTGTTTATTTTATTTAGTTTAGGTTTAGGTTTTATTTATTTTTAGGTATTATTTATTTTAGTTTAGTTTATGTTATTTAGATTTATATTTATTTTATTTTGTTTATTTTAGGTTTTATTTTTTTAAGTTTAGGGTTTAGGTTGTATTTTTAATTAATTTTTAAGTTTATTTTTTGGTTTAGGTTTTTATGTAGTTATTATTTTATTTTATTTTAGGTTTATTTTATTTTTATTTTACATTTAATTTTTATTTTATTTAGGTTTTCTATTTTTATTTATTTTATTTTTCTAATTTATTTTGTGGTTTTATTATGTTATTTTAGTTTAGTTTTCATTTTTTTTATTTATTTTTTAGGTTTAGGTTTAGGTTTTTTTATTTGTTTTATTATTTTATTTTGGTTTATGTTTTATCTATTTTATTTTTATGCTTTATTTAGTTTAGGTATAGGTTTTTAGCATTCTAGGGTTTTGATTTAAGGTTTTTGGGTTTAGGTTTTAGGGTTTATTTTAGGGTTTAAGGTTTGGGGTTTTTTATATTTTGTTTTTATTTTTTATTTTTTTAAATTAAGTAAACTCGTAGGGCTTAGGGTTTAGGGTTTTTGGTTTTAAATTTAAGGTTTACGGTTTAGGGTTTACTGTTTAAGGGTTTTTTTTAAAATTAAGTAAACCGACAGTTTAGGTTTATTTATTTATTTATTTATTTATTTTATTTTATTTTATTTTTTATTTTATTAAATTTTGTTTATTTATTTTAGGTTTATTTAATTTTGTTTAGGTTTTTTTATCTTAGTTTATTTTTGGATTAAAATTTAGGTTTATGTTTAGTATTTAGTTTATTTTTATTTTATTCTTTAGGTTAAGGTTTTATTTCTTATTTTTAGGTATATGTTTAGGTTTTTATTTTATTTTTTTAGGTTTAGGTTTTTAGGTTTTTTTTTAGTTTAAGTTTAGGTTTTTTCTAGTTTATTTTATTTTATTTAGTTTATCGTTTAGAATTAGGTTTTATTTATTTTGTTTAATTTATTTTAATTTAAGTTTTTGTTTATTTTATTTTGTTTATTTTAGGTTTATGTTTTTTTTTAGTTTAGGGTCTAAGTTTTAATTTTTTTTTATTTTTAGGTTTATTTTAGGTTTAGGTTTTTATTTTATTTAAGTTTAGTTTATTTTCTAATAGAGAACAAATTAAGATTCAATATTTCTTCTTTTGATTTCATTAACCAAGTAGCACATTAAGTTTTCTAAGACACACGTGATGACATAGATAAAAAATGAGCATGCATAGAGCAAATCAAAACCCTATATAACTTGAACCATCTCTACCAGAAGATACAATTCCATAACTAGTGATTGGATCGACCATTCTTCAATTTCTCCGCCCAATCAGAACTACCTTTGCCTCTCGAGTAGCCTGATCCACCATCATATCCCCGATCTCTCCCTCTGCGACAGCAATGGCTTTAACCTCAATTGCTTCTCCTGCCTCCATAACCACCACTGCTCCAACTACAACCTCCATATCCACCAGCACCTCCAGATCCCCCACCGCCACTCCGATAACCGCCACCTCTTGTTGGCTTAATGAGCCTCATGTTCAATCTAATCAACTTTGATGATAACAAGCAAATGCTTCGATGTTCTAATGTATGTTTTATGTGTTTTAAATATATTAATTGCTAATTACATATCCAATATGTCTCATAATATGTTTGAGAAAATTGCAAGAATAGAAGAATGAAAGATTGATCAAAATGGATAATGTGAAGCTCAAGATACAATATTTTAGGTTATATGCATTTATAACTATCTTAAAATTCATATGAGTTCATTGACATGAATCAATTTTCTCACAAGTTAACATATTATTATTTTTATTTTAAATAATGATAATGAGGTTAATTTATATAAATCTCTATCTAATTAACATTCAATTATATGTTTCATACATAGCATTTGAATTGACAAAATAATAAATGATAATAAATTATTACTATTAAGTGTAATTAGTTTATATATTTAATATAATTAAAAATTTTAATTTAATTTTAAGATTATATGATAACTAACATATGTATGATTATACATAAATTATATCATAATATTTGAATGTCATATTTCAAAATTAACAAAAAATATGTGGAATGTGGTATTTTAGCCAAAGTAATCTTAAAATCAAGAAATTTATATATGATTTCATCTCCAAGATTCCTTGGATTTTTTTCTTTAATTTGATTACATGATCCACGTTTGATTAAAATTGAATTTAATATGACTTTTCAAACATTAGATGATTTTAATAATGATTATATTTTATATGCTTTGAATGTACTAAGAGCCATATTTGATTATTTTTGACTTGCCCATGTGAATAGCCAAATTTTGGTTATTTAAATTTAATATTTATTGAAAATAAATTATATTTTTATTGAATATTAAATTATTATATGATAAATTGATGTTATAATAATATATATTTTGAAATAATTCAAGATGATCTTCTTGCTTATAAATAGCCCTCATTCTCTTCAAGAAAGCATTCCTCATTCAAATTCAAAATCCCTCTAGCAAATCTAAGAGAGAAAATTTCTTAGATTTTCCTTCCAAGTGTTCTCCAAACATTACAAGATCAAATCCTTGGTTTGGAAGCTTCAACATCTTCAACTAAGCAAGCTTTCTCAAATTACTTAAATTTGTTTTCTTGATCTTAATCCCTTTTTAGTTGTTCATACTATTTTCACCATCTATTTATTCTTTCCAATTTATACTTTTTGGTGGATTAGTCTTTGGACATCAAAGTCTAAGTTTTTCACATCAAAGTTTCTTCAATCATTTTTTTGTGAAAAAGTCTTGTGATAGTTTGTAGGATTTATTTAAAGTTGTTGAAATTTTTATTTTCCTACAAATTTGTTTTGGTTTCTTGAAATATTTCTTCATTAGTCTAATTAGAAAGATCATTTATTCTTAAATCTATTTTAGAAGTTTATTTTAAGCATTTTAAATTAATTTATTGTGCTAAAATTATTTTCATACTTGTTAGATCTCTCTTTTAATTAAAAGCTTACTAGCCTACTTAGATCTATCATATACTAATTTTATTTAAGTATTTTGTGAACATTTGCATTAATTGAAAGCATCTTTTGGTTAAAATAAAATAAATCATTCTTTGCTGAAATTTATTTTATTGTGCAAAAGAATATTGTGAATTTATTTTGAAATCATTTTTATATTAGTCTACAAATTATAATAACATAAACATCTTAGTAAGATCACTTTAAGATATTTATTTTATTATTTCTTATCAATATTAAGTGAGCATCATATCTTGCCAAAATTTTAAGTTGTAAAGTAATCATTTATAAGTTGTGAGATCACTTTTTGAATTGGATAGGTTGGTATATTTGTGAGAGATATATTTTATCAAAATTTATTATTTTGTATTTTTCTTTTCATGCTATAAAATTTAGGTTGTACTGCCTTTGTAGGACAGTACATATTATTGTGGGGGTTATACTCACCCCATTATAGGAGAGTACTATTTGTAAGCTATTTTGCATTTAGTGGATACCTATCCAGGGGTGGCTATGTGGACGTAGGCTGGTTTTGGGGTTTGGCCAAACCACGTAAAAATTGTGTGCCTATTATCTCTCTTTACTTTACTGTACTTTTATTTTTGCTGCATTAAGAATTGTATTTTAAAATTTTTAATATCGCCCAATTCACACCCTCTTGGGTGCTATACTGACTCACAATTGGTATAAGAGCCTAGGCTCTTTTATTGGCTTAACATCCAAAAGTAGCTCTTTTCACTATGGCATAAAGTTTCCAAAAGGGTTCACTAGTAGAGGGACAATTCACTCATAGACCTCAACTTTTAGATAGTGTACCATTTGATTATTAGAAAAATATAATTAGTACATTTTTAAGAGGTCAAGATGAAGGCATGTGGTATATGTTGACACATCAATATCATACACCCACAGAAGAAGTAAATGGCATTAAAGTAGAAAAACTTTTGAGGAATGGATTGTAGCTAAAAGAGAACTTGATGAATTAAATGCTATGGCTTGTAATACTTTACATTGTGCTTTATTACCTAATGATTACATGAAAATTTCTATGTTAAGTACAACAAAAGAAATATGGGATAAACTCAATAAAACTTATGATGGAACTAGAGAAGTTAGAGATGCTAATATTAATAGACTTGTTCATGAATATGAGTTATTTCATATGTCTCCTTCTGAATCTATTTCTAATATATATACTAGATTCATGAAAGTAATTAACCCATTGCATTCTTTTGGAAAAACATTTAAGAATCAAGACTTAGTCTATAAGATTCTTAAATGTCTTCCAAAAGAATGGGAAGCTAAAGTAATAGCTATTAGTGAAGCTAAGGATTTATCTACTTATCCACTTGATCAAATTTTGGGATCTTTGATAGCACATGAATAGGTTATTGCTCAAAGGGATAAGATGGATAACTTAACCAAAAGAGAGAAGGAGAAAGGAAAAGCCATTATATTACAAGTTGATGATAGTGATGAACATAACACCTTCACTGGATGGTGATAGTGACGAGGTGGTCATTCTATCCAAAAGGCTTGGGAACTTGCTAAGGAAGAAGATTCAAAGGTATAAAAAATCTAAAAACTATAAATTTCAAACTAAGGAATTTCTTGGAGGTGAAGGGATCATTTGCTACCATTGTAAAAAGCCAAGAAACATAACAAGTGATTGTCCAAACATTGTTGAATCAAAGAAGAAAGAGATTGATGTGGGTAGAAGAAAAAATTGAAGGAGAAAAAGTACCACAAGAAGAAGAAGGCTTTATGGGACAATCCAAATTCAAATGAATCAAGTACTTGCTCATCCGATGAATAGGTCAACATATGTCTTATGGCAAATGGAGAATCTAACTTAGATTCTCAAGAGGTAAGTAATGTTATATCTTATGATGAATTAGATAATGCTTTTAATAATTTAGTTATTTAATATAAAAAACTTAAAAAAATACAAAACCTTAGAAAATGAAAATAAAAATTTAGATATGCATTTTGTGATTTAAAAATGTATGTGATAATCTAAAAAAGTGAAAATATTTATTCCTTGTATGTAAACTTGAAAGAGAAAATATCTTATTAAAAGCAAGATTAGAATTATGTTTGAAATCACAAGTTCATTATAATGCTTCATCAAGTAAAACATTTAATAAATATTATTTGCATCATACACATCCCACTCATATATCTTATAATTATTGTGCTAAGCCATTTGCAAAACACTAATGTTTGGTGCAATAATTATGATACAAAAGGGAATATTTCATTTGATTGCTTTGCAAGTAAATTAGAAAACACTAAGAAATCATCTTATGTATCGGAAAAGTTACAAGCACTACACAAACCACACATGCAAGATATCTTGCTTGAATTTAGAATGTGGACCCAAACATGTTTGGGTTCCAAAAGTTAACATGTGATTTTATTTTGCAGGAATGCCTTCAAAGAAAAATCAAAGAAGGCATGTGGTACTTGGATAGTGGATGTTCAAGACATATGACGGGAGATAAAAGTAAATTCATAACTTTAGAATTACGTGATGGAGGATTTGTTACATATGGAGATAATGAAAAAGGAAAGCTCATTGGAATTGGTTATATTTGTAAGAATTCTATCACTTTAGATAAAGTTTTTCTTGTAGGATTAAAACATAATTTAATTTCTATTAGTCAATTATGTGATAAAGGTTTGAATGTAGTATTTCATGCATCATATTGTATTATAAAAAATATTGAAAATGTTTTGTTAGTATGACAAAGACATAAAAATATTTATGTCATTTATTTAGATAGCTTTCATTATGTGAATTTAAATTTACTTTATTTTAAAAGCACTCATGATGATATATGGTTATGGCAAAGGAGACTATGCCATATAAACATGCACACACTTGATAAAATTGCTAAACTTGATTTAGTAGTTGAATTGCCTAAATTAAAATTTCATTTAAACTATGTTTGTGATGCATGTATTCATGGAAAGCATTCTAGAAGCTCATTTACAAGTAAAAATATTATTTCTACTTCAAGACCTCTAAAATTGTTGCACATGGATTTATTTGGTCCAATTAGCACCACTAGCTGGAAAAAATTATGGTTTTGTGATTATTGATGATTTCTCTAGATATATTTGGGTTTTGTTTGTAACTTGTAAGGATGATGCTTTTGTTGAGTTTAGGAAGTTTTCTAAATATATTCAAAGAGAACAAGGCCTTTTGATTAATAAGGTTCAAACCGATCATCAAAAATTTGAAAATAATATATTTGAGGATTATTGAGATGAACATGGGATTAGACAAAAAATTTTTTGCACCTAGAACTCCCCAACAAAATGGAGTAGTAGAGATAAAAGTAGAATATTAAATGAATTAAGTAGATCTATGCTTGATGAGTAGAAATTGCAAAAATATTTTTTTGGCAGAAGAAATAAATACTACATGTTATGTGATGAATAGGATCTATTTTAGACCAATTTTGAAGAAGACACCTATGAATTATTTTTTGAAAGAACCCTAAGATTGAACACTTTCAAGTATTTGGACATAAATGTTTTATTTTGAATAATGGAAAAGGGCATTTAGGTAAGTTTGATTACAAATCAGATGATAGTATTTTCTTAGGATACTCTCTTTCTAATAGATCTTATAGACTTTTCAATAAAATAAATCATTTTTTTATTTATTTTCTTTTTAGGTTTTATTTAGTTTAGGTTTAGATATTTAGCTTTTTAGGGTTTAGGGTTTAGGGTTAATTTAGGGTTCAATGTTTATGGTTTAAGGTTTAGGGTTTGGGGCTTAGAGTTTAGGGTTTAGAGTTTAGGGTTTAGTGTTTATGGTTTGGGGTTTAGGATTTAGGATTTTATGTTTAGGTTTTAGGGTTAGGGTTTAGGGTTTATGGTTTAGAGTTTATAGTATTTTGGGCTTAGGGTTTTTTTTAACGGAGAACAAATTCAGACAAAACATTTATTTTTTTCAATTTCATCAACCAAGTAACCCACCAAGATTTCTAAGACAAAAGTGATGACATGGATCAAAAATGAGCATGCATATAGCAAAGAAACCCTAAATAATTAGAATCATCTCTAATATAAAGACATAGTTCCATAAGCCGTAGATCGGATTGGCCATTCTTCAATTTCTCTAGTTCCCATCATAATTACCCCAACCTCTCAAGTATAGAGATCCACGTTCATAACCCTAATCTCTCCCTCCGCCATAACCACCCCGACCTTTTGAGTAGTGAGATCCACCATCATATCCCTGATCTATCCCTCTGCCACCCCCACGATTGTAACCTCTATCGCTCCTCCCACCTCCATAACCACCACTGCTCCGACCACCACCTCCATATCCACTAACACCTCTAGATCCCCACCACCACTGCGGTAATCACCGCCTCCGCCTTCACTTCCACCGCTAGATCTAGACTGAGGCCAGTTGATGGTGATGTTCTTACCATTAAGGTTCTGCCCATTCTTAGGGTTTAGGTTTATTAGGTTTTAAGGTTTAGGTTTATTTTTTTAATTTATTTTATTACTTTAGCTTTAGGATTTTGGGAAGGTTTAGGGTTCAAGGTTAGGGTTTATTGTTTAGGGTTTAGTGTGTAGGTTTGGGGTTTAGGATTTAGGATTTAGGGTTTAAGGTTTTTTTTAAAATTAAGTAAACTGATAGTTTTAGGTTTATTAAGTATATTATGTTTTTTTATGTTATTTTACTTTATTTTTAATTTATATTTAGGTTTACTTTTTATTTATATTCATTTTAGTTTATTTATTTTGGATTTTTTATTTTAGTATATTTTTTAGGTTTAGGTTTATTTTTTCATTGAGTTTTATTTTTATTTTCTTTTTTTAGGTTTATGTTTTACTTTTTATTTTTAGGTTTATGATTTGATTTTTATTTTATTTTTAAAGGTTTAGGTTTTGGTTTTATTATAGGTTTATTTTAAGTTTTAATTTTAGTTTAGGTTTAGGTTTATTTTAGTTTATTTTATTTTATTTAATTTAGGTTTTGGTTTAGGTTTATTTATTTATTTTAGTTTAGTTTATTTTATTTTAGGTTTAGGTTTATTTTATTTTTTTATTTTATATTTATTTTAGTTTTAGGGTTTTTTTAGTTTATGGTTTAGATTTTATTTTTTATTTATTTTCCACTTTATTTTATAGGTTTAGATATTTATTTGATTCTTTTTTATTTTATTTTAGGTTTATTTTATTTTTATTTTACATTTAGTTTTTATTTTATTTAGGTTTTTTATTCTAAAGTTTATTTTATTTTTTAGTTTAGTTTAGGTTTTTATTTATTTTATTTTATTTTACATTTTTATTTTCTTTCATTTTAATGTTTAGGTTTAGGTTTTTTACTTTATTTCATTTTATTATTTTATTTATGTTTAGGCTTTTTAATTATCTTATTTTTAAGTTTTATTTAGTTTTGGTTTAGGTTTTTATGTTTTGAAGGTTTAAGGTTGAGGGTTTAGAGTTTTAGGATTTAAGGTTTTAGGGTTTAGGGTTTATGGTTAGGGTTAAGGATTTAGGGTTTATCATTTAAGATTTTGGTTGCTTTAGAGTTTAGGTTTTAGATTTTAGGGTTTAAGATTTAGGTTAGGGTTGTTGGGGTTAGTTTAGTATTTAGGGTTTTGGGGTTTAGGGTCCTAGAGGTTTTCAAGTAGAGCTTATTTTAGTTCTAAGGAGACTGAATTGTTGCCGAAGATGGGAGGCAAGTTTGAACCCACCGGGAAGACCCTTTTCCATAGAGAAGGCCTACCAAAGAGGATCTTATCAGCTTATTAATTATAAGGGAGAGCGCCCAATGCTTCCAATTAATAGGATCTACTTAAGAAAATATTATAAATCATGTTTGAAAATAATTATCATCAATGAAAATTCCATTTTGAATTCAATCTCTTCAATCTTGAAAGTATTCTTGTTTGCGAACCTGCCATGATGTCCTTATAGTAAGTGTAATGAACTCAAGCGATGTCTTACCCTTCATCGACTCAAAATAAATACAAACTACACACAAACATATAAAATAAACACATATCTTTTATCACAAGCTACTCTAAGTTGAGATAATGCCCCCAACAACACTCACTCAGATGATGCTCTTGGGCCGATGTGCTACCTGCTATGTCACCAAGTGGTATTCTTATTTTAGAGGATGTAAGTCTGATATGCTTTCCTTCATTACTTGGCCATTACACATCGATGAGCACCTTGTTAGTTTTGTAGGCCTTATTACGTGGTAGATAAACTACCTCATATTGGCTTTATTTAAGAAGATGTGAGCATGTTACTCTTTCTTCTAAGATTAGCCTTCAATTCAATTGTGGGTATATTTGAGTTTTAGGATAAGTCCCCTAGAGACTCCTTCACTCATAGCTTCAAGTTTGGATCAAATTCTTTCTTCTCCCCGAGTAGTCACTCTAGGTCAAATAGCATATGTCTCACATGATGATATCCCGATGATCGCAGCTTGAAAATTGTAAGCCTATAACTTTCTTTCTAGATTGATTATTGCACACCGACGGCACCTTAGGTTGTTGGTTCTCACTATGTCGATGAATACCCCACTCATGCTAATAGGTACACCTTAGGTTGGTTGGTTCTTGCATCTTAGATACAACACTCATGTATCTAAGTCTGCTACGCTTTCTCCTTGAGTTAGCCATCATACACTTATAGGTTTTTTTTTTCTAGGGCTTATGATAACTCCCTTAGAAACACCTCCCCTATTAACACTATATTTGAATCACATCTTTATGCACCCCATTTAGACACTACCATTATTAGATTGGACAGCTCTTTCCTATTAACCACCCTTTGGTAATGCCTTGAGGATGTGCATTTTCCCTTGGTCCAAGAATCTGAGGTCAAGGCCGACATAGCCGCTTAGTGTGGTCCCTCACACCAATAGGGTCCATGCAAACATATAAACAAAGTATATATTCACCTATGGATTAGGAGGACACCCCTAGTGGTACCTTTTCCCAAGCAGACATCCTATCTTTAGGGTAGTCAAAAAACTCCCTATAAGAATTGCCTGATTACTCTTGAGTTCATATAAGTCCCTAGGGACATTCACTCAGTAATCTCCCCTTAGTCGGGTTCTATTTGTTGAGCTACCAACAAGTCACCCCAGCGGTTGTTCCTTGCTTAAGAAGATGTAAGTCTACTATGCTTTTTCCTAGCAACCATTGACACCAAAGGCAACCCTTAGTCGGTTAGCCCTACCCCACGCAAGTAGACTATCCCTTTGGATTTATAAATGAGATAGGACAAGTCCATATAGCCTCTTCTCGGGGTCCAACGCACACCGACATGGTCCATAAATTAAATCAATCAAATTTGATCGAGCTCACATCCCCAGTAGATATGCCTTCAATTCAAAATAAAACTAAACCAAACAAACCATATCAAATCATATGAAATTAAGATAAAATTAATCCTGACTACTTTTGAGTAGACATAAGTCCCCACATTCACTCAAGATCGCCTAGGTCGCTTGATTTGTTGTGCATCCAACAAGTCACCTGGTTGTTCCTCACTTTAGATGATGTAATACTTCTTCTTCCAGCAGCACTCCAAAAAAGAATCCCTTAGTTTGCTCTACCTCACAGTGGTAGACTATCCCTTTGGATTTGTAAACCTGAGGTAGGTCAAGGCTGATATAGCCCCTTCTGAGTGGTTCCATCACACACCGATAGGGTCCATACATTAACTTAGATTAAATTAAACCTGATCTAATTTTCCCTAGTGGAGTTAAATCACACCCTTCTCCTTAGTGGAGCCCCAAATCATATATAAACAAGTCAAGCAAACAAATCAAATTCAAAATCAACCTCCTTAGTGGAACCAAATTAAAGCAACTCCCTCAATAGAGTCTAAATCAATAAAATCCAACCAAACTCTTATCCCCAATAGATACATTCCCAAACAAATCTATGAAATCAAACTCAAATCCCAATCCCAAGTCTAAACCGCTTCCCTAGTGGAAGATTCATATACCCGATCCTCAATGAACTCAAGCCCATATCTCTAGCAGATGTGCCTCCACATTAGTTAAAACAAAATTAATTAAAGTCAATTTGATCTTAACTCATGGTAAATTATATATTCTTATCCCCAATAGATCTTCTTTCTAGAAATCATATAGTCAAATTAAATTCAAACCATATCTCCAAAGAGATTTTCTTCTTCTATGGGCTATAGACCCCTCATATGTCATGTCCAATGCATGTGTGATCCCTGGGATCTCCCTCCATGTCCTTGACATGGAATTCTCATCAAATCTTATTTCTTCTCTTATGAAAATCATTTATACTTCAACCAAAAGACTAACAAGGTATTCATTTATATTACATCATCTTAACATTGTAATCAACATTTTATGATTTGTGATGGTGCAAGCTCAAACTAACTATACAATATCATGCTAAACATATTATAGTGTGAATTAACACACTATATTATATTATAATATATGATGTTATATTATAATTTGCTATAATATAAAATATTATCTAACATTACACCTCATTAAAATCACTTAAAAGGAACAAATAACAAAATTTATCAAAATAATAATGTTCACTTTGGATGTAAAATTATTTATTTTCTATTAGAAATGGACCAAAATAGCATAATTTTGGTGTTGCTTCTTGGTGTGTGCTGTGAATTTACCAAAATTCTTCCATCTCAACCTACAAATTAACATTTTTATTTTTGACCCAATGTATTATAACAAAAGTAAAACATACTAAAATGTACAATAACATTTACTAACACACCATTCATATATATGTGAAGGTATATTGTTATGTACATTATATTTTAATATGCTTTCATATAATATATTATCTTACATTACACCTTAAAATGAAAAACTTTAGCAAAAAAATTATAAAATTTGGTTGAAAATGAACATTTATTTTGATGTAAAATTCCATTCTTTTGATTAAATAACACACCATAGCACACCCCCAATGATATTCTCTAAAGCTTACCTTAAATTTGGCCAAATCCCATCATCCCAACCTAGCATTTTTATGAATTATACCAACACAAACTCTACTACATCATACTATAACACTAAAATTTGCTAAACAATAAGTATTAATAGACAATACTTATAATGCATGATGCTACACTATGTTTTGGCATCCTATATGATAATACACTATAACATATTATATTATATTATATTGCATATCACATCACAAGGGAATTCTTATGATTAAAAATCATAAAATTAGTCTAAATAATAAAAAACTATATGTTTTAGTTGTATCACTTACATATATTAAATTGAAATAATATATTATGATGCCATGCTCTACCTATTATGAATATGGCCAAATTCCACCATTTTAAAGTATAAATCAACATTTTTATAAATAATGCTAGTGCAAGCTCGATTGCATGATTATAAAATACTAAAAGAATTTAAATTATGTAGAACAATATATTATGATATATGATGTTACACTATGCTACAACATATAATATTTATTTTGAACATAAAATCTTACTTTTAGACTACAAGTGGCATAGCACACCTTTACTAAAACCTAATTCCCACTTCAAATAATAAATTTCATCATCTAATTTGTTAAATCAAAATTTTTATGATTTAAATTAATATAGACTATGGGCATAATACCATAATATACAACATTTCAAAAACATCTTATAACATCCAGAATCACATTAGTACATGCTCAAATATATGATGCAACATTATATATAATATATGTTATTATAAAATGATTTAATTAGGGTTTATGGTATTCAAATCTCTAATAGTCAAGGTTAGGGTTTATGTTATAATAATATAATTTATTTTCAGGTTTAGTTAGGTTTTATTTTAGGTTTTTTTAGTTGAGGTTTAGGTTTATTTTAGATTATTTTATTTTATTTAGTTTAGGGTTTAGGTTTAATTTATTTTAGGTTTAGGTTTTTATTTATTTTAGTTTAGGTTTAGGTTTATTTTATTTTGTTTATTTTAGTTTAGGTTTTTTTTAGTTTAGGGTTTAGGTTTATTTTTATTTATTTTTAGGTTTTTTTTAGGTTTTATTTTATTTTATTTTTTTTTTATGTTTAGGTATTTAATTTTAGGTTTATTTTATTTTTTTCTTTTGTTTAGTTTAGGGTCTTTTATTTGATTTTAGTTTATTTTTTTTTATTTCTTTATTTTTTTTTAGATTTAAGATTTTTTAAGCCTTTTAGGTTTAGGTTTTATTTATTTTAATCATTTAATTTTATAGTTTAGGTTTTATTTTAATTTATTTTTTTAGATTTTATTTGTTTAGTCTTAGGTCATAAGGTTTTAGGGTCTGGGGTCCAGGGCTCATGTGTGGCCCAGGGTCTGGGCCCAGGGCCTAGGGCCCAGGTTAGGGCTCAGTGGTAGGCCTTGGGGCCAGATCTGTGCCTGTGGCCTAGGGCAGCTCAGCTAGGTTTAAAGCCTAGGGCCTAAGAGCCAGTAGGGCTAGGCCCATGCCTGGGGCCTCAGAGCATGGCCTAGGTCAGGCTGTAGGCTCAGGATCAGGGCTCATAAGGATCATGGTAGGGCCTAAAGCTCAGCTCAGGGTCACAACCCAGGGCCTGTGGTTTAGAGGTCAGTGGTCAAGTAGGGCTCAGGTTAGTTTATGGTTTAGTTAGGGTTAATTTTTAAAAAATTAAGTAACCCAGTAGTTTATGTTTATTTAGTTTATCTTTTATATTTTAAATTATTTTATTTTATTTTTAGGTTTTATTTAGTTTTATTTTATTTTATTATCGTTTTTTTATTAATGTTTGTTTTTTTTTATTTAGGTTTTAATTTTAGTTTAATTTAGGGTTTTATTTATTTTAAGGCTTTAGTTTTGGGTTACTTTTACTGGTTAGGGTCAGGTGGGGTTATAGGATTAGGGTTTAGGGGTTTTTTTTTAAATTAAGAAAACCAGTAGTTTAAGATTTATTTAATTTTATTTTTTTTTAGTTTATTTTACTTTTATTTTATTTAGGTTTATCTTTTATTTTATTTAGTTTATTTTATTTATTTTAAGTTTATTTATTTTAGTTTAGGTTTCTTAATTTTGTTTAGCTTTTACATTTAGGTTTAGGTTTATGCCTATTTTATAGTTTAGTTTGTTTTTTATTTTAACTTTAGGTATATATTTTATTTTTATTTTGGGTTTAAGTTTAGGTTTTATTTTATTTTGTAGGTTTAAGTATAGGTATTTACTTTAGGTTTATTTTAGGTATAATTTTAGTTTAGGTTTAGGTTTATTTTAGTTTATTTTATTTTATTTATTTTAGGGTTTAGGTTTATTTATTTTAGCATACATTTAGGTTTTATTTATTTTAGTTTATTTTATTTTAGATTAAGTTTAGGTCTATTTTATTATGTTTATTTTAGGTTCATGTTTTTTTATATGGTTTAAATTTTTTTTTAAGTTTATTTTTTAGGTTTAAGTTTTATTTAGTTTTATTTATTTAGTTTTTTTTTTAGGTTTATTTTATTTTTCAGTTTAATTAAATTTTATTTATTTTAGTTTAGTTTTATTTTTATATTATTTTAATTTTAGATTTACGCTTAGGTTTAGGTTTAGGTTTAGTTTAGGTTTTATTTTATTTTATTATTTTATTTTATTTATGTTTAAAAATTTATTTTATTTTTACATTTTATTTACTTTTGTGTTTAGCTTTTAGGTTTTTAGGTTTAGTTGGGTTTTGGTTAGTTTATGGTTATGGTTTGTATTTTAGTGGTTTATTTAGGTTGTGGTTTCACCGGATTTAGGGTTTAGGGTTGTGGTTTGGATTTAAGGTTTGTGGTTCAAGCTGTGGTTTGTAATATGGTTTTTTAATTTTTTAAATTTTTTAACTTTTTTAAAATTAAGTAAACTAGTAGGTTTATGTTTATTTAGTTTATTTTATTTATTTAAATTTTATTTTATATGTTTATTTTATTTTTATTTTTACTTGATTTTCTATTTAGTTTATATTTTAGGTTTATTTTATTGTAAGTTTTTTTATTTTAGGTTTATTTTATTTTCATTTTAAGTTTAGTTTTTATTTTTTTAATGCTTTTTATTTTTTAGTTTAGTTCAACTTTTTATTTAATTATTTTAGTTTAGTTCTTATTTTTTATTTTAGTTTCTTTTTTAGTTTATGTTTAGGTTTTAGTTTATGTTTTTTATTTTATTTTATTTATTTGGTTTATGCTTTTATTTTATTTTATTTTTATTTAGTTTAGGTTTAGTTTTAGCTTTAGGGTTTTGGGTTTAGTGGCTCAGTGGCCTAGATTTTAGGGTTTAGGTGTCAGTTTTAAGGAGGCTCAGTGGTCCGTGGCTCAGTTCAGGATCTTAGGTTTGGCCTTGGGCTCAGGATTTGGGTAGGGTTTAGGGTTGTGGTTTAGGTTTTGGGTCAGGGTTAGGGTTTTAAATTTTTTAAAATTTTAATTTAGGATTTAGTTTGTGGGCCTAGGGTAGGGTCAGGTTTTAGGGTTTTTTTAAAAAAAAATTAAGAAAATCAAGAGGTTTAGTTTATTTTTTTAGTTTAATTTTATTAATTTTAGTTTATTTTTATTTAAGTTTATTTTATTTTATTTTTTTAGTTTATTGATTTTAGTTTATTAATTTCATTAAGTTTTATTTTAGTTTATTTTAAGATTTAGGTTTAGGTTTATTTATAATTTAGTTTAGTTTAGTTTTTTATTTTTTTTATTTTTTTTTAAGTTTAAGTTTTATTTTCTATTTTAGGTTTAGGTTTTTTATTTTTTTTTTATGTTTTGGTTTTAGGTTTTATTTTATGTTTATTTTAAGATTTATTTTAGATTAAGTTTAGGTTTATTTTAGTTTATTTTAGGTTTAGGTTTATGTCTAGTTTTTATTTATTTTAGTATATTTTATTTTAATTTAGGTTTAGGTTTATTTTATTTTTATTTTATGTTTAGCTTTTTTTAGTTAGGGTTTATGTTTAATTTTTTATTTATTTTTATGTTTTATTTTTTGGTTTATTGTTTAGGTTTAGATTTTTGTTTAATTTTTATTTTATTTTATTTTAGGTTTAGTGTTTACTTTATCTTTTTTTTAATTTTTTTAGTTTAGTTTTTATTTATTTTATTTTAGTTTAGTTTTATTTTATATTTTATTTCATTTAGGTTTAGGTTTTTTTTTTTGGTTTAAGTTTTAGTTTATGTTCTTATTTTATTTTATTTTTCTTTAGTTTATTTATTAATTTTATTTTAGGTTTTATTTAGTTTAGTTTAGGTTTTAGCTTTAGGGTTTGTCAAGGTTTAGGGTTTATGGTTAGTTTAGGGTTTAGTGTTTAGGGTTTAGGATTTAGGTTTTAGGGTTTAGGGTTTAGAGGTTAGAGGTTAGGGTTTTGGGTTTTGGGTTTTATGTTTAGGGTTTATGGTTTAGAGTTTAGGGTTCTTAGGGTTGAGGGTTTAGGGTTTAGGTTTTTGGTTTATGATTCAGGTTTTGGTTTAGGGTTTAGGCTATTTGTTTTTATTTTGTTAACAAAGAACAAATTCAGGTTCAACATTTATTCTTTTTGATTCCATCAACTAAGTAACACACCAAGTTTTCTAAGACAAAAGTGACAACATAGTTTGAAAATTAGCACGCATAAAGCAAATCAGAAACCCTAGATAACCAAAATTTCCTCTACTGTAAAGACACAGTTCCATAAGTAGCAGATCGGATCGACCGTTATTCAGTTTCTCCTGTTCCTATCAAAACCACCTCGGCCTCTCGAATAGCGGGATCCACCATCATATCCCCAATCTCTCCCTCCGCCACCACCACGGTTGTAACCTCTATCGCTCCTTTCGCTTTCATAACCACCATTGCTTTGACCACCGCCTCTATATCCACCAGCACCTCTAGATCCCCCACCACCATTATGATAACTGCCGCCTTCGCCTTCGCCTACACCACCAGATATAAACTGATCCTAGTTAACAATGATGTTCCTGCCATCAAGGTTCTGCCCATTCTTAAGGTTTAGGTTTATTAGGTTTTAAGGTTTATGTTTTATTATTTATTTATTTTTAGGTTTAATTTTTAGGTTTAGGTTTTTATTTTATTTTATTTCAGGTTAATTTTATTTTTCTTTTACATTTAGTTTTTATTTTATTTAGGTTATTTATTCTTAAGTTTATTTTATTTTTGTTTAGTTTATGTATTTTATTTTATTTTAGTTTATTTTGTTAGTTTATTTTATTTTATTTGGTTTAGGTTTAGGTATTTTATTTTATTTATTTATTATTTCAATTTAGGTTTTATTTATTTTATTTTTAAGTTTATTTAGCCCAGGTTTAGGTTTATATGTTTTAGTCAGTGTTTAGGGCCCAGAGCCCAGGGCCCAGGTCAGGGTGGGCCCAGGGCCTGGGGCCCAGCCTCAGGGTTTTAGTGCCTGGGGTCAGGTCAGGCCTGGGTCAGGCTCAGTAAGGGTCCCAGGGCTTAGGGCCTGGCTGGCCCAAGCCCATCATTCTTGGCTGGCCAGGGCCCAGGCCCAGGGCCCAAGAGGCAGGGCCTGGCCCAGGGTCTAGCCCAGGGTCAGGGCCTTAGGATGGGCTGGGTTAGGGGTTTAGTCAGAGGGGGGTTTTGGGCTAGGTTTTGAGTTTAGGATTAGGTTTAGGGTTTAGTGAGCAGGGTTTAGGGTTTAGCCTAGGCTTAGGGTTAGCTTAGTTTAGGGTCAGATTTAAGTTTGAGGTTTAGTTTAAGGTTTAGTGTTTAGGTTTTGGGTTTAAGATGGGTTTGTTTTAGGGTTTAGGTTATAGGGCTTAGGGTTTAGTGTTTAGGGTTTAGGGTTTAGGTTTAAGGTTAGGGTTAGGGTTAGGGTTTAGGGTCTGTGGTTTAGGGTTTTTTTGGAAAAGTTAAAATTTTATTACATAAAAGGAACGATACAATGTTAAAATTTTATTAACACCACCAAACCACCACCAAAGATACCTTAACAAGCCAAAACTAAAACCAAAGACACACAAAAGGAAGCCACCAACCACCGTAAACCAAAATCCCAATTCGAAGGATCAAAGGTTTGGCTAGGACAACAAAAGGCTACAAGAATTGGCCAAGAAGAAGAAAACAAAAACCAACAAAGAGAAAGGCATCCAACCAAGATTCATAGGACAACTAAAAGTCCTCCCACCAAAGAAGCTAAGTAAAACATTGATTAGGCGACCCCCAGAGAATAACCCATCATTAGTGACCAACAAAGGAAAGATCCCCATCAGCCATGGAAAAGAAGAAAAACTTGCAAAACACCACACAATAGAGAAACAACCAACCAATCCAGCCATCCAACATAGCCTCCTAGCCAACCACCATAGTAGAAGAAAACCCAAGTCAATGTAAAGTCCAACAACTGCCATCAAGCTAAAATCACCCAAGACAGCCAAGAAAATAACAACCACCAAAAAGCCCTCAACCAGCTAACCTAGAGCCACTGTAGCCAAGAGAGGAAGCCTAAAATAGGAAGAGGACAAAACCAGAAGAAATAAAATAGATTCAGCAAAATTGACCACCAAGCCACATTCAACAAGGCAAAGAAAGCAATAGCCAAACAAAAACCTCCACCATTCCAAAATGAGGCCGCTTAAACCACCAACCGCCCCTAGATATGTCAAATGTAAAAGGAAAAATAGCCAAACAACCACTAGCCAACCAACCTAACTAGCCAACACTGCTAGTCAACCCAACCAGCCAACAAAACCACCAATTTAACCACCACAATAGATCCAAAATATGGGTGAGCAACTAGCCTCAAAATGAGGCAAAACCCATACATGAGGAAAACCCAATAGCCAATAAAGCCACAACCCAAAAGGTGGTTATCAAAAATAGCCAAGGAAAAAATGTGGTAAAAACCCATCCAGGAAAACAGCAGCCACCAGGCTAAAAAAACAAAATCAACTCAAGCTGCAATGATAATAACCACCAAGGAGTAAACACTAGGCTAACCCAAAAGTAAAGGGTCAAAAGTAACAACTTACTCCATCCAAAGTGTGAAAATAAGCAAATAACCACAACCCAATTAGGGTTTAATAAAAGGCAAGCAAAAGCAAAGGCTCAGAAAAATATAACACAAAAGAAACCAAGCCAAGAAATTATAATCTAAGATAAGGCATATCCAGATTAACCAAGCTTCTTAATAGTTTAGGTAACATTTGGTTGTCAAATAAAGTGAAGTCGCTTAAGTTGGCACCTAAATTAGCCAAGAAATCAGATAGCATTACCTTCATGAAGGATGTGGGGAATTTTAAAACAAACTTGAAAAAGAAGATTTATTGTATGATTAAGGAGATAAAATAATTCAGCATTCCTATTTCTATTGGAATTAAGCATGTCAAAAAGAAAGAGAGCATCAACTTTATACCAGATGTTGAGAAAACTTCTATTCAAACAAGTTTCAATAGCCTTATTAACAAAAATAATATAACAGGCTTTGAGAGGATAGGCAAAAGCACAAATGACAATACCTTTAGAATCCCTAAAGATACCATCACAACCATATTTATTGGAAAAAACCATCAATATTAACTTTAATCAAGTTGTCTTTAGGTTTGATCCAATGAATAATCTTAACACATTTATAAGGGTCCAAATTAGCGTAATGATACCCATGTTTTAGCCACAAATTTATAGCCTCTAAAATGAATGTTACTAATAAGATTAGCATTAAATATAGCATGAATTTTTCTTTAGTTTTAGTTAATGATCCTTCTATGGTTCATAGGAGTGCCATGATATTTAGCATCATTTCTATCCATCCAGATAAACCATAGAAGGGTAATAGTAATTAAAACTTTGATATGACCTTTCACAATTTTTTTTTTTTGATACAAACTTCAAGAAGTTAATATAAAGAAAGGGAACCACGAAAATAGTTGGAATTAAATAAATCATCATATCAAAGCCAAAATTTAGAAGCAATAGCACCATTCACAAAAATAGGATTTACATTTTCAATATGAAAGCAATGATAGAATTTTGATGGTAAATAAAACCCTTTAGTCCATAGCAAAGAGTCCATAGGAATAAAGTTATTTAAAATCCTCCAAGCTAAAACTAAATAGAAATGGGAATGATATTGTTCCAAAGTTTAATAAAGACACTGGAGGGGTTTTTCTTATCTCTAATAAAATTCCAAACCTCTTTAAGAACAAAATCACCATTATAAGAAAGCTTAAAAAGAATTTGATCAGGTTTGTTAGAAGAAATGGTAATATTTCTAAAATTGTCAAAAAGAGAAATAGGGATATAATTCTCAAGTTTACTTTCATTCCAATTATTATTAAGCCAAAAAGAGTTAACTTTGACAACAACAGTAGAGTGGGTAGATAAAAGGGTTTCAATGGAGTAGTTGCCAGTCCAATTGTCTTGCCAAAAGAAAGAGGTACCTGAATGGATGCCCCAAGATATTAAGGATTCAACAACCCATTTAATGGAGCAAAGCCTTTTCCAAACTGGAGAGTCACCAACTTTATAAGCATAGATAAGAGGGTGTTTACCTTGCAATATTTCTCCATCATAAAATTAGCCAAAAGATTATCATTCTCTATAAAATTCCACCAGAGCTTATGAGAGAAAGCGGTGATAGCTTCATGAATAGGTTTTCAACCTAGTGCAACTTCACCCAATGGACCGTAACATTTATGCCAAGATGTCCAATGCATTCTTTTTGAGTTATTAGAGACCCAAAAAATTTATTAATCAAGCATCAATTTTGATGAGAGTAGCTTAGTGGGGATTATAGTTTGAATCAAATAAAGAGGCATTGAATTAAGAGTGCTTTAAGAATAGTGAGCCTACAACCAAAGGAAAGTAAATGGAATTCCAAAATGAAAATTTTATTTAAAATTTTTTTGAATTAACTCATCAAAGAGATGGTATCATTTTGGGCCTTTAAAGAGAGGAACACCAAAGTACTTTAGAGGTAAGTGTTGATGCTTAAAATCGTGATATGTGATTTATTTTATTATTGGAGATATAAGAGGAAGTGATAAAGCAGCTTTCATTATCATTGATAGAAAGGCCACTCTCTCTACCAAATTTATTTAGAAAATACTTGAGATGCTTGATATGATGAATAGAAGCATTGCAAAAAATAATGAAATCATCAAGCTTAAATGGGAAACATGATGACCATTAAGAGTTGTAGTTCATACTAGCATTGTTAAAGAACAAATAATTAATGCTCCTAGATAAGTACTCAACAATGATAATAAATAATGTAGAGATAAAGGATCCCTTTGTCCTAAGCCATGGGAAGAGGGAAAGAAACCCAATGCTTCCCATTAAGCAAAATTAAAACTAGAATTATTAAGAAAATTTCTAATAAAATAAATAAATTTATCAAAAAGCCCAAAATTCAGAATATGGAAAATAAAGTCCTAAGAAATGTTATCAAAGGCTTTAGGTAATATCTAATTTGAAAAGAATGTTGTGACCTCTATTCTTAGCATCAAGATCATGAATTAATTCTTTGGTCGATAAAATATTATCATAAATAGATCTACCTCTAACAAAACTAGTTTGGTTGAGAGAGAGATAATTTTATTAAGTAAAGGACTAATCCTATTGGTTAGAATTCGGAATCAACTTATTGAAGAAGGTGCAAAGACTAATAGGTCTAAAATCACCCAATAGTCCGGGATTATCTTTTAGGTATGAGAATAATCGAAGTACTACAAAATATCAAGGAAAAGGATTACCATTAAAAAAATCAACCATAGCCTCAATCAAATCATTTTGAATGATAAACCAACACTTTTGAAAATTTTGAGTAGTGAAACCCTCCATACTAGTAATAGAATATATATTCATGCTATTAAGCACATTAGGCATATGGTAAGCAAATTATTAACATCATTAGTAATAATAGAAAGAATCAAAATAAATTTTGAAATAGCTTCATAAGAACAACTCTTATTAAGCATATATCTAAAGTAATTAATTACTAATTCCTTAATATCATTATTCTTTGTAATCCAAACACCATTATCATCTTTAATTTTTTGAATATTATTCAAAGCTCTATTTTTATTAACTAAAGCATGGAAATACCTAGTATTCTTATCACCATCCGCAATATGCTTACTAGTAGCTTTTTGGTGCAAGTAAGTCTCTTCCATATTTTGGAGTTAACAAGTTTGTCTTTTGTCAAGTCACAAACTAATTTTTCCATATCTTTAATATTAGAAAAAAGTTTTAAATTAATGCTTGTTCCACCAACCCAAATTTTTTTTTAAGTCTTTAAAGTTTAAACCAAAGTCTATTAATCCCCACAATCAAATTATCAGGATGTAAATGGGCTTTCCAATTATTAGCCACAACATCAAAAAAATTAATATGTTGAATCCACATGTCCTAAAATCTAAAAGGAGAGGATTTATGTATCTATTAGAATTATCTTTAATAGAAACAAGAAGAAGAGCATAATTAGACACGATTCTACTTAAATGATCAACATAAGTAATAGCACATTAAGTAATCATTGAGTATTAAAAAGAATCTGGTCCAACCTTTATTGAAGTCTAGAGTATTGCCAAGTATCCTTAAAATCAATATCAATCAAATTAAAATTAACGATCATATTTAAAAAATCTTCCATGGAATGAATATTGGAAGATCAGCCACCACTCATTCAGAAGAAAACAAAATAGTTTTGAAATCACCACGCACTAACCAAAGTTTGTTGATCAAGGTAGCAAAATTCCTTAAATTATCCCAAAGATGATTTCTACTAGATCTATAAGAAGATGCATAAACAAAAGAGCCCAAAACACAATAGTCAACATAAGAGATTTAGGCATTGGTAACTTGTTGAAAATCATCAATAATAGAAACCTTAATGAAATTATTCCTAAAACACCAAATCTTATTACTAACATTAGAGAAAATTTTATTGAAGTCGATCATTCTAAAAACATGGTTAATTTTATTAGCATGAATAAGAGGATCCGTAATAATAAGTAAATAAATATTATGAATGTGACAAAGATTTCTAATATGATTACTGAACGAGAGGGTACTAATTCCTCTAATATTCCAAACAAGAAATTTAAACATAAGTAAAATAAAAAGGGGTTAAGCAAAGTTTAATTAAGAGAGGAGTGAGAGGCTGCAGTAGATCTAGTGATTTTGGATAATTTTGGAGAGTATTTTACACTCTTTTCCTTTTTAGCATGATAAGTTTAAAACCATTTTACCCCCTAGAGTCATCATCCGAGCAAGATTTAGTAACATTGATCATAAATTTAATAGAATTCTCCAAGTGTTTGGAGGGGAGTTCACCCTCTTCCAAATCCATATTAAGTTGAAAAGTAGGATTAACATGAATATTAAGATTATAAATGAGGTGACAATTAGAACCATTTAAAGCAAAAGTAGTTAAATGATGATCAAAATTTTCAACATGCTCAGACATCATTTAAATCCTCATTAAAAGCTTCATTTTCATCGATCAAACTAGACATATATGTAAAATAGAATCGAGGAAACATAATCATTTTCCAATAACTTTGAAAATTTATTATTCTCTCGCATTAGAAATATTCAAATTCAAAGAAGGAAAAAAAGGTAAATCATCCTACACATTTTGAAAATCACCAATCTATATTAATAGTAGAGTCAAAACTTGTTCAACAGATTAACCTCGATATCCAAGAAATCAACCTCAATAATAGCCTTAATACCATTCTTAAGATCCCAGGTAGATTTTGAACATATAGGGATTGGCCTATGGATAAGAACAACATTCTCTTTAGGAGGATTTCATTTTTTTTAAGTGGCAATGGAGAATAAAACATTTTTAATTATCTTGACCGTGAATTTTATAGTGGGAAAAAAAACTTGAAGGTTCTCCAATTCAAGCTTTAGCAAATACCTATTTCTTTAGATCCAATCCAAACTTCCTTAGGTATTTTAGTTATTCCTAATTCCACAGGAGAGCCATAGGCTTAGATCGCACGGCCACTTGAGTTGCAAAGGCCGACCAAATATAGACAAGAAAAGCACATGATGGGTAACAAAATGAATGCATATTAGGAAGAGATAACCACACTGGGATAATAGGAGATTCCTCCTTAATGTCAAAAAGAGGTGACCACTTCAACAGCGCATTTGACAATTAAAGATGAAATAAGAATGACACAAAAAATATGTGAATAATCTAGATCATTAGAAAGTTATATTAGGATATGCCAAGGGTCAATAAGACCATTTGAGAAAGCACTCATAAAATTGAGATTCTGGGAAACAGATTAGATCTTATCCAAATTTGGATAACGCAAAGCAAATTTATCGATAAGAGAAAATTCAAAAGGTTTTTCCAACTTTTCAACATCCACATCAGAGCACATTTTGACCGAAGAACCTCTAAAACACATTAAAATGAGATTAACTGAATTAACAGAGGGATAAGTCTTACCATAGAGTGCTTCCTTTAAAGATCTAGTAGAAGAAGCGGCATTAGGGTCGCCAAGCCCCAAAATGTCAGATGCCCTAGCTGAAGCATCCATAATTTGAGGTGGAGCCCAAGGAATAGATCTCATCGCAGCCATAGTCAATGATGAAGCATCATGCAAATGGCCAGATGTCATTCAAGCCTTGAATTCGATCGAAACCAAGGCCAAAGCCCCAAAAATCCCTAGTCGAGGATGCACCACCAAGAGGGATTCAAAAATCTCCAAAGAACGAGAGAGCAGGAGTGAGGGGGGGCAGAGGGGTTTAAGTTAGGTTTAGGTTTAGGGTTTATGGTTAGAGTTTATGGTTTAGGTAGGGTTTAGGGTAGGTTTAGGGTTTGTGGTAGGTTTAGGTTTAGGTTTATGGTTTAGGGTTTAGGATTTAGTAGGGTTAAGGTTTAGGTTTAGGGTTTAGTCAGATCCAGGGTAGGGTTTTTTTATTTTAGTTTATTTTTTTAAGGTTTAGATTGTTAACTTATTTTAATTACAAAATGGTTTGTTTTAATTTATTTTATTTATTTTAGTTTATTTTAATTTTATTTAGATTTAGGTTTATTTTATTTTAATTTAGTTTAATTTATTTATTTTAGGTTTATTTATTTTAGGTTATTTTTAGTTTAATTTTATTTTTTTTATTTTTTTGTTTTATTTTATTTTTTAGGTTTAGTTTAAGTTTTATTTATTTATTTTTTAGGTTTAGGTTTTATGTTTTTTATTTTAGGTTTATTTATAGGTTTTTTTTTTAGTATAGGTTTAGGTTTATTTTAGTTTATTTTATTTTATTTAGTTTAGTTTAGGTTTAGTTTTATTTATTTTATTTTGGTTATTTTTATTTTATTTTGTTTGGCTTCTTTAGTTTAGGGTTTAGGTTTTAATTTTATTAATTTTTGGTTTATTATTTTATGTTTAAGTTTTTTTAGTTTTTTATTTATTATATTTTAAGTTTATTTTATTTTATTTTAGGTTTATTTTTTTATTTATTTAGGTTTTAAATTTTTAGTTTTGTTTAGGTTTTATTTATTTTATTTTATTTTGGTTTTATTTTTATTTCATTTCAATTTAATTTTAGGTTTAGGTTTAGGTTAGTTTATTTTTACTTTTATTTTAATTTGGTTTAGTTTTTTTAGGTTTAGGTTTTAGCTTTTAGGGTTTAGGGTTAGTTTATGGTTTTGGTCTTAGAGTTTATGGTTTAGTTTTAGGGGTTTAGGGTTTAGGTTTAGTTTTTAGGGTTTAGGGTTTAAGGTTTAAAGTTTAGGGTTTAGGTTTTAAGTTCATGGTTTAAGGTTTTTGGTTTTTTTATAGAAAATAAGTTCAGATTTAACATTTCTTTTTTTAAATTTCATCAACTAAGTAACACTCCATGTTTTTTAAGAAAAAAGTGAAGATATAGGTAAAAAATGAGAACACATAGAGTAAATCAAAAACCTTAGGTAACTAGAACCATCTCTACTGTAAAGACACAATTCCATAAGGAGTAGATCGAATTGTCCAATCTTTGGTTTCTCCATTTCCCATTAGAACCACCCTTGCCTTCCGAGTAGCGGATCCTCTATCATACCCCCGATCTTTCCCTCCACCACCACCATGGATGTAACATTTGTCACTCCTCCTGCCTCCATAACCACCATTGCTCCTACCACCATCTCTATACCCACCAGGACCTTCAAAATCCCAACAAACACTACAATAACATCACATCCCGCTTCTCCACCACCACCGTGATATAGCTGAGCTTGATGGTGATCCCACCATCAAGGTTCCCCATTCTTAAGGTGTGGTTTAAGGTTTATTAAGTTAGGGTATTTATTTTAATTTATTTGTTGTTTAGTTTAGGTTAGGTGGGGTGTGGTTTAAAGTTTAGGGTTTAGGGTTTAGATTAGTTTTAGGGTTTAGTTTAGGTTTTAGGATTTAGTGGTTTGTGGTTTAAGGTTTAGGGTTTGGGTCAGTGGAGTTTGGGTAGTCAGTGGGTTTAGATGGTTATGTTTTGAAAATTATGCAAAATTAGTAGGTTCAGTTTAGTTTATTTTGTATTTATTTTTTATTTTATTTTATTTTATTTTATTTTAGTTTTTATTAATTAGTTTATTTAAGATTTTATTTCAACATATTTAGGTTTAGTTTTAGGTTTAGTTTATTTTTAACCAAGTTTTATTTTATTATTTTTTTGGTTTAGTTTTTTATTTTTAGGTCCAAGTAGGTTTTATTTTATTTTGGTTTAGTATCAGATCATTTTTTAGGTTTTATTTTATTTAGGGTTTAATTTTTGATTTATTTTATTTTATTTATAGTTTAGGTTTATTTATAGATTAGGTTTATTTATTTATTCAGTTTCAGTTTTATCTTATTTTATTTATTTTGTTTATTTTAGGCTCATGTTAAATTTTATTTATTAGTTTTATGTATTTTAGCTTCAGTGGCTTTTAGGGATCAGTGTAGGGTTTTGGGGTAGAGGGTAGGCCATTATTTGGCTAGGGCTAGGGCTCATGATTAGGCTCAGTGGCTTATTATTCTTGGTTTTGTGGTCTTTTTTAAGCAAACCCATTTGTTTATTTAGTTTATTTTATTTATTTGAGTTTATTTTAATTTAAATTTTTTTTAGGTATATTTATTTTAGTTTAGTTTATTTTTAGGTTTATTTTTTTCAATTAGGTTTTTTATTTTAGTTTATTTTAAGTAGTTTATTTTAGTTGAGTTTTATTTTTATTTTATTTCAGTTTAAATTTTTTTCTTTTATTTTATTTAGGTTTAGTAGGTTTCTTTTATTTTTTTTTAGGTCTCAGGTTTATTTTTTTTTTTATTTATTTGTTGGTTTAATCTTTAGTTTAGTTTAGCTTATTTTAGTTTATTATATTTTATTTTAGATTATTGGCTTTAGTTTAGTTTATTTCAGCTTTAGGTTTAGTTTTATATTTTTTTTATTTTATAGGTTTGGTTTATTTTATTCTTGTTTTATTATATTTTATTTTAGCTTTAGTTTTATGTTTTATTTTTTTTATTTATTTTAGGTTTATTTTTTAGGTTAAGTTTTACTTAGTTTTATTTTATTATATTTGTTTATTTTATTCCTTATTTTACATTTAATTTTCTATGATATCTTTTATTTTAGGTTTTATTTTATTATTTGCCTTTTAGGTTTTATTTATATTTTAGTCTCACTTTATTTTATCTTTATTTATTCTTTAGGTTTAGGCTTCATTTTAGGTTTATTTCACTTTTAGCTCTTTTCTTTTATCTTTACTTTAGGCTTCGGTTTAGTTTTTTTTTATTTTATTATTAGGATTTATTTAGTTTAGGTTTAGGTTTTAGGTTATTAGGGTTTAGGATTTAGGATTTAGGGTTTAGGTTTATGGTTTAGGTTTAGGGTTTAGGGTTTTAGGGTTGGTCTAGGGTTAGGGTTTAGGATTTGGGTAGGTTTAGTGTTTAGGCTTTAGGTTTAGGGTTTTGAGAGTTTAAGGTTTTAGGATTTGAGTTTATTTTTTTAAAATTAAGTAAATCAATAGGCTTAGGTTTATTTAGTTTATTTTATCTATTTTAGTTTTTTTTTTATTTTATTTTATTTTTTATTTTATTTAATTTATTTATTATAGGTTTATTTATTTTCATTTAGGCTTTTTTATTTATTTTTTTTTTAGGTTTAGGTTTAGGTTTTTTTTTTTTTAGTTGATTTTTATTTTTATTTTATTTTAGTGTTTTATTATTTTTAGATCTTTAGGTTTTTTATTTTGTTTTTTAGGTTTAGGTTTTAGGTTTTATTTTGTGTTTATTTTATGTTTTATTTTAGTTTAGTTTAGGTTTATTTTTAGTTTATTTATTTTTTTTTAGTTTAGGTTTAAGTTTAGGTTTACTTTATTGCAGGATTAGGTTTAGGTTTCATTTATTTTAGTTTAGTTTATTTTAGCTTATTTAGGTTTATTTTATTTTGTTAATTTTATTTTTATTTTAGGTTTTTTTTTTTTTAGTTTAGGGTTTAGTTTTAATTTTATTTATTTTTAGGTTATATTTTAAGGTTTTTTTTTTTCAGGTTTTATTTAGTTTATATTTGATTTTATTTTAGGGTTATTTTATTTTTATTTTATTTAGTTTTTATTTTATTATGATTTTTTATACTTAAGTTTATTTTATTTTAGTTTAGTTTAGGTTTTTTATTTTATTTTAGTTTTAATTAGTTTATTTTATTTTATTTTTAGGTTTAGGTTTAGGTTTTAGATTAGCTTATTATTATTTTATTTAGGTTTTTTTTTTTAATTTTATTTTAGGTTTTATTTAGTTTAGGTTAACATGATGTAAAGGATTCATGTCATGATTATTTGACATATTTTATCGGCTTCACTAACGCAACCTCCACTTTTGCATCCGACTTGGGACCCAATGGTAGTAGAATTCAAGTTGGATGGTTGAAGTGGAGGAATGCATCTGCCTATTATGTGATAGAAAAGTTCCACTTAAACTTAAGGGAAAATTTTATAAGATGGTGGTAAGACCTGCAATGACTTATGGTGAATGTTGGCCAATAAAAGAGAAGCATAAGACTAAGTTAAGTGTTATAGAGATGAGGATGCTGTGTGGATGAGTGGCTTTACTCTTAGAGATAGAATGCAAAATGAGTATGTTCGTGAAAAATTTGGAGTAGCTCCAATGGTAGATAAGATTAGGGAGAGTCACCTTAGATGGTTTGGCCACATAAAGCATTCCGATGACCCGATTAGGAGAGTAGATGCATTAGATTTGCCTTATGTTAAGAAAGGTAGAGGTAGACCTAAAAATACTTGGTTAAGATGTAAAAAATGATCTTAGTATACTTGAATTAAATGAGAATTTAACACATAATAGACACAATGAAGATGAAGGATTCATGTGCGACCCACCCAGTGGGATTAAGGTTTGTTGTTATTATTCTTGTTGCTATTTTTAGTTTAGGTTTAGAGGGTGGTAGAGGGGTTTATAGTTTGTGATTTAGGGTGGTTAGGGTGGGTTTAGGGTTTAAGGGTTTATGGTTTGAGAGGGATCAGGTTTAGTGTTGGGTGGGGTCATGGTTTAGTTTTATGATTTAGGGTTGGGAGGGCTCAGCTTTAATAGTTTAGGTTTTGGGTGAGCCTGGGGTGAGGAGGGCCCATGGAGGGGATCAGCCGGTGGGTTTAGGGCCTAGTTGGTTGGGTTTAGGGCCCAGGGTTTGATTTAGGGTTTAGGGTAGGAGATCTGGGATCAGTAGTGCAGGTCAGGTCCCAGGGTTTAAAGCTCAGTGGTCAAAGTTGGTGAGTTTAGGAGGTTTAGGGTTTAGGATTAGGGAAAGGGTTTATGATTTAGGGCCTGGGTTTTTAGGGTAGGTTGAAGTTTAGGGTTATAAGTCAGGGTTTAGGTAGGATTTATGGTTTAGCATTTAGGTTTAGGTTTTAGCCTTTTTTTTAAATTAAGTAAACCAGTAGGTTTAGCTTCATTTAGTTTATTTAGTTTATTTTATTGTTTATTTGAGTTTATTTTTTTTGTATTTATTTAGGTTTAATTTTAATTTGTATTTAGTTTAGTTTATTTATTTTAAGTTTATTTATTTTAGTTCAGGTTTTTTATTTTAGTTTATTTTTAGGTTTAAGTTTATTTTATTTAAGTTTTATTTTTATTTTATTATTTAAGTTTAGGTTTTATTTTATATTTTAGGTTTAGGTTTGGGTTTTTATTTTATTTTTTTTTTATGTTTTAGGTTTTATTTTTTTGAATTATTTTTGGTTTTATTTTTAGTTTAAATTTAGGGTTATTTTTAATTTATTATATTTTGCATAATTTTGGTTTATGGTTTAGTTTATTTTATTTTGGTTTAAGTTTTTTTTTTACTTTAGGGTTTTTAGTTTTTATTTTATTTTTATTTATTTTAGGTGTTATTTTAGGTTTATTTTATAGGTTATTTCTATGTAGTTTTATTCTATTTTATTTTAAGTTTATTTTATTCTTATTTTAGATTTAGTTTTATTTTATTTATGTTGTTTGTTCTTAGGTTTATTTTCTTTTAGTTTAGTTTAGGTTTATATTTATTTTGTTTTAGTTTATTTTATTTTATTTTATTTTTTATGTTTAGGTTTAGGTTTAGTTTATTTTTATTTTTATTTATTTATTTTATTTAGGTTGAGGTTTTATTTATTTTATTATTAGGTTTTATTTAGTTTAGGTTTTAGGGTTTATGGTTTTAGGGTTTAGGGTCTCAGTTTTGGGTTTGGTGGGCTTGAATTGGGTTTATGGTTTATTTTATGGTTAGGGTTTAGGGTCTAGGATTTAAGATTTACTGTTTGGATTTAGGGTTTAGGGTTTGGTTTATGGTTTAAAGTTAATGGTTTAGCTTTAGTTTAGGGTTAGGGTTTAGGTTTAAGTTTTAGGGTTTAGGATTTTTTAAAATTCAAACCAGTATGTTTGCACATTTAGTTTATATTTTATTTATGTTAGATATATTTTATATTTATTTAGGTTCATTTTTATTTAATTTTTTATTTTATTTATATTTTATTTTAGTTCATTTTAATTAGGTTTAGGTTTTATATATATTATATTATTAGGATTTATTTTGTTTAGGTTTAGGTTTTAAGTTAATAGGATTAGGTTAGGGTTAGGGTTTGGGTTTGGGTTTAGGGTTTAGGGGTTTAGGATTCTAGGTTTTAGGGTTTAGGGTTTAGGGTTTGGGGTTTAAATTTTAGGATTCAAGGTTTAGGTTTTAGGTTTAGGTTTAGGGTTTAGGGTTTTAGGGTTTAGGGTTTAGCATTTAGTGTTTTGTTTTAAGTCTAGGTTTTAGTTTAGGAATTAGGGTTTTGGTTTTTTTAATAGAGGACAAATTCAGATTCAACATTTCTTCATTTTGATTTAATCAACCAAGTAACACACCAAGTTTTCTAAGACACAAGCAACGACATAGATAAAAAATGAGCTCGCAGAGAGCAAATCAAAAGCCTTGGTTAACTAGAACAATCTCTACTGTAAAGACACAGTTCCATATTCAGCAGATCAGATCGATCATTCTTCAGTTTCTCTAGTTTCCATCAGAACCCCCCCAGGCTTCTCGAGTAGCATGATCCACCATCATATCCTGATCTCTCCCCCCGCCACCACCACCATAACCGCTTTCTCCCCTCTATAACTACCACTGCTCCGACTACCACCAACAACTCTAGATCCCCCATCACTACTGCGATGACCGCCACTTCTGCATTCCCCACCACAGCCAGATTTAGACTGAGCCTGGTTGACAATGATGTTCCTACTATCAAGGTTCTTCCCATTCTTTGGGTTTAGGTTTATTAGGTTTTAGGGTTTAAGTTTATTTTTTTAATTTATTTAGTTCCTTTAGGTTTAGGTTTAGGTTTTTTTTAGGTTTAGTTTTTAGGCTTTAGGGTTTAGGTTTTAGGCTTTAAGCTTTAGAATTCAAGGTTTAAGGTTGGTTCATGGTTTTAGGGTTTATTTAGGGTTTAGGATTTAGGTTACATTTGGGCTTAGGGTTTGGTTTAGGGTTTAGTGTTTAGGCTTTAGGGTTTAGAGTTTTGAGGGTTTAAGGTTATGGGTTTAGGGTTTAGAGTTAGCTTAGGGTTTAAGCATTATGCTTTAGGGTTTAGGGTTTAGGGTTTAGGGTTTTAGGGTTTTGAGGTTTGTTTTAGGTTAGGGATTATGGTTTAGGGTTTAGGGTTAGTTTATGTTTTAGGGTTAGTTTATGTCTTTTATAAGAGTCAACATCAGCAGAATGATGCCCAATTTTTTAGCCACAAATTGTAGCCTCTAAAATGAATTTTACTAATAACTTAGATTAACATTGAATAGAGCTTGAAATTTTTGTTATTCTCCCTAAGCATCCTCATCTCTGCAACACTTAACTTAGTCTCACGCTTCTCTTTTATTGGCCAACATTATCATTGCAGATCTCACCATCATCTTATAAAATTTCCACTTAAGTTTAAGTGGTACATTTCTATCACAGAATAGGCCAGATGCATTCCTTCCCTTCAACCATCCAACCTGAATTCTACGAATAGCATGTCCATCTATTTCACCATCATTTTGAAGAATAGAGCCTAAGAGTCTGAATCGCTCACTCTTTTTCATGACTTGTTCACCTAATGTCACAACCCTACCACTATAACTTCTACAACTAAAATTACACTCCATAAATAAACTAATATAAATAAGAACAAAAATAAATCTAAATAAAAATAAAAAATAAACTAACTAAAATAAATAAAAAATAAACTAAATAAACCAAAATTGACCAATTTGCTTAATTTGGAAAAAAAAAACTAACACTAAAACTAACCCTGAACCCTAAACTCTGAACCCTAAACCCTGAACCCTAAACCTACAACCCTAAACCCTAATCCTTAAACCCTAAACCTTAAAACCCTAAACCCTAAACACTAAACCTTGAGCCCTAAAACTTAAAACACAAAACCCTAATCCCTATAACCTAAACCCTAAACCCTAAACCCTAAAACCTACAACCATAAACCCTAAACCCTAAAACCTACAACAATAAACCTTAAACCCTAAACCCCAAACCCTAAACACAAAACCATAAACCCTAAAAACCTAAAAAACCTAAGCCTAAACTAAATAAAACCTATAAATAAAATAAATAAATAAACATAAACATAAATAAAACAATAAAATAAAATAAAATAAAAACAGAAACTAACACCTAAACCTAAACGTAAAAATAAAATAAAATAAAAAATCAAAACTAAACTAAAATTAAATAAATAAAAATATAAACTAAACTAAAAAATAAAATAAACCTAAAAATATAGAACCTAAATAAAATAAAAACTAAACATAAAATTAAAATAAAATAAACCTAAACCGTGAACCCTAAATCCTAAACCCTAAAAACTTAAAAACCTAAACCTAAAGCAAATAAAACCCAAAAATAAAATAAAAAAACCTAAACCTAAATAAAATAAGAAATAAAATAAAATAAAAACATAAACCAAAATCTAAACGTAAACCTAGAAATATAATAAAATAGAAAATAAATAAAATAAATATAAACTTAGACAAAACTAAAAAATAAAATAAAGCTAAGAATAAAAAACCTAACTAAAATAAAAACTAAATGTAAAATAAAATAAAAATAAACCTAAAATATAAACTAAATAAAACCTTAACCCAAAAAAATAAAACCCAAACCTAAAATAAAAAAATTATTAACCTAAAATAAAAATAAAATTAACAAAATCAGATAAACTTAAACCTAAACGAAAATAAACTAAACTAAATTAATTAAAACCTAAACCTAAACATAAAATAAACTAAACCTACCTAAACTTAATAAAATAAAATAAACCAAAACCTAAACTTGAAATAAAACTTAAAAATATACCTAAAATAAAAACCTAAAACTTAAACATAAGAAAATAAAATAAAAACCTAAACCTAAACCTTAAAATAAAAAAAATAAAACCTAAACCTAGAAAATAAAATTAAAATAAAACTAAACTAAAAAATAATCATAAACCTAAACCTAAACCTAACAAATAAACTAAAATAAAAAACCTAAACTAAAATAAATAAACCAAGCTAAATAAAAATAAAAAATAAACCTAAATAAAAATAAAAAGAAAATGAACAAAAGTAAATAAAAAATAAACTAAATAAAGTAAATAAACCTAAACCTACTAGTTTACTTAATTTTTTCTATTTAAAAAAAAAACCTTAAACCCTAAAACCTAAACCCTAAACCTAAACTAAACTAAACTCAAACCCTAAACCTAAATAAACCCTAAACCCTAAACCCTATACCCTAAGCCTAAACTCTAAACCTTAAAAAGCATTAACCCTAAAACCCCAACCCTAAACCCCAAACCGTAAACCTTAACCCTAACCCAAAACCTTAAACATTATACCCCAAACCCTAAACCTAAACTTAAAGTAACTAAATAAAAAAATAAACCTAAACCCTAACCTAATAAACCTAAACCTAAACCCTAAGAAGTAACCTGACAAGAACATCAACGCCAACCGCTCCTAGATCTGTGGTGGAGAAGGAGGCGAAGCTTATCGTGGTTGGGGATATGGAGGGTGGTGGAGTAGTGGTGGCAGCAGAGATCCGGGATATGATGGTGGATCTTGCTAAAAAAAACTACACTTAAATATAATAATAAAATAAAAAATTTGAACTAAAATTGAAACCTAAACCTAAAAATAAAATAAAATAAAAACTGAAAAGTAAACTAAAATAAACTATGTAAAATCCTAAACTAAACTAAAAAAAAATAAACCTAAAATTAAAATACCTAAATAAAATAAACCTAAATGAAAATAAAAATAAAATGAACCTAAAGAAAAATAAAATAAAAACTAAATAAAAACCTAAACCTAAAAAAAAACCTGAAAATAAAACCTAAAACTAAATTAAAAATAAAACCTAAACCTTATACTAAAAAAAACCCTAAAAAAAACTAAACAAAATAAAATAAACCTAAAACTAAACTAAAATAAGCTAAACTAAAATAAATAAAACCTAAACATAAACATAAATTAAGCTAAACCTAAACCCTAAACTAAATAAAATAAAATAAACAAAAAATAACCTAAACCTAAATTAAAAAATAAAACCTAAAATAAACCTAAAATAAAAATCTAAAACCTAAACCTAAGAAAATAAAAAAAAACCTAAACCTAAAAATAAAAATAAAACCTAAAAATATAAAATAAAATAAAAATAAAAGTAAACTAAAAAAAACATAAACTTAAACGTAAACCTACAAAATAAACTAAAATAAATGAACATAAAATAAAAAAACTAAACTGAATAAAATTAAAAAATAAACCTAAATAAAAATATAAAATAAACTAAATAAATTAAATAAATTTAAATCTACCAGTTTACTTAATTTTGAAAAAAAACCATAAACCCTAAACACTAAATCCTAAACCCCAAACCCTAAACCCTAAACCCTAAAAACCCCAAAATTAAAGCCTAAACCTTCAAACCTAAACCCTAAATCTTAATCTAACCCTAAACCCTAAAAAACATAAATCATAAAGCTTAAATCCTAAACCCTAAACTAACCCTAAACCCTAAGCTAACCCTAAACCTTAAGCTAACCCTAAACCCTAAACCCTAAGCCCTAAAAACATTAAACCATAAAGCCTAAACACTAAACACTAAACCTGAAACCCTAAACCTAAACCCTAAACCCTAAAACCCTAAACCCTAAACTAAACTAAACCCTAAACCCTAGACCCTAAAAATATAAAACTTAAACCTAAACTAAATAAAACCTAAAATAAAACAAATTAAAAAACCTAAACCTAAATAAAATAAAAAAATAAAATAAAATAAAAATTAAAACTTAAACCTTAAACCCTAAACCCTAAAAATAAAAAATAAAAAAGTTTTTAAAAAACTAAACCATAAACCTTAAAAAAATCTAAACCCTAAACCCTAAAAGCATAAATAATAAAACCTAAACCCCAAATCCTTAATTTAAACCTAAAGTAACTAAATAAATTAAATATTAAATCTAAACCATAAGAATGAGCGTAACCTTGATGACATGAACATCACCATCAACTGTGCTCATCTAGATCTCATGGGAGGCTAAGCAAAGCAGGATCAGAGTGGTGGTGAGATCTAGAGTGCTAGTGGATATGAGGTGGTGGTAGCTGGTGCTTATGGAGGCGGAAGGAAAGATGAAAGTTATAGCTGCGGTGGTGGCGGAGAGTGAGATCGGGGATATGATGGTGGATCCAGCTAGTTGAGAGGCAAGGGTTGTTCTGATGGGAACTGGAGAAACTGAAGAATGGTCAATCCGATATACTGCTTATGGAACTATATCTTTATAGTAAAGAGGGTTCTAGCTATCAAAGGTTTTGATTTTCTATGCGCTCATTTTTGAATTATGTGGTCATTTGTGTCTTAGAAAACTTGGTGTGCTACTTGATTGATGAAGTCAAAAAGAAGAAATGTTGAATATAAATTTGTTCTCTATTAAAATAAAAAAAGAAACCTTAAACCCTAAACCATAAACTAAAACATGAACCCTAAACATAAAACCTATACCCTAAACCCTAAACCTTAAAATAAAAAAAAATAAAAAGTTAAAAAACCCTAACCCTATACCCTAAAACCTACAACCCTAAACCCCAAACCCTAAACCCTAAAACCTAAACTCTAAAAATCTAAAAACTTAAACCAAAATCTAAATAAAATAAAAATGAAATAATAAATAAGAATAAAATAAACATAAAATAAAATAAAATAAAAACTAAATAAAAACATAAACCTGAAAAAACAAAAAAAATGAAATAAAAGTAAAACCTAAACCTAGAATAAAAATAAAATAAATAAAATAAAATGAACCTGAACCTAAACAAAAATAAATAAAATTAAAAAAATAAAACCTAAACCTAAACCTAAAATAAACTAAATCGAAACCTAAACCTAAACTAAAAAAATAAAATAAACTAAAAGTAAACCTAAAACTAAACTAAAAAGTAAAACCTAAAATAAACCTAAAATAAAAACAGAAAACCTACACCTAAAAAAAATAAAATAAAACCTAAACTTAAACCTAAAATACAAAATAAAACATAAACCTATAAAATAAAATAAAAGCACAACAAAAGAAACCTAAACTAGAAAGATAACCTAAAATAAATAAACCTAAAATAAATAAATTAAACTAAATAAAAATAAAAAAATATAAATAAAAGTATAAAATAAAATAAACTCAAATATATAAAAAATAAACTAAATAAACCTAAACGTACCAGTTTACATGATTTAAAAAAAACCTATACCCTAATTCCTAAATTCTAAACCCTAAACTCTAAACCCTAAAACTAACCCTAAACCCTGTACCTATAACCCAAAAACTACAACCCTAAACCCTAAACTCGAAACCCAAAAAGCTAAAACACTAAACCCCAAACCCTAAACCTAATACCCTAAACACTAAACCCTAAATCTTAAATCCTAAACCCTAAAACCTACAACCCTAAACCCTAAACCTCAACCCTAAACTAACCCAAAACCCAAAAGCCTAAACTAACCTTAAACCCTAAGAATGGGCAGAAACATGATGGCATGAACATCATCATCAAGGCTCTGCAGATCTTGGGTGGAGGTGAAGGCATAGCAGCTTGTTGCAGGATGGTGGGGGATATGGAGGTGTTGGTCGACATGGAGGTGGTGGTCGGAGCATTGGTGGTTGTCGAGGCAGGAGGAGCGATAAAGGTTATAGCCGTGGTGGTTATGGATGGAAGGTTCAGGAATATGATGACTAATCCCACTACTCGGGAGGTGGGGGGGTTCTGATGGAACTGGAGAAATTGAAGAATGGTCAATCCAATATGTTGCTTATGGAACTATTTTTACAGCAGAGATGGTTCTAGTTATCTATGGTTTTTTATTTGCTCCATGGGTAGTCATTGTTGATCTATGTCATTACTTTTGTCTTAGAAACTTGGGGTGCTACTTGGTTGATAAAATCAAAAAGAAGAAAAGTTGAATATGAATTTGTTCTCTGTTAAAATTAAAAAAAACCTTAAACTCTAAACCCTAAACTAAAACTTAAACCTAAACCTAAGACCAAGACTCTAAACCCTAAACCTTAAACCCTAAACCATAAACCCCAAACCTTAAACCTTAAACCCTAACCCTAAACTAACCCTAAACACTAAACCCTAAACTCTAAACCCTAAAACCTAAAACCTAAAACCTAATCTAAACTAAACTAAATAAAACCAAAAAATAAATTAAATAAAAAATTGAAACCAAAATAAAATAAAAAATATAATAAAATAAAACATAAAGTAAAACCCAAACATAAACCAAAACTTAAACCTAAACTTAAAAGAAAAAATTAAAAATAAAACTAAACTAAAATAAAATAAATAAAACCTAAACTAAACTAAAAATAAATAAAACCTAAATATAAACTAAACCAAAAATAAAAAATAAAATAAACCTAAAATAAAATAAAATAAAATCAAAACTAAATAAAACCTAAAAAAAATAAACTTAAAATAAATAAAAAATAAGACCTAAACCCTACACTAAAAAAAATCCTAAACCTAAAATACAAATAAAATAAATAAAATAAAATATACCTAAACCTAAACTAAAATAAACTAAACTAAAATAAATAAACCTTAAACCTAAACCTAAAACTAAACCTAAACCTAAACCTAAACCTAAACTAAATAAAATAAACTAGACTAAAAATACACCTAAACCTAAACTAAAAAATAAAACTTAAAAATAAAGCAAATATATAAACCTAAAACCTAAAACTAAAAAAATAAAATCAAATTGAAACCTAAACCTAAACTTAAAAATAAAAAAGAAACTTAAACCTAAAAATAAAATAAAAATAAAACTCAACTAAAAAATAAAGATAAACCTATAGATAAACAAAAATAAAAACCCTAAAAAATAAACTAAACTACATAAAAAAATAAACTCAAATAAATAAGAAATAAACTAAATAAACCTAAACCTAGGGGTTTACTAAATTTTTTTAAAAAAAACCCTAAACCCTAAATCCAAAACCTTAAACCATAAAACTAACCCTAAACATACAACCCTATATCTACAACCTTAAAACCTAAACCCAAAATCCTAAAACCCTAAACCCTAAACCCTAAACCGTAAGCCCTAAACCATAAACTTGAAACCCTAAACCCTAAACAAGAAACCCTAAACCCTAAACCTTAAAACCTAAACCCTAAATCCTAAACCCTAATCCCTAAACCCTAAAACCTACAACCTTAAACACTAAACTCAAACCTAAACCCTAAACCCTAAGAATGAACCATGTGGAACATCACCAACTCGCTTAGTGTATATCTGGGAGAGGAAGGAGTGTAGTGGTGGTGGTGATCCGAGTTGCCGGGCGATATGGAGGTGGTGGTTGGAGTAATGGTGATTATGGAGGTGGGAAGAGCGATGGAGGTTACAGCTGTGGTGCTGGCAGAGGGAGAGATCAGGGATACGATGGAAAATCCCACTACTCGAGAGGTGGGGGTGGTTCTGATTGGAACAGGAGAAATTGAAGAACGGTTGATTCGATCTGTTGGTTATGGAATTATGTCTTTACAGTAGAGATGGTTCTACATATATAAAATTTTTTATTTACTCTGTGGGTGCTAATTTTTTATATATATGTCTTTGTGTCTTAGAAAATTGGGTGCTACTTGGTAGATGAAATAAAAAAAGAAATGTTGAATCAATTTGTTCTGCTAAAAAAATTATAAACCCTAAACCAAAAAATCTAAACACTAAACCCTAAATCAAAACCCTAAACCCTAAACTAACCATAAACCCTAAACCCTATAAATCTAAAAACTTAAATCGAATCTAAATAAAACCTAAAAATAAAATAAATAAAAATACCTAAACTAAAATAAAATAAAAAATATAATAAAATAAAAACATAAACTAAAACCTAAACTAAAAAAAAATAAAACCTAAACCTTAAACTAAAAAAAAACAAAACCTAAAATAAAAATAAAATAAACCAAATAAAATAAACCTAAACCTAAACTTTAATAAAGTAAATTAAATTAAATAAAACCTAAACCTAAACTTAAAATAAACTAAACCTAAACTTAAACCTAAACTAAATAAAATAAAATAAACTAAAAATAAACCTAAACCTAATATAAAAAATAAAACCTAAAAATAATCCTAAAATAAAATCCTAAAATGTAAACCTAAAAAAGTAAAACAAAAACCTAAACATAAACCTAAAAATATAAAATAAAACATAAACCTAAAAAATAAAATAAAAATAAAACTCAACTTAAAACCAAACCAAAATCTAAAAAATAAATTAAAATAAAAAAACCTAAACTAAAATAAATAAACTTAAAATTAAAAAATAAACTTAAAGAAATAAATAAAATAAAATAAATTGTAATAAATAAAAAATAAACTAAATAAACCTAAACCTATCGGTTTACTTAATTTTAAAAAAAGTCCTAAACCCTAAATCCTAAACCCTAAACCCTAAACAACCCTAAACCCTAAGCCAACAACCCTAAACCTACAACCCTAAACCTTAAAATTGTTAACCCTAAACCCTAAACCCTAAACCCTAAACCATAAACCCTAATCCCTAAATCCTAAACCTTAAAACCCTAAACACTAAACCCTAAACCCTAAACCTAAAAACCCAAAAAACCTTAAACCCTAAACCCTAAACCCTAAATCCTAAAACTAATAAAATAAATAAAAAATAAAACCTAAACCTAAACTAAAAAAATCTAAACCTAAAATAAAAATAAAATAAAGAAAAGAAAATAAACCTAAACTAAAATTCAGATAAATAAAACTTAAACATAAACCTAAAACTAAATCTAAACCTAAAATAAAATAAACCTAAACCTAAACTAAAATAAATTAAACCTAAACCTAAGCCTAAACTAAATAAAATAAAATAAACTAAAAATAAACTTAAACCTAAACTAAAAAATAAATCCTAAAATAGACCTAAATAAAACCCTAAAACCTAACCATAGAAAAATAAAATAAAATCCTAAACCTAAACCTAAAAAATAAACATAACCCTAAACTTAAACCAAAAAAATAAACTAAAATAAAAAACCTAAACTAAAATAAATAAATCTAAAATAAATAAACTAAAATAAATAAAAATAAAAATAAATCTAAATAAAAATAAAAATATGAAAAACCTAAACCCTAAAGCTTAAACCCTAACCCTAAACCCAAAACCCTAAAACCCTAAACCCAAAACCCTAAACCCTAAACTTTAAACCCTAAAAACCTAAACTTAAATTTAATAAAACCATAAAATTAAATAAATAAATAACCTAAACTTAAAAAATTAAAAAATAAACTAAATAAAAACCTAAACTAAAACCTAAATTTTAACCTGAAAATAAAATAAAATAAAATAAAAAAGAACTAAAATAAATTAAATAAAAACATAAACTAAACTAAAAATAAAATAAACCTAAGAATAAAATACCTAATTAGAATAAAAACTAAATATAAAAGAAAAATATAATAAACCTAAAATAAAATAAAATAAAATAGAAATTGAATAAAATCCAAAATAAAAAAATAAACCTAAAAATATAACATAAAAATAAAAAAATAAAAAATTAAGCCCTAAACTAAAAAAAAACTAAACCTAAAATCAAAATAAAACAAACTTAAACCTAAACTAAAATAAACTAAACTAAAATAAATTAAACCTAAAATAAAAATAAAATAAACCTAAACCTGAACTAAAATAAACTAAACTAAAATAAATAAAACCTAAACCTAAACATAAAATAAAGTAAACCTAAATCTAAACATAAACCTTAAACCCTAAACCTTAAAACCTAAAACCAAAACCTTAACCTACATCCCTAAATCATAAACCCTAAACCCTAAACTCTAAACCCTTAACACTAAACCCTAAACCCTATACCCTAACCCTAAACCTTAAACCCTAAACCCTAAACCCTAAATCCTAAACCCTAAAATCCTAAACCCTAAACCTTAAACAGTAAAAAGCCTAAACCCTAAACCCTAAACTAACCCTAAACCCTAATCTAACCCTAAACCCTATACCCTAAACCCTAAACCTTAAAAACTTAACCTTGAACACTAAACCCTAAACCTAAACCCTAAACCTTAACTAAACATTAAACCCTAAACCCTAAACCCTAAAACACTAAACCCCAAAAATGTAAAAACTAAAACATAAAAATAAAATAAATAAATAAACCTAAACATAAATATAATAAAATAATAAAACAAATAAAAACCTAAACTAAAACCTAAACCTAAACCTAAAAATAAAAAAAATAAAAAAGCTAAAGTAAAATAAATAAATAACTAAACTATACTAATAAATAAAATAAACTTAAAAATAAAAAATCTAAATAAAATAAAAACTAAACATAAAATAAAAATAAATAAACCCAAAATAAATTAAAATAAAAACTAAATACAAACTTAAGCCTAAAAAATAAACCTAAAAATAAAATCTGAAATAAATAAAAAATAAAACCTAAACCTTAAACTAAAAGAAAACCTAAACCTGAAATAAAAATAAAATAAATAAAAAAAACCTAAACCAAAACAAAAACAAACTAAACTAAACTAAATAAAAAAACCTAAATAAATATATAAAATAAAATAAACAAAAATAAATTATAAATAAACTAAATAAACCTAAACCTACAGGTTTACTTAATTTAAAAAAAACCCTAAGCCCTAAACCCTAAATCCTGAACCCTAAACCAACAACCTTAAACCCTAAAACTAACTATAAACTCTAAACCAACAACCCTAAACCATAAACCATAAAGTAAGTTCTAAACCCTACCTTAAACCCTAACCCTAACTCCTAAACCCTAAACCTAAATCCCAAACCCAAAAACCCCAAACCCTAAACTCTAAACTAACCCTAAGCCCTAAACCCTAAACCCTAACTCCTAAAATTATTTAAACCCTAAGCTAACCCTAAACCCTAACTCTAAACCTTAAATATTAAAAAACCTAAACCCTAAAGCCTGAACACTAAACCCTAAACAATAAACCCTAAACCCTAACCCTAAACCCTAAACCCTAAAACCCTAAACCCTAAACCCTAAATCCTAAACCATAAACCCTAGACCCTAAAAACTTAAAAACCTAAACATAAACTAAATAAAACCTAATAATAAAATAAATAAAATAGGAAAATAAAATGAAATAAAATCCTAAACTAAAACATAAACTAAAACCTAAAAATAAAATAAAATAAAATAAATAAAAAAATAAACTAAACTAAAACAAATAAAATTAACCTAAGAATACAAAACCTAAATAAAATTAAAACTAAATGTAAAATAAAGATAAATAAACCTAAAATAAAATAAAATAAAAACTTAAACCTAAAAAATAAACCTAAAAAGAAAACCTAGAAATAAATAAAAAATAAAACCTAAACTCTATACCTAAAATAAAATTAAAATAAATAAAATATAATCAACATAAACCTAAACTAAAATAAATAAAATCTATACCTAAACCTAAACCTTCACCTAAACTAAATATAATAAAATAAACTAAAAATAAACCTAAACCTAAACTAAAAAATAAAACTAAAATAAACCTAAAGTAGAAACCTAAAACTAAACCTAAAAATATAAGATAAAACTAAATCTAAAAAAAAAATAAAAAATAAAACCAAAACCTATAAAATAAAATAAAAATAAAAGACAATTAAAAATAAACCTAAACCTTAAAAATAAACGAAAATAAAACCCTAAACTAAAATAAATAAACCTATATTAAATAAACTAAACTAAATAAATAAAATAAACCTGAATAGAATTTAAAATTAAAATAAACTAGAATAAACATATAAATATACTAAATAAACATAAACCTACCGGTTTACTTAATTTAAAAAAAATCTTAAATCCTAAAACCTATACCCTAAAAACCCTAAACCCTAAGCCCTAAATCCTATACCCAAAACCCTAACTCTAAACTTTAAACCCTAACCCCCAAACCCTAAACCTAAACCTAAAATAACTAAGTAAATTAAAAAATAAACCTAAACCCAAACACTTAATAAATCTAAATGTAAACCTAAACCATAAGAATGGGCAAAACCTTGACATCGAACATCATCACAACCGTGATCTATTTAGATCTGGGAGGCTAAGGAGGTGGAGGTTATCGCATGGTGGTGGGGATCTAGAGGTCTGGATATGGAGGTGGTGGTGAGAGTGGTGGTTATGAGTGAGAGGAACCACAGAGGTTACAGCTGTTGTGGTATAAGGAGAGATTGGGGATATGATGGTCGATCCCGCAAGTTGAGAGGTCGAGGTGGTTTTGATGGGAACTGTGGAAACTGAGGAATGACTGATTTGATCTACTGCTTATGGAACTTCATCTCTATAGTAGAGACAGTTCTAGTTATCTAAGTTTTGGTTTGCTCATGCATGCTCATTTTAATCTATGTCATCACTTATTTAGAAAACTTGGTGTGTTCCTTGGTTGATGAAATCCAAAAGAAGAAATGTTGAATTTGAATTTGTTCTCTATTAAAAAAATAAAAAGAAATAAAAACCAAAAACTGTAAACCCCAAACCCTAAACCCTAAACTAACCCTAAACCCTAAACCTTAAAAATCTAAAAACCTAAACCTAAAATAAATAAAACCTAACCCTAAACCTTAAACCCTAAAACCAACCCTAAACCCTAAACCTTAATCCATAAACCAACAACCCACAACCGTAAACCCTAAACCATATAACCCTAACCCTAAACACTAAACCCTAAACCTAAATCCTAAACCCTAAAATCATAAACCATAAATTGGCAGGTTAAAGCCTTTTTGATTCTCTATTTTCCAATAAACTAGGCTTTAACCTGTCGGATCAACTTACTGTCAAACTGACAAGATTATTTATTGGAAAAAACCTCTTGACCATATTATTAAAATTAATATTGATGGCTCTATCTCTAATAATGGCTCGTTGTGGTGGCATTTTCAAACTCTAAGGGTATAGTATGAGCTTTTGTTATCCCCTTATTTTGACTATCCCATTTATCGAAGCTTATGGCTACAAAGCTCTTGAGATTTGCCTTCAAAATGGCTGGCTCAATATTTGGATTGAGGTGGATGCTCTTCTGTTGATTGATCTTTTGACTTCCACCAAAATGAGTAGCACTGAATTGTACTACCTCCTCAAGCAAACTAGAGCTCTTCTTTCCCAACTGAATTTTAACATCACTCATGTTTGGCATGAAGGAAATGCTTGTGCTGACTACCTTGCCAATCTGGGTGCTAGATCAGATGGTATCATCTTCTTTGATCAACTCACCTTACCCAAACACTTGCGTAGGCTGGTTAACTTGGACAATTCTGGGTTTCCTTATCTCAAAACTTAATCTAACCTTTTGATGTATACTATCCATTCATCTTTTAACTGTATGCCTCTTTATTTTATGGCTTTTTATTCCTTTTTGTGTCTTTTGTAGATGCTTCACATGGATATTACTTGTTATCTTGATCTCTGTGGCATGATTTGGTGTTTTAATAGCTTATCCTTTATTTGGAGGCTCTGCATTTTTACATTGATTTGGAGGCTCTCTACTTTTTCTAAGTATTGTATTAGTGTTCATTATGCTGGTTGCAATATTTCTTTTGATGATTTATTGTTAAGTTGTTGGATTTTAGTTGATAATGACTGGTGGCTGGCTTTTGACATGCTGCTTGTCTCCCCTATTAGATCTTGGGTCTATATTCACTCTAACTCTACCTTTGAGATGACATTTTCCTTTATTTCGGAGTTATCTTTTATTTTAATTTTCTGCATGAAGAGGTTTTTGGCCTTTTATTGATATTTATCTTCTTGGCTTGTCTATACATGAATATGGACCCCATTCACCGCTCTTTGGAAACCATTTTCTATTTTAGCAGGGTCCCTTTGGTGGGATCTTGTTGTGGGAGGCTTTCTTCTTTTCTTCCACCTGCCAAGGTTGTTTTTCATAGTTTTCTTATGTCACCGACCTCCTTACCCCTTCTGCTAGACTTATTATTGTGCAAAACTTTGATATTACTTTTGTTTATCTTTTTATGCCTCTTTTACTTTGCTGGTGGAATCTGGCATTCTTGTTTCTTTCTCAGACTGCTTATTTTTTGAACTGGATGGAGTTTCTTCCGATTGATTCTCGCTATTTTGTTTAGCATCCTTTTATGCAGATGTTTCGAGATTGGGGCTTTGGTTAATCTCTTTATTGCTCTTTTGGAGAGAATTTGTCGGCTCTTTTCTCTTGCTCTGCAGAATGGATTCTCATGTTTGCCTCTTTTTAGTTTTACTTTGTTTTCCTCTCATTCGGGCCTTGTTGCTAGATCAGATTTTCTCGATCCGGAAAGGTCTTGTTATTCCTTTCAATGCTAGTCATTGGTTTTGGGACCTGCTTTCTGATTGTTGTCTTTATGACTTATGGATGTTTTTTGATTCTCGATTTTCCAACCGTTGTTATTATAGGCTATTTTGATCACACTTGTTGTTGCTCTTTCATCCCGCTCTATTTGCCATAGTCAATTCCTCTCTTTATTATGGGATCAATTTTCCTTGTGTTTGGATTTAATGGCTTGTTAGCCTTTACCGTGGTTGTGGGTTTAACTGCTAGCCTGATCAGCTTTATCTGGAAGGTCTTTTCTATTTATTATCCTTTGAACCCTTTTGATACCATTATTGTCTTTTGGATTTTAGGGTCCTTTGTCCATCTAGTGGTCTTTGTGGTTACTATCTGTTCCCTATTTTATGCTTTTCCGACTATTTTTACTGTTAATAATTAGGCTACTATCTTTCTCCTCGCTTCTATTTTATCCCACTTGGTTCTATAACATTGTGCACCGTGATTTTCCATCTGATTATTTGGATCTTTACATATGCTTGGTGGACTCTTGGCCAGCTTGTTGGTATTAACTGCCTTGGTTGTTGGCTGACCTAGATTAATACTCTACATGCTGTCTTTGGGGTTTTGGTTTGTTTAGTTCAGCAAGTCTCTATTGAAGTTGTTGATTGCTTGGTGGAATTTGCTTTAAACCCCCTTATTAGCTTATTATATGCATATCATCTTAATTCATTGGTCTACTTTATCTGATGTTGTTTTCTCCATCTTCTTTCAGTTAAACTTGTATCTCTTGCACTATTTATCTTGGATGGGTGGCTTTATGGCAAGCTAGATGGTTTTTGTTGTCTTGGTTATTTCTTGTCTTGGATATTTGCTGTCTTGGTTTTTCAGGACTCCTATGTTGGCTCCATCTTTGTTGGTCAGTAGGACTTGTGGTCCTATGTTCAACAAGTCGCTTTTTGCCATTGTCGCTCGATGGTTTTGGTGATTGCCGTCGGTTGCCTTCCATACCTATTTTTATGCTCTATCTATTTGGTTATTAACTATTGCAATGTCTACTCTGATTGAGAGGTTTTATGGCCAACTTGCTATCTCTTCCTATCTTGGATGTTGATGTCTTAATTGTTATTGTCCTGGCTGGTTTATGCCTTGGTTATCTGCTATTTTGCTTTTTCTGGATTCTAATGTTGATACTCATTTGAATCCACTTTTTGATTTTTCTTCTGGTGGGTTCAAATGTTGCATTAACTATTTTGCTATTAGGGTTGGCTTTCTGAATGCCCATGTTGTTTATGTCTGGGCTGTTGTTCATCTCCTGATTATTGTGATCTACATTATCTATTATTTCCTCTATTCCTATCTTGGCTCAGTTAGGTTTGGGCAGCCATGTGCACTGTCTATTCTGAATGTTGCGCTTTTGTCGCCTTTTGCTCTCTTGGTTGTTTGTTGATCCGCTTATCCCATTTTTGGTCCCGAATGTCGTTATGGAGTTGTAGCTCGACTTTACTTGGTGCTATTTTTGGTAGGTTGCAGTCTATTTCTGTGTTAGGCTATGCTGCCTTCCTTTACAATTGTTTTTTCCCAATTACTGATATGGATATTAATAAGGGGGTTGTTTCCTGGCCTGAAAGATTCATATATATATCATATGTTTGGGATGGTGTTAATTATAGGCTCATTGACTTGATTAGCAGGATTTGAGCAAGTTGCCTCCTCTGCTATTTTCTTGTGGAGGGATTATATGCTAGCTTTTTCCTCTTCTTGGATATGACTTTTCATGAGGTTCTCGCTAAGATGTTTCATTCTCATATGTTTATGTATTCTCATGTCAGGGTGACTATATTGATGATACTTTTCTTGAATGGGACACCTTATCCATCACTCTTGGAATTTCCTCTCTATATTAGATATGGTTTTGTTTAGTTTGCGTAATAAAGCTCGGACTTTCAACAACCTGGCTTATCTCCTCACGTGTTTGTTGGCTATGATGGTCGTGATGATCTCCCTTTTGGTTTGGTAGTAGTTCTTGTGATGTAACCCTTCACAAGTTTGATGCTCATATTTGCATCCGCCCCAACTTGTGTGACTGAGCTTTCTCTATCACAATTCATCATTCTTAGCTTATGTTGTTTTCATTTTTCCTTTTGTCTCAGATTACCTTAACTGTTTCTAATCTCTTTCTTATTACAATTTTGGTGATTCTCTTGTCCTCTTGCAGGTTTGCTCCATATTGTCATGCATTCTCTCATCCTCTAGAGCATTGGCCCTAATCTTCCTTTGGCTTATTATGTTAATCAACTTGTATATTTTGATTGCTTTAATGTCTTCTTTTGCTTTTGAAGTACTTAGATAGGGATTTACCCTTAGCCTGACAGGCTCTGAGTAGCTCGAGTTTATCCCCTTTAAGGACCTTGTATCGCACTTTTTGTGGCAATAAAATACCCCTACATGGGATTTCCCCTAAAAAAAAAAAAAAACCCTAAACCATAAACCCTAAACCCTAAACCCCAAACCTTAAACCCTAAACCCTAAACCCTAAACCCTAAACACAAAAAACCTAAAAACTGAAACCTAAACTAAATAAAGCCTAAAAATAAAATAAATAAAACCTAAACCCTAAACTAAATAAAATAAAACAAACTAAAAATAAACCTATACCTAAACTAAAAAATTAATACCTAAAAAAAACCTAAAGTAAAAACCTAAAACCTAAACATAAAAAATAAAATAAAAACCTAAACCTAACCCTAAAAATAAAAAATAAAACCTTAACGTAAAAGTAAAATAAGTGTAAAAGTAAACATAAACCTAAACCTAAACCTAAAAAATAGACTAAAATAAATAAACCTTAAACAAATAAACTAATTGAAATAAAAAATAAACCTAAATAAAACTAAAAAAATAAAATAAATTAAAAGAAATAAAAAATAAACTAAATAAATCTAAACCTAATGGTTTACTAAATTTTAAAAAAAATCCTAAACACTAAACCCTAAATCCTAAACCCTAAACCATAAACCCTAAATCATAAACATTAAACCCTAAACCCTAATCCTAAACAACCCTAAACCCTAAATCATAAACATTAAACCCTAAAAAAGCATAAACTTTAAACACTAAATACAAAAAAATAAAAAACCCTAACCCTAAACTCTAAATCCTAAACACTAAACAATAAACCCTAAACCATAAACCCTAACCCCAAACCCTAAACCCTAAAACCCTAAACTCTAAACTTAAAACCCTAAACCCTAAACATTAAACTACAAAACCTAAAACTCTAAAGCCTAAATCCTAAACTTTAAACCCTAAACCCTAAAACCTATAACCCTAATCACTAAATCCTAAACCCCAAACCCTGAATCCTAAACCCTAAACCCTAAACCCTAAAAACCTAAAAATTGAAATGTAAACTAAATAAAACCTAAAAATAAATAAATAAATAAACCTAAACTTAAATAAATAAAATAAAATAAAATAAAAACCTATACTAAAACCTAAACTTAAATTGAAACCTAAACCTAAACCTTACCCTAAAAAGGAAAATTGAACAAAAATAAAATAAATAAAGACCTAAATTAAACTAAAAAATAAAATAAACCTAAAAAACCTAAATAAAATAAAACCCAAATGAAAAATAAAAAAAAAACCTAAAATAAAATTAAATAAAAAACTTAAACCTTAAAAATAAACCTAAAAAGAAATAAAAAATAAAACCTAAAGCTAAAATAAATAAAATAAAATAAACCTATACCTAAACAAAAATAAAATAAACTAAAATAAATAAAACCTAAACATAAACTGAAAATAAACTAAACCTAAACCCTAAACTAAATAAAATAAAATAAACTAAAAATAAACATAAACCTAAACTAAAAAATATAATCTAAAATAAACCATAAATAAAAACATAAAACATAAACCTAAAAAATAAATAGAAACCTAAACTTAAAAATAAAAAATTAAACCTAAACCAAAAAAAATGAAATAAAAATAAAACTAAACTAAAAATAAACATAAACCTAAGCCTAAACCTAAACCTAGAAAATAAACAAACATAAAAAAGCATTAAACTAAGATAAATAAACCTAAAATAAATAAACTAAACTAAATAAAAATAAAAAGTAAACCTAAATAAATAAAATTAAATAAATAAAAAATAAACTAAAAAAACCTAAACCCTAAACAATAAACCTTAATCACTAAACCCTAAAACCTACAACCCTAAACATTAAACCGTAAAGCCCAAACCATGAGTCGTAAACCCTAAAACATAATCCTTAAACTCTAAGAACCTAAAAACATAAACTTAAACTAAATAAAACATAATAATAAAATAAATAAAATAAAATAAAAACCCAAACTAAAATAGAAACCTAAACCAAAACTAGAAAAAATAAAATTAAACTAAAATAAAATAAATAAAAACCTAAACTAAACTAAAAAAATAAAATAAACCTAAAAGAAACCTAAATAAAATAAAACAAAAATGAAAAATAAAGATAAAATAAAGTAAAAATAAAAAAATAAAAAACTTAAACAAAAAAGATAAACATAAAAATAAATGAAAATTAAAACCTAAACCCTAAATTAAAAAAAATAATGAAACCTAAAATAAACAAAATAAAATAAACCTAAACCTAAACTAAAAAAAATAAAACCTAAAGCTAAATTGAAAATAAGCTAAGCCTAAACCCTAAACTAAATAAATTAAAATAAACTAAAAATAAACCTAAACATAAACTAAAAATTAAAACTTGAAAATAAACCTTAAATAAAAACATAAAACCTAAACCTAAAAAAATAATATATAAACCTAAACCTAAACCTAAAAATAAAAAATAAACCCTAAACCAAAAAAGAATTATAAAATAAAACTAAAATAAAAAATAAACATATACCTAAACCTAAACTTAAAAAATAAACTAAAATTAAAAAAAAAACATAAACTAAAATAATAAAAACCTAAAAAAAACTAAACTAAATAAAAATAAAAAATAAACCTAAATAAAAATGAAATAATAAAATAAACTAAAATAAATAAAAAATAAACTAAATAAACCTAAACCTACAAGTTTACTTAATTTAAAAAAACCCTAAACCTAAACCCCAAATCATAAACCCTAAACCCTAAACCCTAAACCTTAAAATTAACCCTAAACCCTAAATCCTCAATGCTAAACCCTAAACCCTAAACCCTAAACTATTAAAACCTAAACCTAAATCAAATAAATCAAATCTAAACCTAAACCCTTAAACTACCTAAACCTAAACTTTAAACCTAAACACTTAAACCCTAAACCTAAACAAAACTTAAACCTAAATCCTACATCTCTAAACCTTAAACCCCAAACTCTAAATCCTAAACCCTAAACCCTAAACCCTAAACACTAAAACCTAAAAACCTAAACTTAAATTAAATAAAACCTAAAACTTAAACCTAAACTTAAACCTAAAATATACTAAACCTAAACCCTAAACTAAATCAAATAAAATAAATTTAAATAAACCTAAACTAAAAAAATATAACCTAAAAAAACCTAAAATAAAAACCTAAAACCTAAACCTAAACATAAACCTGAAAATAAAAAATAAAACCTAAACCAAAAAATAAAATAAAAATAAAAGTAAACTAAAAAATAAACATAAACCTAAACCTAAATATAAAAAATAAACTAAAATAAAAAGCCTTAACTAAAATAAATTAACTAAAAGAAATAAAAAATAATAAACTTAAATAATAAATAAAAGAAACTAAAAGAAACAAAAAATAAACTAACTAATCTAAAAAACCTAAACTAGATGTTTAGTTAAATTCTTTTTCTTATAAAAAACCCTCAACACTAAACTTTAAACCCTAAATCCTAAATCCTAAACCTTAATGTTAAACCCTAAAAGTAACCTTAAATCCTAAACCCTTAATCATAAACCCTAAACCCTAAATAGAAAAAATTTAAACAAAATAAAAAAAACCCTAATTCTAAACCCTACCACCCATAATGATTCATACCTAATACCAAACTCCAGTAAACCCTACCATCGGATCCTGATCCCCAAACCTTAAACCACAAACCTAAGATAAATAAACCTAAAATAAATAAAAAATTACTAAATAAAGTAAAATAAATAAATAACTAATTCTAAACCTAACCTAAAACCTAAAAGAAAACTGATTCATAAAACTAAAACCAAAAATAAAAAAAAATAAAAATCCTAAAAAACCAGTAAAAATAAAAAATAAAACCTAAGATAAATAAAATAAAAAAAAATTAAAATAAAAAATAAATAAAACAATAAAATAAAACCTAAACTAAACCAAAAATAAAAGAATTAAAACTAAGCTAAGATATAATAAATAAAACCAAAACTAAAATCAAAATAAAAAACCTAAAATAAAACCTAAATAAAATAAAACCAAATGAAAATAAAATAAAATAAAATAAACCTAAAATAAAATAAAATAAAAAAAAAAAAACTAACCCTAAAAAATAAACAATAACTTTAAAATAAAGCCTAAAAATATTTAAAAGCTAAACCTAAAATAAACAAAATAAAATAAACCTAAACCTAAACTAAAATAAACTAAAATAAATAAAGTCTAAACCTAAACTAAAATAAACTAAACCTAAACCCTAAACTAAATAAAATAAATTAACTAAAATTAACCTAAAAATAAACCTTAAATAAAACATAAACCTAAACCTAAAAATAAAATAAAATCCAACCCAAACCTAAAATAAAAAAAACCTAAACCAAAAATAAAATAAAAAAAATAAACTAACTAAAAATTAAATATAACCCTAATCTAAGCGTTAAAAAAAAAACTAAAATAAAATCCAAACTAAAATAAAAATATAAATATAAACTAAACTAAATAAAATAAAAAATAAACCTAAATTAAAATAAAAATACAATAAACTAAAATAAATAGAAAATAAATTAAATAAAGTAAATAAACCTAAACCTAACAGTTTAATTAATTTAGAAAAAAAACTAAACCACTGACCTAAATCACCCTAAACCCTCAACCCTAGTAGACTGACCTTAAACTGGGATCTAAACTGGCTATAAACCTTAAACTAAACCCTAAACCCCAAACCTAAGCCCACTAGGCTCCTGGGCCACAGGCCCTAAACTGAGCCTGGGCCCTAAACTAGCCTAGGCTGACCGTTGGGCCTGACCTCAGCCCCTGAGCCTGACTGACCACAGGCTGAAACTGAGCTCTGGGCCAAGCTTTGGGTTATTGGGCTCTAAAGTGACCACTGGCCCTGAGCCAAAAGATCTGGGCTTTGGGCCTTGGGCCACTCTGGCCCACCCCAGGCAACTGAGTGACCCTACTTGACCACTGCACTACCTGATCCCTAGGCTAAGGCTAAGCTCTAAGCTGAGCTAATATTAAACAAAATAAAACCAAATACTAAACTCTGGGCATTGACCCTAAACCTCAAAGCATAAAATCCTAAAACCAAAACCCTGACTCAAAACCCTGTATGACCTTTGTCTACACCCTAAACCCCAAACCCTAATCTTAAACCTAAACCCTAAACCTTAAACCATAATCCTAACCCTAAACCCTAAAAAACTAGGTATCACTTTGCATGATGATCCTTCTTATAAGAGTATTAAGATTATACATTGGATTAAGCCTAAAGAAAATTCTATTAAAATTAATACTGATGGTTTTGTTTCCTCAAATAAATATGGCTATGGTGGAATTCTTAGGGATTGTAAAGGCATTATCATTTGTGCTTTTACCGACCCCCTCAAAGCTTGTTCTATTATTTATGCTGAACACAGGGCTATTATCAAACCTATTGATATTTGTTTAAGCAAAGGCCTCTTTAATATCTTGATTAAAGTGGATTCTCTACTTTTACCTGATATGCTCAATAATAATAAAATGGGAAATACTAACTAATTTTATCTTTTTAATCACTCTCTTTTTCAAGTTTGCTAAAAAATTTCTCACATTCTTCATGAAGGTAATGCTTGTGCTGATTTCCTAATAAATTTTTGAAGGGAAGTAAATGAGCTCACTTTATTTGATAACCATAGCTTACATAAGCATCAGCATGGTTGGGTCAATATGCATAACATTGGACTACTTTACCTTATATTTTAACCTTCTACTCTTCTGTTGATCTTTTTTCAATGGTGGTTTTATTCTCAATTTTTTTGTTATTTTTTGTGCACCCTCACTATGAAGTGGTTTTGCTAAATTATTTCTATACTTAAACCCCCTTCCTCTTTACCACATTATATACCTGCCTGGCCATTTTTTGGGTCATAATGGTGTTATTTTTAATTGGTTTCCCTACCCTTTGAGCTTAGTAGTTTTCTTTCTGTGGCCCATGCTTTGTGTCTCCTGTTGGGTTGTGGCTGTGCCAAATTTTGGCCTACCACTTTTACCAATGATGTTGGGTTTGCCTCTGGTTTTGGCTGGCTCTGGCCTTTTTTGAATTGGATTTGCGGATGCTATGGTTGGTTGTGCTGGTTGTTGCTATTTGTTTCTTTCATCTACCTGGCAATTTTGGGTGGTTATTTTTTCAGGGTTGTTGTTGGCCTCTTCTAGCTTGGCTTAGTTTTGGGTTTTTTGGTGCTTGTTGTTCTATTTTTCTGGTTTGGCTTGGAGGTTTCTATTGGTTGGTTCCAACTACCTTGTGAATTGGAGTATGCTATTCTATGGTTTTTGCCTCCTCATTTTCTCCTTAGTAGTGACTGTCTACTCTTTGGGATTTAGAAGGGGTTATGTTTGTCTCCGGCCTTGTTCCTTTCCTTATAGTTTTATTGCTTGTGGCTAGGTGGCCCTCCTTGGCCTTTTCTAGTTTGGTTGGGTGACTACTTTTTTATTTCTTAGTTTGTTTAGAGATCTATCGGTGGGTTGTGGCTTTGTCTGTTGTTGTTCTTTTCCCTCCTTTGGGGTTCTATATTGGCTATGTTTGCTAGTTGGTTTTGTTGGTTGAGTGGGCTAGTTGCTATTTTGGCTGGCTAGTTTGGTTGGCTGGGTGGATGTGTTGGCTGTGTTTGGTGGTTGGTTTAGGTGCCCCTAGTTAGGTTCTTTTGGTTTGGTTTCTAGTTTTCTCCTGGGTTGGTTATCCTCTCTTGGGTGCAGCTATTTTTCTTTTAATTTTTCTTCCGATTTGGGTGTCAATTTTCCTGCTGCTCTGACTTCTCCTACTGCTCATCCTGTTGGCTGCTAGCCTAGGTGGTTTTATTTGTTATTTTTTTGGTGGAGGATCTGAGCTCTTGTGGTTTTTTTGGTCATATTTTTGGACTTATTGTTGAGGGTTGACAGCTTGAGGGGTTTTTTGTGGCTACTGTCTTCCCTTGGATGCTTGTCTCATGGCTTGGTGTTTTGTACTTAATGTTTGCTGTTGGTGTTGACTCCCTTTAGTTTAGATGGCTCTTCTTGTTCTCTGATATTTCTCCTCTTGGTTGGTGATTATGGATTTGCTTTCTTTTTGGCTGCGTTGGTGGTGGTTTTGATGGTAATTTTTGGTTTCCCTCTTGGTCTCTTAATGCTATGGGTTTCCACTCTCTAGTCTTTGCTTCTTATACTATTTTCTATTTGGGTAGAGGTTTTCCCTTGGATTTGGATTGCTAGTGCTCTAGAGATAGTTGTGGGTTGTTCTGTCCATGACCTACTTGTAACTTCTAGGATCTTTGGCTTTATGTGTTTGTTCTATTGTGGTTTTGGTTGGTGGGTTTCTCTATTGTTTTAGTGTGACTGGAACACTATGGACTAATTTTCCTTGGATGGTTACTTATATCAAGTATGTTTGGTATGATTATGATGTTTCCCCATAACTTCTCTTTGGTTGGTAGCATGCATATGATTGTAACCCTTCTCATGAAATTTGGATGCTCATATGTGTTGTTGCCCCTTGAGATGATCTTAGAGCTTGAGCCTTCTTTTTCCACTCTTTCTAAATTGCTTTTCTTATTTTCCTTTGAGCTATGACCATTGTTTTGGTGTTTATAGATTTCTTTGTAGCATTGAACTTGAGATGGTGATCTATCATGAGCTACTGGTCCTTCTTATTTTCTTAAGTTTTCTTAGTCCTTTTGTGTCTTTCTCATTTTTTTTGTGGGTTTTTGCTCTTTATTTTCTTTTCAATTGTGGATGGGGGTTTACCTCTTTAGATTTCCTAGTTGGTAGAAATTTGAGCTTTTATTAGGACATTGTATCCTTTATTTTTTATGGTAATAAAATTCTAATTTTCCCAAAAAGAAAACCTAAACCCTAAGAATGGGTAGAACCTTGATTGCGAACATCACAGTCAGCAGCTAAGTCCCTATGGTGGTGAGGCAAGGGGAGGTGAGTGGTTATCCATGTGGTGGGGATCGGAGGTGGTGAATATGGAGGTGGTGGTTTGAGCAATGGTGGTTATGGAGGTGGGAGGAGTGATGGAGGTTTTTGGTGGTGGGAGGAGATATCGATATGATGGTGTATCTAACTACTCAAGGTCGGTGGTTTATTTGGAGAAAGCGAAGAATGGTTCATCCTTATAGAACTTTCTTTATAGTAAAGATAGTTCTAATTATCTGGTGTATTTTATTTTCTCTGGGTACTCATTTTAGATATATGTTGTCTCTTTGTGTCTTAGAAAACATGGTGTGCTACTTAATGAAATCAAAAGAAGAAATATTGAATCTAAATTTATTCTCAATTAAAGAAAACCAAAAACCTAAACCTAAACTAAAACTTGAACCTTATTAGTGGAGGATATGAGCTCTTTTTTTGGTCCTATTTTAGGACTTGTCATTAGGGGTTGGTTGCTTGGGGGTTTTGTGGTTGTCTTACGGATGCTTGTGCTAGCTTGGTGTTTTGGGCTTGGTATTGACTCCCTTTGGTTTAGTTGGCTCTCCTTGTTTCTAATATTTTCCTCTTGGTTGTTGATGGTGGATTTTTTCTTTTATTTGGCTACCTTGGTGGTGGTTTTGATGGTAATTTTTGGATGCCTTCTTGGTCTCTCTATGCTATGGCTTTCCTCTCTCTAGTGCTGCTTATCTTCTACTATTTTATTGTTTGGGTGGAGGTTATGGCCTTGGATTTGGATTGTTAGTGCTATGGACATAGTTGTCGGTTGTTCTGGGCCACTGACCCTTATGTATCTTTTGGGATGCAGGCTTTATGTGTTTGGTCTGTTGTGGGTTTTAGTTCATGGATTGGCTACTAGCTAGCTATTTATCTTGATTTCTTTGTTGCAGGAACTAGATCAATATGGACTATTTTTCCTTGGATGGTTGCTTATATGTGTTTGTATGATGGCCTTGATGCTTCCCATGTCTTCTCTTTGGTTGGTAGCATGCATATGATTGTAACCCTTCTCATGAAGTTTGGGCTCATATGTATTGTTAGATGATCTTATGCGAGCCTTCTCTTTCTCAGCCCTTTCTAAATTATTTACCTTATCATTTTCCCTTCATCTATCACCATTGCCTTTGTACTATTTTGCATATTTCTTTTGCAGGTTGGAACTTCACAGATTGAATAATCTTTACTAAGCCAACTCAAGTAATGTTGATGTGGATCTTGCTTAACTTTCCTTCTCAAAGGATCATTAGCTGCTACTAACTAGTCCTTTTATTATTTTCTTAAGTTTTATTAGTCCTTTTTGTGTCTTTTCTCATTTGCTTTTATTTTGTTGCTTTTGCTCTTTTATTTTCTTTTTCCATTATACTTAGAAGGGTTTAGCTCTTTAGGTTTCTTGTAGCTCTTTAAGTTTCAGTAGAAATTTGAGCTATACCCCTTTTAAAGACCTTGTATCCTTTATTTTTATGGTAATAAAATTCTAACTTTCCCTAAAAAGAAAAAAACCTAAACGCTAAGAATGGGTAGAACCCTTGGCGAGGAACATCACATCACCAAGCTCAATCTAGATTTGGCGATTGAGGCAAAGGCGGAGGAGGCACTTATCGTAGTGGTAGTGTGGGATCTGGAGGTGCTGGTGGATATAGAGGTGGTGGTCAGAGCAGTGGTGGTTATGGAGGCGGGAGGAGCAACGGAGGTTACAACCATGGTGGTGGAAGAGGAAGAGATTGGGGATATGATGGTGGATCCCCTGGCGAAGAATGGTGATCCGATCCGCTTATGGAACAATGACTTTATAGTGGAGACGATTCTAGTTATCTAGTGTTTTTGATTTGCTCAATGCGTGCTCATTTTTTATCTATGTTAAGATGTATAAAAAATGATCTTAGTATACTTGAATTAAATGAGAATTTGACACATAATATGACACAATGGAGACGAAGGATTCATGTAGCCGACCCCACCTAGTGGGATTAAGGCTTGTTGTTATTGTTGTTGTTGTTGTTATTTGCGTCTTAGAAAACTTTGTGTTACTTGGCTGATGAAATCGAAAAGAAGAAATGTTGAATATGAATTTGTTCTTTATTAAAAAAAAAAAAGAAAAAAAAAACCAAAAACTCTAAACCAAACTAAAACCTAAACCATAAACCTAAAACTTAAACCCTAGACCCTAAACCCTAAACCCTAAACCCTAAACCCTAAATCCCAAACCCATAAAACTAAACCCTAAACCCTAAACCTAAACCCAAAAAACAAAAAATAAACTAAATAAATAAATCTAAACCTACAGGTTTACTATATTTTATAAAAATACCTTAAACCCAAAACTCTAAACCCTAAACCCTACACCCTAAAACTTACAACCCAAAACCCTAAACCTAACACCACCCTAAACTGGAGCTCAAACAAACCCTATAAACTCTAAACTCTAAAAGCCATAAACTCTAACAAAAAACCTAAACCTAAAAATAAGAAATAAAAATGTTGACCTAAATAAAATAAACTAATAAAATAAAATAAAACCTAAACTTAAACCTAAAATAAAATAAAACAAAATTTAAACTAAACTTAAATAAAATAAATAAACTAAACTAAAAATAAAATAAAATAAATAAGATAAAGACCAAAAAATAAACCTAAAATTAAAATAAATTGAACCTAAATGAAATATTAAAACCTAAAATAAACCTAAAAGATCTTAAACCAAAAAAAAAACTAAAACATAAACTAAATATAAAAAATTAAAAAATAAAACCTAAAATAAAATAACATGCAACCTACTAAAGATCTGCCAAAATAAAACCTAAAGCAAGTAATTTAACCTAAAATAATTAAACTAAACTAAATAAAATAAAAATAAACTAAATATAAATAAAAAAAATAAAACTAAACAAAGAAATAAACTTAATATACTAAATAAACCTAAACTATCATTACTTAATTTAAATAAAAAAATCTTAAACCCTAAATCTAAACTCTAAAACCTAAACCCTAAACCTTAAACCTAAACACAATGCTAAACCCTAAACCCTAAACCCACCCCAAACCAACCCAAAAAATAAACCTAAGTAACTAAATAAATTAAAAAAACTTAAGCCCTAAATTTAATAAACTAAAAACTTAACCTAAACCTAAGAATGGTAGAACCTTAATGGTAGAACATCAGTCAACCAGCTTGTTTAGATCGCGATGGAGGGAGGTGAAGGCGGATCACGATTATCATAGTGGGTGGTGGGGATCTAGAGGTGTGGTGGATAGAGTTGGTGGTCGAGGCGGTGGTGGTTATGGAGGTGGGAGGAGAGGCAGAGGTTACAACCATGGTGGTGGAGGAGAGATCAGGATATGATGGTATATCCCTACTCGATGGTGGTTGATGAACTGGAGAAAGTGAAGAATGGTTGATCGATCTACATGTGGATCTGTCTTTACTTTAGAAATAGTTATACTTATTTAAGGTTTTTGATTTGCTCTATGCATGCTCATTTTTTATCTATGTCATCAATTGTGTCTTAGAAAACTTGGTGTGTTACTTGGTATATGAAATTGAAAAGAAGAAATGTTGAATCAGAATTTATTCTCTTTTAAAAATAAAAAAAATAAAAGAAAAACCTAAAAACCCTAAACCCTAAACTAAAACTTAAACCCTAAACCTAAAATAAACCTGAAACCCTAAACCCTAAACCCTAAAACCTAAAAATCCAAAACCCTAAACCCTAAAACCTAAATAATAAACCCTAAACCTTAAACTAACACTAAACCCTAAACCATAAAAAAGCTAAAACGAACCTAAGAAACCTAAAAAAATAAAATAAAATAAATAAATAAACCTAAAAAAAATAAAATAAATATAAAATAAAATAAAAACATAAACTCAAACTGACCTTAACCTTAGCAAAAGAAAATAAAATACAAAATAAAAGTAAAATAAAATAAAATTAATAAAACCTAAACTAAAAAAAAAATAAAACCTAAATAAATGAAAACCTAAAATAAAATAAAATAAATCTAAAGTAAAATAAAATAAAAAACTAAATAAAACCTAAAAAATATGCCAAAATAATACCTAAAAATAAATAAAAATAAAAAACAAATCAAATAAAATACTAAACTAAAATAAATAAAACTTAAACCTAAACCCAGAATAAACTAAACCTTAACCTAAACTAAAATAAACAAAACTAAAATAAATAAAACTTTAACTAAACCAGAATAAACTAAACTAAACCTAAATTGAACTAAAAATAAAACTAAAAATAAACCTAAAATAAAAACCTAAAACCTAAACATAAAAATATAAAATAAAAACCTAAACCTAAAACTTAAAATAAAAAAATAAACCTAAAACATAAAAATAAAATAAACTATACTAAAAATAAACTTAAACCTAAATTAACTATAAAATAAACTAAAATAAATATAACTAAAATAAATATTCTAAACTAAAATAAAGATAAAATAAACTTAAATAAAATAAAAATAAAATCAGTTAAAATAAATGAAGATAAACTAAATAAATTAAATAAACTAAACTCTTGGTTTGTAATTAAAAAAAAAAAATGCTAAAATATTCTAGCATTAAACCCTAATAACCCTAAATCTTAAATCCACAACCTAAACCCTAAACTGAGCTAAACCTAATACCACAGGCCCCAGGCCCTAGGCCACACCATCCTAAACCCTGACCCCAAGACCAAAAACTGACCCTTAACCCAACTGAAACCCCCAAATATCAAAAGCTAAAACTAAAGCTACTCAGAACCTAAATATAATAATAAACTTAAAAGATAAAATAAAATGATGTAAAATAAAATCATAAAAAATAATAAAACTAAACCTAAAATAAAAATAAAATAAAATAAATAAAACTAAATATAAAAACCTAAATATAAAAAAATAAACCAACATAAAACCTAAAATAAATAAAAAAAATAAACCAAAACATGAAAAAAAAACCTAAATAAAATAAAATAAACCTACTAGATAAACTATAAATAAATAAAACTTAAAATACTTAAAATAAACTATCCTAAACTGAGCTAAACTAAAAATAAAATAAAATAAAACCTAAACTAAAAATAAAATAAAACCTAAACTAAACCTAAAAAATAAAAAAAATCTAAAATATAAAATATAAATAAAACTAAACTAAAATAAAACAACTAACCTAAATAAATAAAAAAAACATGGACTAAATAACTTAAAATAAATAATCTGTAAATAAAAAAATAAACCTAAATAAATAAAATAAAATAAACTAAAATAAACAAAAAATAAATTAAATGACCTAGTTTACTTAAAAAAATAAAAACCAATCTAAACCATAAACCTTAAAATGAACAAAACCCTGGCTAATCTTATAAAACACAAATACTGACCATAAACCTAAACCCAAAACACTAAACCCTACACTGAGCCCTAACCAAACCCTAAACCCTAGTGACTCTAACTCTAGGCCACTAAATCCTAAAAAAATCTAAACTAATGAATAAAACCTAAAATAAAATAAAATAAAATAAATAAAATCATAAACTAAACCTAATAAAAAAAATAAAACTAAAATAAATAAAACAAAAACCTAAAATAAAAAACTTAAATAAAATAAAAAACTAATCCAAAAAAATTAAAATACATAAAAATAAATAAAATAAAACTAAATAAAACCTAAAAAAATAAACCAAAATAAAACCTAAAATAAATAAAAATAAAACCTAAAACCTAAACTAAAAAAACCTAAACCTAAAATATAAAAAAAGAAACCTAAACATAAAATAACTAAATAAAACTAAAATAAATAAACCTAAATAAAAATAAAACCTAAAATAAACTAAATAAAATTTGAAAACCTAAACTAAAATAAAATTAAACTAAAATAAACTTAAAACTAAAAGAACATAAGCCTAAAATTAAAATAAAATAAAACTAAAAAAAAAAATAAACTAAAACCAATAAATAAAATAAAATAAAAAAATAAACTAAAATAAAGAAAATAAACTAATAAAATAAATAAATAAAGCCTAAATAAAAATAAAAATAAAATAAACTAAAATAAAATAAATAAACTAAATAAACAAACCAAGTTTGAATTTAAAAAAAAAAAAAACCACAATCCCAGGCCCCACTCTAAACTAAACCCAAAATCATGATCTGAGCCAAACCTAGGCCTGAGCCAAATAGCCAAAAAAAACCAATAAAAACCTAAACTAGGCAAAACCCTAACCACAAAATAAATAAATAAACCTAAATAAATAATAAATAAAATAAATAAATAAAATAAATAAAATAAAAAAAATAAACTATAATAAAAAAAAATAAATAAATAAAATAAAAATAATAAAAATAAAACCTAATAAATAAAAAAATAAAATAGACTATACTAAAATAAATAAAATAAAAAATAAAATAAAATAAATATAACTAATAACCTAAATAAAAATAATACTATAAAATAAAAAAATAAAATAAAAATAAAATAAATATAACTAAATAAAAAATAAACTAACTAAACTATCTAAAATATAATAAAAATACTAAAAATACTAATAAAATAAAACATAAAATAAATAAATAAACCTAAACTAAAATAATAAATAATAAAAAAATAAAACTAAAAATAAAGATAAAATAAATAAATAAAATAAATAAAATAAATAAAAAAATAAAAAAAAAAATAAAAAAAAAATAAACTAAACTAAAATAAAATAAATAAACTACTAAAAAGAAAATAAAATAAAAATAAAAATAAAAAAATAAATAAAATAAAAACTAAATAAAAATAAAATAAAATATACTAAAATAAAAATAAAATAAAAAACCAAAATAAATTAAAAATAAAACCCCAAACCCTAAAACTAAAAGAAAAAAACTAAATTAAAATAAAAAAAATAAAACCTAAAACTTAAAATAAAATAAACTAAAAGATAAATAAAACTACTAAAATAAAAATAAAAAATAAAATAAAAAATAAAAATAAACCTAATAAGATAAAATAAAAATAAATAAAATAAAACCTAAAACTAAATAAAAAATAAATAAACTTAAACTAAAATATAAAATAAAAAAATAAAAATAAATATAAAATAAATAAAAAATAAAATAAAAAAAAAATAAATATAAACTAAACTTAAACTTAAAATATAAACCAAAATTAAATGTTCAAAATATATAACTAAATAAAAAATAAAAAAAATAAACTAAATAAACTTAAATTGGTTTTAATTTAAAAAATAAACCTAAACCACAAATCTTAATAAAATAAACCCTAAACCCTAAACCTTAAACCAATCCTAAAATAAACCCATTCATTTTGAGCATCTTCTCTCTCTTTTTCTTTGGTTTCTAGCAATTTCTATTTCCCATATGGAGGCATGTCCCCTCATGCCTTTTCTTGTGGACATCTCGGTGGTGACTCTAGATCGATGGTTTTGCTCTACTTTCATCTTCTCCTATCATGTGTTGTTGTTAATCATGGCTGCATTTTTTGCTTCCCCATGGGAAATCTTGAGATTATACACCCATGGGTTTGATTCTTTGGGGGTCTCTGGCTTAAATCCATTACTAGCATCAAAATCATTGAAGGATGTTCTTGTGGGTAAGGCTAATTGTGCTAGTGAGTCTCTCGAGCTTATCTGACTTCCTTTGTGTACCCATGATAATGTGTTCTAATTCAGTTGTGGAAAGGCTTGCGAAGCCCTTTGAATTCACTTTGGTTGGTAAATTTTCTTTGTTTCATCCTACTTTGGAGAATATTTGATCTTTTTCCATAGCTTGAAACTCTTCAAAATTTTTTCTATCAGATTAATCGATTCCCATCATGTATTGATTTAACTACCAATGACTTACATTACTCTCATGATTTTTTTGATGCTCATATTTTATTTTCAATTTTCAGATGCAATTGTTGAAATGGATGCCCTTTTTTTGATATTAAGGAAGAATCTCCTATTTCGGTTTGGATCTCTCTTCCCAATTTGTGTGTCCATTTCATTAATCATGAATTTCTTTTTATTGTGGGTGCATTATTTGATCATCCTCTTGAGGATGATCGGTGATTCTAATACCCAACCATTTGTTGCTTGGATTCTAGTTGAGTTGGATATAATTAAAAAATTTCAAAGGAAATTTGGCTAGATCAAAGAAATATGGTAATTTGCAAAAGTGGATTTTGAGAATTTTCTATTTTTTGTTCCCAATGCAAAATTCATGGTCATGGAGTTTTGAAATGTGGTTCATCCTCACCTTAAGAAACTTAAACCCGTTCATAATAATTTGGATCTAAATCTGAAGGTGCCCTGGGTTAAACCACGCTATTCTTATGGACAATTATACTTGAATTCAAGGGACATTATCTTGATCCTCTTACTGCACCTTTGGATGCTATAATTCTTAGGCCTAATCAGCTTTTGGATGTTAGTCATGTTAATAAGGATGCATTACCTTTTAATGGGCCTATATAGTAGAATCCTCCTAATATTGGTAATAATATGTTTTCAAAACTTATCGATGATGAATCTATCTCAAATGATTCAATTCCTCCTTCTTTGCCACCTTTAATTAAAGAAAATATGATCCTTGATAAGGGCTTGAATGGTGAGCAAACTAATGATAAAGTTACTAATCCGACTTAGACACTTGTGCTTTAAATGGCTCTAATCCTTCTCCTACTTCTTCATCTAATTTTGAACTGATTTCTATTTTGATACTTCAACATAATAATGATTTGGAAGAAGGTGAAGTGGCTTGCAATGATGTTTTAAATTTGCAACCTTATTCCAAAAATATCATGATGTTTTAAATTTGCAACCTTATTAAAGCTATTCGTGATTTTTTAAGGGTAGTACCCTTCTAAAATATGTTGCTAGCACCTCCATTATTTTAATTCCTAAAATAGACAATCTGAAAGTTTGGAGTGATTTTAGGCCGATTAGCGTTTGCTCTTTTTTTAATAAACTTATCTCTAAGATTTTGGCTAAAAGATTGAGTATCTTGCTTCTTAAAATTATCTCCCCTATTCAAACTAGTTTTTTTAAAGGGTTATCCATTTCTGATAATGTTCTTTTTAGAGATGATCCATGATTTAAATGCCAAAGTTCATAGTGGAAACCTACTTTTAAGCTTGACATTTCCAAAGCTTATGATAATATTGGTTGGGCTTTCCTATATAAAATTTTGGCTTTATTTGGGTTCTTTAATCAATTTATTGCTTTAATTAAGAATGGGATTGAGAATTCTTGGTTTTTATGCTTCTTAATGTTGAAGTGCATGGATTTTTCTCTTCTCTTGGGCTAAGGCAAGGGGACCCTCTTTTGCCCTCTTCATTATTGTTATGGAATATCTTTCTACATGTATTGAGCATATGATTTAGTAGAATGCCTAACATGTACTACAAAACCATTAGTGGGTTTCCCATTCCACACCTTTTCTTGAAGATTTCATTATATTTTGTAATGCCTCCACTCTTTCTATTACAAAATTATGTAAGTTCTTAACTCATTTTGGTAAAAGTGGCTTGAATATCAATCATGATAAAAGTTGTTTTATTACTAGCTCTATCTCCTTATCTAAGATCAATGTTATTAAGAATATTATAGGTTTTTCTCATCAAAATTTGCCTATCAAGTATCCGCGAACTCCTTTATATAGAGGCACGAAAAGATCTTCTTTATTTAAAGAAGTTATTTAGAAAAATAAAGAAAACCTCCTCTTAGAATTTCATTTACTTTCCTTTGGTGCTAGTCTTATCCTGATCAAAAGTACCCTTTGCTCTTTGTCTATGTATCTCTTGTCTATAATTGTTCTACTTATTCTATTATTAAAATGATCATTAGACTTTTTTAATAAATTTTTTTGGGTTCTAATTCATCAATCAATAGATTACATTGGGCTAGTTGGCTTGTAGTACTAATAATGAAGGTGGCTTTAGTTACAAAACACTAGAGGATTTTATTAACTATTTTTTTATGGTGGAACTATAGAAATAAACATACTTGGTCAAAGTTTATGCATGCTACATATTGCTAAGAAAAACATCCCTCATTTGTGCTTTCAAATCTGGGATTCTCCTGTGGAAGACTTTGTAGTATCAAATGGAATGCTGAGAATTTAATTTCTTCGGGTGTCAATTATGGTTCCTCATTCTTTTGGCAAGACAATTGGCTTAGGCAGGGCTTTATTAATTCCCTTCTTAATACTCAATCCATGGTGCTTAAGATTCATCCATTAATTATTAATAAGTGGGATGTGCCTCAATTGAATAACCTTGTTCTAATGTGATCAATGACAAAATACTTAAAATTTTTCCTTTCCCTAATGAACCCAAATTCTTTTAAAAAATTCTTCTTATGGAGATTTTGTTTTTAAGGATGTTTGGCATTTTATTAGATTTAAATATCAAGAGTCCTTAGTTTTTACTAAAATCTAGAATATTAGTGTCCCTACTTTGTTCTCGGCTTTAACATGGCATTCTGAAGCATTATATCCCTGTGTATGCTACTCTTTTGAAAAAAGGTTTCCATCTCCCCTCTAAATGTCACTATTGTTATCACATTGAAAGTATGGATCATGTTTTTTGTGAATGGACCTATTGCTGCTAGAATGTGGAATTAGTATGATAAATACTTTCCATTTTAATGGTTCATTTTCTATTATGCAACTCCTTGAAGCATATTTCTCTTATATTTCTAAGGGTCATGTTAAAATTGTTTTAGCTATTACTATTCATTGGTATATTTGGATGCATAGAAATGATGCAAAGCATCATAATATTCTGTGAATTATAATCATATCATTGCTAGATCCAAAAATAAAATTTTGTGTCTTTTCAAAGCCAATCTTCTTACTCACTCCAATTTTAAAGGGTACAAGTCTATGGCATTGAAATTTTGGATTAACCTTCCTCTAATGTCTCTCCTACCCAAAATTTATATCTTGGATTAAACCTAATTATCATTACATTAAGGTTTAACTTGATGGCTCAATTTCTAATGGTTACTATGGTGTGGTGGGATTTTGAGAGATCACAATAGCTAGTTTATCTCTGCTGCCCCTTTAGTGCCTTGTTATGTTTTATTTGAACTTAAAGGCATTCATCATGGAAATTCCATTTGTTTACAAAAGGTTTTAATAAGATTTGGTTTGAAGTGGATGCTCTCCTTCTTTTAGATTACTCAAATCTGATGCTCATGGTTATGTTGAAGTGTATTATTTACTTAATCATACTAGGAGGCTTCTTGCTAACCTAGATTTTCAAATTTCTCATATTTATAGGAAGCTAACTCTTATAATGACTTTCTTGCCAATTTGGGGCCAAGTCTTCTTTTTTACAAATGTTTTCTAATGATGACATACCTTTCCTTTTAAGGGGTCTTGTGAATCTAGATAAAAATGGATTGCCTTATCTTAGAAGCTTTTAGCTCTTCTTTCCACCTTTGGGGCTTCCA
>CM038214.1:19426332-19562533 GCA_021442155.1 Cymbidium sinense
ATTTAGTTTAGGTGTAGGTTTTTTAAGTTTTAGGGTTTTTTGGTTTTGGATTTTGGGTTTTAGGTATAGGGTTTAGGGTTTGGGGTTTAGGGTTTAGGATTTAGGGTTTTGAGTTTAGGGTTTAGGGTATAGCTTTTAAGTTTAGGGTTCATGTTTTAGTTTAGGGTTTATGTATTTTGATTTTTTTTTTATAGAGAACAAATTTAGATTCAACATTTCTTCTTTTCGATATCATCAAGCAAGTAACACACCAAGTTTTCTAAGACAAAAATGACAGCTTAGATAAAAAAGGGCATGCATAGAGCAAATCAAAAACCCTAGATAACTAGAATCTTATAAAGACATGGTTTCATAAGCAGATCGATCGACCATTCTTCAATTTCTCCGCCATGTAAACCAAGTAATAATTGTTTTGTTTTTTTCTTTATTTTAGTTTATTTTATTTTATTTTATTTATTTTTTTTTAGTTTTTTTATTTATTTTAGGTTTATTTATTTAGTTTAGGTTTTTAATTTAGTTTTTTTTTTTATCTTTAGGTTTAGGTTTATGCTTATTTTAAGGTTTTATTTTATTTTATTTTGGGTTTAAGTTTTATTTTTTATTTTGGGTTTAAGTTTAAGTTTTATTTTATCTTTTAGGTTTAGTTTGTAGGTTTTATTTAGGTTTATTTTAGGTTTTTAAATTTTTTTGGAATTATTTTAGTTTTTTTTTTATTTAGTTTAGGGTGTAAGTTTAGTTTATTTTAAGTTTAGTTTTAGGTTTATTTATTTTTTTAGTTTATTTTAGTTTAGGTTTAGGTTTATTTTATTTTGTTTATTTTAGGTTTAGGTTTTATTTTTTTTAATTTAGTTAGGTTTTTTATTTTATTTAGGTTTTTATTTTATATTTTTAGGTTTATGTTTTATTTAGTTTTATTTAATTTATTTAGGTATTATTTTTATTTATGTTTTTATTTATTTAGGTTTTATTTTAGGTTTATTTTATTTTTAGTTTAGTTTAGGTTTTATTTATTATTAGTTTAGGTTATTTTATTTATTTGAGTAGTTTATTTAGTTTAGGAGTTTAGGTTTAGGTTTAGGTTTAGTTTATGTTTATTTTATTTTATTTTTAAGTAGGTTTATGTTTAATTTATTTTTGGTTTATTTAGTTTAGATTTATTGGTTTAGGGTTTAGGGTTTTTAGAGGGTTTAGAGTTTGGGTTTAGTAGGATTTAGGATTAGGGTTTAGGTTTAGTGTTTAGGGTTTTAGGTTTAGGGTGGGTTATTTTTTTAGTGATGGGGATTTTGTTTTTTTTAAATTTTTTTAAATTAATAAACTAGTAGGTTTAGGTTTATTTAATGCATTTATTTTATTTTTTATTTATTTTATAATTTTTTATTTATTTTATTTTTTTAAATTATGTAAACTAGTAGGTTTAGGTTTATTTAATTTATTTAATATTTATTTCAGTTAAATTTATTTTATAAATTATCTAAGTACTAAACTTATAACCACTTGGAGTGGCCTCCATCTAACTCTTCGTATGATTTCAAAACCACATAGTAGACTGGTCTTATGAATTGCAAGATAGCTATGGTAGTTTTTTAATTAGAAAGAGACTAAAGTCCTAAACACACTCCCTAAGAGACTAGAGCATGAGGGGGCATGAGCATATAACTTAATCTATAGATGAAAAATCTTTTCAAATTTTATTTCATTTTAGGCACAACATTTTGACAGAGGCTTTAGGATTTCTTATGCCAAAATGCATGATGAAATAAGTTATGGGTCAAATCAATTTGAAGAAGGTGTTCTCCACCACAAGAGATGCCCTCAGAGGTCAAGCATTCCTTTATGCAAGGATGGAGATCCTTCATGTTCAAGAGAGAAAGAATATTCATGCATGATGTGAAACATATAACCATATTCAGATATGAGTTGTTTAAAATTTAGTTATGAGTGATTAGTTGGGTATAAAAGTTATTTTTATCCTAAGAGCTTAATGGTATCAAAGCCACACCTTAAAGCATCAATCATTTAAGAAATAATGAGAAACATGTCGTACTAATGCAAAATTTAAACATAACATCAAACAATTATATAAACTTTCGTAAAAGAATAAAAGGTCGATGCGGTCAGGTATTGTCGTACAACCTAAAGAGAGAAAAGATGGGTAGCCGAGCTCTACCCTTATACAACCTGGAATATGAAAGAATAATTGTAATTATATTAAATTTTATGGGGGTCTTCTTTCTTTATATCTCCATTTGGTTCCCTCTTTGATTTGGATGGTGCTTGCTTCAAAGGCATCAAAGGGCACCCCTGGACAAAGCCTTCTAGCCACTGCTCATTCTAGTCCCCCATAACACTAATCCTAATTTCTATTGCAAAAATTACATTTATGTGGAAAAAGTAAATCTAACTACACCTACAAAATAGAGGTTAGCTAAATATACATATAATCCCATGCAGTTGTATTTATAATTTAAACTTAACACTCTACACATTGGTAACTAAGCCCACCTATCCTAACTTCGACTATGCTTTAGGATTTAAGCAACCTACGAAAAGAGCATTTATATTTATTTTTAAGCATCCCTTAAGCATAATCCCTTGTAGAAAACATAATTAGCCTAATATTATCCTTTAATCCATTCTATGAAGCATACACTCTAACATCTAATCTAAAATAATACATCATAAAATAAAACATACATCACATCAAACACCATCCTAACTTAAAGCTAGAAGTGGTGACATATTTCTAATGTGTGTACTACGGCTTGTGTGGTAAGTCTTGTTAGGCATTGGTGTTGTATTTTCTGAGTGTAGAAAGGTTCAATTTAACATGAAATGCTGATTTCACTTGAAGTAGTTTAATTGATTTGAGAATTTTAATTTGTATTTTCTTTTATTCCATTTGATTACACTTAGCAACTAAGTGCATAAAGAGAGGAAAAAAATATTTCCCTCTATCATCCCTGCCTTAAGTCACTTTCTAAAGTATATTAATTTGATTTAGTTCTCTTCAGTGAATGGCTTATTAAATGATTTAATTAATCCTAAGTTTAGGTTCACTTTAAATAATCCTATTCAAAATGAAAGACATCTTAAGATTAGTTTAATTAAATTACTACCACATAAAATATATTAAATCATTCCTTTCCATCACATCTAACATGCATATGATTTAATCCTAAGTGTATCTATACATGCAACATATTTTTTCACACTTAAATGATGAATGTATGAGTATGTTTTGAATTTATATTTTATTTGATTGAATTAATTTAACATATTAATTTAAAACTTTATCCAAATTTTTATACAAAATAACATAATAATGAAATTAAATAGGCATGTGTTGTTGTTAAACTAGGGAAGTGAGGTTATCAAATGACCTCTTTGAGCTAGCTAAAGCCTCATATTCCCAGGATATCTAGACTATATACCCATTTGCATTCAAACATATGTAAATTTTTATACATGAACATAGGAAGTAAGCTCCAAATCATATGGCTAATTAATTCAACCACTTAGTCAATTATAAATGAATGGAATTTTTATGTAAAATGGGATTTTCATTCACTAATCACATATACATACACATGTGCAAAGACATAGGTATGTGTCATAGTTAAACCAAAGTGAGTAATCAAATGACCTCCTTGGGGCTAATTAAAGCCTTGTATTCCCGGGATGTCCAGACTATATACTTGATGTTCTTGGACACACATTCCTGTATACATAAATGAGGGAAAGAAAACCATGGAAAGATTGTATATATTTTCTTTTGATTGAACCATTAATATATATGAATTAAAGCTCTATCCAAATTCTAATGTTCAAATACATAAGAATTCAAATCAAATGTGTGTCGATGTTAAACCAAGTGAGGTAATCAAATGACCTCCTTGGGGCTAGCTAAAGCCTCGTGTTCTAGATGTCCCACTATATACCCATTTCCATTCAATTTTATATAAATCAACACATGAATATTGAAAAGAGAACTCAACATTCATACACTTAAGCTATAAGCACATGAATTTTTATATATTTATAACTAGCATAACACATATTATTATTCATTTATAAGCTTTTGTAAAATACATTTGGATTTAATAGTGATAATATCAATTCATATATTAAATTAAATCAACACATGCAAGCTTACATAAAGGAAATCCATTTTATTTTACCTGATTTTGAAAAGATGGATGCATGAATTCAAATGACATACCAAATTTAACATGATTTGAAAGAGGACAATCAAATATAAGCATGTGATTTATTCAACCAAACTAGTTCTTAAGGACAATTAAATCAAATAAGATTATTTAAAGAAAACCAAAGATTTTTTATTAATTAAGTTTTGGATTTGATTTCATTTAAAGAGGAGAAGAGAAATCATCACTTTCTATTTTAAACCCATTCCCACATTTTTGATTTGATTTAATTTAAGGAAATGTAGTTAAGTTGATTTATGAGTTAATTAGGTTGAAATCTTAATTAGATGAGTTAATTACCGTTACTTATGTCACCTTAAAGTAATTAACTAAATAATTATGGCCAACATGATATGCATGGAAAATAAATTTGCAATGATCCCACGAAATAAAAGGAACCTAATGCAATTGGCTCATGATTAATTTAGATTAAGGGACTTAATTAATTACTCTTATGGTTTTCCACACATGTGGACTAACCATAAATTTATTAAACTCCTTTAGCTTATTAAACACCAAATGATCTATCCCATGATTTAGTTAATTAAAGTCTAATGTGATTATGACTTTAATTTGATTAATTGATTTAATTAATTAGTTAAATCTTAATTAATTTCATTTTAAAAAGGGTGAAATGAATTTAAGGAAAGGGGTCCCAACCCTATTCCTTAGTTCACTTACTATTGAATAATGATTAATAAACTTATTTAACCAAATTGTTACTATTCATGGGATTAATTAATCATTAAATAACTTAAAAGAGTAGTTAAGGTATAATTAGTCAATATTCCTAATTAAGTAATAAATCCCAACCAAATCATGGGAGGCAGAGGTCATCCCATTAAATTAACCCACAAAATTTGGGATTAATTTCTCAAATATTTATGGAAGCTAATTAATTTTGTAATTAAACCTTAATTAATATTTAAATTTAATTATGATTATTTTTGATTAATTATCCTCTGAAATACCTTTAAAATGAGTATTTATTTGCATGTTTTTTATTTCTCAAAGATTTTTTTGATTTTTAGAAGATTCAGCCATTAAAAATGATTAATTAATCATAATTAAAGCCTAATCCTATCGGTGCCACGTGGTGCGCTGAGATGACTTGCTTTCCACATGGCATAATGCAATTGGCTATTTAAAACATATCCGACTCAGCGCCTACATGGCGATGGTGGACGCACTTTCTCGTCCATCATCCAATCTAAGATTGGATGACTATGATTAATCCCACAGCTTAATAGGATTAAATCAAATCAATCTATTGGAAGTAATCACGACCGACCATTTCAATCAGGAAAAACAAATGGTGTGTGGTCTAACATAACACGAGTGAGGGAGAATGGAGTTCATTCACCATTGCTCACTTGATCTAGGCTTACCCGAGCTTGGATCAACTCCAAAAGTATCCCACACCTTCATGACATCGATCAAAGGAGATCCGGTCAAGATCACATGAGATGCAAGTTTTCTTCAAAACACTCCAAGCCATTTTACTAATTTTGGAAGCATACGTAGCTCAACACCGGTGGCTCAAGACAGGAAGTTTCATCTAGTGGAGATGAAACCTTGTTGAACAACAATTGGATCAATTCCTCGATGTTCACTCAGAAGGCCATGAACCTACAATTTTCAGCTCGACTTTGATTGAAGTCCCACCTCTAGTGCTTGAGAATCTTGGGAGATGATTCTTTCTTACTCGACGAGGCCTAGAGAAGGTGCATACAAAGTTAATTTGATTTTAATGGAGAAATGGAGAAGTTAGGCTAGAAATGGGAGTGTCCTATTTCAAGATGAACAATAATATCATTTTTGATCAAGGAATGAGCTTGGGATCTTAGGGAATGGCTCTCTCATCTTGGGTAGCTAGGGCTTTGAGAAGTGATTTTTGTGTGTGTTTGAGTGGAAACTGGGGGTGTATACCTCCCTTCCTCTTGATCAGATGGTGGGATTGAGTTTGGCTTCTAGTGGCAGTGCGGCCATCTCAGGGCGTCATAGGGTAGGGAGGAGGTGAGTTGGCTTTGGTTGGTTGAAGGTGTGAGGTGGCCGCAAAAGAGGAATCATGGGTTTCAAATGCTATGATGAGGAGGGTGAGGTGATTTCACCTTGGGTCATGGCTAACCCAACCACCCCTTCAATCGGTGTCCCAGGTGCCTAAGGTGGACCATTAGAGTACTAAGTGGCCAAGGAATGGAAATGACCACTTACATGGGTGATTTGTCTCATGTGATGCCCTTGAACCAAGGGCAGAATGATCATATGGCATTAGATTTTATTTGGCACAGACTTACAATGAGCCAAAAGTGGGTTAGCCCAAATTTCAAGTCAATTGGAGTTCATTTGGTTTGCTTTGGATCAATTTGACTCATTTAGGTCAAATTGGATTAGGTTAGGTCAAGTTGATCAATTGGTCAAATTAGGTCAAACCAAGGATTGGGTCAAGTTCATATGATCATTTGGAATGTTTTGGTTCAACTGATTTGGTTTACTTTGGTTAAGATTTTATTTTGGCTCATTTGAATTCATTTTGGTCAAATGGGTAAGTTGACCAATTTGACTAAATTGGCCAAATTGGCTTGTTGGTTTGGGTTTAGCTGACCAATTGAAGATGATTGTAGGCTTTGGTTTTAATTAATTTGGATTTAGACTTGATCAAATTGACCCTTTAGGTCAATTTGGGCTAAGTAGGTCAATTGGATTCAATTGGGTCCAACCATGGCTTTGGTCAAGTTCAACAATCAATTTGGAATGAATTTTAGCCATTAGTTGTAATCAATTTGGTTTATATTTTGATTTGGCATAATTTGATATATTAGTTTAATTTTGGTCAACTTGGGTCAAGAGGACCAATTGGGTTTGGTTTGACTCAATTGAAGGTCAAGTCATATTCAAATATTGATTTTGATTTGGTATGAATCATTGGTTTCAAGGATTTGGCATGTTGTTTGGGTTCATATGGGTTAAGGGGTTGAATTGGTCAAATGACCAAGTTGACTTGGATTGACCAAATTTGTGCTAATTGATCAACTTAGGGTGATTAACAATCGTGATGGGAGGTTTTGATGGTCTTGCTTCAATCCAATTTGGGTAGGATTAGAACTTGGCTCAAATAGGTCAAATTGGCCACTTTGGGTCAAGTGGACCAATTTAGTTGGATTGATTTTTGATTTAGTTGATTTTTTATGTATGGATTTTGGGATTAATTTATAAATTCAATTAATTGGCTTGGGTCCAAATGGGTTTTGGTTCATTTGAACATTTTAAATCGAAGTGTTAAGTTGGGTTTGACTTGATTTTGATTTGGCTTGATGATTGTAGATTTTATTAATATTTATGAATATGATTGAAGGTATGATTGATTCATGAGAAAATCAATTGAATTTGGGTTTTGGAATGAAGGAATTGGGTCTTTTGGGTTAGGTTTTGATTTTGATTTGATTTAGTTTTGATGATTAAAATGTATATTTCATTTAAATTTGCGAAGATGATTGAAAATATGATTGATTTATGAGAAAATCAATAGAGTTTGACTTGATTTGGATTAAGATTTGGCTAAGTCCATGGATAGGTCATATGGCTTAGGAAGGGTTTTGAATTAATTTTATTTTTTTACTTAGTTTTAATCATTTGAATGTATATTTGATTTATATTTATGAAGATAATTGAAGATATAAATTGACTATGAGAAAATGAATTGATTTTGGATTGATTTGGATTACGATTTGGCTAAGTCCATGGGATAGGTCATATGGCTTAGGAAGGGTGAAGTTTGGATTTGATCATGGGCTTCAATCATTTGGTTTTGGAATTTGGGTTTGGATTTGGATTTGAATTTGATGTTTGAATTGAACTTGAGGTTTGGTGAAGGTGAACATGGAATGGATTTGGGTTGTAGGGTAGTGGATTATCCTAATCCCTAAGGCATGACCTAATCATATGTTAACCTTTATAAGTCTTTAGGCTTAGGTTAAGTGTACCTTATTAGAATTGTCTTATGACTAGGGAAGTTTTAGTGTCAGAGACTTTAAGGCTAAGATGGTAAGATTGAATCCACACTCCAAAAGTGAGGTCAGCCTTAGGCTCTGAAGTGTTGCCATTGGAGATAGATGATTAAAGATTGAATCCAAGTTTCACATTATAGACTCAGATACATCTTCCAATGCTTTATTTGGGAGTCCATGGATACATCAGAACAACATAGTTCCATCATCTTTGCATCAGTGTATGAAGTTCATGAGAGGTACGATCGTCTACTATGTCAAAGGAGATCTCAAACCATTTACAGTTCATGAGGTTAGCATATATGAGGATGTGGCTTACTACCTCCCTCAAAATCAACAAGTCTATTCTCACAAACTTGGCCAAAGTTTAAAAATAAAAGAAAAAAAAAGAAAAAAAGAAAAAGAAAAGAAAAGAGAAAATTAAAAAAAATAAAAGAGAGTGAAAATATACTTGGAGTAGGAAGTGGAGCCTGATATTATATTCAACCCACAATTTGTTACTCCATTCAAACATATGGGTAGGACGACTTGACCTCCATCAAGCAGAGGAAGAGGCTAGTTCGACAGTCCCAAGGGTGGAAATCTTATTGGCCACCTAAAAAAGATATGTTCCCGTACACAATCCATATAGACTTAGAATCTAATTCATAGATGAATATTATATGGTTAGCACACCCTCTGAGGTGACAATTAAGCTAGTGATAAAGATCCAAAGCAAAGCATTAGTGTATCCAAGTCTATATGTGAAATAGTTAGACATCAGTTGGGAACCTTATCTTTAACCCCACTTTCCTCTCAAGAAGCTAAGGTTTTGGTAGTTATGAAAGCCCCAAAGTCATCCACAGTTGTGAATACTGAGGTTCTTTCTAAGAGCACCATCCGCAAAGTCTAGAAGTTGATGTAACTTGAGGATGATTCATATAAAGATTTAATAGATTACCTTTTGATTGGTATTCCTTGTGATCATAATTTAGCAAAGAACACATACTTGGTCAAAGCAGGTCGACTACTCCAAAAGAATAAAAGAAAAAAAATACAAAAGCTCTCAATCAAGATAGGAGACATGATTGGTCCCCGATGATGATGATTACTTAGTCATCACCAATCATTTGGAATCTGATAGGTTATTTTAAAATTACATTAACTCATATGAGGAGGTTTAGAAATTTCAAATGATCCAAATGATTTTGAAGTCAAAGATGCATCGCCAGAGTTCAAAGAAGAGATCAAGTCAACCATCGATGAGCTCCAGGAAATTAACTTAGGAATTGAAGAAGATCCACGCCCGACATACATCATTTCTTTGTTGAATGAAATTGAAACCAATGATATAGTTAGGCTATTGACTGAGTTTAAGGACTACTTTGCATGGAGTTATGACGAGATGTCTAGATTAGATCTTGGCATAGCGGTCCATAAATTAGTAATAGAGCTTACTGTTAACCCTATCAAGCAAGCTTCTAGATGCATGCAATTATACATAGAACAACATGTCATTTTTGAAGTCAAGAAATTGATTGATGTTGTCTTCATTCGAGAAGAAAAATACCCTACTTGGTTAGCTAGTGTCATCCCAGTTATTAAAAATATTATTCAAACTCACATATGCGTCAATTTTAGGGATTTAAATAAGGTATGTCAAAAGGCAAATTTTAACTTAATCCTGAGTTAATGGTGAACATTACCTCATCTCATACGCCTTCTCTTTCATTGATGGCACATCTAGATAAAGATGGCCCTGAAAGTCCCCGATCAAAATCTATTGCTATAAAGTCATGCCTTTTAGCCTCAAAATGCTAGTGTTACATACAATGGGCTATAACTTGAATCTTTGACAAACTCATTCATCATCAAGTTGAGTGCTTGATGATCTCGGGTCAAAGTAGAGAAAAGGAAGATGATCTATTTGAACTTGAGAGTAGTTTTCAAATAATAATTTAATCTCAAAATGAACCTCACGGTGTGCATTCACGAGTAGGGATATTCCTTGAGTTTGTTATCCTACACCAGGGAATCAAAATCAATCTAGAGAAGATCAAGGAAATATTACAAATGCCACCCCCTAAATGTTTAACTCAACTCAGATCATTCCAAGGGCAATTGGAATATCTAAGATGCTTTATATCCAACCTTTAGGAAGATGTCATCCATTCTCATTAGTTGTCAAAAAGGATGTCAAGTTTAAGTGGGATGATAAGTGTGAGCATGCCTTTGAAGACATCAAGCATTACTTGATGACACCGCCAGTTCTATCAACCCTATCTTAGCAAGCCATACATTACACTACAGTTAGATGACTCCTTAGTTTTGTTGGCCCATGATGAAAGAAAGGAAAATGCACTCTACTTTGCCGCTGTCTAATCCCCACTCTAATTATCCACCCACTGAGAAGCATTGCCTAGTTTTAATCTTTGCATCCTAAAAGCTACAGCACTACATGATTTCTCATAAGGTGAACTTGATCATTAGGATTAATCCACTACAATATCTCATGACACAACTGAAGCTATTTGGATGGTTGGCACGATGGTCCATGATCCTCTCATAGTTTGTCATTACTTTGTTACCTCCATGCAAGTGAAAGGACAAGAAAATGAATTTCACTCTTCTTAACTCTTCGCTTAGTGATGATCACCCTAATAAACAAATCATGAACTTAGGGGATATTTCACCATTGGGAGATGTAGTTTGATGGTGTGGCTTCCTATAAAAGAGGAGAAGTACAACAATCTACTATTTCAAGAAAGGTAGGGGTAGGAATAGTTCTCTTAACTATGGACCATGATGTGATGAGATTCTCATATTATCGTCCAATCCTTGCACCAACAATGAAGCCAAATATGAGCCTTTGATTGCTAGTTTGGAGTTAGTCGTTACTCTAAGCATCCAAAACATCAACATCTTCAAAAATTCTCAGCTAGTTATCGACCAAATCGCTAGGTCCTATAAGGTTATAATGCCCAAGCTCCATCACTACCAAAAGTGCACCGACCACCCAATATTCTACATCCTACATTGGCCTCATGGCCATTTGAGTGTTGGGGTACCGATATAGTGGGTCTGATTGATCCTTCTTCTTCCAATGGTCATCGATTCATCTTACCTGCTACTGACTACTTTTCTAAATGTGTGAAGGTGATTATGCTTAGAGATGTCACAAATCAGTATGTGCTCCAATTTTTTAAGAACCATATCATATATAGGTTCTAAGTGCCTCGATGAATTATATCTGATAATGGTATTGCATTCAAGAGCACTGAGATCAACAACTCTGCATAGAGATATAGTATAGATTAAAGATATTTTACCATCAACTACTCAAAGGAAAATGACTTAGTAGAAGCCTTCAACAAAGCTCTCATCCAAATACCGAAGAAGGCACTCGACAATAAAAAGCGATAATGGCATGAGCAGTTACTTGAAGCATTGTGGTCCCACCGCACAACATATATAACTCCAACTTATTCTACTCCTTTCTCCTTATTGTATGGGTCCAAAGTTGTTCTACCAAGTATAACACCCATCACTAAGGATAACTGTGGGTAGAAAGTTCACAAAAGAGCATAATGCCAAGTTACGGTTAGAAGAGCTCAAAGGTTTAGAGGAGATATGCTTGCGAGCATGCCAAAACCTCAAATTGTATAAAGCTAAAATGATTCAAGCTCACAATAAGTGGTCCACTCTAGAGCTTTTCAAGTAGGAAAGCTTATTTTAGTTCTAAGGAGATCGATTGTTGCTCATCATAAGATGGGAGGCAAGTTTGAACCCACTTGGGAAGGCCCTTCCACCATAGGGAATGCCTACCAAGGAGGATCTTATCAACATATGAATCATAAGGGAGAGCACCCAATGCTTCCAATAAATGGGCTATACTTAAAGAAATATTTTTAAATATGTTTAAAAATAATAATCCTTAATGAAAATTCTATTTCAAATTCAATCTCTTCTATGTTGAAAGTATTCTTGTTTGCGAATCCGCCATGATGTGTTTAGGTAGTGTAAGGAACCGTGAGGTATCATATCTTCCATCGACATAGCACAAATACAAACTACACACAAACATATAAAACAAACACATAAATTTTGTCTCAGGCTACTTTGGGTTGAGATAATGCCCCAACGACACTCTCACCAAGAATGCTCTAAGTCGCTAACGTGCTACCCTAGTGTGTCACCTGGATCTTCTTGCTTTGGAGGTTATAAGTTTGCTATGCTTTCCTTCCTTACTTGGCCACCCAACACCATGTGCACCTTGTTACTTTGGTAGGCCTTACAATGTGGCGATAAGCTACCTTATGTTGGCTTCATTTAAGAGGATATGAGTCATTATACTTTCTTCTTGGATTAGCCTGCAATCGAATGGGTCAAGTATATTTGAGATTTAGTATAAGTCCCTAGCTCTCCATCCCATTTTACTACTTCAAGTTTGGTCCCTTCCTCGGGCTACTTGATAGTAGTCGCCTAGTTCGATAACATCTGTCTTGAGGATGATAGACTATCCTGATGATCAGTTTTGATTAGAAAGTTGTAAGCCTTCATTCTTTCTTTCCAGATTGATTATTGCACACCAACAGGCACCTTAGGTTGGTTAGTTCTCACTATGCTGACGGATACACCACTCATGCTGATGGATACACCTTAGGTTGGTTGGTTCTCCCACCTTAGGATACACCACTCATGATAGATGTAAGTCTACTATACTTTCTCGTAGAGTTGGTCACCGTATACTTATAGGCTTTCTTTTATTCGTAATAACAACCCTATTAGCACCTCCCAATGGGAACTATATTTGGATCACATCTTTGCACCTCATTTAGACTACCAGCTGTTATCGATTGGACACTTCCCTTTCCTAGTAACACCCCTATGGTTGGAGAATCCATCTGTGATTTGCATTATCCATTGGTCTAGTAAATGGAGATAAGTCAAGGCCAACATAGCCCCTTCTTAGTGTGGTCCCTCATACCAAGGTCCATGCAAACATATAAACAAAATATATTCACTTGAGGATTAGGAGGACACCCTTAGCATTACATTTTCCCGAGCAGACATCTTATCTTTAGGGCAGCGTTAGCAAAACTTCCAATAGGAATCATGTAAATACTCTTGATTTGTTATAAGTCACCCTTGACAATCACTCAGTAGTCACCCCTAAGTCAGGTTCGATTTGTGGTGCTACCAATAAGTCATACCAGTGATTGTTCCTTGATTTAGAAGATGTAAGTCTATTATTCCTTTTCCTAGCACAGCTGTTGCACACTAAAAGGCAACTCCTTAGGTTAGCTAGCTCAACCCCACGGCCAGTAGACTATCCCTTTGGATTTGTAACTTTGAAATAGGATAACTGCAATATATCCCCTTCTCAATGAGTCCATCACACACCGACATGGTCTATAAATTAAATCTATCAAATTTGATCGATCTCACATCCCCAGCGAATATGCCCTCAATTCAAAATCAAACTAAACCAAACAAACCATATCAAATCACATAAATTTAAGATAATATTAATTATGATTACTTTTGAGTTGACATAAGTCCCCATCATTCACTCAATAGTCACTAGTCGTTTGATTTATTGTGCATCCAATAGGTCACCCCAGCAATTGTTCCTCGCATTAGAAGATGTACGTGTATGCCATCTCTTCCTAGCATAATCGTAATAAACCCTTTAAGTTGGATAGCGCTACCCCACAGCCGGTGGACTATCCCTTTGGATTTATAAATTTGAGGTAGGTCAAGGTTGATATAGCCCCTTCTCAGTGGATCCATCACACACCGCATGGTCCATACATTAACTCAGATAAAATTAAACCCAATCTATTTTTTCCCAGTGGAGTTAATTCACATGCTTCTCCCTAGTGGAGCCCCAAATCATATATAAATAAGTCAAGCAAATAAATCAAATTCAAAACCAACCTCCCCAGTGGAGCCAAATTAAACCAACTCCCCAGTAGAGTCTAAATCAAAGAAATCTAACCAAACCTTATCCCTACATCCCCAAAGAAATCTATGAAATCAAACTCAAATACGATCCCTAGATAGCCAAACCGCTTCTAGTGGAAGGTTCATATACTCGATCCCCAGCGAACTCAAGCCCATATCTCTAGTAGATATGCCACCAAATCAATTAAAAAAAATAAATTAAAGTCAATTAGATCTTAATCCTTGGTGGATTATAGAATCTTATCCCTAGCGAATCTTTCTTTCACAAATTATATAATCAAATCAAGTTCAAACCTTATCCCCAACAGATTTTTTTTCTATGCCCTCGACATAGACCCCTCACATGTCATGTCCAATGCATGTGTGATCCCCTAGCGGATCTCCTTCCATGTCCTTGACATGGAATTCTCATCAAATCTTATTTTTCCTCTTATGCACACCTTTATACTTCAACCAAAAGCCTAACAATGTATTCATTAAAATTACATCATCTTAACATTATAATCAACATTTTATGATTGGTGATGGTGCAAGCTCAAACTAACTATACAATATCATGCTAAACATATTATAGTGTGAATTAACACACTATATTATATTATATTATATGATGTTATATTATAATTTGCTATAATATAATATATTGTCTAACATTACACCTCATTAGAATCACATAAAAGGAACAAATAAGAAATTTTTTTTCAAAATGTGAATAATGCTGATTTTGGATGTAAAATTGTAATTTTTCTATTAGAAATGGTATAAAATAGCATAATTTTGGTGTTGCTTCTTGGTGTGCTATGAATTTGGCCATATTATTCCATCTTAATGTTCAAATTAACATTTTTGTGAGTTTTGACCCAATGTATTATAACAAAAGCAAAACATTCTAAAATGTACAATAACATTTAGTAACACACCCCCACATTCATATATATGTGAAGTTATATTGGTATGTACATTATATTTTAATATGCTTTCATATAATATGTTATCTTAAATTACACCTTAAAATGAATCACTTTAAGAAAAAAAATTATAAAATTTGTTTGAACATGAACATTTTTTTAATGCAAAATTCCATTCTTTTGATTAAATGACACACCATAGCACAACCCCAATGATATTTCCTAAAGCTTACCTTAAATTTGGCCAAATCCCATCATCTCAGCCTATAAATAAGTATTTTTATGAATTATGCTAGTACAAACTCTACTATATCATACTATAACAAAGTAAAATATGCTAAACAATAAGTAGTAATACACAATAGTATGCTATAATGCAAAATGCTATAGTATGTTATGGAATCCTATATTATAATACATTAAAACATATTATATTATATTATATTGCATATCACATCACAATGGGTTGCTTAAGATAAAAATCATAAAATTTGTCTAAACTATAAAAAACTATATATTTTATTTGTATCACTTACATATTTTAAATTAAAATAATATATTATGATGTCATGCTCTACCTTATTATGAATTTGTCCAAATTGCACCAATTTTAAAGTCTAAATCAAGATTTTTATAAATAATTCTAGTGTAGGCTCGACTGCATGATTGTAAAATACTAAAAAAACTTAAAATGTGCAGAATAATATATTATGATATATGATGCAATATTATGCTACAACATTTAATATTTATTTTGAACATAAAATCTTACTTTTTAGACAACAAGTGGCATAGTACAACTTTGGTACTACAACCTAATTCCCATTTCAAATTTAACAAATTTCATCATCTAATTTATTAAATCAATGTTTTATGATTTATATTAACATAGATTATAGGACACAATACCAAAATATACTTAAACATTTCAAAACATCTTATAACATCCAAAACCCATCATCACATGCTCAAATATATGATGTTACATTATACTATAATAAATGGTATTATAATATGATCTAGGGTTAGGTTTTAAGGCATTCAAATCTCTAATAGTCTAGGGAAAGTCTCTTGAAGACATTTTCTTTAGCTACCATAACTATGTTAGGATTAGGTCATTCTTTAGATCTATTCCCAATGACATCTTTATTCAAGTTTTAGGGTTTAGGGTTTAGGATTTAGGGTTAATTTAAGGTTTGGTTTGGTGGGGGGGTTTAGGGTTTAGGGTTATATGTTTTAGGGTTTAGGGTTTTAGGGTTTAGGGTTTGGGGTTTTAGGTTTTAGGGTTTAGGGTTTAGGTTTTAGGATTTAGGGTTTAAGGTTTAGGGTTTAAGGTTTTTCGGGTTTAGGGTTTAGGGTTTATGGTTTAAGGTTGTGGGTTTAGTATTTAGGGTTGAGGTTTAGGGTTTAAGTTTTAGTTTAGGGTTTAGGGTTTAAGGTTTTTTATAATAGAGAATGAATTCACATTCAACATTTCTTCTTTTCGATTTCATCAACCAAGTAGCACACTAAGTTTTATAAGACACAAGCTACGACATAGATCAAAAGCATGCACCCATAGAGAAAATAAAAAACCCTAAATATGTAGAACTGTCTCTACTATTATGGCAAAGTTCCATAACCAGGAGATCAAATTGACTGTTGTTCAGTTTCTCCAGTTCCCATCAGAACCACTACTACCTCTCGAGTAGTGGGATTTACCAACATATCTCCGATGTCTCCCTCCACCACCACCATGATTATAACCTCCATCGCTCCTCCCACCTCCATAACCACCACTACTCTGATCACCACCTCCATACCCACCAGGACTTCTAGATCCCCCACCACCAATGCGATAACTGTCATCTCCACCTTTACCTCCACTTCCAGATCTAGACGAAGCCTGGTTGACGGTGATGTTCTATCATCAAGATTTTGCCCATTCTTAGGTTTGGGTTACTTTAAGGTTTAGGGTTTGTGGGGTTTAGGGTTTAAGCTTTAGGGTTTGGGGTTTAGGGTTTAGGGTGTAAGGTTTTAGGGTTTGTGGTTAGGTTTTAGGGTTTAGAGTTTAGGTGTTAGGGGGTTTAAGGTTTAGGGTTTGGGTCTAGTTTAGGTGGGTTTGTGGGTTTAGGGTCAGTAGGTTTAGGGTTGTAGGTTTGGTTTAGGTTTAGAATTAAGGTTTACAGTTTTTTTAATTAAGCAAACCAAGTACTTTTGGTTTATTTAGATTTTATTTATTTGAGTTTATTTTATTTTTATTTTGTTTTAGTTTATTTATTTATTAGGTTAGTTTTTTCATTTTAGTTTATCTTTTAGGTTTAGGTTTAGGTTTGTGTTATTTTTTAGTTTAGTTTTATTTTTATTTTATTTTTAGGTTTATATATTTTTTTATTTTATTTTTTAGTTTTAAGTTTAGGTTTAAGTTTTTTTATTTTATTTTAGGTTTAGGTTAATTTTATTTTGTTAATTTTTATTTTAGGTTTTTTTTTAGTTTAGGGTTTAGGTTTTAATTTATTTTAGATTTTGTTTTTTAGTTCATTGTTTAGGTTTTATTTTATTTTATTTTTTTTATTTTGTTTATTAGGTTTATTTTATTTTATTTTGTTTAGTTTTATTTTATTTAGGTTTTATCCAAAGGTTTATATTATTTTTAGTTATAGGATTTTATTTATTTTATTTAGTTATTATTTTGATTTTTATTTTATCCAACGTTTAGGTTTAAGTTTAGTTTGATTTGATTTTATTATTTTATCTATTTAGGTTTTATATATTTATTTATTTTAAGTTTAGAGTCACTTTTTTAAGTTAGGGAGTGGTCAGTGGTGGTTTAGTGGTGTGGGTGGGTAGGTTTAGGGTTTAGTTTGTGGAGTTAGGGTAGTCGGAGTTTTTTGGGTTTGGTCAAGTAGGGTAGGGTCAGGTCATTAGGGTCTTTTGGGTTATGGCTCAGCCTTGGGGGTTCTTAGTTAGTGGCCTGGGTTTAGTTTAGCTCAGTGATCAGGCGCGGGTTGGCCTGGGGCCTAGGGCTAGGTCATGAGGGTAGGGTCAGGTTGTGGAGTCAGGTTTAGGGTCAAGGGTTTAATTTAGGGTTAGGTTTGGGTTAGGATCTAGGTTTGTTTTTTTAAATCAAATGGTTAGTGGGTTTATGGTTATTTATTTTAGTTTATTTTATTTTAAATTTTTATTTAGGTTTATTTTTTATTTTAATTTAGTTTAGTTTATTTATTTTAGGTTTATTTTTTTTAGTTTAGGTTTCTTAGTTTAGTTTATTTTTTAGGTTTAGGTTTAGGTTTATGTTTTTTTTTAAGTTTTGTTTTATTTTTATTTTATTTTTTAGGTTTAGGTTATATTTTTTAATTTTATAGGTTTTGAATTATGTACTTATTTTATTTTTGGTTTAGGCTTTAGGTTTTTATTTTAGGTTTATTTTTAGGTTTTATTATTTAGTTTAGTTTAAGTTTATTTTTAGTTTATTTTATTTTATTTAGTTTAGGGTTTACATTTAGGTTATTTTTGGTTCAGTTTACATTTTATTTATTTTAGTTTAGGTTTATTTATTTTCCTTTATTTATTTATTTTATGCTTATATTTTTATGATTGTTAGGTTTTATTTATTTATTAATTTTATGTTTTATTTTTTATCTTTAATTTTATGTTTAGGTTTATATTTAGTTTTTATTTTATTTTATGTTATTTTATTTTTATTATACATTTAGTTTATATTTTATTTAAATATTTTTTTTAGGTCTATTTATTTCTTATTTTAGTTTTGGTTTTATTCATTTTATTTTAGTTTAGCTTTTATTTTTATTTTATTTTTTTAGGTTTAGGTTTAGGTTTAAATTTTTTATTTTCTTTTTATTTTATTATTTTATTTTACATCATGTTATTTATTTATTTTATTTTTAGGTTTTATTTAGTTTAGGTTTAGGTAGCTTTTTATGGTTTAGGGTTTAACATTTTTGGGGTTTGGGTTTTAGGGTTTAGGGTTTAGGGTGGGTTTTAAGGGTAGGTTTTAGGATTTAGGATTTAGGGTTTAGGGTTTTAGGGTTTAGACTGTAAGGTTTAGGTTTTAGGTTTAGGGTTCAGGGTATTTGGTTTTTTCTTTTAACAGAGAATAAATTCAGATTCAACATTTCTTCTTTTCAATTTCATCAACAAAGTAACACACCAAGTTTTCTAAGACACAAGCGATGACATAGATAAATAATGAGCACACATAGAGTAAATCAAAAACCCTAGATAACTAGAGCCGTCTCTACTATAAAGACATAGTTCCATAAGGAACAAATCAAGTTGCTCATTCATCAATTTCTTTAGTTCCCATCAAAACCACCCTAGTCTCTTGAGTAGTGGGATTCACCATCATATCCCTGATCTATCCTTTTCCACCACCACGGACGTAACCTTCCTCCTTCCTCCCACCTCCATATCCACCAGCCTCTCTAGATCCCCCCACCATAATGATAATTACTGCCTTTGCCTTGCCGCCATAGATTTAGACTAAGCCTGTTGATGGTGATGTTTCACGCCAAGTTTAGTAGTAGGTTTTAGGGTTTAGGGTGGGATTAGGGTTTAGGTTGTGGTTAGGTTTTAGCATTTATAGTTTAGGGTTTAGAGTTTAGGGTTTAGGGTGGTTTTAGGGTTTATGCTTTAGTTTTGGGGTTAGGGTGGGTTAAGGGAAAGTATAGGGATTATTTAGGGTTTAGGATTTAGGGTTTAAAGGTTTTTTATTTTAAATTAAAACCCACAGGGTTTAGGTTTATTTAGTATATTTAGTTTATTTTATACTTATTTTAGATTACTTTATTTTTACTTTATTTAGGTTTTATTTATTTATTTAGTTTATTTAGTTTAGGTTTATTTATTATAGTTTATGTTTTATTTTAGTTTATTTTAGGTTTAGGTTTGGTTTATTTTATAGTGAGTTTTTCAGATTTATGTTTTATTATTTTAGGTTTTATGTTAGGTTTTTATTTTATTTTAGGTTTAGGTTTGGTTTTATTTAGGGTTATTTTTTTGGTTTTAGTTTAGGTTTAGTTTATTTATAGTTTATTTTATTTTATTTAATTTAGGTTTCGATTTAGGTTTAGTTTATTTTAAGTTTAGGTTTTATTTATTTTAGTTTAGTTTATTTTAGTTTAGGTTTAGGTTTATTTTATTTTGTTTATTTTGGGTTTAGGTTTTTTTTTTAAGTTTAAGGTTTAGTTTTTTTTTTTATTTAATTTAGGTTTATTTTTAGGTTTAGGTTTTATTTTAGTTTTATTTTATTTTATTTTAGGTTTATTTTATTTTACATCTAGTTCTTATTTTATTTGGTTTATTTAAGTTTATTTTATTTTTTAGTTTAGTTTAGGTTTTAATTATCTTTTTAGTTTTTATTTTTTTTATTTTATTTTATTTTTAGTTTAGGTTTAGGTGAAGGTTTAGTTTAGGTTTAATTTTAGTTTATTTTATTTATTTATTTTATGTTTATCTTTTAGGTTTTTTAGGTTTAGGTTTAGGGTTTAGTGTTTGTGGTAGGTTGATTTTGGGTTTGGGGTTTAGGTCCAATTTGCAGTTTGTTTAGGTTTTAGGGTTTAGGTTTTGGTTGGGGTTTGGGTTTAGGGTTTAGGGTTTAGTTTAGTTGGTAGGCTAGGATTTATGATTTTAGGGTTTAGGGTTTTATTTTATTTTTTTATTTTATGAAAAAGCAAAGGTTGGTTTATTTATTTATTTTTATTTATTTTAGTTTATTTACTTTTCAAATTTATTTAGGTTTATTTTATCTTTATTTGGTTTAGTTTATTTATTTTAGGTTTATTTATTTTAGTTTAAGTTTTATTTTAGTTTATTTTTATGTTTATGTTTAGGTTTAGTTTTTTTTAGTTTTGTATTTTATTTTATTTTTTATGTATTTTTTATTTTTAGGTTTAGGTTTAGATTTTATTATATTTAGTTTAGTTTTATTTTAGGTATATTTTAGGTTTTCTTTTAAGTTTAGGTTTAGGTTTATTTTAGTTTATTTTATTTTATTTTATTTAGGTTTAAATTTATAGGTTTATTCCTGTTTAGTTTAGGTATATGTTTTATTTTTATTTATTTATAGGTTTTAGGCTTATTTTTAATTAGGATTTAGTTTTTATTTATTTTATTTTAAGTTTTCTTTACATTTTAGGTTTAATTTTATTTTGTTTAAGATTTTATTTTAAGTTTATTTAGTTTTATTTATTATTTTATTTTTTTTAGGTTTAAGTTTTAGGTTTTATTTTAGGTTTATTTAATTTTTTTTATACATTTTATTTTATTTTATTTTATGTGGTTTAAGTTTTTATTTTATTTTAGGTTTAGGTTTTAAGTTTTTATTTTAGGTTTAATTTCAGGTTTAATTTTTTAGTTTAGGTTTATTTTAGTTTATTTTTATTTATTTTATTTAGTTTAGGTTTAAGTTTAAGTTTAGCAGATTTTAGATTTTATTTACTTTAGTTTAGGTATAGGTTTATTTTATTTTGTTTATTTTATTTTAGGCTTAAGTTTTTTTTATTTTAGGGTTTAGATTTTTTATTTATTTTTATGTTTATTTTTTAGGTTTACATTTTAATTAATTTTAGGTTTAGTTTAGGTTTAAGTTTTGGTTCATATTTTGATTTTAGTTTAAATTTTCATTTTATTTTATTTAGGTTTAGGTTTATTTATTTATTTTATTTTTAGGTTTTATTTAGTTTAGGTTAAGGTTTTTTACCATTTAGGGTTTAGATTTTTTAAATTACATACCAGTTTAGTTTATTTTAGTTTATTTTTATTTATCAGTTTAATTTATTTCTTCTTTTATTTTGGTTTATTTTTATTTATTTAGTTTATTTATTTTAGGTTTATTTATTTAAGTTTCTATTTTAGTTTATTTTTAGGTTTAGGTTTTAGTTTATGTTTATTTTTTAGTTTAGATTTATTTTATTTTATTTTTAGTTTAGGTTTTACTTTTACTTTTAGTCCAGGTTTAGGTTTTATTTAATTTTAGGTTTAGGTTTTATTTTAAGTTTATTATATTTTCTTTCACATTTAGTTTTATTTTATTTTGGTTTTATTTTTTCTTTTATTTATAAGTTTAGTTTAGGTTTTATTTATTTTAGTTTAGTTTAGTTTTTAGTTTTATTTTATTTTATTTTTATTTTAGGTTTATTTAGTTTAGTTTAAGTTTAGTTTTATTATTTTGTTTAGATTTATGGTTTAGTGGGGGTGTTGTGGTAGGGTTGTGGTCAGGGTTTAGGGTTTAGTGTAGTGGTTTAGGTTTAGGGTTTGTTTTTGGTTTTGGTTTAGGGTTAGTTAGTGATCAGTTGGGGTTAGGGATTTTAATTTTATTTGATTTTATTTAAAATTAAGCAAACCCTAGTTTAGGTTTATTTAGTTTATTTTTTTATTTAGGTATATTTTATTTTCATTTAGTTTTTATTTATAATAGGTTTATTTATTTTTTATTTATGTTTTAATTTTAGTTTATATTTTAGGTTTAGGGTTTAGGTTTATTTTGTAGTTAGTTTTTTTATTTTAGGTTTAGTTTTTATTTTAGGTCCATAGTTTTTATTTAATTTTAGGTTTAGGGTCCAAGTTTTATTTTTATTTATTTATTTTAGTTTTTATTTTATTAATTAGGTTTTTTAGTTTATTTTAGGTTTATTCAAGTTTATTTATTTTAGTTTAGGTTTAGCTTATTTTATATATTTAGTTTATTTTTTTTAGTTTAGGGTTTAGGTTTATTTTATATTTTTTAGGTTATATTTATTAGGTTTCTTTTAGGTTTAGTTTTATTTAGTTTTATGTTATTTTATTTTAGGTTTATTTTATTTTATTTTATTAATTATATACCATTTTATTTTTTTTATTTTAGGTTTAGTTTGAGGTTAGTTTAGGTTTTTATTTTATTTTAGTTTAGTATTTATTTTCATTTTATTTTATTTTAGTTTAGGTTTAGGTTTGGTATTATTTAGGTTTTATTTTATTTTCATTTATTTAAGTTTAGAATTTTATTTATTTTATTTATTTTGGTAGTTTAGGTAGGGTCAGGTTTGGGGTTTAGGTTTAGGTGGGGTTTAAGGTTTAGGTTTGTTTGGTCAGTTAGGTTGGGGTTTAGTGATTAGGTTTTGGGTTGAGTTTTGGGAGGTTAATTTTAGGATTTAGGGTTTAGAGTTATAGTTTTTTAATTTTTTTTATTTTTTTAAAATTCAAATTAGAGTTTAGTTTATTTAGATTATTTTAGTTTATTTTATTTCTATATATTTTTAAGTTTTATTTTTTATTTTAGATTTGTTTTATTGATTTTGATTTTTTTTTTTTAGTTTACTTTTGGTTTAGGTTTATTTTATTTTATTTTATAGGTTTATGTTTTCTTCATTTTTAGGTTTAGTTTAGGTTTTTATTTAATTTTTTTAGTGTAGGTTTTAAGTTTAATTTAGGTTTATTTTAGGTTTATATTTAGTTTAGGTTTAGGTTTATTTTTAGTTTATTTTTTTTAGTTTAGTTTAGTTTATTTTAGGTGAAATTTAGGTATTTATTTTAGTTTAGTTTATTTTAGTTTAGATTTAGGTTTATTTTATTTATTTAGGTTTTCTTTAGTTTAGGTTTTAGGGTTTTATTTTAGGTTTAAGTTTTATTTAGTTTTATTTTAGGTTTATTTTATTTTATTGATATTTTATTATTATTAATTTTTAATTTAGTTTATGTTTTATTTATTTTAGTTCATTTATTTTATTTTTTTTAGGTTTAGGTGGGTCAGGGGTTTAGTTTAATTTAATCTCATTATTTTATTTAGGTTTTATTTATTTATTTTAGGTTTATTTAGTTTAGTTTAGCTTTGGGTTTAGGGTGAGTTAATTTATGGTTTAAAGTTTGGGTTTATGGTTTGGGAGGGTTTAGGGTTTAAGTTTAGGTTTAGGGTAGGGTTTAGGGATGGTTTAGGTTTAGTTAGGTTTAGGGAGTTGAGGCATGTGGGTTTAGGTGGTTCAAAGATTTATGGTTTCAAGTTTTGGCTTTATGGTTTGGGGGGGTTTGGGTTTGGTTTATAGTTTTTTATGGTTTAGTGTTTATGGCTTAGGGTTTAGGGTTTAGTGTTTTGGGGTATAGGGTTTAGGGTTTAGGATTTTTATGGTATAGGGTTTAGGGTTTAGGTTTTAGGTTTTGGGTTCAAGATTTTGTTTAGGGTTTAGTGTTTTTGGTTTTTTTAACAAAGAACAAATTTAGATTCAATTTTTTTCATTTCGCCATCAACCAAGTAACACACCAAGTTATCTAATACACAAGAACATAGATAAAATATGAGCACACATAGTGGAAATCAAATATCCTAGATAACTAGAACCATCTCAACTATGATGACATAGTTCCATAAGCAGCAGATCGGGTCGACCGTTATTCAATTTCTTCAGTTCCCATTAAAACCACCCCAGCCTCTTGAGTAGCGGGATCCACCATCATATTCTCGATCTCTCCCCCTGCCACCACCTTTGTTGCAACCTCCGTGGCTCCTCCTACCTCCATAACCACCATTGCACTAACCACCTCCCTGACCCACCACCATTGCGATAATTATTGCCTCTGTGTTCACCTCCACCGTTAAATCTAGACTGAGCGTGGTTGAATGTGATGTTCCTGCCATCAAGGTTCTACCCATTCTTAGGGTTTAGGTTTAGGTTTAAATTTTTTAGGTTTTAGGGTTTTGGTTAATTTTTTAATTTATTTTGTTACTTTAGGTTTAGATTTAGGTATGGGGTTTAGTTTTGCTGCCTCAGGGCTTGTGGTTTAGGGTTTAGGTTTAGGGTTTATAGTTTTATGCTTAGTTGGTTTTAGTTTAAGTTTTCATTTTATTTTATTTAGGTTTAGGTTTATTTATTTATTTTATTTTGTTTTATTTAGTTTTAGGTTTTTTTGATTTAGGGTTTAGGATTTTTTTAAAATTAAGTATACAACTAGGTTTAGGTTTATTTAGTTCATTTTTTATTTATTCAGTTTAATTTATTTCTTCTTTTTATTTTGGTTTATTTTTTTATTTAGTTTAGTTTATTTATTTTATGTTTATTTATTTAAGTTTAGGTTTTCTATTTTATTTTATTTTTTAGGTTTAGGTTTTGGTTTATGTTTATTTTTTAGTTTAGATTTATTTTTATTTTATTTTTTAGGTTTAGGTTTTATTTTTTATTTTAGGTAGGTTTAGGTTTTATTTAATTTTTTAGGCTTAGGCTTTAGGTTTATGTTTATTTTTTAGTTTTTATTTTATTTTGATTTTTAATTTTTAGGTTTATTTTATTTATAAGTTTAGTTTAGGTTATTATTTATTTTAGTTTAGTTTAGTTTTTAGTTTTTATTTTATTTTATTTTTTTTTTTTTTTTAGGTTTTATTTAGTTTAGGTTTAAGTTTTTAGTTTTTTATTGTTTAGGGTTTAGGGTTTAGGGTATAGGTTTAGGGTTTGGTGTTTAGGGTTTAGGGTTCAGGGTTGTAGGGTTTAGGGTTTAGGGTTTATGGTTTAAGGTTTAGGGTTTAGGGTTTAGGGTTTAGGTTTAGGGTTTATGGTTTTAGGGTTTAGGGGTTAGTTTTAGGGTTCAGGGTTTAGGGTTAGGGATTTTTTATTTTTTATTTTATTTTATTTAAAATTAAGTAAACTGGTAGGTTTAGGTTTATTTAGTTTATTTTTTATTTAGGTTTATTTTATTTTTATTTAGTTTAGTTTATTTATTATATGCTTATTTATTTTTGTTTATGTTTTTTAATTTTAGTTTATTTTTTAGTTATAGATTTAGGTTTAGGTTTATTTGTAGTTTAGTTTTTTTTATTTTTTATTTTTAAGATTTAGTTTTAATTTTTAGGTCTAGGTTTAGGTTTTATTTAATTTTTTTAGGTTTAAGCTTAGGTTTATTTTAGTTTATTTTATTTTATTAATTTAGGTATAGGTTTGGTTTAGTTTTTTTTTAGGTTTAGGTTTTAGGTTTATTTATTTTAGTTTAGGTTTAGGCTTATTTATATTTACTTTAGGTTTAGGTTTTTTTTAGTTAGGGTTTAGGTTTTATTTTTTTATATATTTTAGGTTATATTTATTAGGTTTCTTTTTTAAGTTTAAGTTTTTATTTAGTTTTTTATGTTATTTTATTTTAGGTTTATTTTATTTTTTATTTTACATTTAATTTATATTCTATTTTGGCTTTTATTTTAGGTTTAGTTTTGAGGTTTGTTTAGATTTTTATTTATTTTATTTTAGTTTAGTATTTATTTTTGATTTTATTTTATTTTTAGGTTTAGGTTTAGGTTTTGGTATTAGTTTAGGTTTTTATTTTATTTTATTTTTTCATTTATTTAAGTTTAGAATTTTTATTTATTTTATTTCATTATTTTATTTAATTTTGGATTAGGTTTTTAGGTTTTTAGGGTTTAAGGTTTGGGGTTTAGTGTTTAGGGTTTGGGGTTTAAGGTTTAGGGTTTAAGGTTTAGGGTTGTATGTTTTAGGGTTTAGGGTTTACGATTTGGGGTTTAGGCATTAGGGTTTTGGGTTTTGGAGTTTAGGGTTTAGGGTTAATTTTAGGATTTAGGGTTTAGAGTTATAGTTTTTTTTTAATTTTTTTTAATTTTTAAAATTAAGTAAATTAGTAGGTTTAGGTTTATTTAGTTTATTTTAGTTTATTTTATTTCTATATATATTTAAGTTTTTTAATTTTTATTAAGTTTTATTTATTGATTTTTGGTTTCTTTTTTTTAGTTTAGGTTTTTTATTTTAGTTTACTTTTTTGGTTTAGGTTTATTTTTTTTATAGGTTTATGTTTTATTTTCTATTTTTAGGTTTAGGCTTAGGTTTTCATTTATTTTTTTAGGTTTAGGTTTTTAGTTTTTAATTTAGGTTTATTTTTAGGTTTTATATTTTAGTTTAGGTTTAGATTTATTTTTAGTTTATTTTTTTATTTAGTTTAGTTTAGTTTATTTTAGGTTGAAATTTAGGTTTTATTTATTTTATTTTCGTTTATTTTAGTTTAGATTTAGGTTTATTTTATTTTTATTTTAGGTTTAAGTTTTTTTTAGTTTAGGGTTTAGGGTTTTATTTTTTAGATTTAAGTTTTTATTTAGTTTTATTTTAGGTTTATTTTATTTTTATTTTTGATTTAGTTTTTATTTTATTTAGGTTTTTAATTTTTTTAATTTAGTTTAGGTTTTTATTTATTTTAGTTCAGTTTAGTTTTTATTTTATTTTATTTTTTTTACATTTAGGTTTAGGTTTAGGTTTAAGTTTAGGTTTTAATTTTATTTAATTTTCTCATTATTTTTTTATCTAGGTTTTTTATTTATTTATTTTTAGGTTTTATTTAGTTTAAGTTTAGTTTTTAACTTTTTTGGGCTTTGGGTTTAGGGTTCAGAGTTAATTTATGGTTTCAAGTTTTGGGTTTATGGTTTGGGGTTTAGGGTTTGGGGTTTAAAGTTTAGGGTTTAGTGTTTTAGGGTATAGGGTTTAGGGTTTAGGATTTAGGGTTTAGGATTTTTATGGTTTAGGGTTTAGGGTTTAGGTTTTAGGTTTAGGGTTCAAGTTTTTGGTTTAGGGTTTAGTATTTTTGGTTTTTTTTAACAGAGAACAAATTTAGATTCAATATTTTTTTCTTTTTAATTTCACCAACCAAGTAACACACCAAGTTATCTAAGACACAAGCGATAATATAGATAAAGTAGGAGCACACATAGAGCAAATCAAAAATCCTAGATAACTAGAACCATCTCAACTATGATGACATAGTTCCATAATGTCTCTGTTATTTAGTTTCTCCAGTTCCCATTAGAACCACCCCAGCCTCTTGAGTAGCGGGATCCACCATCATATCCTCGATCTCTCCCAATGCCACCACCTTTGTTGCAACCTTCGTGGCTCCTCTTACCTCCATAGCCACCATTGCACTAACCACTACCTCCATATCCACTAGTACCTCCAGATCCCCCACCACCATTATAATAATTATCGCCTCTCTACCTCCACCGTTAGATCTAGACTGAGCGTGGTTGATTGTGATGTTCCTGCCATCAAGTTTCTGCCTATTCTTAGGGTTTAGGTTTAGGTTTAGATTTTTTTGGTTTTTTAGTTTAGGTTAATTTTTTAATTTATTTAGTTACTTTAGGTTTAGGTTTAGGGTATGGGGTTTAGGGCTTAAGGTTTAGGGTTTAGGGTTTATGGTTTAGGGTTTAGGGATTATGGTTTATGCTTAGGGTTTTAAGATTTAGGGTTAGGGTTTAGGGTTTAGGGTTTAACATAGTAGGTTTAGTGCTTAGGGTTTAGGGTTGTAGGTTTAGGGTTTAGTATTTAGGGTATAGGGGGATTTAGAGTTTAGGGATTAGGGTTAGTTTAGGGTTTAGGTTTTACGGTTTAGGGTTTAAGGTTTAGGGTTTTTATTGTTTTGGGTTTAGGGTTGTAGGTTTGGGGTTTAGGGTTTAAATTTTAGGATTTAGGGTTTAGGTTTTAAGGTTTAGGGTTTAGGGTTTAAGGTTTAGATTTTTTTATTTTGTTTTTATTTTATTTTAGGTTTATTTTATTTTTATTTTACGTTAAGTTTTTATTTAAGTTTGGTTTTTTATTCTTAGGTTAATTTTATTTTTTAGTTTAGTTTATGTTTATATTTATTTTATTTTTTTGTTTAAATTTAAGTTTTGGTTTACTTTTTTTTTTTTTATTTTTTTATTTTACATAGGTTTATGTTTTTTTAGTTTAGCTTTAGGTTTTTATGTTTTTAGTTTTTATTATTTAAATTTTTCATTTTTTTTAGTGTAGGTTTTTATTTTATTTTATTTTAATTTAGTTTAAAATTTTTTATTTTATTTTATTTTTAGGTTTAATTTAATCTTAAGGTTTTAATTTTATTTCATTTTATTATTTTATTTTATTTTTGTTTAAGTTTATTTATTTATTTTATTTTATTTATTTTTGTTTATTTCATTTTTAGGGTTTAGGGTTTAAGGTTTATGGTTTTAGGGTTTATGATTTTAGGGTTTAGGGTTTAGGGTTAGGATTTAGGGTTTAGGGTTTCATGTTTAGGCTTTAGGGTTTAGGGTTTTTAAGGTTTAGGGTTAAAGGTTTAAGGTTTAGGGTTTTTAAGGTTTAGGGTTTGGGGTTTGGGTTTAAGGTTAATGGTTTAGGGTTTACGGTTTGAGAGTTTAGGATTATTTAGGGTTTAGAATTTAGGGTTTGACGGTTTAGGGTTCATTAAGGTTTAGGGTTGTAGGTTTATAGTTTGGGATTGTAGGTTTAGGGTTGTAAGTTTAGGGTTTAGGGTTTAGGGTTAGTTTTAGCATTTAGGGTTTAGGGTTTACGGTTTAGGATTTAGTGTTTAGTTTTAGGGTTTATGGTTACTTTTAGAGTTTAGGGTTTAGGGTTTAGGTTTAGGGTTTAGTTTTCAGTGTTTAGGGATTATGGTTTATTTAGTTTATTTTATCATTATTTTAGTTTATTTTATTTATTTTATTTTTGTTTAAGTTTATTTTTTATTTTTAGGGTTTAAGGGTTAAGGTTTTAGGGTTTTTTTTCCTTCGATCCACTATCGGATGGTGGTTTAAGGTTTAAGTTTAAGTTTAAGTTTAAGTTTAATTTAAGTTTAAGTTCTTTTAGGGTTTAGTGTTTAGGGTTAGAGTTTAGTGTTTAGGGTTTAGGGTTTAGGCTTTAGGCTTTAGGGTTTAGGGTTTAGGGTTTTTAGGGTTTAGGGTAAAGGGTTTAGGGTTTAGGGTTTAGGTTTATGGTTTAGGGTATTGAGGCTTTAGGGTTGTTTATGGTTTAGGGTTTAGGATTTAAAGTTTAGGGTTTAGGGTTTAGGGTTCAAGATTTAAAGTTTAGGGTTTAGGGTTTACAGTTTAGTGTAGGGGGGTTAAAGGTTTTGTGTTTTGGGTTTTAGGGATTAGGGTTTAGGGGTTTAGGGTTAAGGGTTTAGGGTTGTAGGTTTAGGGTTTAAGGCTTAGAGTTTAGGGATTAAGTTTTGGATTTAAGGTTTAGGGTTTAAGGTTTAGGGTTTAGGATTTAAGTTGTAGGATTTTTATTTAGGTTTTATTTTATTTTATTTTAGGTTTATTTTATTTATATTTTACATTCAATTTTTATTTTATTTAGGTTTTCTATTCTTAGGATTATTTTATTTTTTAGTTTTTTTAGGTCTTATTTATTTTATTTTAGATTATTTTTTTATTATTTTATCATTTTAGGTTTAGGTTTATGTTTTAGTTTAGGTTTTATTTAATTTTATTTTATTTTATTTAGGTTTAGGGTTTTATTTATTTTATTTTTTAGAATTTATTTAGTTATGGTTTAGTTTTGTTTTTTAAGTTTTGGGTTTTGGTTTTAGGGTTTAGGGTTTAGGGTTTAGGTTTAGGGTTAGTGTTTAGGGTTTAGGGTTTAGGGTTTAGCATTTAGGGTTTAGGTTTAGGGTTTAGGATTTATGATTTAGGGTTTAGGGTTTAGGGTTTAGGATTTTGGGTTAAGGATTTAGGATTTAGGGTTTAGGGTTTTTTTTTAAATTAAGTAAACTAGTAGGTTTATGTTTATTTAGTTTATTTTTTAATTATTTTAATTTACTTTATATTTTTATTTTTATTTAGGTTTATTTTTTATTTTAGTTTAAGGTTTAGGCTTTATTTTAGGTTTATATTTTATGGTTAGGTTTTAGGGTTTATGTATGGTTTCATTTTAGGTTTAGTTTAGGTTTAGTTTAGGGTTTAGGTTTAGGATTGGTTTATTTTAGGTTTAGTTTGAGGTTTAGGTTTTATTTAGGTTTCTGTTGGGTTTAATTTTAGGTTTAAAATTTAGAGTTTAATTTTAGCATTTAGGTTTAGGTTTAGGGTTAGGGTTTAGGGTTTAGGGTTATAGGGTTTATAGTTCAGGTTTAGGGTTTTAAGGGTTCATAATTAGTTTGGTTAGGTTTGTTTATAATTTTAGGTTTAAGGTTTAGGGTTTATAGGTTTAGGTTTAGTTTAGTTTTTTTTAGGTTGTTTAGTTAGGTTTAGGTTAGGTTTAGTTATGTTTATATTTAGGGCTTAGAGTTTAGGGTTTAAGGTTTAGGATTTAAGGTTTAGGGTTTCGGGTTTAGGGTTTAAGGTTTAGGGTTTAGCATATAACGTTTAAGGTTTTGGGTTTTTATTTTCACTTTTATTTTATTTTATTTTAAGTTTATTTTAGGTTTATTTTATTTTTATTTTACGTTTAGGTTTTATTTTATTTAGGGTTTTTTATTCTTAGGTTTAATTTATTTTTCAATTTAGTTCAAGTTTTATTAATTTAATTTATTTTATTTTTATTAGTGAAATTATATTATATTTTATGTTTAGGTTTAGGTTTTAGTTTAGGTTTTGATTTTATATTTTTATTTTATTTATTTAGGTTAAGGTTTTTTTAATTTTTAGAATTTATTTAGTTTATGTTTAGGTTTTTAAGTTTTTAGGGTTTATGCTTTAGGGTTTTAAGGTTTAGGGTTTTGGGGTTTATGGTTTAGGGTTAGGGTTTAGGGTTTAGGGTTTAAGGTTTAGGGTTTGTTTATGATTTAGGGATTAGGGTTTTGGGTTTAGGGTTTAAGGTTTTAGGGTTTAAGGTTTCTTAAGGTTTAGGGTTTAGGGTTTAAGGTTACTTTTAGAGCTTAGGGTTTAGGGTTTAGGGTTTAAGATTTTATATTTTGGGTTTGGGGTTTATTTAGTTTATTTTTTAATTATTTTATTTATTTTATTTTTATTTAAGTTTATTTTTTATTATTAGGGCTTATGGGTTAAGGTTTTACAATTTTTTCCTCCGATCCATGATCGGACGGTGGTTTAAGGTTTAAGGTTTTAGGGTTTAGTGGTTAGAGTTTAGTGTTGAGGGTTTATGGTTTAGTGTTTAGGCTTTAGGGTTTAGGGTTTTTAGGGTTTAGGGTTTAGTGGTTAGGGTTTAGTGTTGAGGGTTTATGGTTTAGTGTTTAGGCTTTAGGGTTTAGGGTTTTTAGGGTTTAGGGTTTTGGTTTAGGGTTTAGGGTTTAGGGTTTGAGGGTTTAGGGTTGTTTATGGTTTAGGGTTTAGGATTTAAACTTTATTTATAGTTTAGGGCTTAGTTTAGGTTGTAGGTTAAAGGTTTAGGGTTTTGGGTTTTAGGGATTAGGGTTTAGGGTTTAGGGTTGTAGGTTTAGGTTTAAGGGCTTAGAGTTTAGGGTTTAAGGTTTAGTATTTAAGGTTTAACGTTTAAGGTTTAGGTTTTAGGGTTTAAGGTTTAAGGCTTTTATTTAGGTTTTATTTTATTTTAATTTAGGTATATTTTATTTTTATTTTACATTTAGTTCTTATTTTATTTAGGTTTTCTATTCTTAGGATTATTTTATTTTTTAATTTTGTTTAGGTTTTATTTAATTTATTTTTGTTTATTTTTATTAGTTTATTTTATATCATTTTCAGGTTTAGGCTTAGGTTTTCATTTTTATTTTCATTTTATCTTATTTTTTTATTTTATTTAGGTTTATGTTTTTTTATATTTATTTTATTTTAGAATTTATTTAGTTTAGCTTTGGTATTTAAGTTTTTATTATTTTAGGTTTTGGGTTTTAGGGTTTAATGTTTTAGGGATTAGGGTTTAGGGTTTGGTTTTAGGGTTTAGGGTTTAGGATTTATGGTTTAGGGTTTAAAGTTTAGGTTTTTTTAAAAAAATTAAGTAAACTAAGTTTAAGTTTGTTTAGTTTACTTTTTAATTATTTAATTCATTTTATTTTATTATTTTTATTTTGGTTTATTTTTTATTTTTAGGGTTTAGGGTTTAGGGTTTAAGATTTTAGGGTTTATTCTTAGGTTTAGGGTTTAGTTTAAGGTTTAGGGTTTAGGGTTTTAAGGTTTAGGTTAGGTTTAGGGTTTAGGATTTAGGTTTAGGTTTAGGGCTTTAGGTTTGTTTATGTTTTTTTTTAGGGTTTAGGGTTTAGGATTTGAGGGTTGAGGGTTGCTTAGGGTTCAAGGTTTAGGGTTTAGAATTTAGAGTTTAGTTATTAGGGTTTAGGGTTTAGGGTTGTAGTGTTTTGGGTTTAGGGTTGTAGGGTTTAGGGTTTCAAGTTGGAGGGGGTTTTGGGGTTTAGGGTTTAGGGTTTAGTTTAGGATTTAGGGTTTAAGGTTTTGGATTTAGGGTTTAGGGTTTAGGATTTTAGGGTTTAAGGTTTAGGGTTTTTTAGGGTTTAAGGTTTAGGGTTTAGGTTTAAGGTTGTTGGTTTAAGTTTAGGTTAGAGTTTATGGTTGTAGGTTTAGCATTTAGGGTTAGGTTTAGGGTTCAAGTTTAGATTTAAGGTTTAGGTTTAGGGTTTTATAAGGTTTAAGGTTTTGGGCTTTTATTTTTGCTTTTATTTTATTTTATTTTAGGTTTATTTTATTTTTATTTTACGTTTAATTTTTATTTTATTTTGGTTTTTATTCTTCGGTTTATTTTATATTTTAATTTAGTTTAAGTTTTATTTATTTTATTTTAGTTTATTTTTATTAGTTTACTTTATATTATTTTTTAGGTTTAACTTCAAGTTTTAGTTTAGGTTTTTATTTTATATTTTTATTTTATTTTATTTAGGTTTATGGTTTTTTTTATTTTTAGAATTTATTTAGTTTAGGTTTAGGTTTTCAGGTTTTTAGGGTTTATGCTTTGGGGTTTATGGTTTAGGGTTTTAAGATTTAGGGTTTTGGGGTTTATGGTTTAGGGTTAGAGTTTAGGATTTAGGGTATAGGGTTTATGGTATAGGGTTTATGATTTAGGTTAGGGTTTAAGGTTTAGGGTTTAGGGTTTGTTTAGGATTTAGGGTTTACGGTTTAAGGTTTAAGGTTAAGGTTTAGGGTTTAGGGTTTAGGGTTTATGGTTGTAGGTTTAGGGTTTAGGGTTGTAGGTGCATGATTTAGGGCTTGGAGTTTTGGGTTTTTGGTTTTTTTTGTGTTTAGGGTTTAGAGTTTAGGGTTTAGGGTTTAAGGTTTAGGCTATAGGGTTTAGGGTTTAGAGTTTGGGGTTTTAAGGTTTAGGGTTTAGGATTTCAAGTTTAGGATTTAGGGGTTAGGTTCTTAGGGTTTAGGGTTTAGGGTTTAGGTTTTAGGGTTTTTTGGGTTTAGGGTTTAGGGTTTAGGGTTAGGGTTCATGTTTTTGTTTATGGTTTAGGGTTTGCAAATTTTTTTTAACCGATAACAAATTCAGATTCAATATTTCTTCTTTTTGATTTCATCAACCAAGTAACACACCAAGTTTTCTACGAAATAAGCGACCACGTAGATAAAAAATGAGCACGCATAGAGCAAATTAAAACCCTTAGATAACTAGAATCGTCTCTACTATAAAGACACAGTTCCATAACTTTTAGGTTTTATTTTAAGGTTTATTTTTTCAGTTTATGTTTTTATTTAGCTTTTATTTTACTTTATTTTAGGTTTATTTTATTTTTATTTTATGTTTAGTTTTCATTTTATTTAGCTTTCTTATTCATTTGTTTCTTTTATTTTTTTAGTTTTGTTTAAGTTTTTATATATTTTATTTTAGTTTATTTCAATTAGTTTATTTTATTTTACTTTTGCGTTTAGGTTTAAGTTTTAGTTTAGGTTCATATTTTTATTTTATTTTTTATTTTATTTACATTTTTATAGGTTTTATTTACTTTACGTTTAGGTTTTTAGGTTTCTAGGGTTTAGGGTTTAGGGTTTTATGGTTTAGGATTAGCGTTTAGGGTTTAGTTTTGGGTTGAAGGTTTAGGTTTGTAGGGTTTAGAGTTTAGGGTTAGGGATAGGGTTTAGAGTTGAGGGTTTAGGGTTTAGGGTTAGTTTATGGTTTAGGGTTTAGGGTTTAGTTTTAGGATTTAGGGTTAAGTTTTTTTTGTTTTAATTTTTTTTAAATTAAGTACATAGGTAGGTTTAGGTATATTTATTTTATTTTATTTATTTTAGTTTATTTTATTTTGTATTTATTAAGGTATATTTTATTTTTTTAGCCTAGTTTATTTATTTTAGGTTTATTTATTTTAGTTTAGGTTTTTTTTGAGTTTATTATTTAGTTTTAGGTTAACTTCTTAGTTTAGTTTTATTTTATTTTATAATTTAGGTTTAGGTTTTATTTTTATTATTTTTAGGTTTAGGTTTAGGTTTTATTTTATTTTATTTTTTTAGATTTAGGTTTTAGGTTTTAATTTTAGGTTTATTTTTAGCTTTTATTTTTTAGTTTAGGTTTAAGTTTATTTTTAGTTTATTTTATTTTATTTAGTTTAGGTTTTGGTTTAGGTTTTGTTTATCTTATGTTTAGATTTAGGTTTTAGTTATTTTAGTTTAGGTTTAGGTTTATTTTATTTTTACTTTAGGTTTTATTTTTATTTATTTTTAGGTTATATTTTTAGGTTTATTTTTTAGGTTTTGGTTTTTATTTTATTTTATTTTATGTTTATTTTATTTTTATTTTAGGTTTAGTTTTTATTTTTTTCAGTTTTTTATTTTTTAGTTTAGTTTAGGTTTTTATTTATTTTATTTTGATTTAGTTTTTTATTTTTTATTTTATTTTCTTTTTAGGTTTAGGTTAAGCTTAAGGTTTTAGTTTTATTTCATTTTATTATTTCATTTTATTTTTATTTAAATTTATTTATTTATTAATTTTATTTATTTTTATTTATTTCATTTTTAGGGTTTATGATTTAGGGTTTACGGTTTAGGTTTTAGGGTTTATTATTTTAGGGTTTAGAGTTTGTGGTTAGGATTTAGAGTTTAGGTTTAATGTTTAGGCTTTAGGGTTTAGGGTTTTTAAGATTTAGGGTTAAGGGTTTAGGATTTTAGGGCGCAGGGTTTAGGGTTTGGGGTTTGGGTTTAAGGTTTAGGGTTTAGGGTTTAGCGTTTGAGGGTTTAGAGTTATTTAGGGTTTATGATTTAGGGTTTGATAATTTAGGGTTGTTTAGGGTTTAGGGTTATAGGTTTATAGTTTGGGATTGTAGGTTTAGGGTTGTAAGTTTAGGGTTTAGGGTTTAAGGTTTAGGATTTAGAGTTTAGGGTTTGGGGTTTAGGGTTAGTTTTAGAGTTTAGGTTAAAGGTTTAGGGTTTAGGGTTTATTTAGTTTATTTTTTAATTATTTTAGTTTATTTTATTTTTATTTAAGTTTATTTTTTATTACTAGGGTTTAGGTTTTAGGGTTTTTTTCCTCTGATCCACGATCAGACGGTGGTTTAAGGTTTAAGTTTAAGGTTTAAGGTTTAAGTTTAAGGTTAATGTTTAAGTTTAAGGTATAAGGTTTAGGGTTTTAGGTTTAAGTTTGGGGTTAGTTTAGTGTTTAGGGTTTAGTTTAGTGTTTAGGCTTTAGGTTTTAGTTTTAGGTTTAGGAGTTTATAGGTTTAGGTTTAGGTTTTGGGTTTAGGTTTAGGGTTTAGGTTGAGTTTAGGGTATAGGTTTAGGGTTTAGGGGTTTTAGGGTTATGAGGTTAAGGTTTAGGGTTTTAGGTTTTAGTTCTTTAGGGGTTTTGGGTTTTAGGATTAGGGTTTAGTTTAGGTTTAGGGTTATAGGTTTGGGTTTAGGGCTTAGAGTTTAGGGTTTAAGATTAGATTTAGGTTTAGTTTATGGTTTAGGGTTTAGGGTTTAAGGTTTAGGGTTTATATTTAGGTTATATTTTATTTTATTTTAGGTTTATTTTATTTTTATTTTACATTTAGTTTCTACTTTATTTAGTTTTTTCTTCTTAGGATTATTTTATTTTTAATTTAGTTTGGGTTTTATTTATCTTATTTTAGTTTATTTTTTATTAGTTTATTTTATATTATTTTTTTAGGTTTAATTTAATTTATTTTATTTTTATTTTATTTAGGGTTAAGTCTTTTTATATATTTTATTTTATTATTTATTTAGTTTAAGTTTTGGTTTTTATGTTTTTAAGGTTTTGGGTTTTGGGTTTTAGGGTTTAGGGTTTTGGAGATTAGGGTTTAGGGTTAGGGTTTAGGGTTTTAGGTTTAGGGTTGTAGGTTTAGGGTTTAGGGTTTATGATTTAGGGTTTAGGGTTTAGGGTTCAAGATTTAGGGTTTAGGATTTAGGCTTTAAAGTTTAGGGTTTAGGATTTTAAATTAAGTAAACAAAGTTTTAGTTTTAATTTTAATTTATTTTATTTTATTATTTTATTTAGGTTTATTTTATTTTAGGGTTTAGGTTTAGGTTTAAGGTTTTAGGTTTATACTTTATAGTTTAGGTTAAGAGTTTAAAGTTTATTTTAAGGTTTAGGTTTAGGTTTAGGGTTTAGGTTTAGGGTTTAGAGTTTAGAGTTTAGGTTTAGGGTTTAGGAGCTTAGTTTAGGTTTAGGAGTTTAGGTTTAGGTTTAAGTTTAGGGTTTAAGGTTTAGGATTTGATGATTTAGGGTTTATTATTTGGGGTTTAGGGTTTAGGGTATAGAATTTAGGTTTTAGTTTTAGGGTTTAGAGTTTAGGGTTTAGGGTTGTGGGGTTTAGGGTTTATGGTTGTAGGGTTTAAGGTTTAGTTGTAGGGTTTAGGGGTTTAGGGTTTAGGTTTCAGTTTATTTAAGGTTTAAGATTTAGGATTTAGGGTTTAGGATATTAGGGTATAAGGTTTAAGTTTTTTAGAGTTAAAGTTTAGGGTTTAGGGTTTAGGGTTGTTTGTTTAAGGTTTAGGGTTAAGGGTTTAGGGTTGTAGGTTTAGCATTTAGGGCGTAGAGTTTAGGGTTTCAGGTTTAGGATTTAAGATTTAGGGTTTAGGGTTTAGCATATAAAGTTTAAGGTTTTGGGTTTTTATTTTCTTTTATTTGATTTTATTTTTGGTTTATTTTAGGCTTATTTTATTTTTATTTTATGTTTAGTTTCTATTTTATTTAGGTTTTTTATTCTTAGGTTTATTTTATTTTTTAATTTAGTTTAAGTTTTATTTATTTTATTTTAGTTTATTTTTATTAGTTTACATTATATTATTTTTTAGGTTTAGGTTTAGGTTTTTATTTTATATTTTTATTTTATTTTATTTAGGTTTAGGCTTTTTTAATTTTTAAAATTTATTTAGTTTAGGTTTTGGTTGTTTGGTTTTTAGGGTTTACGCTTTAGGGTTTATGGTTTAGGGTTTTAAGGTTTAGGGTTTTGGGGTTTATGGTTTAGGGTTAGGTTTTAGGGTTTAGGGTTTAGGGTTTAGTGTTTAGGGTTTATGGTTTAGGGTTTACGATTTAGGGTTTAGGTTTAGGGTTTAGGGTTTGTTTAGGATTTAGGGTTTAGGGTTTAAGATTTTAGGGTTTAAGGTTTAAGGTTTCTTAAAGTTTAGGGTTTAGGGTTTAGGGTTTATGGTTGTAGGTTTAAGGTTGTAGGTTTATGGTTTAGGGCCTAGTGTTTTTGTTTTGGGTTTACGGTTTAGGTTATAGGGTTTAGGTTTGAGTTTAGGGTTTTATGATTTAGGGTTTAGTGTTTAGGGTTTAGGGTTTGGGGTTTAGGGTTTTTAGGGTTTAGGGTTTAGGGTTAGGGTTCAAGTTTTTCTTGAGGGTTTGGGGTTTATAATTATTTTTTTACAAAAACAAATTCAGATTCAACATTTCTCCTTTTGAATTCATCAACCAATTAACACACCATGTTTTTATGACATAAGTGACCAGATAAAATGAACGCATAGAGCAAATCAAAACCAGATAACTAGAACCGTCTCTACTATAAAGACAACATTCCATAACTTTTAGGTTTTATTTAAGGTTTATTTTTCACTTTAGGGTTTGATTTATTTATTTTGTTCATTTAATTAATTATTTATTTTTTTGTTTATTTATTTTTGTTTATTTCATTATCATTTTTTTTTATTTTCCTTTTAGGTTTAGTAACAAGCTTAAGGTTTTAGTTTTATTTCATTTTATTATTTAATTTTATTTTTGTTTAAGCTTAAGGTTTAGGTTTAGGTTTTAGCTTTTAGGGTTTGGGTTTAGGTTTAGGCTTAGTTTAGGGTTTAGGGTTTGTTTAGGGTTTAGGGTTTAGGGATTTGGGTTTTGGGTTTTTGGTTTTTTTTTTGTAAAGTTAGAATTTTATTACAATAAAAGGAAAATATACAATGTCCTTAGAATGGGTAAAGCTCTAAAATTCTAATATGCTCAATTAGAAACCTAGAAAAAATTTAAGTACATTAGTAAAAAAAAGAAAACAAAGAGCAAATACAACAACTAAAAGTATAAAAGAAAAAAACAGAGAGTAAGACTAAAACAAATCGAAAATAGTAAAAGGATGAGTCGTACATAAGTAACCAAGGAAGCATCCAAATGAAAACTAGAAAACCAATAAAGCTCCACACGAGAGGTCCAAAAAACCACCATAGAAAACAACATCGGTAGCCGACCAAGAAACCCTCAAATACTAACCGAGCAGAAGCATAATTACAACATAAAATGTGTTACAAATAATGCACTTAGAGGCTAATCAAGAGAATAACCCAACACAAAACTAAGGAAAAGAAGAATCTAGTAAAAATAATAAGGAATAGGGAAACCCCAAAAGCAGAAATTCCCAAAAGATGGCCTAGAAAGCAACAACAATAGTTCCCAGGAAGGCCACCCATCCAACCATGACAAACCAAAAAGTAATTCAAATTCAATGAGAACAAACCAACTAGTGTAGAAAATAGAATAAAGCTAGAGTAAAATCATCATATCCACCGACTCAGTACAAAGAGAGAAGACAATAGCCACCAGTGAAAAACCAAAACCCAAGAGTCAAAATCATAACTCCACTTAGGAAAAAAATGTGAAAATAAGTTTAAATTTTAGGGTTTAGGGTTTAAGGTTTAGGATTTTGAGGGTTTTGAGGGTTTAGGGTTGTATGGTTTAGGGTTTAGGTTTTAGGGCTTAGGGTTTAGGGTTTAGGGTAAGTTTAGGGTTTAGGGTTAAGGGTTTAGGTTAGATTAGGGTTTAGGGTTTGGGGTTTTAGGTTTTAAGGTTTAGGGTTTTTTATGGTTTAGGGATAAAGATTTAGGGTTTAGGGCTAAGGTTTATGATTTAAGGTTTAGGGTTTAGGGTTTAAAGTTAAGGGTAGTATGTTTAGGGTTTACATTTTAGGGTTTAGTGTTAATGATTTAAGGTTTGGGTTTAGGTTTTTTTTTAAATTACGTAAATCAGTAGATTTAGGTTTATTTAGTTTATTTTTTATTTATTTTAGTGTATTTGATTATTTAGGCTTATTTATTATTTTTTATTTAGTTTAGTTTATTTATTTTAGTTTAGGTTTTCATTTTAGTTTCTTTTTTAGGTTGAGGTTTAGGTTTATGTTTATTTTTTCGTTTAGTTTTTTTTTTTTTTTAGGTTTAGGTTTTATTTTTATTTTTAGGTTTAGTTTAGGTTTTTTTTTTTTTTTAGGTTTAGATTTTAGGTTTATTTTAGGTTTTATTTTTTTAGTTTAGGTTTATCTTTATTTTTAGCTTATTTTATTTTATTTAGTTTAGGGTATAGGTTTATTTATTTTAGGTTTAGGGTTAGGTTTTGTTTATTTTAGTTTAGTTTATTTTAGTTTAGGTTTAAGTTTATTTTATTTTGTCTATTTTATGTTTAGGTTATTTTATAGTTTTCGGTTTAGGTTTTCTTTTAGGTTTATATTTTTATTAAGAATTATTTTATTTTATTTTAGGTTTAGTTTATTTTTATTTTACATATGGTTTTATTTTATTTAGGTTTATTTATTTTTTTTAGCTTAGTTTAGGTTTTTATTTATTTTATTTTAGTTTAATTTGAAATTTTTGTTTTATTTTATTTTTATGCTTAAGTTTAAGTATAGGTTTTAATTTAGGTTTTTATTTTATTTTATTTTATTTTATTTAAGTTTATGTTTTTTTAAAATTTTATTTTTAGGTTTTATTTTGTTTAGATTTAAGTTTAGGTTTTAGGTTTTAGGGTTTAGGGTTTAGGGTTTAAGGTTTAGGGTTTGGGGTTTAGGATTGTAGGTTTTAGGATTTAGGGATTAGGGTTTAGGATTTAGGGTTTAGGGTTTAGGGTTTTAGGGTTTAGGGTTTATGGTTAGGGTTTTTTTTTTTATTTTTATTTTTATATATTTTTAGGGTTTAAGTATAATTAGATTATTTTTTATTTATTTTAGTTTTTTTAATTTTTAATTTTTTAAGTTTATTTTATTTTTAGTTAGGTTAGTTTATTGATTTTAGTTTAGGTTTTTATTTTAGTTTATTTTTTAGGTTTAGGTTTATGTTTATGTTTATCTTTTAGGTTTAGTTTTATTTATTTTATTTTAGTTTAGTTTTTATTTTTTATTTTATTTTCTTTTCTAGTTTAGGCTTAGGTTTAGGTTTAGGTTTAGGTTTAGGTTTAGGTTTTAGTTTAGGTATTTATTTTATTTTATTTTATTTATTTTGATTTGGGAATATTTATTTATTTTATTTTTAGGTTTTATTTAGTTTAGGTTTAGGTTTTTAACTTTTGAGGATTTTAGATTTAGGGTTTATGATTAGTTTAGTGTTTTAGGTTTAGGGTTTAGGGTTTAGTGTTTTATGTTTTAGGGTTTAGGGTTTTGATTTTAGGTTTAGGGTTCAAGTTTTAGTTTAGGGTTTAGGGTTTTTGTTTTTTTTCTTAACAGAGAATAAATTTAGGTACAACAGTTCCTCTTATCTATTTAATCAACCAAGTAACACATTAAGTTTTCTGAGACACAAGTGACAACATAGATAAAATGAGAATTAGCGGATCAAATACCCAAGATAACTAGAACTTTCTCTATAAAAAAATAGTTCCAGTAGTAATTAGATGGTCGTTCTTTAGTTTCTCCATTTCCCATTCACCCCAACCTCTCGGCGGGGATCCCCATCATATTCGATATCTCTCACTCCCCCTATAACCTCCATCAGATCAGTTCTTAGATTTTTAGGTTTTTAAGGTTTAGGGTTTATTTAGGTTTTAGGGTTTGGGGTTTAGGGTTTAGGGTTTAGGGTTGTAGGTTTTAGGGTTTAGGGTTTATGGTTTAGGGTTTAAGGCTTAGGGTTTTAGGGTTTAGGGTTTAGGGTTAGTTTAAGTGTTTAAGGTTTAGGGTTTGGGGTTTAGTGTTTAGGGTTTAGGATTATAAGTTTTAGGGTTTAGGGTTTAGGGTTTATGGTTTAGGGTTGTAGGGTTTAGGGTTTAGTGTTTAGGCTTAGTTTAGGGTTTAGGGTTTAGGGTTTATTTAGGTTTAGGTTTTATGTTTATTTAGGTTTAGGTTTAGGTTTATGTTTTTAGGTTTAGATTAGGTTTATTTATTTATATTTAGTTTAAGTTTAGGGTTTGGTTTAGGTTTTATTTAGTCTAGGTTTATTTTATTTATTTTTAGTTTATTTAGTTTTTTTGTTTAGGTTATTATTTAAGTTTAGGTTTAGGTTTAAGTTTTGCTTTATTTATTTTATTTAGTTTTTTTTTAGTTTAGGTTTAGGTTTAGGTTTAGGTTTTTAAGTTTTGGTTTAGGTTTATGTTTAGGGTTAGGTTTATGTTTTTCTTTAGTTTATTTTATGTTTTATTTTTATTTATTTTAGGTTTATTTTAGTTTAGGTTTAAGTTTAGGCTTATTTATTTAGGTTTTAGTTTAGGTTTAGGTTTTATGTTAATCTTTTAGGTTTGGGTTTTTAGCCTAGTTTATTTTAGTTTAGTTTTATTTTTTTAGGTTTGGTTTATTTAATATACTTATTTTTTAGTCTAAGTTTAAGTTTAGGATTAGGTTTTAAGTTTAGGATTAGGTTTATAGGTTTAAGTTTTGGTTTAAGTTTAGGTTTAGGTTTAGTTTTAGGTTTAGGTTTAGGTGTAGGTTTATTTTATTTATTTTTATTTTTTATTTAGTTTATGTTTAGGTTTTAGGTTTATTTTTAAGTTTAAGTTTATAATTATTTAGTTTAGGTTTAATTTTTTAGGTTTAGGTTTTTTAGTTTTTAGTTTTTTAGTTTAGTTTAGGTTTAGAGTTAGGTTTATTTTAGGTGTAGGATTTTAGGTTCAGGTTTAGGTTTAGGTTTAGATTTAGGTTTTGGGTTTAGGTTTATTTAGGTTTATTTAGTTTAGTTTAGTTTAGGTTTAGGTTTAGGTTTAGGTTTTATTTTATTTATTTATTTATTTTAGTTTCATTTATTTTTTTTAGTTTATTTATTTATGTTTAGGTTTATGTTTTGGTTTAAGTTTTTATTCTTATTTATATTTATTTTGTTTAGTTTAAGTCTTGGTTTATGTTTAGGTTCTTTTTATCTTTTAGGTGTAGGTTTAGGTTTAGGTTTTTATTTTTATTTTAGGTTTAGGTTTAATTAGTTTAGGTTTAGGTTTAGGTTTATTTATTTAGTTTATTTAGGTTTATTTACATTTGTTTTTTAGTTTATTTATTTATGTTTATTTAGGTTTATATTTAGGTTTTGATTTTAGTTTATTTATGTTTATGGTTTTAGTTTATATAGTTTTAGGTTTAGGTTTAGGTGTTTTAATTTAAGTTTAGGTTTTAGTTTAGGGTTTAGGGTTTACAATTTAATGTTTAGGGTTTGTTTAGGGTTTAGGGTTTAGGATTGTAGGTTTATGTTTTAGAGTTTAGGGTTACTTTTAGGGTTTAGGGTCTAGGATTTAGTGTTTATGGTTTAGGGTTTAGGGTTTAGGGTTTTTTTTTTTTAAAAAATAAATCATATTGGTTTAAGTTACTAGTTTATTTTATCTTTTTTATTTAGGTTTATTTTTTATTTTTTATTTAGTATAGTTTATTGATTTTAGTTTAGGTTTTCTATTTTAGCTTATTTTTTAGGTTTAGGTTTAGGTTTATGTTTATTTTTTATTTTAGTTTTATTTTTATTTTATTTTTTATTTTAGGTTTAAGTTAAGGTTTTCACTTTATTTTTTTAGGTTTAAGTTTTAGTTTTTTTTATTTTAGGTTTATTTTAGGTTTTACTTTTAGTTTAGGTTTAAGTTTATTTTTAGTACATTTAATTTTATTTAGTTTATGTTTATGTTTAGGTTTAGTTTATTTTAGGTTTTGGTTAAGGTTTTAGTTAATTTAATTTAGGTTTAGGTTTAAGTTTTGTTTTTTAGTTTAAGGTTTAGGTTTTATTTTTTATTTATTGTAGGTTTTATTTTTAGGTATATTATTTTGGTTTAGGTTTTTATTTAGTTTTTATTTTATTTATATTTTATGTTTATTTTATTTTTATTTTATGTTTAAGTTTTATTTTATTTAGATTTTTTTATTTTTTAAGTTTTTACTTTTTTAGTTTAGTTTATGTTTTTCTTTATTTTAGTTCTTATTTTTTATTTTATTTTCTTTTTAGGTTAACATTTAGGTTTAGGTTTAGGTATAGGTTCAGGTTTAGTTTAGGTTTTAGTTTTAATTTTTTTTATTTTTTTTTTCTTTTATTTAGGTTTAGAATTTATTTATTTATTTTATGTTTAGGTTTTATTTAGTTTAGGTTTAGGTTTTTAGGTTTTAGGGTTTACAATTTAGGGTTTAGGGTATAGATTTAGGTTTAGGGTTTAGGGTTTAAGGTTTAAGGTTGTAGGTTTTAGGGTTTAGGATTTAGGATTTAGGGTTTATTATTTAGGGTTTAGGGTTTTAGGGTTGAGGGTTTAGGGGTTTAGGGTTGTAGGTTTAGTGTTTAAGGTTAGTTTTAGGGTTTAGTGTTTAGTGTTTACGATTTATGGTTTAGGTTTTTTGTTTTTAGGGTATAGGGTTTAGTGTTTAGGGTTTAAGGTTTTAAGGTTTAGGGTTTAGGGTTTAAGGTTTAAGGTTTATTCATTTTAGTTTTATTTATTTTAGTTTAGGTTTATGTTGATTTTATTTTGTTTATTTTAGGTTTAGGTTTTTTTTAGTTCATGGTTTAGGTTTTTTTATTTTTATTTATTTTTTTAGGCATTATTTAGGTTTATTTTTTAGGTTTAAGTTTGTATTTAGTTTTTATTTATTTTATTTTAGGTTTATTTTATGTTTATTTTATGTTCCATTTTTATTTTATGTTTATTTTATGCTTATTTTATTTAGGTGTATTTTATTTTATTTAGTTTAGTTTAGATTTTCATTTAATTTATTTTAATTTAGTTTTTATTATTTAATTATTTTATTTTAGTTTAGTTTTTAATTTATATTTTATTTTATTGTTAGGTTTAGGTTTTTTTTAGGTTTTTTATTTTATTTATTTTTTGGTATTATTTAATTTAGGTTTAGCTTTTTAGGTTTTTAGGGTTTAAGGTTTAGTGTTTAGGGTTTAGGGTTTTAGGGTTTACGGTTTAGGGTTTAGGGTTTATTTATTTTAGTTTAGTTTATTTTAGGTTAGGTTTATGTTTATTTTATTTTGTTTATTTTATGTTTAGGATTTTTTTTAGTTTAGTTTAGGTTTTATTTTTATTTTAGGTTTATTTTTTAGGTTTAGCTTTTTATTTCATTTTTAATTAATTTAATTTTAGGTTTATTTTATTTTATTTTATGTTTAGTTTTTATTTTATTTAGATTTTTAAATTTTAGGTTTATTTTATTTTTTATTTTAGTTTCGATTTTGATTTATTTTATTTTAGTTTAGTTATCATTTTTTATTTTATTTTATTTTAAAGTTTAGGTTTAAGTTTAAGTTTAGGTTTTAGTTTATGCTTTTATTTTATTTAGGTTTTTTATTTTTAAGTTTATTTTATTTTTTTAGTTTGGATTAAATTTTAATTTATTTTATTTTAGTTTAGTTTTTATTTTTATTTATTTTATTTTAGTTTAGGTTTTGTTTATTTTATTTTATTTTATTTATAGGTTTAGGTTTAGGTTTAGGTTTAGGTTTAGGTTTTAGTTTAGGATTTTATTTTATTTTATTATTATTTTTATTTAGGTTTAGTTTTTCATTTTGTTTATTTTTAGTTTTTATTTACTTTTGGTTTAGGGTTTTGGGTTTAGGACTTGGGTTTTGGGTTTTGGGTTTAGGGTTTGGGGTTTAGGGTTCAGGGTTTAAGGTTTAGGTTTTATTTATTTTAGTTTAGTTTATTTTAGGTTAGGTTTATGTTTATTTTATTTTGTTTATTTTAGGTTTAGGTTTTTTTATTAAGGGTTTAGGTTTTATTTTTTTTAAATTTAAGTTTATTTTTTGGATTTAGGTTTTTATTTAATTTAATTTTAGGTTTATTTTATTTTTATTTTATGTTTAGTTTTTGGTTTAAGTTTAGGTTTTAGTTTAGCTTTTTATTTTATTTAGGCTTTTTATTTTTAGGTGCATTTTATTTTTTCACTTTATATTAAATTTTATTTTAATTTATTTTAGTTTAGTTTTTATTTAAATATATTTTATGTTAGTTTAGTTTTTATTTTATTTTATTTATAGGTTTAGGTTTAGGTTTTAGGTTAGGTTTTTTTATTTTAATATTATTTTTATTTAGGTTTAGTTTTTTTATTTTATTTATTTTTTGGTTTTATTTAATTTTGCTTTAGGGTTTTGGGTTTAGGTCTTTGGGTTTTTTGGGTTTTGGGTTTAGGGTTTGGGGTTTAGGGTTTAGGTTTTATTTATTTTTGTTTAATTTATTTTAGGTTAGGTTTATGTTTATTTTATTTTATTTATTTTAGGTTTAGGTTTTTTTTTGTTTAGGGTTTAGGTTTATTTTTTTATTTGTAAGTTTATTTTTTTTTGTGTTTAGGTTTTATTTAATTTAATTTTAGGTTTATTTTATTTTTTTATTTTATGTATAGTTTTATTTTATTTAGGTTTTTTTATTTCTAAGTTAATTTTTTTTTAATTTAGTTTATGTTTTATTTATATTTTGATTTAGTTTAGGTTTTAGATTTTTTGGGTTTATTTTATTTTTAGTTTATTTTATTTATTTTAGAGTTTAAGGGTTTAGGTTTTAGGGATTAGGTTTATATTTGTTTAATGTTTGGTTTTAGTTTATTTAGTGTTTAAGTTAGGTTAGTTTAGGTTAGTTTAGGGTTTTAGTGTTTAGGTTTATGGTCATGGTTTATTTAGGAGTAGGGTTTAGGGTTTAGGTTTAGGGTTTATTAGGGTTTAGGGTTTATTTTTATAGGTTTTATATGTTTATGGTTGTAGGTTTAAGTTTAGGGTTTAGGGTTTTATAGATTTGTTAGGATTTAGTTTCTTTTAGGTTTAGGGTTTTGAGGTTTATTTTATTTTATTTAGTTTATTTTATTTATTTTATGTTTATTTATTTTAGTTTAGGTTTTTATTTAGTTTTAGGTTTAGGATTGTGTTTATTTTTTGTTAGTTTTATTTTTTATTTTATTTTAAGTTTAGGTTTTACTTTAGGTTTTAGGTTAGTTTAGGTTTTAGGTTTTAGTTTAGGTTTTAATTTATTTTTAGGTTTATGTTTTAGGTTTTATTTTAAGTTTATTTTAAGGTTTTTTTTTTAGTTTAGGCTTATGTTTATTTTTAGTTTGTTTATTTTATTTAGTTTAGGGTTTAGGTTTTGTTTATTTTTGGTTTAGGTTTGGGTATTATTTATTTTAGTTTAGTTTATGTTATTTAGATTTATATTTATTTTATTTTGTTTATTTATTTTAGGTTTATTTTATTTTTTTTAAGTTTAGGGTTTAGGTTGTATTTTAAATTAATTTTAAGTTTATTTTTTGGTTTAGGTTTTATGTAGTTATTATTTTATTTTATTTTAGGTTTATTTTATTTTTTATTTTGCATTTAATTTTTATTTTTTATTTAGGTTTTCTATTTTTTATTTATTTTATTTTTTCTAATTTATTTTGTGGTTTTATTATGTTATTTTAGTTTAGTTTTCATTTTTTATTTTGTTAGGTTTTGGTTTATGTTTAGGTTTAGGTTTTTTTTATTTGTTTTATTATTTTATTTTGGTTTTATGTTTTATTTCTTTATTTTATTTTAGGCTTTATTTAGTTTAGGTTTAGGTTTTAGCATTCTAGGGTTTTATTTAAGGTTTTGGGTTTAGGTTTTAGGGTTTATTTTAGGGTTTAAGGTTTGGGGTTTTTTATATTTTGTTTTTTTTATTTTTTTTAAATTAAGTAAACTCGTAGGGTTTAGGGTTTAGGGTTTATGGTTTTAAATTTAAGGTTTACGGTTTAGGGTTTACTGTTTAAGGGTTTTCTTTTTAAATTAAGTAAACTGATAGGTTTAGGTTTATTTAGTTTATTTATTTATTTTATTTTATTTTTTTATTTTATTAAATTTTGTTTATTTATTTTCGGTTTATTTAATTTTGTTTAGGTTTTATCTTAGTTTATTTTGGATTAAAATTTAGGTTTATGTTTAGTTTTAGTTTATTTATTTTATTCTTTAGGTTAAGGTTTTATTTCTTATTTTTTAGGTATATGTTTAGGTTTTATTTTATTTTTTTTTAGGTTTAGGTTTTAGGTTTTTTTTTTTTAGTTTAAGTTTAGGTTTTTTTTAGTTTATTTTATTTTATTTAGTTTATGGTTTAGATTTAGGTTTTATTTATTTTTAATTTATTTTAATTTAATTTTTTGTTTATTTTATTTTGTTTATTTTAGGTTTATGTTTTTTTTTTTAGTTTGGGGTCTAGGTTTTAATTTTTTTTTTATTTTTAGGTTTATTTTAGGTTTAGGTTTTTTTTATTTAGGTTTAGTTTTTTCTAATAGAGAACAAATTAAGATTCAATATTTCTTCTTTTATTTCATTAACCAAGTAGCACATTAAGTTTTCAGACACGCGTGATATAGATAAAAAATGAGCATGCATAGAGCAAATCAAAACCCATAACTTGAACCATCTCTATTGTAGATACAATTCCATAACTATTGGATCGACCATTCTTCAATTTCTCCAGTTCCAATCAGAACTACCTCTACCTCTCGAGTAGCGTGATCCACCACATATGATCTCTCCCTGGTGTGGCTTTAACCTCAATTGCTTCTCCGCCTCCATATCCACCCTTGCTCACTACAACCTCCATATCCACCACACCTCCGGATCCCCACCACCACTCGAAGCTTCACCTCTGTTGGTATGAGCCTCATGTTCAATCTAATCAACTTTGATGATAACAAGCAAATGCTTGATGTTCTAATGTATGTTTTATGTGTTTTAAATATATTAATTGCTAATTACATATCCAATATGTCTCATAATATGTTTGAGAAATTGCAAGAATAGAAGAATGAAAGATTGATCAAAATGGATAATGTGAAGCTCAAGATACAATATTTTAGGTTATATGCATTTATAACTATCTTAAAAATTCATATGAGTTCATTGACATGAATCAATTTTCTCACAAGTTAACATATTATTATTTTTATTTTAAATAATGATAATGAGGTTAATTTATATAAATCTTTGCCTAATTAACATTCAATTATATGTTTCATCCATAGCATTTGAATTGACAAAATAATAAATGATAATAAATTATTACTATTAAGTGTAATTAGTTTATATATTTAGTATAATTAAAAATTTAATTTTAAGATTATATGATAACTAACATATGTATGATTATACATAAATTATATCATAATATTTGAATGTCATATTTCAAAATTAACAAAAAATATGTGGAATGTGGTATTTTAGCCAAAGTAATCTTAAAATCAAGAAATTTATATCGATTTCATCTCCAAGATTCCTTGGATTTTTTTCTTTAATTTGATGGTTACATGATCACGTTTGATTAAAATTGAATTTAATATGACTTTTCAAACATTAGATGATTTTAATAATGATTATATTTTATATGCTTTGAATGTACTAAGAGCCATATTTGATTATTTTTGACTTGCCCATGTGAATAGCCAAATTTTGGTTATTTAAATTTAATATTTATTTAAAATAAATTATATTTTATTGAATATTAAATTATTATATGATAAATTGATCTTATAATAATATATATTTTGAAATAATTCAAGATGATCTTCTTGCTTATAAATACTCATTCTCTTCAAGAAAGCATTCCTCATTCAAATTCAAAATCCCTCTAGCAAATCTAAGAGAAAATTTCTTAGATTTTCCTTCCAAGTGTTCTCCAAACATTACAAGATCAAATCCTTGGTTTGGAAGCTTCAACATCTTCAACTAAGCAAGCTTTCTCAAATTACTTGAATTTGTTTTCTTGATCTTAATCCCTTTTTAGTTGTTCATACTATTTTACCATCTATTTATTCTTTCCAATTTATACTTTTTGGTGGATTAGTCTTTGGACATCAAAGTCTAAGTTTTTCACATCAAAGTTTCTTCAATCATTTTTTGTGAAAAGTCTTGTGATAGTTTGTAGGATTTATTTAAAGTTGTTGAAATTTTTATTTTCCTACAAATTTGTTTTGGTTTCTTGAAATATTTCTTCATTAGTCTAATTAGAAAGATCATTTATTCTTAAATCTATTTTAGAAGTTTATTTTAAGCATTTTAAATTAATTTATTGTGCTAAAATTATTTTCATACTTGTTAGATCTCTCTTTTTAATTAAAAAAAGCTTACTACTTAGATCTATCATATACTAATTTTATTTAAGTATTTTGTGAACATTTACATTAATTGAAAGCATCTTTTTGGTTAAAATAAAATAAATCATTCTTTGCTGAAATTTATTTTATTGTGCAAAAGAATATTGTGAATTTATTTTGAAATCATTTTTATATTAGTCTACAAATTATAATAACATAAACATCTTAGTAAGATCACTTTAAGATATTTATTTTATTATTTCTTATCAATATTAAGTGAGCATCTTATCTTGCCAAAATTTTAAGTTGTAAAGTAATCATTTATAAGTTGTGAGATCACTTTTTTTGAATTGGATAGGTTGGTATATTTGTGAGATATATTTTATCAAAATTTATTATTTTGTATTTTTCTTTTCATGCTGTAAAATTTATATTGGGGTTGTACTTACTTTGTAGGATATACATATTATTGTGGGGTTATACTGCCCCATTATAGGAGAGTACTATTTGTAAGCTATTTTGCATTTAGTGGATACCTAGCCGAGGGGTGGCTATGTGAATGGTGTTTTGGGGTTTGGCCAAACCACATAAAAATTGTGTGCCTATTATCTCTCTTTACTTTATTGTACTTTTATTTTTGCTACATTAAGAATTGTATTTTAAAATTTTTAATATCACCCAATTCACACCCCCCCCCTCTTGGGTGCTATACTGACTCACAATTGGTATCAAAGTCTAGGCTCTTTTATTGGCTTAACATCCAAAAGTAGCTCTTTTCACTATGGCATAAAGTTTCCAAAAGGTTCACTACTAGAGGGACAATCTACTCATAGACCTCGACTTTTAGATAGTGTACCATTTGATTATTAGAAAAATATAATTAGTACATTTTAAGAGGTCAAGATGAAGGCATGTGGTATATGTTGACACATCAATATCATACACCCACGGAAAGAAGTAAATGGCATTAAAGTAGAAAAACTTTTGAGGAATGGATTGTAGAAAGAGAACTTGATGAATTAAATGCTATGGCTTGTAATACTTTACATTGTGCTTTATTACCTAATGATTACATGAAAATTTCTATGTTAAGTACAAAAGAAATATGGGATAAACTCAATAAAACTTATGATGGAACTAGAAGTTAGAGATGCTAATATTAATAGACTTGTTCATGAATATGAGTTATTTCATATGTCTCCCTTAATCTATTTCTAATATATATACTAGATTCATGAAAGTAATTAACCCATTGCATTCTTTTGGAAAAACATTTAAGAATCAAGACTTAGTCTATAAGATTCTTAAATGTCTTCAAGAATGGGAACTAAAGTAATAGCTATTAGTGAAAAAGGATTTATCTACTTATCCACTTGATCAAATTTTGGGTTCTTTGATAGCACATGAATAGGTTATTGCTCAAAGGGATAAGATGGATAACAACCAAAGAGAAGGAGAAAGGAAAAGCCATTATATTACAAGTTGATGATAGTGATGAACATAACACCTTATTGGATGGTGATAGTGATGAGGTGGTCATTCTATCCAAAAGGCTTGGGAACTTGCTAAGGAAGAAGATTCAAAGGTATAAAATCTAAAAACTATAAATTTCAAACTAAGGAATTTCTTGGAGGTGAAGGGATCATTTGCTACCATTGTAAAAGCCAAGAAACATAACAAGTGATTGTCCAAACATTGTTGAATCAAAGAAGAAAGAGATTGATGTGGATAGAAGAAAAAATATGAAGGAGAAAAAGTACCACAAGAAGAAGAAGGCTTTATGGGACAATCCAAATTCAAATGAATCAAGTACTTGTTCATCCGACGAATAGGTCAACATATTTCTTATGGCAAATGGAGAATCTAACTTAGATTCTCAAGAGGTACGTAATGTTATATCTTATGATGAATTAGATAATGCTTTTAATAATTTAGTTATTTAATATAGAAAACTTAAAAAAAATACAAAACCTTAGAAAATGAAAATAAAAATTTAGATATGCATTTTTGTGATTTAAAAAATGTATGTGATAATTTAAAAAGTGAAAATATTTATTCCTTGTATGTAAACTTGAAAGAGAAAATATCTTATTAAAAGCAAGATTATTATGTTTGAAATCACAAGTTCATTATAATGCTTCATCAAGTAAAACATTTAATAAATATTATTTGCATCATACACATCCCACTCATATATCTTATAATTATTGTGCTAAGCCATTTGCAAACACTAATGTTTGGTGCAATAATTATATGATACAAAGGGAATATTTCATTTGATTGCTTTGCAAGTAAATTAGAAAACACTAAGAAATCATCTTATGTATCGGTACCAAAGTTACAAGCACTACACAAACCACACATGCAAGATATCTTGCTTAATTTAGAATGTGGACCCAAACATGTTTGGGTTCCAAAATAACATGTGATTTTATTTTGCAGGAATGCCTTCAAAGAAAAATCAAAGAAGGCATGTGGTACTTGGATAGTGGATGTTCAAGACATATGATAGGAGATAAAAGTAAATTCATAACTTTAGAATTACGTGATGGAGGATTTGTTACATATGGAGATAATGAAAAAGGAAAGCTCATTGGAATTGGTTATATTTGTAAGAATTCTATCACTTTAGATAAAGTTTTTCTTGTAGAAGGATTAAAACATAATTTAATTTCTATTAGTCAATTATGTGATAAAGGTTTGAATGTAGTATTTCATGCATCATATTGTATTATAAAAAATATTGAAAATGTTTTGTGACAAAGACATAAAAATATTTATGTCATTTATTTAGATAGCTTTCATTATGTGAATTTAAATTTACTTTATTTTAAAAGCACTCATGATGATATATGGTTATGGCAAAGGAGACTATGCCATATAAACATACACACACTTGATAAAATTGTTAAACTTGATTTAGTAGTTGAATTGCCTAAATTAAAATTTCATTTAAACTATGTTTGTGATGCATGTATTCATGGAAAGCATTCTAGAAGCTCATTTACAAGTAAAAATATTATTTCTACTTCAAGACCTCTAAAATTGCACATGGATTTATTTGGTCCAATTAGCACCACTAGCTTAGGTGGAAAAAATTATGGTTTTGTGATTATTGATGATTTCTCTAGATATATTTGGGTTTTGTTTGTAACTTGTAAGGATGATGCTTTTGTTGAGTTTAGGAAGTTTTCTAAATATATTCAAAGAGAGGCCTTTTGATTAATAAGGTTTAAACTGATCATTGTGGAAAATTTGAAAATAATATATTTGAGGATTATTGAGATTAACGTGGGATTAGACAAAATTTTTTTGCTCCTAGAACTCCCCAACAAAATGGAGTAGTAGAGATAAAAAGTAGAATATTAAATGAATTAAGTAGATCTATGCTTGATGAGTAGAAATTGCAAAAATATTTTTTTGGCAGAAGAAATAAATACTACATGTTATGTGATGAATAGGATCTATTTTAGACCAATTTTGAAGAAGACACCCTATGAATTATTTTTTTGAAAGAACCCTAAGATTGAACACTTTCAAGTATTTGGACATAAATGTTTTATTTTGAATAATGGAAAAGGGCATTTAGGTAAGTTTGATTACAAATCAGATGATAGTATTTTCTTAGGATACTCTCTTTCTAATAGATCTTATAGAGTTTTCAATAAAAGAAAATCATTTTTTTATTTATTTTCTTTTTTTGGTTTTATTTAGTTTAGGTTTAGATATTTAGCTTTTTTAGGGTTTAGGGTTTAGGGTTACTTTAGGGTTAGGTTTTTGGGTTTTAAGGTTTAGGGTTTGGGGTTTAGGTTTAGGGTTTAGGGTTTAGTGTTTATGGTTTGGGGTTTAGGATTTAGGATTTTATGTTTAGGTTTTAGGGTTAGGGTTTAGGGTTTATGGTTTAGAGTTTATAGTATTTTGGGCTTAGGGTTTTTTTTTAGGAGAACAAATTGACAAAAGATTTTTTTTCAATTTCATCAACCAAGTAACCCAAGATTTCTAAGACAAAGTGATGACATGGATCAAAAATGAGCATGCATATAGCAAAAAACCTAAATAATTAGAATCATCTCTAATATAAAGACATAGTTCCATAAGCGATGATCGGATTGGCCATTCTTGGTTCTCTAGTTCCCATAATTACCCCAACCTCTCAGTAGAGATCACGTTCATAACCCTAATCTCCTCCGCCATCTTTTTGGATCCATCATATCCACATCTATCCCTCACCACCCCCACATTTAACTCTCCTCTCACTCCATAACCACCCTTGCTCAGACCACCACCTCCATATCCACTAACACCTCTAGATCCCCACCACCATTAATCAGCCTCACCTTCACTTCCACTAGATCTAGGCTGAGAGTTGATGGTGATGTTCTTACCATTAAGGTTACGCCCATTCTTAGGGTTTAGGTTTAGGTTTTAAGGTTTAGGTTTATTTTTTAATTTATTTTGTTACTTTAGCTTTAGGTTTAGGATTTTGGGTTTAAGGTTTAGGGTTCAAGGTTAGGGTTTATTGTTTAGGGTTTAGGGTGTAGGTTTAGGGTTTAGGGTTTAGGGTTTAGGGTTTAGGATTTAGGATTTAGGGTTTAAGGTTTTTTTTAAATTAAGTAAACCGATAGGTTTAGGTTTATTAAGTATATTATGTTTTTTTATGTTATTTTACTTTTTTTAATTTATATTTAGGTTTACTTTTTATTTTTATTCAGTTTAGTTTATTTATTTTGGATTTTTTATTTTAGTATATTTTTTAGGTTTAGGTTTATTTTTTTGTTGAGTTTTATTTTTATTTTCTTTTTTAGGTTTATGTTTTACTTTTTATTTTTAGGTTTATGATTTGATTTTTATTTTATTTTTTAAAGGTTTAGGTTTTTGGTTTTTATTATAGGTTTATTTTTAAGTTTTAATTTTTAGTTTAGGTTTAGGTTTATTTTTAGTTTATTTTATTTTATTTAATTTAGGTTTTGGTTTAGGTTTTATTTATTTTAGTTTAGTTTATTTTATTTTAGGTTTAGGTTTATTTTATTTTTTTATTTTATATTTATTTTAGTTTTAGGGTTTTTTTAGTTTATGGTTTAGATTTTATTTTTATTTATTTTCAAGTTTATTTTATAGGTTTAGATATTTATTTAGTTCTTTTTTATTTTATTTTAGGTTTATTTTATTTTTATTTTACATTTAGTTTTTATTTTATTTAGGTTTTTTATTCTAAAGTTTATTCTATTTTTTAGTTTAGTTTAGGTTTTTAGTTTATTTCATTTTATTTTACATTTTATTTTCTTTCATTTTAATGTTTAGGTTTAGGTTTTACTTTATTTCATTTTATTATTTTATTTATGTTTAGCTTTTTTAATTATCTTATTTTAAGTTTTATTTAGTTTAGGTTTAGGTTTTATGTTTTGAAGGTTTAAGGTTGAGGGTTTAGTTTTAATTTAAGGTTTTAGGGTTTAGGGTTTATGGTTAGGGTTTAGGATTTAGAGTTTATCATTTAAGATTTTGTGGTTAAGCTTTAGAGTTTAGGGTTTTTAGATTTTAGGGTTTAAGATTTAGGGTTAGCTTAGGGTTTAGGGTTAGTTTAGTATTTAGGGTTTTGGGGTTTAGGGTTTAGTCCTAGAGGTTTTCAAGTAGGAGAGCTTATTTTAGTTCTAAGGAGGCTTGTTGCGAAGATGGGAGGCAAGTTTGAACCTCAGGAAGACCCTTTTCCATAGAAGGCTACCAAGAGGATCTTATCGACTTATTAATTATAAAGGCCAATGCTTCCAATTAATAGGATCTCTAAGAAAATATTATAAATCATGTTTGAAAATAATTATCATCAATGAAAATTCCATTTGAATTCAATCTCTTCAATCTTGAAAGTATTCTTGTTTGAACGCCATGATGTCCTTAGAGTAAGTGTAATGAACTGCGATGTCACCCTTCATCGACACAAAATAAATACAAACTACACACAAACATATAAAATAAACACATATCTTTATCTCGAGCTACTCTAAGTTGAGATAATGCCCCAACAACACTCACTCAATAGATGCTCTTGGTGGTGACGTGATACCTGTAGTTTGTCACTTGGTATTCTTATTTTAGAGGATGTAAGTCTGATATGCTTTCTGTCCATGCTTGGCCATTAGACATCGATGAGCGCCTTATTAGTTTGGTAGGCCTTATTGTGTGGCTGATAAGCTACCTCATATTGGCTTTATTTAAGAAGATGTGAGTATGCTACTCTTTATTCTTAGATTAGCCTTACTAATTGGGTTAAGTATATTTGAGTTTTAGGATAAGTCCCTAGAGACTCCTTCACTCTTATAGCTTCAAGTTTGGGTCAAATTCTTCTTTGGGGCTCCCAGCTTAGTAGTCACTCTAGGTCAAATAGCATATGTCTCAGATGATAGACTATCACGATGATCTTTGCTTGAAAATTGTAAGCTATAACTTTCTTTCTAGATTGATTATTGCACAAGCGGGCACCTTAGGTTGGTTGGTTCTCACTATCTGATGAATACCCCACTCATGCTAATAGGTACCTTAGGTTGGTTGGTTCTTGCATCTTAGGATACAACACTCATGGCGGATCTAAGTCTGCAGCTTTCTCTCGAGTTAGCCATCATACACTTATAGGTTTTTTTTTCTAGGGCTATGATAACTCCCAGAAACACCTCCCTATTAACACTATATTTGAATCACATCTTTTGCGACCCCATTTAGACACTACAGTTACTATTAGATTGGACAGTTCCCCTTTCTAGTAACCACCCTTTGGTTGCAAAATGTCTTGAGGATGTATTTTCCCTTGGTCGATATCGAGATAGGTCAAGGCGACATAGCCTTCTTAGTGTGGTCCCTTGCAGGGTCCATGCAAACATATAAACAAAGTATATATTCACTATGGATTAGGAGGACACCCAGTGGTACCTTTTCCCAGCGGACATCCTATCTTTAGGGTGTATGCAAAACTCCCTATAAAATTGCACATTACTCTTGAGTTCATATAAGTCCCTAGGGACATTCACTCAGTAATCTCCCCTTAGTCGGGTTCTATTTGTTGAGCTACCAACAAGTCACCCCAGCGGTTGTTCCTTGCTTAAGAAGATGTAAGTCTACTATGCTTTTTCCTAGCACAACCATTGCACACTGAAAGGCAACCCCTTAATTACTACGACAAGTAGACTATCCCTTTGGATTATAAATCTAAGATAGGACAAGTCGATATAGCCTCTTCTCGGTGGGTCCAACGCACATGGTCCATAAATTAAATCAATCAAATTTGATCAGCTCACATCCCTAGATATGCCTTCAATTCAAAATCAAACTAAACCAAACAAACCATATCAAATCATGTGAAATTAAGATAAAATTAATCGACTACTTTTGAGTAGACATAAGTCCCCAATGACATTCACTTTCATGGTAGCCTAGGTGGTTTGATTTGTTGTGCATCCAACAAGTCACCCCTGGTTGTTCCTCACTTTAGATGATGTAAGTCTACTATGCCTTCTTTAGCACAAGCTTTTCGAAAAATCCCCTTAGTTTGGCTAGCTCTACCTGCATTAGGTAGACTATCCCTTTGGATTTGAAAACGAGGTAGGTCATAATATAGCCCCTTGAGTGGTTCCATCACACAGCATAGGTCCATAACGATCTAATTTTCCTAGTGGGTTAAATCACACCCTTCTCCTTAGTGGAGCCCCAAATCATATATAAACAAGTCAAGCAAACAAATCAAATTCAAAATCAACCTCCTTAGTGGAACCAAATTAAAGCAACTCCCTCAATAGAGTCTAAATCAATAAAATCCAAGCAAACTCTTATCCCCAATAGATACATTCCCAAACAAATCAAATCAAATCAATCCCAATCCCAGATAGCCCAGCTCACTAGTGGAAGATTCATATACGATCCTCAAACTCAAACCCATATCTCTAGCGATGTGCCTCCACATTAGTTAAAACAAAATTAATTAAAGTCAATTTGATCTTAACTCATGGTAAATTATATATTCTTATCCCAAGCAGATCTTCTTTCTAGAAATCATATAGTCAAATTAAATTCAAACCATATCTCCGGTAGATTTTCTTCTTCTATGGGCTCGACATAGACCCTCATATGTCATGTCCATGTGTGATCCCCTAGCGGATCTCCCTCCATGTCCTTGACATGGAATTCTCATCAAATCTTATTTCTTCTCTTATGAAAATTTATACTTCAACCAAAACTAACAAGGTATTCATTTATATTACATCATCTTAACATTGTAATCAACATTTTATGATTTGTGATGGTGCAAGCTCAAACTAACTATACAATATCATGCTAAACATATTATAGTGTGAATTAACACACTATATTATATTATAATATATGATGTTATATTATAATTTGCTATAATATAAAATATTATCTAACATTACACCTCATTAAAATCACTTAAAGGAACAAATAACAAAATTTATCAAAATCTGAATAATGTTCACTTTGGATGTAAAATTATTTATTTTCTATTAGAAATGGACCAAAATAGCATAATTTTGGTGTTGCTTCTTGTGTGCTGTGAATTTGGCAAAATTCTTCCATCTCAACCTACAAATTAACATTTTTATTAGTTTTGACCCAATGTATTATAACAAAAGTAAAACATACTAAAATGTACAATAACATTTACTAACACACCACCACATTCATATATATGTGAAGGTATATTGTTATGTACATTATATTTTAATATGCTTTCATATAATATATTATCTTACATTACACCTTAAAATGAAAAACTTTTAGCAAAAATTATAAAATTTGGTTGAAAAATGAACATTTATTTTGGATGTAAAATTCCATTCTTTTGATTAAATAACACACCATAGCACACCCCGATATTCTCTAAAGCTTACCTTAAATTTGGCCAAATCCCATCATCCCAACCTATAAATTAGCATTTTTATGAATTATACCAACACAAACTCTACTACATCATACTATAACAGACTAAAATTTGCTAAACAATAAGTATTAATAGACAATACTATGCTATAATGCATGATGCTACACTATGTTTTGGCATCCTATATGATAATACACTATAACATATTATATTATATTATATTGCATATCACATCACAAGGGAATTCTTATGATTAAAATCATAAAATTAATCTAAATAATAAAAACTATATGTTTTAGTTGTATCACTTACATATTTTAAATTGAAATAATATATTATGATGCCATGCTCTACTATTATGAATATGGCCAAATTCCACCATTTTAAAGTATAAATCAACATTTTTATAAATAATGCTAGTGCAAACTCGATTGCATGATTATAAAATACTAAAGAATTTAAATTATGTAGAACAATATATTATGATATATGATGTTATACTATGCTACAACATATAATATTTATTTTGAACATAAAATCTTACTTTTTAGACTACAAGTGGCATAGCACACCTTTGGTACTAAAACTAATTCCCACTTCAAATTTAATAAATTTCATCATCTAATTTGTTAAATCAAAATTTTTATGATTTAAATTAATATAGTATAGGGCATAATTCCATAATATACTAGAACATTTCAAAACATCTTATAACATCCAAAATCACATTAGTACATGCTCAAATATATGATGCAACATTATACTATAATATATGTTATTATAAAATGATTTAGGGTTAGGGTTTATGGTATTCAAATCTCTAATAGTCAAGGTTAGGGTTTATGTTATAATAATATAATTTATTTTCTTAGGTTTAGGTTTTAGGTTTTATTTTAGGTTTTTTTATAGTTTAGGTTTAGGTTTATTTTAGTTTATTTTATTTTATTTAGTTTAGGGTTTAGGTTTAATTTATTTTAGGTTTAGGTTTAGGTTTTATTTATTTTAGTTTAGGTTTAGGTTTATTTTATTTTATTTATTTTAGGTTTAGGTTTTTTTTTAGTTTAGGGTTTAGGTTTTATTTTTATTTATTTTTAGGTTTATTTTAGGTTTTATTTTATTTTATTTTATTTTATGTTTAGGTATTTAATTTTTAGGTTTATTTTATTTTTTTGTTTAGTTTAGGGTTTTATTTATTTGATTTTAGTTTATTTTTTTTTAGATTTAAGATTTGGTTTAAGTTTTGGTTTAGGTTTAGGTTTTAGTTTAGTTTTTAATTTAATTTTATTTAATTTTATATAGGTTTAGGTTTTTATTTAATTTATTTTAGATTTTATTTGTTTAGTTTTAGGTTATAAGGTTTTTAGGGTTTGGGGTCTAGTTTAGGGTTTAGGGTTTGGGGTTTAGGGCTTAGGTTTAGGGTTGTAGGTTTTAGGGTTTAGGGTTTAGGGTTTAGGGTTTAGGGTTTAGGATTTTAGGTTATAGGGTTTAGGGTTTAGGTTTAGCTTAGTGTTTAAAGTTTAGGGTTTAAGAGTTTAGGGTTTAGGGTTTTGGGTTTATAGTTTGGGTTTAGAGTATAGGTTTAGGTTGTATGTTTGGGGTTTAGGGATTAGGGTTTATGGTTTAGGATTAGGGTTTTATGGTTTAAAGGTTAGGTTTAGGGTTTATAATTTAGGGTTTCGGGTTTTAGGGTTTAGGGTTTAGGGTTAGTTTTATGGTTTAGCATTTAGGGTTAGGGTTAATTTTTTTAAAAAATTAAGTAACCAATAGGTTTATGTTTATTTAGTTTATCTTTTATTTATTTTAAATTATTTTATTTTTATTTAGGTTTTTATTTAGTTTTTATTTTATTTTATTATCAGTTTTTTATTAATGTTTTGTTTTTTTATTTAGGTTTTTAATTTTTTAGTTTAATTTAGGGTTTTATTTATTTTAAGGCTTTAGGTTTTGGGTTAGTTTTACGGTTTATGGTTTAGGGTTGTAGGTTTGGGGTTATAGGATTAGGGTTTAGGGGGTTTTTTTTTAAATTAAGAAAACCCATAGTTTAAGGTTTATTTAGTTAATTTTTATTTTTTTTAGTTTATTTTACTTTTTATTTTTATTTAGGTTTATCTTTTATTTTTATTTAGTTTATTTTATTTATTTTAAGTTTATTTATTTTAGTTTAGGTTTCTTAATTTTGTTTAGCTTTTAGGTTTAGGTTTAGGTTTATGCCTATTTTATAGTTTAGTTTTGCTTTTATTTCAACTTTTAGGTATATATATATATTTTTTTCAGGTTTAAGTTTAGGTTTTTTTTTTATTTTTGTAGGTTTAAGTTATAGGTATTTACTTTAGGTTTATTTTTAGGTATAATTTTTTAGTTTAGGTTTAGGTTTATTTTTAGTTTATTTTATTTTATTTAGTTTAGGGTTTAGGTTTAGTTTATTTTAGGCATACATTTAGGTTTTATTTATTTTAGTTTATTTTATTTTAGATTAAGTTTAGGTCTATTTTATTATGTTTATTTTAGGTTCATGTTTTTTTAGTTTATGGTTTAAATTTTTTTTTTAAGTTTATTTTTTAGGTTTAAGTTTTTATTTAGTTTTTATTTATTTAGGTTTTTAATTTTTAGGTTTATTTTATTTTTCTAGTTTAATTAAAGTTTTTATTTATTTTAGTTTAGTTTTATTTTTTTATATTATTTTAATTTTAGATTTAGGTTTAGGTTTAGGTTTAGGTTTTAGTTTAGGTTTTTATTTTATTTTTTTATTTTATTTTATTTATGTTTAAAAATTTTTATTTATTTTATTTTTACATTTTATTTACTTTAGGTTTAGCTTTTTAGGTTTTTAAGGTTTTAGGTTTAGGGTTTTGGGTTTTAAGTTTGGGGTTTATGGTTAAGGATTTAGGGCTTAGGGTTTATAGTTTAGGGTTTACCATTTAGGATTTAGGATTTAGGGTTTCAGGGTTTAGGATTTAAGGTTTAGGGTTCAGTTTTTTTAAATTTTTTAACTTTTTTTAAAATTAAGTAAACTAGTAGGTTTATGTTTATTTAGTTTATTTTTTTATTTATTTAATTTATTTAAATTTTATTTATGTTTATTTTATTTTATTTTTACTTAATTTTTTATTTTTTATATTTTAGGTTTATTTTATTTTATTTTTTTTATTTTAGGTTTATTTTATTTTCATTTTAAGTTTAGTTTTAATTTTTTTAATGCTTTTTATTTTTTAGTTTAGTTCAACTTTTTATTTAATTATTTTAGTTTAGTTCTTATTTTTATTTTAGTTTCTTTTTTTTTTATGTTTAGTTTTAGTTTATGTTTTTATTTTATCTTATTTATTTTGGTTTATGTTTTTTTATTTATTTTATTTTTTAGTTTTATTTAGTTTAGGTTTAGGTTTTTAGCTCTTTAGGGTTTTGGGTTTAGGGTTTAGGGTTTGGTGCTTAGGGTTTAGGGTTTAGGGTTTAGATTTTAGGGTTTAGGGTATTAGGTTTAAGGTTTAGGGTTTAGGGTTCAGGGTTTAGGGTTTAGGATTTTAGGGTTTTGGGTTTTGGGTTTAGGATTTAGGGTTTAGGGTTTAGGGTTATAGGTTTAGGGTTTTGGGTTTAGGGTTAGGGTTTTTTTAAAATTTTTTTAAAATTTTTAATTTAGGATTTAGGGTTTAGGGTTTAGGGTTTAGGGTTGTAGGTTTAGGGGTTTTTTTAAAAAAAATTAAGAAAATCAGTAGGTTTAGTTTTATTTGGTTTGTTTAGTTTATTTTTTATTAATTTTAGTTTATTTTTTTATTTAAGTTTATTTTTTATTTTTATTTTGTTTAGTTTATTGATTTTAGTTTATTAATTTTCATTAAGTTTTTTATTTTAGTTTATTTTTAAGATTTAGGTTTAGGTTTATTTATAATTTTTAGTTTAGTTTTATTTTTTTATTTTTTTTATTTTTTTAAGTTTAAGTTTTATTTTCTATTTTTAGGTTTAGGTTTTATTTTATTTTTTTATGTTTTGGTTTTAGGTTTTTATTTTATGTTTATTTTTAAGATTTATTTTTTAGTTTAAGTTTAGGTTTATTTTTAGTTTATTTTAGGTTTAGGTTTATGTTTAGGTTTTATTTATTTTTTAGTATATTTTATTTTAATTTAGGTTTAGGTTTATTTTATTTTTATTTTATGTTTAGCTTTTTTTAGTTAGGGTTTATGTTTAATTTTTTATTTATTTTTATGTTTTATTTTTTGGTTTATTGTTTAGGTTTAGATTTTTGTTTAATTTTTATTTTATTTTATTTTAGGTTTAGTGTTTACTTTATCTTATTTTTTTAATTTTTTTTGTTTAGTTTAGTTTTTATTTATTTTATTTTAGTTTAGTTTTTATTTTATATTTTATTTTCTATTTAGGTTTAGGTTTTGGTTTTGGTTTTGGTTTAAGTTTTAGTTTATGTTCTTATTTTATTTTATTTTTTCTTTAGGTTTATTTATTAATTTTATTTTTAGGTTTTATTTAGTTTAGGTTTAGGTTTTTAGCTTTTTAGGGTTTAGGGTTGAAGGTTTAGGGTTTATGGTTAGTTTAGGGTTTAGTGTTTAGGGTTTGGGATTTAGGTTTTAGGGTTTAGGGTTTAGAGGTTAGAGGTTAGGGTTTAGGGTTTTGGGTTTCAGAGTTTTGGGTTTTGTGTTTAGGGTTTAGGGTTTAGAGTTTAGGGTTCTTAGGGTTGAGGGTTTAGGGTTTAGGTTTTGGTTTATGATTCAGGTTTTAGTTTAGGGTTTAGGCTATTTGTTTTTATTTTGTTAACAAAGAACAAATTCAGGTTCAACATTTATTCTTTTTTATTCCATCAACTAAGTAACACACCAAGTTTTCTAAGACAAAAGTGACAACATAGTTTGAAAATTAGCACGCATAAAGCAAATCAGAAACCCTAGATAACCAGAACTGCCTCTACTATAAAGACACAGTTCCATAAGTAGCAGATCGGATCGGTCGTTATTCAGTTTCTCCTGTTCCTATCAAAACCACCTTGGCCTCTCGAATAGCGGGATCCACCATCATATCCCCAATCTCTCCCTCCGCCACCACCACGGTTGTAACCTCTATCGCTCCTTTGCTTTCATAACCACCATTGCTTGACCACCTTATATCCACCCGGCACCTAGATCCCCCACCACCATTATGATAACTGCTTCGCCTTCGCCTACACCACCAGATATATCCTGGTCAATGATGTTCTGCCATCAAGGTTCTTCTTAAGGTTTAGGTTTATTAGGTTTTAAGGTTTATGTTTTATTATTTATTTATTTTTAGGTTTAATTTTTAGGTTTAGGTTTAATTTTTAAGTTTAGGTTTTTATTTTATTTTATTTTAGGTTAATTTTATTTTTCTTTTACATTTAGTTTTTATTTTATTTAGGTTATTTATTCTTAAGTTTATTTTATTTTTTTGTTTAGTTTAGGTTTTTATTTATTTTATTTTAGTTTATTTTTGTTAGTTTATTTTATTTTATTTTTAGGTTTAGGTTTAGGTTTTAGTTTAGGTTTTATTTTATTTTATTTATTTATTTTATTTCGATTTAGGTTTTATTTATTTATTTTATTTTTTAAGTTTTATTTAGTTTAGGTTTAGGTTTATATGTTTTTAGTGTTTAGTGTTTAGGGTTTAGAGTTTAGGGTTTAGGGTTAGGGTTTTGGGTTTAGGGTTTAGTGTTTAGGCTTTAGGGTTTTAGGTTTTTAGGGTTTAGGGTTTAGGTTTTAGGGTTTAGGGTTAGCTTAGGGTGTAGGGTTAGTTTAGGTTTAGGGTTTAAGGTTTAAGGTTTATTAGGTTTAGGGTTTAGGGTTTAGGGTTTAAGATTGGTGTAGGGTTTAAGGTTTAGGGTTTTAGGGTTTAGGGGTTAGGGTTTAAGGTTTAGGGATTAGGGCTTGGGTTAGGGTTTAGGGTATAGGGTTTAGGGTTTTGGGTTTTGTTTAGAGTTTAGGGATTAGGTTTAGGGTTAGTGTTTAGTATAGGGTTTAGGTTTAGTTTAGGGTTCAGGTTTGGGGTAGTTTAGGGTTTTAGGTTTAGTTTAGGTTTAGGTTTAGAGTTTAGGGTTAGTTTAGGGTTTAGGGTTTAGGGTTTAGGGTTTTAGGGTTTAGGGTTTAGGGTTTAAGGTTAGGGTTAGGGTTAGGGTTTAGGGTTCAGGGTTTAGGGTTTTTTTTGGAAAAAGTTAAAATTTTATTACCATAAAAGGAAAAGATACAATGTTAAAATTTTATTAACACCAAAACCACCACATACATAACAAATAAAACTAAAACAAACACACAAAGGAAACCACCAACCACCGAAACCAAAATCCCAATTCAGAAGGATCAGCAAAGGTTTGGCGGACAACAAAAGGCTACGATAAATTGGCCAAGAAGAAAACAAAACCAAGAGAAAGGCATCCAACCAAGATTCATGGGACAACTAAAGTCCTCCCACCAAAGAAGCTAAGTAAAACATTGATAAGGCGACCCCCAGAGAATAACCCATCATTAGTGACCAACAAAGGAAAGATCCCCATCAGCCATGGAAAGAAGAAAAAAACTTGCAAAACACCACACAATGAAACAACCAACCAATCCGGCCATCCAACATAGCCTCCTAGCCAACCACCATAGTAGAAGAAAACCCAAGTCAATGTAAAGTCCAACAACTGCCATCAAGCTAAAATCACCCAAGACAGCCAAGAAAATAACAGCCACCAAAAAGCCCTCAACCAGCTAACCTAGAGCCACTGTAGCCAAGAGAGGAAGCCTAAAATAGGAAGAGGACAAAACCAGAAGAAATAAAATAGATTCAGCAAAATTGACCACCAAGCCACATTCAACAAGGCAGAGAAAGTAATAGCCAAACAAAAACCTCCACCATTCCAAAATGAGGCCAGTGCTAAACCACCAACTGTCCCCTAGATATGTCACCAACAGAAAAGGAAAAAATAGCCAAAACAACCAATTAGCCAACCAACCTAACCAGCCAACACTGCTAGTCAACCCAACCAGCCAACAAAACCACCAATTTAACCACCATGTAGGAGATAAAGGATCCCTTTGTCCTAAGCCATGGGAAGGGAAAGAAACCCAATGCTTCCCCATTAAGCAAAATTAAAAACTAGGAATTATTAAGAAAATTTCTAATAAAATAAATAAATTTATCAAAAGCCCAAATAAATTTAGAATATGGAAAATAAAGTCCTAAGAAATGTTATCAAAGGCTTAGGTAATATCTAATTTGAAAAGAATGTTGTGACCTCTATTCTTAGCATCAAGATCATGAATTAATTCTTTGGATAAAATATTATCATAAATAGATCTACCTCTAACAAAACTAGTTTGGTTGAGAGAGATAATTTTATTAAGTAAAGGACTAATCCTATTGGTTAGAATTCTGGGAATCAACTTATTGAAGAAGGTGCAAAGACTAATAGGTCTAAAATCACTCCAATAGTCCAGATTATCTTTTTTAGGTATGAGAATAATCGAAGTACTACAAAATATCAAGGAAAAGGATTACCATTAAAAAAAATCAACCATAGCCTCAATCAAATCATTTTGAATGATAAACCAACACTTTTGAAAATTTTGAGTAGTGAAACCCTCCATACTAGTAATAGAATATATATTCATGCTATTAAGCACATTAGGCATATGGTAAGCAAATTATTAACATCATTAATAATAGAAAGAATCAAAAATAAATTTCGAAATAGCTTCATAAGAACAACTCTTATTAAGCATATATCTAAAGTAATTAATTACTAATTCCTTAATATCATTATTCTTCGTAATCCAAACACCATTATCATCTTTAATTTTTTGAATATTATTCAAAGCTCTATTTTTATTAACTAAAGCATGGAAATACCTAGTATTCTTATCACCATCCACAATATGCTTACTAGTAGCTTTTTGGCACAAGTAAGTCTCTTCCATATTTTGGAGTTAACAAGTTTGTCTTTTGCCTCAGTCAAGTCACAAACTAATTTTTCCATATATTTAATATTAGAAAAAAAGTTTTTAAATTAATGCTTGTTCCACCAACCCAAATATTATTGAAGTCTTTAAAGTTTAAACCAAAGTCTATTAATCCCCACAATCAAATTATCAGGATGTAAATGGGCTTTCCAATTATTAGCCACAACATCAAAAAAAATTAATATCTTTGAATCCACATGTCACGAAATCTAAAGGAGAGGATTTATGTATCTATTAGAATTATCTTTAATAGAAACAAGAAGAAGAGCATAATTAGACACGATTCTACTTAAATGATCAACATAAGTAATAGGACATTAAGTAATCATTGAGTATTAAAAAGAATCTGGTCCAACCTTTATCGAAGTCTAGAGTTTTGCCAAGTATCCTTAAAATCAATATCAATCAAATTAAAATTAACGATCATATTTAGAAAATCTTCCATGGAATGAATATTGGAAGATCGCCACCACTCATTAGAAGAAAATAAAATAGTTTTGAAATCACCATGCACAAACCAAAGTTTGTTGATCGGTAGCAAAATTCCTTAAATTATCCCAAAGATGATTTCTACTAGATCTATAAGAAGATGCATAAACAAAAGAGCCCAAAACACAATAGTCAACACAAGAGATTTAGGCATTGGTAACTTGTTGAAAATCATCAATAATAGAAACCTTAATGAAATTATTCCTAAAACACCAAATCTTATTACTAACATTAGAGAAAATTTTATTGGATTCTAGAAACATGGTTAATTTTATTAGCATGAATAAGAGGATCTAGAATAATAAGTAAATAAATATTATGAATGTGACAAAGATTTCTAATATGATTACGAACTGAGAGGGTACTAATTCCTCTAATATTCCAAACAAGAAATTTAAACATAAGTAAAATAAAATGGGGTTAAGCAAAGTTTAATTAAGAGAGGAGTGATAGGCTGCAGTAGATCTAGTGATTTTGGATAATTTTGGAGAGTATTTTACACTCTTTTCCTTTTTAGCATGATAAGTTTAAAAACCATTTTACCCCCTAGAGTCATCATCCGAGCAAGATTTAGTAACATTGATCATAAATTTAATAGAATTCTCCAAGTGTTTGGAGGGAGTTCACCCTCTTCCAAATCCATATTAAGTTGAAAAGTAGGATTAACATGAATATTAAGATTATAAATAAGAGGCGGTGACAATTAGAACCATTTAAAGCACAAGTAGTTAAATCGGATCAAAAAATTTTCAACATGCTACATCATTTAAATCCTCATTAAAAGCTTCATTTTCATCAATCAAACTAGACATATATGCAAATAGAATAGAGGAAACATAATAATTTTCCAATAACTTTGAAAATTTATTATTCTCTGCATTAGAAATATTCAAATTCAAAGAAGGAAAAAAAGGTAAATCATCCTACACATTTTGAAAATCAGTCGAATCTATATTAATAGTAGGAGTCAAAACTTTTGAGATTAACCTCGATATCCAAGAAATCAACCTCAATAATAGCCTTAATACCATTCTTAAGATCTGAGGTAGATTTTGAACATAAGTAGGGATTGGCCTATGGGTAGGAACAACATTCTCTTTAGGAGGATTTCATTTTTTTTTAAGTGGCAATGGAGAATAAAACATTTTTAATTGTCTTGACCGTGAATTTTATAGTGGGAAAAAAACTTGAAGGTTCTCCAATTCAAGCTTTTGCAAATACCTATTTTTTTAGATCCAATCCAAACTTCCTTGGGGTATTTTTAGTTATTCCTAATTCCACGAGGATCTGAGCCATAGAAGGGTGATCGCTCACTTGAGTTTGAGTTGCGGACCAAAATAGCTCAGACAAAAAAGCACATGATGGGTAACAAAATGAATCGCATATTAGGAAGAGATAACCACCGGGATAATAGGAGATTCCTCCTTAATGTCAAAAAGAGGTGACCACTTCAACAGCGCATTTGACAATTAAAGATGAAATAAGAATGACACAAAAAATATGTGAATAATCTAGATCATTAGAAAGTTATATCAGGATATGCCAAGGGTCAATAAGACCATTCGAGAAAGCACTCATAAAATTGAGATTAAGGAAGCAGGATCTTATCCAAATTTGGATAACACAAAGCAAATTTATCGATAAGAGAAAATTCAAAAGGTTTTCCAACTTTTCAACATCCACATCGAGCACATTTTGACGAAGAACCTCTAAAACACATTAAAATGAGATTAACGAATTAATGAGGGATAAGTCTTACCATAGAGTGCTTCCTTTAAAGATCTAGTAGAAGCGGCATTAGAGCCCCAAAATGTCAGATGCCCTAGCTGAAGCATCCATAATTTGAGGTGGAGCCCAAGGAATAGATCTCATCAAACCATAGTCAATGATGCATCATGCAAATGGCTTGTCATTCAACAACCAAGGCCAAAGCCCCAAAATCCCTAGTCGAGGATGCACCAAAGAGGATTCAAAATCTCAAAGAGAGAGTGCTGAGGGAGGGTAGAGGGTTTATGTTTAGGGTTTGGGGTTTAGGGTTTATGGTTTTAGGGTTTATGGTTTAGGGTTTAGGGTTTAGGTTTAGGTTTAGGGTTTAGGGTTTAGGGTTTAGGTTTATGGTTTAGGGTTTAGGATTTAGGGTTTAGGGTTAAGGTTTTAGGGTTTAGGGTTTAGGGTTGTAGATCTAGGGTAGGGTTTTATTTTAGTTTATTTTTTAAGGTTTAATTTAAGGTTTACTTATTTATTTTTTAATTAAGTAAAATGGTAGGTTTTTGTTTAATTTATTTTTTATTTATTTTAGTTTATTTTAATTTTTATTTAGATTTAGGTTTATTTTATTTTTAATTTAGTTTAATTTATTTATTTTAGGTTTATTTATTTTAGGGTTATTTTTTAGTTTAATTTTATTTTTTTTTATTTTTTTGGTTTAGGTTTTATTTTTACTTTTAGGTTTAGGTTTAAGTTTTATTTATTTATTTTTAGGTTTAGGTTTTATGTTTTTATTTTAGGTTTATTTATAGGTTTTATTTTTTAGTATAGGTTTAGGTTTATTTTTAGTTTATTTTATTTTATTTAGTTTAGGTTTAGGTTTAGGTTTTATTTATTTTATTTTTGGTTTGGGTTTATTTTATTTTTTAATTTTTGTTTGGGTTTTCTTTAGTTTAGGGTTTAGGTTTTAATTTTTATTAATTTTTTGGTTTATTATTTATGTTTAAGTTTTTTTTAGTTTTTATTTTATTATATTTTAAGTTTATTTTATTTTTATTTTAGGTTTATTTTTTATTTATTTAGGTTTTAAATTTTTTAGTTTTGTTTAGGTTTTATTTATTTTATTTTAGTTTGGTTTTTATTTTTTATTTCATTTTCAATTTAATTTTAGGTTTAGGTTTAGGTTTTAGTTTATGTTTTACTTTTATTTTAATTTGGTTTAGGTTTTGTTTAGGTTTAGGTTTTTAGCTTTTTAGGGTTTAGGGTTTGAGTTTATGGTTTTGGTCTTAGAGTTTATGGTTTAGAGTTTTAGGGTTTGGGGTTTAGGGTTTAGGGTTTAGTGTTTTTAGGGTTTAGGGTTTAAGGTTTAAAGCTTAGGGTTTAGGTTTTAAGTTCATGGTTTAAGGTTTTTGGTTTTTTTTATAGAAAATAATTTTAGATTTAACATTTCTTTTTTTAAATTTCATCAACTAAGTAACACTCCATGTTTTTTAAGAAAAAAGCGAAGATATAGGTAAAAAATTGAGAACACATAGAGTAAATCAAAAACCTTAGGTAACTAGAACCATCTCTCTAAAAGACAATTCCATAAGTGGTCAATTGTCCAATCTTGATTTCTCCATTTCCCATTAGAACCACCCTTGCCTTAGTGGCGGATCCTCTATCATACCCCGATCTTTCCCTCCACCACCACCATGGATGTAACATTTGTCACTCCTCTCCATAACCACCATTGCTCCACCATCTATACCCACAGACCTTATCCCAACAAAACCGCAATAACATCACGTCACGCTGCCTCCACCAGATATAGCAGCTGGTTGATGGTGATGTTCCTACCATCAAGGTTCTGCCCATTCTTAAGGTATAGGTTTAGGTTAAGGTTTATTAAGTTTTAGGGTATAGGTTTATTTTTTAATTTATTTTGTTGCTTTAGGTTTAGGTTTAAGGTTTGGGGTTCAGGGTTTAAAGTTTAGGGTTTAGGGTTTAGGGATTAGTATTAGTTTTTAGGGTTTAGGGTTTAGGTTTTTTAGGATTTAGGGTTTTTTAGGGTTTAAGGTTTAGGGGTTTGGGTTTAGGGTTGTAGGTTTAGGGTTTAGGGTTTAGGGTTTAGGATTCTGGGCTTATGTTTTTTTGAAAAAATTATGTAAATTAGTAGGTCTAGGTTTATTTAGTTTATTTTGTATTTATTTCAGTTTATTTTATTTTTTATTTTTTATTTTTATTTAGTTTAGTTTATTAATTTTAGGTTTATTTAGTATTTTATTTCAATATATTTTTTAGGTTTAGTTTTAGGTTTAGGTTTATTTTTTAACTAAGTTTTATTTTTATTATTATTTTTTTGGTTTAGGTTTTATTTTTTATTTTTAGGTTCAAGTTTAGGTTTTTATTTTATTTTTGTAGGTTTAGGTATTAGGATTATTTTTAGGTTTTATTTTTTAGTTTAGGTTTAGGTTTAATTTTGATTTATTTTATTTTATTTTATTTAGTTTTAGGTTTAGGTTTAGTTTATTTTAGGATTAGGTTTAGGTTTTATTTATTTTTGTTTAGGTTTAAGTTTATTTTATTTTATTTATTTTGTTTTTATTTTAGGTTTATGTTAAATTTTTATTTATTTTTAGGTTTTATTTTAAGGTTTATTTTAGTTTAGGGCTTAGGGTTTAGGGATTAGGGTTTAGGGTTTTGGGTTTAGGGTTAGTTATTTGGTTTAGGGTTTAGGGTTTAGGGTTTATGATTTAGGGTTTAGGGTTTATGGTTTTGGTTTTAGGGTCTTTTTTTAAGTAAACTCATTAGTTTAGGTTTATTTAGTTTATTTTTTATTTATTTGAGTTTATTTTAATTTAAATTTTATTTAGGTATATTTATTTCTATTTAGTTTAGTTTATTTTTTTAGGTTTATTTTTTTCAATTTAGGTTTTTTATTTTAGTTTATTTTTTAAGTTTAGGTTTATTTTTAGTTGAGTTTTATTTTTATTTTATTTTTTAGGTTTAGCTTTTCTTTTTTATTTTTAGATTTAGGTTTAGGTTTTATTTTATTTTTTAGGTTCAGTTTTTTTTTTTTATTTTAGGTTTATTTGTAGGTTTAATTTTTAGTTTAGGTTTACGTTTATTTTTAGTTTATTATATTTTATTTAGATTAGGTTTTGGTTTAGGTTTAGTTTATTTTCAGTTTTAGGTTTAGGTTTTATATTTTTTTGTTTGGTTTATTTTAATTTAGGTTTTGGTTTATTTTATTTTGTTTATTATATTTTTATTTTAGCTTTAGGTTTTATGTTTTATTTTTTATTTATTTTTAGGTTTATTTTTAAGGTTTAAGTTTTTACTTAGTTTTTATTTTATTATATTTTAGGTTTATTTTATTCTTATTTTACATTTAATTTTTTATTTTATGAAGGTTTTATTCTTAGGTTTATTTTATATTTTAGTTTAATTTAGGTTTTTAATTATTTTATTTTAGTTCACTTTTTTTTATTATATTTTTAGGTTTAGGTTTAGGTTTTAGTTTAGGTTTTCATTTTACTTTTTATTTTATTTTATTTAGGTTTAGGTTATTTTATTTATTTTATTATTAGGATTTATTTAGTTTAGGTTTAGGTTTTTAGGTTATTAGGGTTTAGGATTTAGGATTTAGGGTTTAGGGTTTATGGTTTAGGGTTTTAGGGTTTAGGGTTTTAGGGTTTAGGGTCTAAGGATAGGGTTTAGGATTTAGGATTTAGGGTTTAGTGTTTAGGCTTTAGGGTTTAGGGTTTTGAGAGTTTAAGGTTTAAGGTTTAGGATTTCGGGTTTATGGCTTTTTTTTAAATTAAGTAAATCAATAGGTTTAGGTTTATTTAGTTTATTTTTTATCAATTTTAGTTTATTTTTTTATTTTGGTTTATTTTTTATTTTATTTTATTTAATTTATTTATTTATTTATTTTCATTTAGGCTTTTTTATTTTAGTTTATTTTAGGTTAGGTTTAGGTTTAAGTTTACTTTTTAGTTGAGTTTTATTTTTATTTTATTTTTCAGGTTAGGTTTTATTGTTATTTTTAGATCAGGTTTAGGTTTTTATTTTGTTTTTTTTAGGTTTAGGTTTTAGGTTTTTATTTTGTGTTTATTTTTATGTTTTATTTTTTAGTTTAGGTTTAGGTTTATTTTTAGTTTATTTTATTTTTTTTAGTTTAGGTTTAAGTTTAGGTTTACTTTATTATAGGATTAGGTTTAGGTTTCATTTTTTTTAGTTTAGTTAATTTTTGTTTAGATTTAGGTTTATTTTATTTTGTTAATTTTATTTTTATTTTAGGTTGAGGTTTTTTTTAGTTTAGGGTTTAGGTTTTAATTTTTATTTATTTTTAGGTTATATTTTAAGGTTTTTTTTAGGTCTAGGTTTTTATTTAGTTTATATTTGATTTTATTTTAGGGTTATTTTATTTTTATTTTACGCTTAGTTTTTATTTTATTATGATTTTTTATACTTAAGTTTATTTTATTTTTTAGTTTAGTTTAGGTTTTTATTTATTTTATTTTAGTTTTTAATTAGTTTATTTTATTTTATTTTTTGGTTTAGGTTTAGGTTTTAGATTAGCTTATTATTTTATTTAGGTTTAGGTTTTTTTAATTTTATTTTTTTTGGTTTTATTTAGTTTAGGTTAACACTGATGATGTAAAGGATTCATGTCATGATTATTTTGACATATTTTATCTTTGTCGACTACCTAGCAACCCTCCACTTTTGCATCGGACTTGGGAGGCAATGGTAGTAGAATTCAAGTTGGATGGTTGAAGTGGAGGAATGCATCGGCCTATTATGTGATAGAAAAGTTCCACTTAAACTTAAGGAAAATTTTATAAGATGGTGGTAAGACCGATGACTTATGGTGCAGAATGTTGGCCAATAAAGAGAAGCATAAGACTAAGTTAAGTGTTATAGAGATGAGGATGCTCAGGTGGATGAGTGGCTTTACTCTTAGAGATAGAATGCAAAATGAGTATGTTCAGGAAAAATTTGGAGTAGCTCAATGGTAGATAAGATTAGGGAGAGTCACCTTAGATGGTTTGGCCACATAAAGCGTTGATGACAGGAGAGTAGATGCATTAGATTTGCCTTATGTTAAGAAAGGTAGAGGTAGACCTAAAATACTTGGTTAAGATGTATAAAAATGATCTTAATACTTGAATTAAATGAGAATTTAACACATAATAGGACAAATGGAGATGAAGGATTCATGTAGGTGACCCCACTAGTGGGATTAAAATTGTTATTATTTTCTTCTTATTTCTATTTAGTTTAGGTTTAGGTTTTTAGGGTTTAAGGTTTAGGGTTTAGGGCAGGGTTTAGAGTTTAGGGATTTAGGGTTTAGGGTTTAAGGTTAGGGTTTAGGGTTTAGGGTTTAATGTTTAGGCTTTAGGGTTTATGGTTTTCAAGGTTTAGGGATTAGGGTTTAGTGTTTTGGGTTTAGGGTTTAGCCTTTATGGTTTAGCTTTTTTATGATTTAGGGTTTTGGGTTTAGGGTTTAGGCTTTAATAGTTTAAGGTTTTGGTTTTAGGCTTTAGAGTTTGGGTTTGAGTTAAGGGTTTAGGGTTTATGGTTTCGGGGGGAACTTAGTTTAGGTTTTAGGGTTTAGGGTTTAGTGTTTATGGTTTAGGGTTTAGGGTTTTTTAGGGTTTAGGGTTTAGGGTTTAGGGTTTAGGATTTGGGGTTTAAGGCTTAGGGTGTAGGGTTGTAGGTTCTAGGGTTTAAAGTTTAGGGTTTAAAGTTTAGGGTTCAAAGTTTTTGGGTTTGAGGTTTAGGTTTTAGGGTTTAAGGTTTAGGGATTAGGGTTTGTTTAGTGTTTATTATTTAGGGTTTAAGGTTTTTTAGGGTTTAGGGTTTAAGGTTGTAAGTTTAGGGTTATAAGTTTACGTTTAGGGTTTAGGATTTATGGTTTAGCATTTAGGGTTTAGGTTTAAGGCTTTTTTTTAAATTAAGTAAACCAGTAGGTTTAGGTTCATTTAGTTTATTTAGTTTATTTTATTGTTTATTTGAGTTTATTTTTTGTATTTATTTAGGTTTAATTTTAATTTGTATTTAGTTTAGTTTATTTATTTTAAGTTTATTTATTTTAGTTCAGGTTTTTTATTTTAGTTTATTTTTTAGGTTTAGGTTTATTTTTTATTTAAGTTTTATTTTTATTTTATTATTTAAGTTTAGGTTTTATTTTATATTTTAGGTTTAGGTTTGGGTTTTTATTTTATTTTTTTAGGTTTATGTTTTAGGTTTTTATTTTTGAATTATTTTTTGGTTTTATTTTTTAGTTTAAGTTTAGGGTTATTTTTAATTTATTATATTTTGCATAATTTTGGTTTATGGTTTGGTTTAGTTTATTTTTGGTTTAAGTTTTTTTTTTACTTCAGGGTTTAGTTTTTATTTTATTTATTTATTTTAGGTGTTATTTTTAGGTTTATTTTATAGGTTACGGTTTCTATGTAGTTTTTATTCTATTTTATTTTAAGTTTATTTTATTCTTATTTTAGATTTAGTTTTTATTTTATTTATGTTGTTTGTTCTTAGGTTTATTTTCTTTTTTAGTTTAGTTTAGGTTTATATTTATTTTATTTTATTTTATTTTATTTTATTTTTATTTTTATGTTTAGGTTTAGGTTTTTATTTTTTATTTTTATTTATTTATTTTATTTAGGTTGAGGTTTTTTATTTATTTTATTATTAGGTTTTATTTAGTTTAGGTTTTTAGGGTTTATGGTTTAGGGTTTAGGGTTTAGGGTTCAGTGTTTTGGGTTTTGGGTTTTAGGGCTTTGAATTTTAGGGTTTATGGTTTAGGGTTTATGGTTAGGGTTTAGGGTTTAGGGTTTAGGGTTTAGTGTTTTGGATTTAGGGTTTAGGGTTTCAGGGTTTATGGTTTAAAGTTAATGGTTAGCTTAGGGTTTAGGGTTAGTTTAGGATTTAGGGTTGTAGGTTTAAGGTTAGTTTTAGGGTTTAGGATTTTTTTTTAAAATTAAGTAAACTAGTATGTTTAAATACATTTAGTTTATTTTTTATTTATGTTAGTATATTTTATATTTATTTAGGTTCATTTTTTATTTAATTTTTTTATTTTTATTTATATTTTTATTTTAGTTCATTTTAATTAGGTTTAGGTTTTTATATATATTATATTATTAGGATTTATTTTATTTAGGTTTAGGTTTTTAAGTTAATAGGGATTACGGTTTAGGGTTAGGGTTTAGGGTTTGGGGTTTGGGGTTTAGGGTTTAGGGTTTAGGGTTCTAGGTTTTAGGGTTTAGGGTTTAGGGTTTAGGGTTTAGATTTTAGGATTCAAGGTTTAGGTTTTAGGGTTTAGGGTTTAGGGTTTAGGGTTTTTAGGGTTTAGGGTTTAGGGTTTAGCATTTAGTGTTTTTGTTTTAAGTCTAGGGTTCAGGTTTTAGTTTAGGAATTAGGGTTTTTGGTTTTTTTTTAATAGAGAACAAATTCAGATTCAACATTTTTTCTTTTTGACACCAAATTTTTTAAGACACAAGCAACGAAATAGATAAAAAAGGAGTTCGCATAGAGCAAATCAAAAGCCTTGGTTAACTAGAACAATCTCTACTGTAAAGACACAGTTCCATATTCGAGTCGATCATCATTCTTGATTTCTCAGTTTCCATGAACCCCAGCTTCTCGAGTAGCATGATCCACCATCATATCTGATCTCTCCCCGCCACCACCATGTAACCTTGTTGCTTCTCTGCCTCATAACTAGCTTGCTACCACCAACAACTCTAGATCCCCATCCCACTGTGATGCTTACATTCCCACCAGATTTAGGCGAGCACGGTTGAGATGATGTTCCTCTTGTCAAGGTTCTTCCCATTTGGGTTTAGGTTTATTAGGTTTTAGGGTTTAGGTTTATTTTTTTAATTTATTTAGTTCCTTTAGGTTTAGGTTTAGGGTTTGAGGTTTAGGGTTAAGGTTTAGGCTTTAGGCTTTAGGGTTTAGGTTTTAAAGCTTTTTAGTTCAAGGTTTATGGTTAGGGTTCATGGTTTTAGGTTTTAGGGTTTAGGATTTAGGGTTACGTTTTAGGGCTTAGGGTTTAAGGTTTAAGGTTTAGTGTTTAGGCTTTAGGGTTTAGAGTTTTGAGGGTTTAAGGTTATGGGTTTAGGGTTTAGAGTTAGCTTAGGGTTTAAGCATTATGCTTTCGGGTTTAGGGTTTAGGGTTTTTAGGGTTTAGGGTTTAGGGTTAAGGTTAAGGTTTAGGGATTATGGTTTAGGGTTTAGGGTTAGTTTATGTTTTAGGGTTTAAGGTTTATAGTTTTTTAAGGTTTAGGGTTTAAGATTGCAGGATTAGGGTTATAGGTTTAGGGTTTAGTGTTTTGGATTAGTTTTAGGGTTTAGGGTTTAGGATTAGGTTTTGGTTTAGGGGTTTTTTTTATAAAAAAATAATTAAGTGAACTGGTAGGTTTAGGTTTATTTAGTTTTATTTTAGTTTAATTTATTTTTTATTTTTAGTTGGGTTTAGTTTTTTTATTCTATTTAGTTTATTTATTTTAGGTTTTTTTCTTTTAGTTTTGGTTTTTTAATTTAGTTTTTTTTTAGGTTTAGGTTTAGGTTTAGGTATATTTCTTAGTTTAGTTAATTTTTTTATGTTTGAGTTTTATTTTTTATTTTTAGGTTTAGGTTTAGGTTTCTATTTTATTTTTTTAGGTTTAGGTTTTAGGTTTATTTTTAGGTTTTATTTTTATGTTTTTTTTTTGGTTTTGGGTTTAGGTTTAGGTGTAGGTTTTATTTATTTTAGTTTAGTTTATTTTAGCTTAGGTTTAGGTTTATTTTATTTTGTTTATTTTATTTAAATTTTGGGCTTAGGTTTTTTTTTGTTTAGGGTTTAGTTTTTTTTTCTATTTAGTTTTAGGTATATTCTTTAGGTTTATATTTTTTCTAGTTTTTATTTTATTTTATTTTTGATTTATTTCATTTTTTATTTCGTTTTATTTTATTTTATTTAGGTTTTTTCTTAGGTTTATTTTATTTTAGTTTAGTTTAGGTTTTTTATTAATTTTATTTTATTTTTAGGTTTAGGTTTAGGTTTATTTTAGGTTTAGGTTTAGGTTTAGGTTTTAGTTTTGGTTTTTACTTTATTTTATTTTCTTATATTATTTAGGTCTAGGTTTTTTTATTTTTTTTTATTTTAGGTTTTATTTAGTTTAGGCTTAGGTTTTTAGCTTTTTTGGGTTTATGATTTAGGGTTTACGGTTAGGGTTTAGGGTTTAAAGTTGTAGGTTTTATGGTTTAGGGTTTAGGGTTTAGGGTTTAGGGTTTAGGGTTTTAGTGTTTAGGGTTTAGGGTCTAGGGTTTTAAGGTTTAGGGTTTATGGTTGTTGGTTTAGGGTTTAAGGTTCACGGTTAGGGTTTTTTATGTTTTTTTAATTTTTTTTAATTTTTGTATTTTTTTAAATTAAGTTTGTGGCAAGTTTAGGTTTATTTAGTATGCTTTTTATTTATTTTAGTTTATTTTATTTTATTTATATAATTTAGTTAATTTATTTTAGGTTTACTTATTTTAGTTTAGGTTTTTATTTTAGTTTATTTTTTAGGTTTAGGTTTAGGTTTAAGTTTATTTTTTATTTATTTTTATTTTTATTTTATTTTTTTGGTTTAGTTTTTTTTAGGTTCACTTTTAGATTTTTATTTTATTTTTTTAGGTTTAGGTTTTAAGGTTTTATTTTAGGTTTATTTTTAGGTTTTATTTTTTAGTTTAGGTTTAGGTTTATTTTAAGTTTATTTTATTTTATTTGGGTTTTAGGTTTAGGTTTAGGTCTAGTTTATTTTAGGTTTAGGTTTAGGTTTTATTTATTTTAGTTTTGTATATTTTAGTTTACGTTTAGGTTTATTATTTTTATTTTAGGTTTAGGTTTTTTTTTAGTTTAGGGTTCACATTTTATTTTTTATTTATTTTTATGTTTTATTTTTAGATTAATTTTTTAGATTTAGGTTTTTATTTACTGTTTATTTTCTTTTATTGTAGGTGTATTTTATTTTTATTTTAAGTTTATTTTTTTATTTTTTAGTTTAGTTTAGGTTTTTATTTATTTTATTTTAGTTTAATTTTTAATTTTTATTTAATTTTCTTTTTAAGTTTAGGTTTAAGTTTAGGTTTAGGTTTTGGTTTTAGGTTAGGTTTTTATTTTATTTTATTTTTTTATTTTATTTTGGTTTAGGTTTTTTATTTATTTTGTTTTTAGGTTTTATTTAGTTTAGGTTTAGGTTTTTAGCTTTTTAAGGTTTAGGGTTAGTTGAGGGTTTAGGGTTTACGTTTAATGTCTATTATTCAGGTTTTAGTTTAGGGTTTGGGATTTTTGGTTTTTTAATAGAACAAATTCAGATTCAACATTTCTTCTTTTCGATTTCATCAACCAAGTAACACACCAAGTTTTTTAAGACACAAGCGATGACATAGATCAAAAATGAGCACGCATAAAGCAAATCAAAAACCGTACATAACTAGAACCGTCTCTACTGTAAAGACATAGTTTCATAAGCAGTAGATTGGATCGGTCATTGTTTAGTTTCTCCAATTTCCATCAAAACTACACCAGCCTCTCGAGTAGCGAGATCCACCATCATATCCCCGATCTCTCCCTCCGTCACCACCACAACTGTAACCTCCGTGGCTCCTCCTGCCTCGATAACAATCACTGATCTAACCACCACCTCCATATCCACCAACACCTCCAGATCCCCCACCAACATGTCACCAAGCGAGCGAATGATAGGCCAAAACCACCCATCCAACCAACCCAACCAACCAAAATAGCCAACCAACCCAGCCAGCCAACATAGCCTCCCAGCCAACCACCAGAGTAGCAAAAAATCCAAATTAGTGAAAAGACCAACAACATCCATCATGCCAAAACCACCCAAGACAACTAGGAAAAGGGTAGAAGCAAACAACAACATCCACCAAACCAAACCAAAGCAGCAGAAATTCTAATCCAGATTAGGTGAATAGCCAGCCAAAAATAAAATGTAGCAAAGACTAGTAAGACAAACTAAAAGCCATCCATCAAGAGCAACAACAATACAGAACACCACCAAAGCCAATATCAAAAGTTGGAGAAATATCAATGAGTGCAAGCATCATAACCATAGCCAAGTTAGGCACCGATACACCAAGTCACCAGATCCCAAAGAAAAACAACATCCACTAAATAGCCATCAACCAGCCAACCCAAAATAACAACAAAAACGAAATGAAAGAAGAAGACTAAAATAGAAGAGGCAGAAACTACAACCAAAAGAAATAAACCCAAACCAGTAAAATCAACAACCAAAACCCAATCAACAAAAAAAAGAAGAAATAATAATCAACAAATAACCTCTACCTTGCCAAATCCAATCCAAAATTAGAAGACCAACATCCCTTGCCACCAACAGAAGTAAATAAACTAACACTGCTATAAGCCAACCAACCCACCAACCACCACCAGTAGAAAATTCAACTCAGTTAAGGAAGGAACCGAGGAGATATGACAAACCCCATGTAGAAAATGCAAAGCTACCACCCAAATGAAGGTCACAAAAAAACAACAATACAATAATTACCTGAAGCAAATAGCATCCACCAGGCCAAAAAAACCAAAACAACCCAGGCAAGATAAACAAGAACCACCAGGCCAACCCAAAAGAAAAAGGTCAAAAAGAAAACCTAGCATGGCCTAAGAGTGAAAATAAGCAAATGCCACAACCTAAAGAGGGTTTAATAAAGGGGAACCAAAATCAATGGCTGATCAAAAACCAACAAAAAAAAACCAAGACAAAAAATTTATAATATGAGACAAGGTAATCTAGTGTTATTCAGATTGACAAAACCCCTCAAAAGTTTAGGCAAATTTTGATTGTCAAATAATGTGAAATCAGTTAAGTTGGCACCTAAAGTAGCCAAGAAATTAGCACAAGCATTAACCCATAAAGGATATGGGAAATTTTATAATGAACTTGAGAAAGAAGATTTTTAGTATGATTGAGAACATAAAATAAATCAGCATTTCCTGTTCTATTAGAGTTTAGCATGCCAAGAAGCAAGAGCGCATCAACTTCAATCCAGATGTTGAGGAAACCTTTATTCAAACAAATTTCAATAGCTTTATTGACAGGCATAAACTCAATGTAGATAATAGAATAGGCTTTGAGAGGATAAGTAAAAACACAAATGATAGTACTTTAGAATCCCTAAGAATACCACCATAGCCATATTTATTGGAAGCAACATAACCATTAGTATTCACTTTAATCAAATTTTCTTGATCCAATGGATAATCCTAACTCTTTTATAAGAGTCAACATCAGCAATGATGATGCCTTTTTAGCCACAAATTGTAGCCTCTAAAATGAATTTTACTAATAACTTAGATTAACATTGAATAGAGCTTGAAATTTTTGTTAATTCTCCCTAAGCATCCTCATCTCTGCAACACTTAACTTAGTCTCACGCTTCTCTTTTATTGGCCAACATTATCATTGCAGATCTCACCATCATCTTATAAAATTTCCACTTAAGTTTAAGTGGTACATTTCTATCACAGAATAGGCCAGATGCATTCCTTCCCTTCAACCATCCAACCTGAATTCTACGAATAACATGTCCATCTATTTCACCATCATTTTGAACAATAGAGCCTAAGAGTCTGAATCGCTCACTCTTTTTCATGACTTGTTCACCTAATGTCACAACCCTACCACTATAACTTCTACAACTAAAATTACACTCCATAAATAAACTAATATAAATAAGAATAAAATAAATCTAAAAATAAAAAAATAAACTAACTAAAAATAAATAAAAAAAACTAAATAAACCAAAATTGACCAATTTGCTTAATTTGGAAAAAAACTAACACTAAAAACCTAACCTAAACTCAACCCTAAACCCAACCCTAACCCTAAACCTACTCCTAAACCCTAAACCTTAAACCCTAAACCCAAACACTAAACCTTGAGCCACAAAAAACACACAATCCCTATAACCTAAACCAAAACCCTAAACCCTAAAACCTACAACCATAAACCCTAAACCCTAAAACCTACAACAATAAACCATAAACCCTAAACCCCAAACCCTAAACACAAATAAACCCTAAAACAAAAAAAGCCTAAACTAAATAAAACCTATAAATAAAATAAATAAATAAACATAAACCTAAATAAAATAAAATAAAATAAAATAAAAACATAAACTAACACCTAAAAAATAAAATAAAATAAAATAAAAAATAAAAACTAAACTAAAATTAAATAAATAAAAATATAAACTAAACTAAAAAAATAAAATAAACCTAAAAATATAAAACCTAAATAAAATAAAAACTAAACATAAAATTAAAATAAAATAAACCTAAACCATGAACCCTAAACCCTAAACCCTAAAAACTTAAAAACCTAAACCTAAAGCAAATAAAACCCAAAAATAAAATAAAAAACCTAAACCTAAATAAAATAAGAAATAAAATAAAATAAAACATAAACCAAAATCTAAAATAAACCTAGAAATATAATAAAATAGAAAATAAATAAATAAATAGAAACTTAACAAAACTAAAATAAAAGCTAAGAATAAAAAAATAACTAAAATAAAACTAAATGTAAAATAAAATAAAAATAAACCTAAAATATAAACTAAATAAAAACCTTAACCCAAAAAATAAAACCCAAAACCTAAAATAAAAAAAATTATTAACCTAAAATAAAAATAAAATTAACAAAATCAGATAAACTTAAACCTAAATGAAAATAAACTGAACTAAAATAATTAAAACCTAAACCTAAACCTAAAATAAACTAAACCTACCAAAACTTAATAAAATAAAATAAACTAAAAATAAACCTAAACCTAAACTAGAAATAAAACTTAAAAATATACCTAAAATAAAAACCTAAAACCTAAACATAAGAAAATAAAATAAAAACCTAAACCTAAACCTAAAAATAAAAAAATAAAACCTAAACCTAGAAAATAAAATTAAAATAAAACTAAAATAAAAAATAATCATAAACCTAAACCTAAACCTAACAAATAAACTAAAATAAAAAATCTAAACTAAAATAAATAAACCAAGCTAAATAAAAATAAAAAATAAACCTAAATAAAAATAAAAAGAAAATAAATAAAATAAGTAAAAAATAAACTAAATAATCCTAAACCTACTGGTTTACTTAATTTTTTATTTAAAAAAAAACCTTAAACCCTAAAACCTAAACCCTAAACCTACAACACTAAACCCTCAACCCTAAACCCTAAAGCCTAAACCCTGATAAACCCTAAACCCTAAACCCTATACCCTAAGCCTAAACTCTAAACCTTAAAAAGCATTAACCCTAAAACCCCAACCCTAAACCTTTAAACCCTAAACCTAAACTTAAAGTAACTAAATAAATTAAAAATAAACCTAAACCCTAAAACCTAATAAACCTAAACCTAAACCCTAAGAATAGGTGAACCTTGACAACATCACATCAACCAGTGCGGTCTAGATGGGTGGGGTGAAGGAGGCGGCTATCGTAGTGGTGGTTGGGGATCGATGGTCTTGGATATGGAGGTGGTGGTAGGAGTAGTGGTGGTGGTGGGATCCGATATGATGGTGGATCTTGCTAAAAAAACTACACTTAAATATAATAATAAATAAAAATTTGAACTAAAATTGAAACCTAAACCTAAAAATAAAATAAAATAAAAACTGAAAACTAAACTAAAATAAACTATGTAAAATCCTAAACTAAACTAAAAAAAAATAAACCTAAAATTAAAATACCTAAATAAAATAAACCTAAATGTAAAATAAAAAAAATGAACCTAAAGAAAAATAAAATAAAAACTAAATAAAACCTAAACCTAAAAAAAACTGAAAATAAAACCAAAACTAAATTAAAATAAAACCTAAACCTTATACTAAAAAAAGCAAAAAAAACTAAACAAAATAAAATAAACCTAAAACTAAACTAAAATAAGCTAAACTAAAATAAATAAAACCTAAACATAAACATAAATTAAGCTAAACCTAAACCCTAAACTAAATAAATATAAACAAAAAAATAACCTAAACCTAAATTAAAAATAAAACCTAAAATAAATAAAATAAAATCTAAAACCTAAACCTAAGAAAATAAAAAATAAACCTAAAAAAAAAATAAAACCTAAAATAAAAAAAAAAAAAATAAACTAAAAAAAACATAAACTTAAACGTAAACCTACAAAATAAACTAAAATAAATGAACATAAAATAAAAAAACTAAACTATTAAAATAAACCTAAATAAATATAAAATAAACTAAATAAATTAAATAAATTTAAACCTACCGGTTTACTTAATTTTGAAAACCATTCTAAACACTAAAACCTAAACCTCTAAACACTAAAAATCCAACCCTAAACCATAAATAAACCCTAAACTAATCCTAAACCCTCCCAAAACCCCAAAATTAAAGCCTAAACCTTCAAACCTAAAATCTTAATCTAACCCTAAACCCTAAAACATAAATCATAAAACTTAAATCCTAAACTGACCCTAAACCTAAACCTAAGCTAACCCTAACCCTAAACCCTGCCCTAAACATTAAACCATAAAGCCACACTAAACCCTACTAAACCTAAACAAACCCTAAACCCTAAACCTAAACCCTAAACCTACCCTAAACCAATACCTAAGACCCTAAATATAAAACTTAAACCTAAACTAAATAAAACCTAAAAATAAAATAAATAAAAAAACCTAAACCTAAATAAAAAATAAAATAAAATAAAATAAAAAACTTAAACCTTAAACCCTAAACCCTAAAAATAAAAAATAAAAAAGTTTTTAAAAAACTAAACCATAAACCTTAAAAAATCTAAACCCTAAACCCTAAAAGCATAAATAATAAAACCCTAAACCTTAAACCCTAAACCCCAATTCCTTAAGTTAAACCTAAAGTAACTAAGTAAATTAAATATTAAATCTAAACAATAAGAATGAGCAGAACCTTGATGACATGAACATCACCATCAACCAGGCTCAATCTAGATCTCACGGTGGAGGCGAATGCGAAGCAGTGGTGATCGTAGTGGTGGTGGGGATCTAGAGGTGCTAGTGGATATGGAGGTGGTGGTCGGAGCAGTGGTGCTTATGGAGGCAGGAGGAAAGATGAAAGTTATAGCTGCGGTGGTGGCGGAGAGTGAGATCGGGGATATGATGGTGGATCCAGCTAGTTGAGAGGCAAGGGTGGTTCTGATGGGAACTGGAGAAACTGAAGAATGGTCAATCCGATATACTGCTTATGGAACCATATCTTTATAGTAAAGAGGGTTCTAGCTATCAAAGGTTTTTGATTTGCTCTATGCGTGCTCATTTTTGAACTATGTGGTCATTTGTGTCTTAGAAAACTTGGTGTGCTACTTGATTGATGAAGTCAAAAGAAGAAATGTTGAATATAAATTTGTTCTCTATTAAAATAAAAAAAGAAACCTTAAACCCTAAACCATAAACTAAAACATGAACCCTAAACATAAAACCTATACCCTAAACCCTAAACCTTAAAATAAAAAAAAAAAAAAGTTAAAAAACCCTAACCCTATACCCTAAAACCTACAACCCTAAACCCCAAACCCTAAGCCCTAAAACCTAAACTCTAAAAATCTAAAAACCTAAACCAAAATCTAAATAAAATAAAAATGAAATAAAATAAAGAATAAAATAAACATAAAATAAAATAAAATAAAAACTAAATAAAAACATAAAATTGAAAAAACAAAAAATGAAACAAAAGTAAAACCTAAACCTAGAATAAAAATAAAATAAATAAAATAAAATGAACCTGAACCTAAACAAAAATAAATAAAATTAAAAAAATAAAACCTAAACCTAAACCTAAAATAAACTAAATCGAAACCTAAACCTAAACTAAAAAAAATAAAATAAATTAAAAGTAAACCTAAAACTAAAATAAAAAATAAAACCTAAAATAAACCTAAAATAAAACCAAAACCTACACCTAAAAAATAAAATAAAAAACCTAAACTTAAACCTAAAATACAAAATAAAACATAAACCTATAAAATAAAATAAAAGCACAAAAAAAAAAGAAAACTAGAAAGATAACCTAAAATAAATAAACCTAAAATAAATAAATTAAACTAAATAAAAAATAAAAATATAAATAAAAGTATAAAATAAAATAAACTCAAATATATAAAAATAAACTAAATAAACCTAACGTGCCTTTACATGATTTAAAAAATACCTAATTCCTAAATCCTAAACCCTAAACTCTAAACCCTAAAACTAACCCTACACTGTGCAAAAAACTACAACCCTAAACCCTAAACCCAAAAGCTAAAACACTAAACCCCAAACCCTAAACCCCTAATCTAAACACTAAACCCTAAATCTTAAATCCTAAACCCTAAAACCTACAACCCTAAACCCTAAACCCTCAACCCTAAACTAACCCAAAACCCAAAAGCCTAAACTAACCTTAAACCCTAAGAATGGGCAGAAACATGATGGCACGAACATCATCATCAATAGGCTCTGTCTAGATCTTGTGGTGGAGGTGAAGGCATGGCGGCATTGTGGAGGATGGTGGGGATATGGAGGTGTTGGTCATGGAGGTGGTGGTGAGCATTGGTGGTTGTCGAGGCAGGAGGAGCGATAAAGGTTATAGCCGTGGTGGTTGTGGATGGAAGGTTCAGGAATATGATGACTAATCCCACTACTCGGGAGGTGGGGGGGGTTCTGATGGAACTGGAGAAATTGAAGAATGGTCAATCCGATATGTTGCTTATGGAACTATCTTTACAGCAGAGATGGTTCTAGTTATCTATGGTTTTTTATTTGCTCCATGGGTAGTCATTGTTGATCTACGTCATTACTTTTGTCTTAGAAAACTTGGGGTGCTACTTGGTTGATAAAATCAAAAAGAAGAAAAGTTGAATATGAATTTGTTCTCATTAAAAAAAAAACCTTAAACTCTAAACCTAAACTAAAACTTAAACCCAAACCTAAGACCAAAACTCTAAACCTAAACCCTAAACCCCATAAACCAAACCTTAAACCTAACCTAAACTAACCCTAAAACTAAACCCTAAACTCTAAACCCTAAAACCTAAAACACTAAAAACCTAATCTTAACTAAATAAAACCAAAAATAAATTAAATAAAAAATTGAAACCAAAATAAAATAAAAAATATAATAAAATAAAACATAAAGTAAAACCCAAACATAAACCAAAACCTAAACCTAAACTTAAAAAAGAAAAAAATTAAAAATAAAACTAAACTAAAATAAAATAAATAAAACCTAAACTAAACTAAAATAAATAAAACCTAAATAAAATAAAAACTAAACCAAAATAAAAATAAAATAAACCTAAAATAAAATAAAATAAAAACTAAAAAAAACCCTAAACCTAAAAAAACTTTAAAATAATTAAATAATAAAACCTAAACCCTAAACTAAAAAAAACCTAAACCTAATATAAATAAAATACAAAAAATATATAACTAAACTAAACTAAAATAAACCCAAACCTAAACCTAAACTAAACTAAACCTAACCTAAACCTAAACCTAAACTAAATAAAATAAACTAGACTAAAAATACACCTAAACCTAAACTAAAAAATAAAACTTAAAATAAAGCAAATATATAAACCTAAAACCTAAAACTAAAAAAAATAAAATAAAATTGAAACCTAAACCTAAATCTAAAAATAAAAAACTTAAACCTAAAATAAAATAAAATAAAACTCAACTAAAAATAAAGATAAACCTATAGATAAACAAAAATAAAAACCCTAAAAAATAAACTAAACTACATAAAAAATAAACTCAAATAAATAAGAAATAAACTAAATAAACCTAAACCTAGGGGTTTACTAAATTTTTTTAAAAAAAAACCCTAAACCCTAAATCCTAAACCTTAAACCATAAACCTTAAACCATAAAACTAACCCTAAACATACAACCCTATATCTACAACCTTAAAACCTAAACCCAAAATCCTAAAACCCTAAACCCTAAACCCTAAACCATAAGCCCTAAACCATAAACTTGAAACCCTAAACCCATAAACAAGAAACCCTAAACCCTAAACCTTAAAACCCTAAACCCTAAATCCTAAACCCTAATCCCTAAACCCTAAAACCTACAACCTTAAACACTAAACTCCAAACCTTAAACCCTAAACCCTAAGAATGGGCAGAACCTTGTGGCAGGAACATCACCATCAACTCAGCTTAGTGTATATCTGGCAGTGGAGGCGGTGACGTTAGTGTAGTGGTGGTGGGTGATCTGGGTGATCTTGGGATGGAGGTGGTGGTTGGAGTAATGGTGATTATGGAGGTGGGAAGAGCGATGGAGGTTACAGCTGTGGTGCTGGCAGAGGGAGAGATCAGGGATACGATGGAAAATCCTGCTACTCGAGAGGTGGGGGTGGTTCTGATTGGAACAGGAGAAATTGAAAAATGGTTAATTCGATCTGTTGGTTATGGAATTATGTCTTTACAGTAGAGATGGTTCTACATATATAAAATTTTTTATTTACTCTATGGGTGCTGATTTTTTATATATTTCGTTGCTTGTGTCTTAGAAAATTGGGGTGCTACTTGGTAGATGAAATCAAAAAAAGAAATGTTGAATCTGAATTTGTTCTGTGCTAAAAAAAATTATAAACCCTAAACCTAAAATCTAAACACTAAACCCTAAATTGAAACCCTAAACCCTAAACTAACCATAAACCCTAAACCCTATAAATCTAAAAACTTAAATCGAAACTAAATAAAACCTAAAAATAAAATAAATAAAAATACCTAAACTAAAATAAAATAAAAAATATAATAAAATAAAAACATAAACTAAAACTTAAACTAAAAAAAAAATAAAACCTAAACCTTAAACTAAAAAAAAAACAAAAACTAAAATAAAAATAAAATAAACCAAATAAAATTAACCTAAACCTAAACTTTAATAAATTAAATTAAATAAATAAAACCTAAACCTAAACTTAAAACTAAACCTAAACCTAAACCTAAACCTAAACTAAATAAAATAAAATAAACTAAAAATAAACCTAAACCTAATATAAAAAATAAAACCTAAAAATAATCCTAAAATTTAAACCTAAAAAAATAAAACAAAAACCTAAACATAAACCTAAAAATATAAAATAAAACATAAACCTAAAAAATAAAATAAAAATAAAACTCAACTTAAAACCAAACCAAAATCTAAAAAATAAATCAAAATAAAAAAATAAACTAAAATAAATAAAACTTAAAATTAAAAATAAACTTAAAGAAATAAATAAAATAAAATAAATTGTAATAAATAAAAATAAACTAAATAAACCTAAACCTGGTTTACTTAATTTTAAAAAAGTCCTAAACCCTAAATCCTAAACCCTAAACCCTAAAACAACCCTAAACCCAAGCCAACAACCCTAACAATTAAACCCTAAAATTGTTAACCCTAAACCCTAAACCATAAACCCTAATCCCTAAATCCTAAACCTTAAAACCCTAAACACTAAACCCTAAACCCTAAACCCAAAACCCAAACCCCCAAACCCTAAATCACAAACTAATAAAATAAATAAAAATAAAACCTAAACCCTAAACTAAAAAAAATCTAAACCTAAAATAAAAATAAAATAAAGAAAAGAAAATAAACCTAAACTAAAATTCAGATAAATAAAACTTAAACATAAACCTAAAACTAAACCTAAACCTAAAATAAAAATAAAATAAACCTAAAACTAAACTAAAATAAATTAAACCTAACTGGCTAAAATAAATAAAATAAAATAAACTAAAATAAACTTAAACCTAAACTAAAAAATTCCTAAAATAGACTAAATAAAACCCTAAACCTAACCATGAAAAATAAAATAAAATCCTAAACCTAAATAAACATAACCCTAAACTTAAACCAAAAAATAAACTAAAATAAAAACCTAAACTAAAATAAATAAATCTAAAATAAATAAACTAAAATAAATAAAATAAAATAAATCTAAATAAAAAATATGAAAAACCTAAACCCTAAAGCTTAAACCCTAACCCTAATCCCAAAACCCTAAAACCCTAAACTCAAAACCCTAAACCCTAAACTTTAAACCTTAAAAACCTAAACTTAAATTTAATAAAACCATAAAATTAAATAAATAAATAGCCTAAACTTAAAAAAATTAAAAAAATAAAACTAAATAAAAACCTAAACTAAAACCTAAATTTTAACCTGAAAATAAAATAAAATAAAATAAAAAAGAACTAAAATAAATTAAATAAAAACATAAACTAAACTAAAAATAAAATAAACCTAAGAATAAAATACCTAATTAGAATAAAAAACTAAATATGAAAATATAATAAATATAAAAATAAAATAAAATAAAATGAGAATTAGATAAAATCCAAAATAAAAAAAACCTAAAATATAACATAAAAATAAAAAAAATAAAAAATTAAGCCCTAAACTAAGAAAAAACTAAAAAAATCAAATAAAACAAACTGAAATAAATAAACAAACTAAAATAAATTAAACACCTAAAATAAAATAAAATAAACCTAAACTAAAATTAACTAAACTAAAATAAATAAAACCTAAACCTAAACATAAAATAAAGTAAACCTGAAACCTAAACCAAACCCCAAACCTTAAAACCTAAAATAAACCCTTAAAACCCTAAAACTCTAAACCCACTTACTAGCCACAAACCCTTAACCTAACCACCTTAAACCCTAAACCTAAACCCTAAATCTAAACCACTAATCTCTAAATAAACTATCTTAAATAAACTAAACCCTAAACTAACTCCACTGACCTATAACCTAAACCCCTACTAAACCTTAAAAACTTAACTAAGCACGGCTAAACCCTAAACCCTAAACCCTACCCTACATTAAAAAAATCTTTAAAACACTAAACCCCAAAAGTCTAAACCTAATAAATAAATAAATAATGATAAACCTAAACATAAAGATAATAAATAATAAAACTAAAACTAAACCTAAACCTAAACCTAAAATAAAATAAAGCTAAATAAAATAAATAAATATACTAAAATAATAAAATAAACTTAAAATAAAATCTAAATAAAATAAAAAAATAAAATAAAATAAAATAAATAAACCCAAAATAAATTAAAATAAAACTAAATAAAACTTAAGCCTAAAAATAAACCTAAAATAAAAAATCTGAAATAAATAAAAATAAAACCTAAACCTTAAACTAAAGAACCTAAACATAAAATAAAATAAAAAACCAAAAAAATAAAACTAAACTAAATAAAAAACCTAAATAAATATATAAATAAAATAAAACAAAATAAATAAAATATTAAAATAGTTTACTTAATTTAAAAATAAGCCACCCACTCACAACCTTAAACCTAAAACTAAATAAACTCTACAACCTAAACAGCCTAAACCCTAAAACATAAAGTGTCTAAGCTTACCTTGCCCACCACCTAAACCTCCCTAACCACCAACCCTTCAAACCCAAAACCCCACTCACCTAACTGAAAACCTTAACTGACTCCTAATTTTAAACCTGTGACCCTAAACCCTAACTCTAAACTTCATTAAAACCTAAACCACCTACACTAAACTATATACCTAAACCTAACCCTAAACTACCTAAACCCTAAATCCTAAACCATAAACCCTAGACCCTAAAAACCTAAAAACCTAAACATAAACTAAATAGAACCTAATAATAAAATAAATAAATAAACCTAGATCTAAATAAAATAGGAAAATAAAATGAAATAAAAACCTAAATTAAAACATAAACCAAAACCTAAAAATAAAATAAAATAAAATAAATAAAAATAAACTAAACTAAAACAAATAAAATTAACCTAAGAATAAAAAACCTAAATAAAATATAAACTAAATGTAAAATAAAGATAAATAAACCTAAAATAAAATAAAACTTAAACCTAAAAAAACCTAAATAAATAAATAAAATCTTATAAAATAAAATTAAAATAAATAAAATATAATAAACATAAACCTAAACTAAAATAAATAAAATCTATACCTAAACCTAAACCTTCACCTAAACTAAATATAATAAACTAAAAATAAACCTAAACCTAAACTAAAAATAAAACTAAAATAAACCTAAAGTAGAAACCTAAAACTAAACCTAAAATATAAGATAAAACTTAAATCTAAACCAAAAAAATAAAAATAAAACCAAAACCTATAAAATAAAATAAAATAAAGAAAAGAGTAAAAATAAACCTAAACCTTAAAATAAATGAAAATAAAACCCTAAACTAAAATAAATAAAATATTAAATAAACTAAACTAAATAAATAAATAAAATAAACCTGAATAGAATTTAAAATTAAAATAAACTAGAATAAACATATAAATATACTAAATAAACATAAACCTACCGGTTTACTTAATTTAAAAAAAAATCTTAAATCCTAAACCCTATACCCTAAAAAAAAACAATCATACCCAAATCCATACTAACTCTAAACCTAAGCCCCAAACCCTAAACCTAAACCTAAAATAACTAAGTAAATTAAAAAATAAACCTAAACCCAAACACTTAATAAATCTAAATGTAAACCTAAACCATAAGAATGGGCAAAACCTTGACATCAGGAACATCACTGTAAACAGGATCCGTTTAGATCTGGTTGTGGAGGCGAAGGTGGAGGTGGAGGTTATCGCAGTGGTGGTGGGGGATCTAGAGGTGCTGGTGGATATGGAGGTGGTGGTCGGAGAAGTGGTGGTTATGCAGGTGGGAGGAACCACTGTTGTGGTATAAGGAGAGATTGGGGATATGATGGATCGATCCTAGTTGAGAGGTCAGGTGGTTTTGATGGGAACTGTGGAAAACGAGGAAGCGGATCGATCTGCTTATGGAACTTCATCTCTATAGTAGAGACAGTTCTAGTTATCTAAGTTTTGGTTTTGCATGCTCATTTTTAATCTATGTCATCACTTATTTCTTAGAAAACTTGGTGTGTTCCTTGGTTGATGAAATCCAAAAGAAGAAATGTTGAATTTGAATTTGTTCTCTAAAAAAAAATTAAAAGAAATAAAAACCAAAAACTCTAAACCCTAAACCCCTAAACTAAACCTTAAAATCTAAAAACCTAAACTAAAACTTAAACCTAAATAAAACCAACCCTAAACCCTAAACCCTAAACCAACCCCACAACCAACCCTAAACCTAAATAACCCTAAACCTAAACACTAAACCTAAACCTAAATCTAAACCTTAATACCATAAAGGGTTAAAGCCTTTTGATTCTCTATTTTTCAATTCCCTCAGATCAACTTGTCGAAGACAAGATTGTTTATTGGAAAAACCTCTTGACCATATTATTAAAATTAATATTGATGGCTCTAATAATGGCTCAGTTGTGGTGGCATTTTGAAACTCTAAGGGTATAGTACTATGTGCTTTTTTGTTATCCCCTTATTTTTTGTCCCATTCTTGAGCTTATGGCAGTCTACAAAGCTCTTGAGATTTGCCTTCAAAATGGCTCAATATTTGGATTGAGGTGGATGCTCTTCTATTGATTGATCTTTTGACTTCCACCAAAATGAACAGCATTGAATTGTACTACCTCCTCAAGCAAACTAGAGCTCTTCTTTCCCAATTGAATTTTAACATCACTCATGTTTGGCATGAAGGAAATGCTTGTGCTAACTACCTTGCCAATGTGCTAGATCGGTATCATCTTCTTTGATCAACTCACCTTACCCAAACACTTGCATGGGCTGGTTAACTTAGACAATTCTGGGTTTCCTTATCTCAAAACTTAATCTAACCTTTTGATGTATACTGTCCATTCATCTTTTAACTGTATGCCTCTTTATTTTATGGCTTTCTATTCCTTTTTGTGTCTTTTGTAGATGCTTCACATGGATATTACTTGTTATCTTGATCTCTGTGGCATGATTTGGTGTTTTAATAGCTTATCCTTTATTTGGAGGCACTCTGCTTTTGGCACATTTAGGCTCTACTTTTTCTAAGTATTAGTGTTCATTATCTTTGGTTGCAATATTTCTTTTGATGATTTCTTGTTAAGTTGTTGGATTTTAGTTGATAATGTGGTGGTGGGCTTTTGACATCTTTGCTTGTCTCCCCAGATCTTGGGTCTTCTTGATATTCACTCTAACTCTACCTTTGAGATGATGTTTTCCTTTTATTTCGAGTTATCTTTTATTTTAATTTTTGAAGAGGCTTTTTTGGCCTTTTGTTGATATTTATCTTCTTGGCTATTGTCTATACTGGAATATGGACCCCATTCAGCCTGCTCTCTTTGGAAACCATTTTCTATTTTAGCAGGGTCCCTTTGGTGGGATCTTGTTGTGGGAGGCTTTCTTCTTTTCTTCCACTCAAGGTTGTTTTTTAGGCTTTTTTCTGTGACCTCCTTACCCCTTCTACCAGACTTATTATTGTGCAGAACTTTGATATTACTTCTTGTTTATCTTTTTATGCCTCTTTTACTTTGCCTTGGTGGAATCTCTGGCATTCTATTGTTCTTTCTGCACTGTTTATTTTTTGAACTGGATGGAGTTTCTTCTGATTGATTCTGTTTAGCAGATCCTTTTTATGCAGGATGTTTCTGAGATTGGGGCTTTGGTTAATCTCTTTTATTGCTCTTTTTTGGAGAGAATTTGTATTTTGCTGGCTCTTTTCTCTTGCTCCCTGTAGGAATGGATTCTCATGTTTGCCTCTCTTTTTAGTTTTTACTTTATTTTCCCTCTCATTCTTCCTTTTGTATTTTCGATCTGGAAAGGTCTTGTTATTCCTTTCAATGCTAGTCATTGGTTTTTTGGGACTGTTTCCAGTTGTTGTCTTTATGACTTATGGATGTTTTTTTATTCTCGATTTTCCAACTTTATGTTATTATCCTAGGCTATTTTTGATCACACTTGTTGTTGCTCTTTTCATCCTGGCTCTATTTGCCATAGTCAGAATCCCTCTCTTTTATTATGGTATCAATTTTCCTTGCAAGTTTGGATATTCTTAATGGCTTTTCTATTACTTGGTTGTGGGTTTAGCTAGCGATCACTTTATCTGGAAGGTCTTTTTCTTATTATCCTTTGAACCCTTTTGATACCATTATTGTCTTTTGGATTTTAGGGTCCTTTGTCCAGCTAGTAGTCTTTGTGGTTACTATCTGTTCCCTATTTTATGCTTTTCTGACTATTTTACTATAATTAATAATTTCGCTATCTTCTCCACCTTCTATTTTATCCCACTTGGTTCTTAACATTGTGCGACCCACTGTGATTTTCCATCGATTATTTGGATCTTTACATATATGCGTATGGGTGGACTCTTGGGCTTGTTGGTTGCTTGCCTTGTTGTTGGTGACCTAGATTAATACTCAACATGTCTTTGTCTCAGGTTTTGGTTTGTTTAGTTCGCAAGTCTCTATTGAAGTTGTTGATTGCTTGGTGGAATTTGCTTTAATCCCCTTATTAGCTTATTATATGCATATCATCTTAATTCATTGGTCTACTTTATCTTGTTTTCTCCATCTTCTTTCGACTTGTATCTCTTGCACTATTTATCTTGGATGGGTGGCTTTAGCTAGATGGTTTTTTGTCTTGGTTATTTCTTGTCTTGGATATTTCTTGTCTTGGTTTTGAGACTCTTATGGCTCCATCTTTTGTTGGTTGGGACTTTTGATGGTTTTGGTTTGTTTGCCTTCCTTGATACATGCTCTATCTATTTGGTTATTAACTATTGCAATGTCTACTCGATTGAGAGGTTTTATGGCCAACTTGCTATCTCTTCTGTCTTGGATGTTGCTCTTAATTGTTGTTGTCTTGGTGGTTTATGCCTTGGTTATCTATTTTGCTTTTTGGATTCTAATGTTGATACTCATTTGAATCCACTTTTTGATTTTTCTTCTGGTGGGTTCAAATGTTGCATTAACTATTTTGCTATTGGGGTTGGCTTTCTGAATGCCCGTGTTGTTTATGTCTGGGTTGTTGTTCATCTCCTGATTATTGTGATCTACATTATCTATTGTTGCCTCTATTCCTATCTTGGCTCAGTTAGGTTTGGGCGTATGCTTGTCTATTCTCAATGTTCTTTCCTTTTCTTTGTCTTGCTCTCTTGGTTGTTTATTGATCACTTATCCAATTTTGGTCACGAATCATTCTTGGCTTGCTTGTCTTTACTTGGTGCTATTTTTGGTAGGTTGCAGTCTATTTTCTGTGTTGGGCTATCCTGCCTTCCTTTACAATTGCTTTTGCCTAATTACTGATATGGATATTAATAAGGGGGTTGTTTCCTGGCCTGAAAGATTCATATATATCATATGTTTGGGATGGTGTTAATTATAGGCTCATTGACTTGATTAGCAGGATTTGAGCAAGTTGCCTCCTCTGCTATTTTCTTATGGAGGGATTATATCCTGGCTTTTTCCTCTTCTTGGAAATGACTTTTCATGAGGTTCTCGCTAAGATGTTTCATTCTCATATGTTTATGTATTCTCATGTCAGGGTGACTATATTGATGATACTTTTCTTGAATGGGACACCTTATACATCAGCTCTTTGGAATTTCCTCTCTATATTAGATATGGTTTTGTTTAGGTTTTCAGGTAATAAAGCTCACAGGACTTTCAACAACTGGCTGTTATCTCCTCACAGGTTTGTTGGCTATGATGATCTCACTCCCTTTTGGTTTGGTAGTAGTTCTTGTGATGTAACCCTTCTGAAGTTTGGATGCTCATATTTGCATGTGTGGCCAACTTGAGCTTCTCTATCACAATTCCTTACTATCATTCTTAGCTTATGTTGTTTTCATTTTTCCTTTTGTATTACCTTAACTATTCTAATCTCTTTCTTATTACAATTTTGCAGGTGATTCCCTCTTGTCCTCTTGCAGGTTTGCTCCATATTGCCATGCATTCTCTCGTCCTCTAGAGCATTGGCCCTTATCTTCCTTTGGCTTATTATGTTAATCAACTTGTATCTTTTGATTGCTTTAATGTCTTCTTTTGCTTTTGGAAGTACTTAGATAGGGGATTTACTCCTTAGCCTAATTGTAGCTCTTTGAGTAGTAGTTCTGGAGTTTATCCCCTTTAAGGACCTTGTATCCCTCTTTTGTGGCAATAAAATACCCTACATGGGATTTCCCCTAAAAAAAACCCTAAACCATAAACCCTAAACCCTAACCCTAAACCCTAAACCCCCAACCTTAAACCCTAAACCCTAAACCCTAACCCTAAACCCTAAACCCTAAACCCAAAACCCAAAAAACCAAAAAACTAAAACATAAACTAAATAAAGCCTAAAAATAAAATAAATAAAACTTAAACCCTAAACTAAATAAAATAAAACAAACTAAAAATTAACCTATACCTAAACTAAAAAATTAATACCTAAAAAAAAAAAGTAAAACCTAAAACCTAAAATAAAAATAAAATAAAACCTAACCTACAAAATAAAAATAAACCTTAACGTAAAAAAATAATAAGTGTAAAAGTAAACATAAACCTAAACCTAAACCTAAAAATAGACTAAAATAAATAAACCTTAAACAAATAAACTAATTGAAATAAAAAATAAACCTAAATAAAACTAAAAATAAACTAAATAAATAAACTAAATAAAATCTAAACTAATGGTTTACTAAATTTTAAAAAAATTCACACCTAAATCCCCACCATATACAAATAACCCACCCTAAACCTACAACCTAAACCCTAAATCATCATTAAACCCTAAAAAAACTTTAAACACTAAATACAAAATTAAAAAAAAACCTAAATCCTACACTAAAACAATAAACCCAACCATAACCCTAACCACCCTAAACCAACTTAAAACCCTAAACCCTAAAATTAAACTATAAAACCTAAAACTCTAAAGCCTAAATCCTAAACTTTAAACCCTAAACCTACCTATAACACTATTCAAATCCTAAACCCCTAAACAAACCTAAACCCTAAACCTAAAAAAATGTAAACTAAATAAAACCTAAAAATAAATAAATAAATAAACCTAAACTTAAATAAATAAAATAAAATAAAATAAAAAAATACTAAAACCTAAACTTAAATTGAAACCTAAACCTAAACCCTAAAAGGAAAATTGAACAAAAATAAAATAAATAAAGACCTAAATTAAACTAAAAATAAAATAAACCTAAAAACCTAAATAAAATAAAACCCAAATGAAAAATAAAAAAATAAACCTAAAATAAAATTAAATAAAAAACTTAAACCTTAAAAAATAAACCTAAAAGAAATAAAAAATAAAACCTAAAGCTAAAATAATAAAATAAAATAAACCTAAACCTAAACAAAATAAAATAAACTAAAAAAATAAAACCTAAACATAAACTAAAATAAACTAAACCTAAACCCTAAACTAAATAAAATAAAATAAACTAAAATAAACATAAACCTAAACTAAAATATAATCATATCATAAACATAAAACATAAATAATAAAACAAAAATAAACCTAAACCAAAATGAAATAAAATAAACTAAACTTAAAATAAACTAAATAAATTAAAAATAAATAATAAAAATAAACTAAATAAATAAATAAACTAAAAAAATAACTAAACTAAATAAAAAAAATAAATATAAATAAATAAACATAATAAACCTAAAACCTAAAATAAACTAAACTAATAAACAAAATAAATAACTAAAATAATAAATAAAACCTAAACTAAACTAAAAATAAAATAAACCTAAGAAACCTAAAATAAAATAAAATAAATAAAATAAAATAAAAAAATAAAAAAAATAAAAACTAAACAAAAAGATAAACTAAATAAATAAAAATAAAACCTAAACTAAATAAAAAAATAAATAAACCTAAAATAAAAAAATAAAATAAACCTAAAACTAAAATAAATAAAAATAAAATAAAAAATAAATAAAATAAATAAAAAATAAACTAAACATAAACTAAAAAATTAAAATAAACTAATAAAAACATAAACTAAACCTAAAATAAAAAATAAACCTAAAGAAAAAAAATATAAACTAAAATAAAAAAATAAAATACTAAAAACTTAAAAATAAACTAAAATTAAAAAAACATTAAAATTAAAAAAAACTAAACTAGAGTAAAAATAAAATAAATAAAATAAAATAATAAAATAAACTAAAATAAATAAAAATAAACTAAATAAACTGGGCCCTCAGTTTACTTTAAAACCCTAGGACTACCTAAGGCTAAATAAACTGAGCCTAATAACCACAAACACTAATCCTACAGAGTGACCCCTTAAACCTGAGCCATAATGATCCACAAATACTAGGAATGGGAGCTACCCTAGGCCTACTTGGGCTAAATCCACCTTAAGACCACAGGCCATGGTAAACTTGAACCTAACCTAAATCCTACCTGACCTTGGACCCTACCCCAGGCTCTAAATCCTAAACCCTAAAACCCTAAAACCCTAAATCCCTAAACACTAAAACTAAGAACCTAAACTTAAATTCAATAAACCTGAAACTGACCTAAATGGATACTAAACCTAAACCCTAAACCACAAAATTTAAAATACCCAAACTAAAATATTTAAACCTAAAATAAACCTAAAACCTAAACCAGAAATAAACCTGAATAAATAAATAAGATAAAATAAAAGTAAACTAAAAAATATAAACCCTCATAAAAAATAAACTAAATAAAAAGCTTTAACTAAACAAATTAACTAAAGAAATAAAATAATAAACTTAAATAATCAAATAAAAAAAAAAATAAAATAATCTAAAAAACCTAAAACTGGATGTTTGGTTAAAATTCTTTTCTTATAAAACCCTCAACACTAAACTTTAAACCCTAAATCCTAAATCCTAAACCTAAATGCTAAACCATAAAAGTAAATCTAAACCTTAATCATAAACCACAAATAAATAGAAAAAAATTTAAACAAAACCAAAACCCTAACTGCCCTAAACCCTAAACCCTAAACCCTAAATCCTAAAACCCTATACCCTAATTCATAAACCCTAAACCCTAAACCATAAACCCTTAAAACTACAACCTTAAAGGGTAAACCCTAAACCATAAACCCTGAATCCTAATCCCTAAACCTTAAACCCCAAACCTTAAAAACCTAAAAACCAAAACCTAAAATAAATAAAACCTAAAAATAAAATAAATAAAAATTAAACCTAAATAAAGTAAAATAAACAATAAAATAAAAACCTAAACCTAAACCTAAAAAATAAAAAAAATAGAATTAAAAAACTAAACTTAGATATAATAAATAAAAACCAAAACTAATCTAAAAAAATAAAAAAACCTAAAATAAAACCTAAATAAAATAAAACCCAAATGAAAAATAAAAATAAAATAAAATAAACCTAAAATAAAATAAAATAAAAACTAAATAAAAACCTAACCCTAAAAAATAAACCTAAAAATAACTTTAAAATAAAGCCTAAACCCTAATATTTAAAAAAAGCTAAACCTAAAATAAATAAAATAAAATAAACCTAAACCTAAACTAAAATAAACTAAACTAAAATAAATAAAGTCTAAACCTAAACTGAAAATAAACTAAACCTAAACCCTAAACTAAATAAAATAAATTAACTAAAATTAAACCTAAACCTAAAAATAAACCTTAAATAAAAACATAAAACCTAAACCTAAAAAATAAAATAAAATCCACAACCCAAACCTAAAATAAAATAAAATATAAACCAAAAAAATAAAATAAAACAAAACTAAACTAAAATTAAATATAACCCTAATCCTAGGTTAAAAAAAACTAAAATAAAAAATCAAACTAAAATAAATATACCTAAATAAATAAACTAAATAAAAATAAAATAAACCTAAATTAAAATAAAATACAATAAACTAAAATAAATAGAATAAATTAAATAAAGTAAATAAACCTAAACCTAGCGGTTTAATTAATTTAGAAAAACAGAGCCCCAACCCTACCACTAACCTGACCCCAAACATCCACCACACTATAAACCTTAAAACCTACCCCAAACCCTGAAGCATGAGCCTACCTAAATCTGGGCCTAAACCCTAAACCTAGGCACTACCCTAAACCCTAAACTCACTGGATTCAGGCACTGAGTCACCACTGACCTGACACACTAACCTGACACTGGGCCAACTGAGCCTTGGGTTTGGGTGTAAACTCTAAATTACCCTCCCTAAACTGAGCCCTAAATCCTGGGCTTTAACCTTACCAGCACTAAGGCCACTCCCCTAAACTGGTGACCTACACTGAGACCCTAACCCTACACTGAGGCCTAAAGGCTCTGAGGCTAAGCTAGATACACCAAAACTTAAACTAAACTTGAGGCTCTACATTGGAGGCCTCAGGCGTAAAAATCCCTAAACCCTGGGCTCTACCATAGCGTGACCTGCTTCTGACCCCTAAACTCTTAACTGGGCCCTGGGCCAACCATGATCTGACCCTGGGCCACTTGGCCCTGGCACACTCTAAACTCTGAAACCTGGGCCTGGGCCCTAAAACCTAACTGCGCCTGAGGCTAAACCATAGATCATAAACACTAGGCTAAACCCTAAATGACCTGGGCCCTAAAGCGCCTAAACCCAAGACTGTGGCTGATCACTACCCTAATCCCTCCCTGACCCCACAACCAGACCATACCCTGGGCCACAAAAAGGCCTGACCTAAAAAAAGCCTAACTACTAAATAAAACCTAAATAAAATAAATAAAACTAAACCTAAATAATGATAATAAAAAACCTAAACCTAAACCTAAAAATAAAATATAATAAAAGTTGAAATATAATATAATAAATATAAATCTAAACTTAAATAAAAAAATAAAATAATCCTAACAATAAAAAATAAAAATGAAATTAAACATAAAATAACAAAACTAAAATAAAATAAAATAAAAATAAAACTTTAAAATTAAACCTAAGAAAAATAAAATAAACTAAAAACCTAAACCTAAATAAAATAAACCTAAACCTAAACTAAAATAAATAACCTAAACCTAATCTTAAAAATATACCTAAACCTTAACTTAAACTAAACTAAAATAAACTAAAATGTAAACCTAACCCTAAATTAAAATTAAAACCTTAAAAGAACCTAATATAAAAACTAAAATCTAAACCTAAAATAATAAAATAAAACTTGACTAAACCTAAAAAGAAAAAATAAAACTTAAATCAAAAAAATAAAAAATAAAAAAAATTAAACTAAAAAATAAACTGGAACCTAAACCTAAACCTAAAAAAATAAACTAAAATACAAAACCTAAACTAAAATAATTAAATTAAACTAAATAAAAATAAAATAAACTTAAATAGAAATAAAATAAAATAAAAAAAAATAAACTAAAATGAATAAAAATAATATAAATAAACCTAAACCTCTGGGTTTACTAAATTAAAAAATCCTCAAACACTAAATTTTATACCCTAAACCCTAAACCTTAATCCACCCTAAACCCTAAACCTAAACCCTAAACCCTAACCCTATACCTAAACCTAAACCCTAACCTAAACCATAAACACTAAAAGCATAAATTAAAAAAAAAAACCCTAACAATCCATAAACCTAAACCTAAACTAAGTAATAAATTTAAAAGTAAACCTAAATCATAAAATCTAATAAATCTAACCTAAACCTTAAGAATGGGCAGAACCTTGATGGCAGGAACATCACCGTCAACTAGGGTCAATCTAGATCTTGTAGTGGAGGCGAAGGTGGAGGCCGTGGTTATCACAATAGTGGTGGGGGATCTGGAGGTGCTAGTGGATATGGAGGTGGTGGTGATTTTGGAAGCTAGATGAGCGATGGAGGTTACAACCGTAGTGGTGGCAGAGGGAGAGATCAGGGATATGAGGGTGGATCCCACTTTTTGAGAGGGCAGGGTGGTTTTGATGGGAACTAGAGAAATTGAAGAAAGTCCGATCTGATATGGTACTTATGGAACTGTGTCTTTATAGTAGAGATGGTTTTAGTTATCTAGGGTTTTTAATTGGCTCTATGCATGCTCATTTTTTGATCTATGTTGTCGCTTGTGTCTTAGAAAACTTGGTGTGTTACTTGGTTGATGAAATAAAAAAGATGAAATGTTGAATAAGAATTTGTTCTCTATTTAAAAAAAAATCAAAAACCCTTAACCCTAAACTAAAACCTAAACCCTAAACCAAAAACCTAAACCTTAAATCTTAAACCCTAATCCCTAAAACCCTAAACCTTAAACCCTAAACCCTAAAACCTATACCCTAAACCCTAAACCCTAAACCCTAAACCCTAAATAAAAATAAAATAAATTATACATACTAAATAAACCTAAACCTACTGATTTACTTAATTTTTTTTAAAAAAAAAACCTTAAAACCAAAATCCTAAACTCTAAATCCTAAAACTAACCTAAACTCTAACTAAACTGCAACACTAATCCTACAATGCATCTTTATAATAATTGGAATGAAAATAAACTTGAGAACTACATTCCTACTTCTATTTTTGACAAGTTTATCTTTTCTAATAAACTAGATCAAATCCTTTTCATGATCTCTTACAATGGTGATTTTATTCTTAAGGAGGATTGGAATTTTATTAGAAATAAATAGAACACCTATAATTTTTTCATTAAACTTTGGAACAATATCATTCCCATTTCTTATTCAGTTTTAGCTTGGTGGATTTTGAATAACTTCATCTCGGTTAATTCCATGCTCTGGCTTAAAGGGTTATAGTTTCCTTCTAAGTTCTATTGTTGCTTTCTTTCTGAAAATGTTAATCATGTTTTTGTCAATGGTGTTATTGCTTCCAAACTTTGGATATGGTATGATGATTTATTTAACACTATCTATTTTCACAAATCCCTTTTGTTATATCAACTTCTTGAAGTTTGTTTCCATAAAATTGTGAAAGGTCATATCAAAGTTTTAATTTCTATTACCCTTATTTGGTTCATTTGGATGGATAGAACGATGCTAAATATCATGGCATCCTTATGCACCATAAAGGATCCTTATAACTAAATGAAAATCCATGCTTTTTTTTTAATGCAAATTTAATTATCAATTTTTACTTTAGTGGTTATAAATTTGTGGCTAAAAAACTAGGTATCACTTTACATGATGATCCTTCCTATAAGAGTATTAGGATTATACATTGGATTAAGCCTAAAGAAAATTCTATTAAAATCAATACTGATGGTTTTGTTTCCTCAAATAAATATGGCTATGGTGGAATTCTTAGGGATTGTAAAGGCATTATAATTTGTGCTTTTACCGACCCCCTCAAAGCTTGTTCTATTATTTATGCTGAACACAGGGCTATTATCAAACCTATTGATATTTGTTTAAGCAAAGGCCTCTTTAATATCTTGATTGAAGTGGATGCTCTACTTTTACCTGATATGCTCAATAATAATAAAATAGGAAATACTAACTAATTTTATCTTTTTAATCACTCTCTTTTTCAAGTTTGCTACAAAATTTTTCACATTCTTCATGAAGGTAATGCTTGTGCTGATTTCCTGGTAAATTTTTGAAGGGAAGTAAATGAGCTCACTTTATTTGATAACCATAGCTTACATAAGCATCTGCATGGTTTGGTCAATATGCATAACATTGGACTACTTTACCTTAGATTTTAACCTTCTGCTCTTCTGTTGATCTTTTTTCTATGGTGGTTTTATTCAGTCAATTTTTTTATTTTTTTTGTGCACCCCTCACTATGAAGTGGTTTTTGCTAAATTATTTCTATACTTAAACCCCCTTCCTCTTTACCACATTATATACCTGCCTGGCCTTTTTTTGGGTCATAATGGTGTTATTTTTAATTGGTTTCCCTACCCTCTGAGCCTAGTAGTTTTCTTTCTGTGGCCCATGCTTTGTGTCTCCTGTTGGGTTGTGGCTGTGCCAAATTTTGGCCTACAACTTTTACCAATGATGTTGGGTTTGCCTCTGGTTTTGGCTGGCTCTAGCCTTTTTTGAATTGGATTTGCGGATGCTATGGTTGGTTGTGCTGGTTGTTGCTATTTGTTTCTTTCATCTACCTGGCAATTTTGGGTGGTTATTTTTTCAGGGTTGTTGTTGGCCTCTTCTAGCAGCTTGGTTTGGGTTTTTTGGTGCTTGTTGTTCTATTTTTCTGGTTTGGCTTGGAGGTTTCTATTGGTTGGTTCCAACTGCCTTGTGAATTGGAGTATGCTATTCTATGGTTTTTGCCTCCTCATTTTCTCCTTAGTAGTAACTGTCTACTCTTTGGGATTTAGAAGGGGTTATGTTTGTCTCCGGCCTTGTTCCTTTCCTTATAGTTTTATTGCTTGTGGCTAGGTGGCCCTCCTTGGCCTTTTCTAGTTTGGTTGGGTGACTACTTTTTTATTTCTTAGTTTGTTTGGAGATCTATCGGTGGGTTGTGGATTTGTCTGTTGTTGTTCTTTTCCCTCCTTTGGGGTTCTATATTGGCTATGTCTGCTAGTTGGTTTTGTTGGTTGAGTGGGCTGGTTGCTATTTTGGCTGGCTAGTTTGGTTGGCTAGGTGGATGTGTTGGTTGTGTTTGGTGGTTGGTTTAGGTGCCCCTAGTTAGGTTCTTTTGGTTTGGTTTCTAGTTTTCTCCTGGGTTGGTTATCCTCTCTTGGGTGCAGCTATTTTTCTTTTAATTTTGCTTCCCGATTTGGGTGTCAATTTTCCTGCTGCTCTGACTTCTCCTACTGCTCATCCTGTTGGCTGCTAGCCTAGGTGGTTTTATTTGTTATTTTTTTGGTGGAGGATATGAGCTCTTGTGGTTTTTTTGGTCATATTTTTGGACTTATTGTTGAGGGTTGACAGCTTGAGGGGTTTTTTGTGGCTACTGTCTTACCTTGGATGCTTGTGTCATGGCTTGGTGTTTTGTACTTAATGTTTGCTATTGGTGTTGACTCCCTTTAGTTTAGATGGCTCTTCTTGTTCTATGATATTTCTCCTCTTGGTTGGTGATTGTGGATTTGCTTTCTTTTTGGTTGGTGGTGGTTTTGATGGTAATTTTTGGTTGCCCTCTTGGTCTCTTAATGCTATGGGTTTCCACTCTCTAGTGCTGCTTATCTTATACTATTTTCCTATTTGGGTAGAGGTTTTTCCCTTGGATTTGGATTGCTAGTGCTCTAGAGATAGTTGTGGGTTGTTCTCATCCACTGACCCTACTGTAACTTCTAGGATGCTGGCTTTATGTGTTTGTTCTATTGTGGGTTTTGGTTGGTGGGTTGGTTGCTGGCTATTTTTCTCTATTGTTTTAGTGTAAACTTGGAACACTATGGACTAATTTTCCTTGGATGGTTACTTATATCAAGTATGTTCGGTATGATGGCCACGATGTTTCCCCATATCTTCTCTTTGGTTGGTAGCATGCATATGATTGTAACCCTTCTCATGAAATTTGGATGCTCATATGTGTTGTTGCCCCTTGAGATGATCTTAATAGAGCTTGAGCCTTCTCTTTCCCAGCTCTTTCTAAATTGCTTACTTTCTTATTTTCCTTTGAGCTATGACCATTGCCTTTGTAGTGTTTTATAGATTTCTTTTGTAGCATTGAACTTCACAGATGGAATGATCTTTACTCAACTAACTCAAGTACTATTGATGTGTGTCATACTTATCTTGCCTTCTCAAAGGGATCATGAGCTACTGCTGACTAGTCCTTCTACTATTTTCTTAAGTTTTCTTAGTCCTTTTTGTGTCTTTCTCATTTTCTTTTGTGTCGTTGCTTTTGCTCTTTTATTTTCTTTTTCCATTGTACTTAGATGGGGGTTTACCTCTTTAGATTTCTCGTAGCTCTATGAGCAGTAGAAATTTGAGCTTTATTGCTTTTAAGGACATTGTATCCTTTATTTTTATGGTAATAAAATTCTAATTTTCCTTAAAAAAGAAAACCTAAACCCTAAGAATGGGTAGAACCTTGATTGCAGGAACATCACAGTCAACCAGGCTAAGTCTAGATCTGGCGGTGAAGGCAAAGGGGGAGGTAGTGGTTATCGCAGTAGTGGTGGGGGATTTGGAGGGGCTGGTGAATATGGAGGTGGTGGTTTGAGCAATGGTGGTTATGGAGGTGGGAGGAGCGATGGAGGTTACAGTGGTGGTGACAGAGGGAGATATCGGGGATATGATGGTGTATCTAACTACTCAAGAGGTCGAGGTGGTTCTGATGGGAACTAGAGAAACTGAAGAATGGTCAATCCGATCAATTGCTTATAGAACTTTCTTTATAGTAGAGATAGTTCTAATTATCTAGTGTATTTTATTTTCTCTATGGGTACTCATTTTAGATATATGTTGTCGCTTGTGTCTTAGAAAACATGGTGTGCTACCTAGTTAATGAAATCAAAAATAAGAAATATTGAATCTGAATTTATTCTTAGTTAAAGAAAAAGAAAACCAAAAACCCTAAACACTAAACTAAAACCTGAACCTTGAACACTTATTGGTGGAGGATATGAGCTCCTGTTGTTTTTTTGTCCTATTTTAGGACATGTCATTAGGGGTTGGCTGCTTGGGGGGTTTTTTGTGGCTGTTGTCTTGCCTTGGATGCTTGTGCCTAGGCTTGGTGTTTTGGGCTTTATATTGGCTGTTGGTATTGACTCCCTTTGGTTTAGTTGGCTCTCCTTGTTTCCTAATATTTTCCTCTTAGTTGGTGATGGTGGATTTTCTTTCATTTGGCTATCTTGGTGGTGGTTTTGATGGTAATTTTTGGATGCCTTCTTGGTCTCTCTATGGCTTTCCTCTCTAGTCTTGCTTCTACTTTTTATTATTTGGGTGGAGGTTATGGCCTTGGATTTGGATTGTTAGTGCTATGGACATAGTTGTCGGTTGTTCTGGGCCACTGACCCTTATGTAACTTTTGGGATGCAGGCTTTATGTGTTTGGTCTGTTGTGGGTTTTAGTTCATGGATTGGCTACTAGCTAGCTATTTATCTCAATTTCTTTGTTGCAGGAACTAGATCAATATGGACTATTTTTCCTTGGATGGTTGCTTATATCAGATATGTTGGCTATGATGGCCTTGATGCTTCCCCATGTCTTCTCTTTGGTTGGTAGCATGCATATGATTGTAACCCTTCTCATGAAGTTTGGAGGCTCATTGTTAAGATGATCTTAACTATGCCCGAGCCTTCTCTTTCTCAGCCTTTTCTAAATTATTTACTTTATCATTTTCCCTTCATCTATCACCATTGCCTTTGTACTATTTTGCATATTTCTTTTGCATGTTGGAACTTCATAGATTGAATAATCTTTACTAAGCCAACTCAAGTAATGTTGATGTGGATCTTGCTTAACTTTCCTTCTCAAAGGATCATGAGCTGCTACTAACTAGTCCTTTTATTATTTTCTTAAGTTTTATTAGTCCTTTTTGTGTCTTTTCTCATTTGCTTTTATTTTGTTGCTTTTGCTCTTTTATTTTCTTTTTCCATTATACTTAGAAGGGGTTTAGCTCTTTAGGTTTCTTGTAGCTCTTTAGGTTTCAGTAGAAATTTGAGCTTTACCCCATTTAAAGACATTGTATCCTTTATTTTCATGGTAATAAAATTCTAACTTTCCCCAAAAAAAAACCTAAACACTAAGAATGGGTAGAACCCTGACGGGAGGAACATCACCGTCAACCAAGCTAAATCTAGATTTGGCGATTGAGGCAAAGGCGGAGGAGGCACTTATCATAGTAGTAGTGTGGGATCTGGAGGTGGTGGTCAGAGCAGTGGTGGTTATGGAGGCGGGAGGAGCAACGGAGGTTACAACTATGGTGGTGGACGAGGAAGAGATTGGGGATATGATGGTGGATCCTGCTACTCGAGAGGTCGGGGTGGTTCTGATAGGAACTAGAGAAACTGAAGAATGGCTGATCCGATCTACTGCTTATGGAACAATGTCTTTATAGTGGAGATGGTTCTAGTTATCTAGTGCTTTTGATTTGCTCAATGCGTGCTCATTTTTTATCTATGTTAAGATGTATAAAAATGATCTTAGTATACTTGAATTAAATGAGAATTTGACACATAATATGACACAATGGAGATGAAGGATTCATGTAGCCGACCCCACCTAGTGGGATTAAGGCTTGTTGTTGTTGTTGTTGTTGTTATTATCGCTTGTGTCTTAGAAAACTTGGTGTGTTACTTGGTTGATGAAATCGAAAAGAAGAAATGTTGAATATGAATTTGTTCTTTGTTAAAAAAAAAAAAAAAAAAAACCAAAAACTCTAAACCAAACTAAAACCTAAACCATAAACCTAAAACTAAACCTCCCTCCTAAACCCCTTAAACCCTAAATCCTAAACCCTAAAACCATAAAAACTAAACCATAAACCCTAAACCCTAAACCCTAAATAACAAAAAAATAAACTAAATATATTAAATAAATCTAAACCTACAGGTTTACTTTTTTTTTATAAAAATACCTTAAACCCAAAACCCTAAACCCTAAACCCTGCACCCTAAAACCTACAACCCAAAACCCTAAACCTAAACACCAAACCCTAAACTCGAAACTCGAAACCCTAAACCTTACACCATAAACTCTAAAATCTAAACCGTAAACTCAAAACCAAAACTAAACCTAAAATAAAAGAAATAAAAAACCTAAATAAAATAAAATAATAAAATAAAATAAAACCTAAACTTAAACCTAAATAATAAAATAAAATTTAAACTAAACTTAAATAAAATAAATAAAACCTAAACTAAACTAAAAATAAAATAAACCTAAAATAAAAGACCAAAATAAACCTAAAATAAACCTAAAATAAAATTTGAACCTAAATGAAATATTAAAAAAATAAACCTAAAACAAAATCCTTAAACCTAAACCAAAATAAAAACTAAACATAAACTTAACATAAATTAAAATAAAACCTAAACCTAAAATAAAATAAAAGTAAAACTCAACTAAAAAATAAACCTATACCTAAACCTAAACCTAAAGATCTACCATAATTTAACCTAAAATAATTAAACTAAACTAAATAAAAATAAAAAATAAAGTAAACTAAAACAAAGAAATAAACTTAATATACTAAATAAACCTAAACCTATTGAATTACTTAATTTAAATAAAAAAATCTTAAACCCTAAATCCTAAACTCTAAAACCTAAACCGTAAACCTTAAACCCTAAACCTACAATGCTAAACCCTAAACCTAAACCCTAAACCCTAAACCCCAAACCCCAAACCCTAAAAATAAACCTAAAGTAACTAAATAAATTAAAAAAAAAACTTAAGCCTAAAATTTAATAAACCTAAACCTAAACCTAAACCTAAACCCTAAGAATGGTCAGAACCTTAATGGTAGGAACATCACTGTCAACCAGGCTTAGTATAGATCTGACGATGGAGGTGAAGGCGGATGCAACGATTATCGTAGTGGTGATGGGGGATCTAGAGGTGCTGGTGGATATAGAGTTGGTGGTCAGAGCAGTGGTGGTTATGGAGGTGGGAGGAGCGATAGAGGTTACAACCGTGGTGGTGGCGAGGGAGAGATCAGGGATATGATGGTATATCCTGCTACTTGAGAGGCCGGGGTGGTTCTGATGGGAACTGGAGAAAGTGAAGAATGGTTGATCTGATTTGCTACATGTGGAACTGTCTTTACTTTAGAAACAATTATACTTATTTAAGGTTTTTGATTTGCTCTATGCATGCTCATTTTTTATCTATGTCATCACTTGTGTTTTAGAAAACTTGGTGTGTTACTTGATATATGAAATTGAAAAGAAGAAATGTTGAATCTGAATTTATTCTCTTTGAAAAATAAAAAAAATAAAAGAAAAACCTAAAAACCCTAAACTAAAACTTAAACCCTAAACCTAAAACGTAAACCTGAAACCCTAAACCCTAAACCCTAAAACCTAAAAATCCAAAACCCTAAACCCTAAGCCCTAAAACCTAAATACTAAACCCTAAACCTTAAACTAACACTAAACCCTAAACCATAAAAAGCAAAAAACCTGAACCTAAGCTAAATAAAACCTAAAAATAAAATAAATAAATAAATAAACCTAAAATAATAAAATAAATATAAAATAAAATAAAAATATAAACTCAAACCTGAACCTTAACGTAAAGAAATAAAATACAAAATAAAAAGTAAACTAAAATAAAATTAATAAAAACCTAAGCTAAACCAAAAAAAATAAAAAACCTAAATAAAATGAAAACTAAACCTAAAATAAAATAAAATAAACCTAAATAAAATAAAAAAAACTTAATAAAACCTAAACATAAAAGTATGCCAAAAAAATACCTAAATAAATAAAAAATAAAATGAAATCCTAAATAAAAAATAAACTAAACTAAAATATAAAACTTAAACCTAAAAATAAACTAAACCTTAACCTAAACTAAAATAAACTAAACTAAAATAAATAAAACTTTAACCTAAACCAGAAATAAACTAAACCTAAACCTAAACTTGAACTAAAAAATAAAAACTAAAAATAAACCTAAAATAAAAACCTAAAACCTAAACATAAAAAAATATAATAAAAACCTAAACCTAAAACTTAAAATAAAAAATAAAACTTAAACCTAAAACATAAAATAAAATTAAAACTATACTAAAAAATAAACTTAAACCTAAAAAATTAACTAAAATAAAAACCCTAAACTAAAATAAATAAAACTAAAATAAATATTCTAAACTAAATAAAGATAAAAATAAACTTAAATAAAAATAAAAAATAAAATCAATTAAAATAAATGAAGAATAAACTAAATAAATTAAATAAACCTAAACCTACTTGGTTTGCTTAATTTAAAAATAAAATAATAAAAATATATTCCTAAACCACTAACCAAATCCTTACTAAACCACAACATAAACCCTAAAAAACCCTAAAACCTAAACCCTAAACCCTACTAAACCCTAAACCATAAACCTAAACCCTAAACCCCAAACCCACCAAAACCTAAACCCCACCCAACCCTCCTAACCTAAACCCCACCCTAAATCCAAAGCTAAAACCTGAGCTCAAGAAACCTAAAAAAAATATAAAAAATAAAACTTAAAATAAAATAAAATATAAAAAATAATGTAAAATAAAATCATAAATAATAAACCTAAAAATAAAAAAAAAAAAATAAATAACCAACTAACTAAAATAAAACCTAAAATAAAAAATAAACCAAAACATAAACCTAAAAATAATAAAAAATAAAAAACAATGCAAAACCCACTAAAATAAAAAACCTAAAAAATAAAATAAACTAAACTAAAATAAATAAAACTTAAAACTAAACTTAAAATAAACTTATCCTAAACCTAAACCTAAACTAAAACCTAAAATAAACCTAAAATAAACCTAAAAATAAAATAAAAACCTAAACCTAAAATAAAATAAAACCTAATCCTAAAATATAAATATAAATAAAACTAAACTAAAAAATAAAAAAACCTAAAAAGATAAACTAAAAAAATAATAAAATAAATAAACCTAAAATAAATAATCTAAGCTAAATAAAATAAAAATAAACCTAAAATATAAATAAAAAATATAAAATAAATAAAAATAAATTAAATAAACTTAAACCTACCGGTTTACTTATTAAAAAATAAAAAAAACCTATAAATAAACCTTAAACTAACTTTAAACCCTAACGCTAAATCTTAAACCCTAAAACACAAAATACTAAACCCTAAACCATAAAACCTAAACCCAAAACACTAAACCCTAAACCCTAAACTAAACCCAAAATAAAGTAACTCTAAACTATAAACCCTAAACCCTAAATGTAAAATCTAAAACCTAAACCTAAATGAAATAAAACAAAAAAATAAAAAAAATAAATAAACTTAAGCTAAAATAGATAAAACATAAAATAAAATCCTAAACTAAAGCCAAACCTAAAATAAAAACTAAACTAAAATTAAATAAATAAAAACCTTAACTAACCTAAAATAAATAAAAACTTAAATAAAATAAAACTAATCCTAAAATAAAATTAAAATATACATAAAATAAAATAAAATAAAACTAAATAAAACCTAAAGCTAAAAAAATAAACCAAAATGAAACCTAAAATAAATAAAAAATAAAACCTAAACCCTAAACTAAAAAAAAACCTAAACCTAAAATATAAAAAAAGAAACCTAAACATAAAATAACCTAAACAAAACTAAAATAAATAAAACCTAAACCTAAACCTCAACTAAAAAATAAAACCTAAAAATAAACCTAAAATAAAATTTGAAAACCTAAACCTAAAAAAATAAAATTAAAACCTAAACTTTAAAGCTAAAAGGAAAACATAAGCCTAAAAATTAAAATAAAAATAAAACTAAACTAAAAAATAAACTTAAATCGAAACCAATAGCTAAAAAATAAAATAAAATAAAATAAAACTAAACTAAAATAAATTAACCAAAAAGAAATAAACTAAACTAAATAAAATAAATAAGACTATAAATAAAAAAAATAAAATAAATAAAATAAAATAAATAAACTTAAACCAACAAGTTTACTTAATTTAAAAATAAAAAAAATAAAAAACAATCCCTAAGCCCTAAAAACCCAAAACCCAATCATAAACCCAAAAAAACCTAAACCCTAAACCCTAAACCATAAACCCTAAACCCTAAACTCCAAACCCAAACCCAAAACCCTAAACCCTAAACTAACCTTAAAACCTAAAGAAACCAAAACCAAACTAAATAAAACCTAAAACTAAAATAAATAAAAAAACCTAAACCAAAATAACATAAATAAAATAATATAAAATAAAATCATAAAATAAAGCCTAAACCTAAACCAAAACCTAAGAAAATAAAAAATAAAAACTAAACTAAAATATAATAAATAAAATCTTACTAAAAAAATGAAAACCTAAATAAAATAAAACTAATCCTAAAATAAAATAAAATAGACTAAAAATAAAAACCTAAACCTAAAAACTAAACCAAAATATAACCTAAAAAATATGAAAATATAACCTAAAACCTAAAAAAACCTAAACCTAAAATAAAATAAAATAAACATAAACATAAACAAACATAAACTAAACTAAAGAAATAAAACATAAACCAAAATCTAAATAAAATAAACCTAAACTAAACTAGGATAAAACAAAATATACTAAAAATAAACCTAAACCTAAACTAAGAAATAAAACCTAAAAATAAACCTAAACCATAAGCTAAAAAAATAAAATAAAAACCTAAACCTAAATCTAAAAATAAAAAATAAAACCTAAACCTAAAAAAATAAAATGAAAATAAAACTATACTAAAAAGTAAACCTAAACCTAAACCTAAACCTAAAAAATAAACTAAAATAAAAAAATTTAAACTAAACTAAAATAAATAAAAATAAAAAATATAAACTAAAATAAATTAACCTAAAGAATAAAAAAATTAAACTAAATAAATAAAATAAAATAAAATACTAAAAATACCTACCAATTTTGCTTGGTTTAAAAAAAAATAAAATCCTAACTAAATCCTCCATGCCCTAAAGCTGGGCCCTAGGCTACCTGGCTCTAAAAACCCTAAACCACAAATACCCTGAGCCACTAACAGGCCACTGAGCCATAAACCATAAACATTACCAAACCTACACAAAAATAAACCCTGCTAAACCCTAGGCCTAACTGAGCCTAAACCCTAAAACATAAACCTACCAAATACCTAAAAATAAATAAAACATAACCTAAATATAAAATAAAATAAAATAAAATAAAACTTAAACTAAAACTTAAACCTAAACCTAACATAAACCTAAACCTCTAAAATAATATAAGATATAAAATAAAATTAAACTAAACTAAAATAAATAAAATTCTAAACTAAAAAAAAATAAATAAACATAAAATAAAAAAACCTAAATAAAATAAAAAACTAAATGTAAATAAAATAAAATATAAAATAAAATAAAATAAAAACTAAATAAAACCTAAATAAATTAAAGATAAAACATAAACCCTAAACTAAAAAAAACCTAAATAATAAAAATAAAATAAACCTAAAAAAAAAAATAACTAAACTAAAATAAATAAAACCTAAACCTAAATCTAAACTAAATAAAATAAAATAAACTAAAATAAACCTAATCCTGGGTAAAAATAAAACCTAAAAGAAACCTAAAATATAAACCTAAACCTAAACCTAAAAATAAAATAGAAACTTAAACCTAAATCTAAAATAAAAAATAAAATCAAATATAAAAATAAAATAAAATAAAACTAAACAAAAAAAATAAATATAAACTAAACTTAACTTAAAAAATAAACAAAATTAAATATTCCTAAAATATATAACCTAAATGAAAAAAAATAAAAAATAAACTAAATAAACTTAAACCTATTGGTTTACTTAATTTAAAAAAAACCCTAAACTATAAATCTTAAACCTAAACCTAAACCTAAACCCTAAACCTTTAAACTAATCCTAAACCCTAAACCCATTCATTTGAGCATCTTCTCTCTCCTCTTTTCTTTGGTGCTCTAGATTTCTATTTCCCATATGGAGGTGTCCCCTATGCCTTTTCTTGTGGACATCTCGGTGACTCTAGATCGATGGTTTTGCTCTACTTTCATCTTCTCCTATCATGTGTTGTTGTTAATCATGGCATTTTCATTTTACTTCCCCATGGGAAATCTTGAGATTCACACCCATCAAGGTTTCGATTCTTTGGGGTCTCGGCTTAAATCCATTACTAGCATCAAAATCATTGAAGGATGTTCTTGTGGGTAAGGCTAATGCTAGTGAGTCTCTCGAGCTTATTTGGACTTCCTTTGGTGTACCCATGATAATGTGTTCTAATTCGGTTATGGAAAGGCTTTGAAGCCCTTTGAATTCACTTTGGTTGGTAAATTTTCTTTGTTTCATCCTACTTTGGAGAATATTTGATCTTTTTCCATAGCTTGAAACTCTTCAAAATTTTTTCTATCAGATTGATCGATTCCCATCATGTATTGATTTAACTATCCAATGACTTACATTACTCTCATGATTTTTTTTTATGCTCATATTTTATTTTCAATTCTCAGATGCAATTGTTGAAATGGATGCCCTTTTTGATATTAAGGAAGAATCTCCTATTATTCCAGTTTGGATCTCTCTTCCTAATTTGTGTGTCCATCTCATTAGTCATGAATTTCTTTTTATTGTGGGTGCATTATTTGATCATCCCTTCGTGATGATCGGTGATTCTTAATACCCAACCATTTGTTGCTTGGATTCTAGTTGAGTTGGATATAATTAAAAAATTTCCAAAGGAAATTTGGCTAGGATCAAAGAAATATGGTTATTTGCGAAAAGTGGATTTTGAGAATTTTCCTATTTTTTGTTCCCAATGCAAAATTCATGGTCATGGAGTTTCGGAATGCTTTGTGGTTCATCCTCACCTTAAGAAACTTAAACCCGTTCATAATAATTTGGATCTGAATCTGAAGGTGCCCTCGGTTAAACCACAGAAAGCTATTCTTATGGACAATTCTATACTTGAATTCAAGGGACATTATCTTGATCCTCTTACTGCACCTTTGGACAATGCTATAATTCTTAGGCCTAATCAGCTTTTGGATGTCAATCATGTTAATAAGGATGCATTACCTTTTAATGGGCGTATATAGTAGAATCCTCCTAATATTGGTAATAATATGGATAATAATATGTTTTCAAAACTTATGGATGATGAATCTATCTCAAATGATTCAATTCCTCCTTCTTTGCCACCTTTAATTAAAGAAAATATGATCCTTGATAAGGGCTTGAATGGTGAGCAAACTAATGATAAAGTTACTAATCTTGACTTAGACACTTGTGCTTTAAATGGCTCTAATCCTTCTCCTACTTCTTCATCTAATGTTGAACTGATTTCTATTTTGATACTTCAACATAATAATGATTTGGAAGAAGGTGAAGTGGCTTGCAATGATGTTTTAAATTTGCAACCTTATTCCAAAAAATATCATGATGTTTTAAATTTGCAACCTTATTAAAGCTATTCGTGATTTTTTTGGGGTAGTACCAAAATATGTTGCTAGCACCTCCATTATTTTAATTCCTAAAATAGACAATCCTAAAGTTTGGAGTGATTTTAGGCCGATTAGCGTTTGCTCTTTTTTTAATAAACTTATCTCTAAGATTTTGGCTAAAAGATTGAGTATCTTGCTTCTTAAAATTATCTCCCATATTCAAACTAGTTTTTTTAAAGGGTTATCCATTTCTGATAATGTTCTTTTAGCCCAAGAGATGATCCATGATTTAAATGCCAAAGTTCATAGTGGAAACCTACTTTTAAGCTTGACATTTCCAAAGCTTATGATAATATTGGTTGGGCTTTCCTATATAAAATTTTGGCTTTATTTGGGTTCTTTAATCAATTTATTGCTTTAATTAAGAATGGGATTGAGAATTCTTGGTTTTCTATGCTTCTTAATGTTGAAGTGCGTGGATTTTTCTCTTCTTCTACTGGGCTAAGGCAAGGGGACCCTCTTTTTCTTGCCCTCTTCATTATTGTTATGGAATATCTTTCTACATGTATTGAGCATATGTTTAGTAGAATGCCTAACATGTACTACAAAACCATTAGTGGGTTTCCCATTCCACACCTTAGTTTTACTGAAGATTTCATTATATTTTGTAATGCCTCCACTCTTTCTATTACAAAAATTATGTAAGTTCTTAACTCATTTTGGTAAAGAGAGTGGCTTGAATATCAATCATGATAAAAGTTGTTTTATTACTAGCTCTTCTATCTCCTTATCTAAGATCAATGTTATTAAGAATATTATAGGTTTTTCTCATCAAAATTTGCCTATCAAGTATCCACGAACTCCTTTATATAGAGGCACGAAAAGATCTTCTTTATTTAAAGAAGTTATTTAGAAAATAAATAAGAAAACCTCCTCTTAGGAATTTCATTTACTTTCCTTTGGTGCTAGTCTTATCCTGATCAAAAGTACCCTTTGCTCTTTGTCTATGTATCTCTTGTCTATAATTGTTCCTACTTATTCTATTATTAAAATGATCATTAGACTTTTTAATAAATTTTTTTGGGGTTCTAATTCATCGATCAATAGATTACATTGGGCTAGTTGGCATAACTATTGTAGTACTAATAATGAAGGTGGCTTTAGTTACAAAACACTAGAGGATTTTATTAACTATTTTTCCTATAAAATGTGGTGGAACTATAGAAATAAACATACTTACTGGTCAAAGTTTATGCATGCTACATATTGCTAAGAAAAACATCCCCTCATTTGTGCTTTCAAATTTGGGGATTCTCCTGTGTGGAGAAGACTTTGTAGTATCAAATGGAATGTTGAGAATTTAATTTCTTGGGGTGTCAATTATGGTTCCTCATTCTTTTGGCAAGACAATTAGCTTGGGTAGGGCTTTATTGATTCCCTTCTTAATACTCAATCCACTGTGGTGCTTAAGATTCATCCATTAATTATTAATAATAAGTGGGATGCGCCTCAATTGAATAACCTTGTTCCTAATGTGATCAATGACAAAATACTTAAAATTTTTCCTTTCCCTAATGAACCCAACCAAATTCTTTTAAAAAATTCTTCTTATGGAGATTTTGTTTTTAAGGATGTTTGGCATTTTATTAGATTTAAATATCAAGAGTCCTTAGTTTTTACTAAAATCCAGAATATTAGTGTCCCTACTTTGTTCTCGGCTTTAACATGGCGCATTCTGATGCATTATATCCCTGTGTATGCTACTCTTTTGAAAAAAGGTTTCCATCTCCCCTCTAAATGTCACTATTATTATCACATTGAAAGTATGGATCATGTTTTTTGTGAATGGACCTATTCGCTAGAATGTGGAATTAGTATGATAATATTTTAATACTTTCCATTTTAATGGTTCATTTTCTATTATGCAACTCCTTGAAGCATATTTCTCTTATATTTCTAAGGGTCATGTTAAAATTGTTTTAGCTATTACTATTCATTGGTATATTTGGATGCATAGAAATGATGCAAAGCATCATAATATTCTGTGAATTATAATCATATCATTGCTAGATCCAAAAATAAAATTTTGTGCCTTTTCAAAGCCAATCTTCTTACTCACTCCAATTTTAAAGGGTACAAGTCTATGGCATTGAAATTTTGGATTAACCTTCCTCTCTGTAATGTCTCTCCTACCCAAAAATTTATATACTGGATTAAACCTAATTATCATTACATTAAGGTTAACACTGATGGCTCAATTTCTAATGGTTACTATGGCTGTGGTGGGATTTTGAGAGATCACAATAGCTAGTTTATCTCTGCCTTTGCTGCCCCTTTAGTGCCTTGTTATGTTTTATTTGCTGAACTTAAAGGCATTCATCATGGAAATTCCATTTGTTTACAAAAAGGTTTTAATAAGATTTGGTTTGAAGTGGATGCTCTCCTTCTTTTAGATTACTCAAATCTGATGCTCATGGTTATGTTGAAGTGTATTATTTACTTAATCATACTAGGAGGCTTCTTGCTAACCTAGATTTTCAAATTTCTCATATTTATAGGGAAGCTAACTCTTATGCTGACTTTCTTGCCAATTTGGGGGTCAAGTCTTCTTTTTACAAATGTTTTCTAATGATGACATACCTTTCCTTTTAAGAGGTCTTGTGATTCTATATAAAATTGGATTGCCTTATCTTAGAAGCTTTTAGCTCTTCTTTCCACTTTTGGGGCTTCCATGTTGGTGTTCATGATTAGTATTTATTTTCTCCTTTGCTAGCTTGGTCTTGAGTTTTTTCTTGACCTAAATATATTTTTAATCTTTAGTTTGAGTTCTTCCCATTCTTTGGATGGGTTGGGGTTATCTTTCCACTTATTGGATTTTTGCTAGTGTTTATTTTTTGGTTTGTCTTCTCTCCTACTTTGGTAGAGGTGTTTGCAGTAGGTGGAGGCTGTTGGGTTTTGTCTTTGGTTGTGTGGTTCTCTTTATTGGTTGGATCCTCTGCAATCTAGTTTGTTCATTTTGGAATTTATGGTTGGCTGGTTGCTAGTGTTGCCTGGCTGTGGGTTTTTTCCCTTTTTGGGTGTTTCTCATGCTAGATTTGTTACCTTCCTACTATGGTTGGTTGTCCTATAATTTTGTTGTTTGCTAATTAGGATGGCTTTTCCAGGTGTTTTTGGTTGTCCTTTCTTTCTTGAGTCTCACCCTTCACACCTGCTCTTATCCTCTTGAATTTTACTTATGCTATTTAGGGTGTGGGTTTCTTGGTTGGGGCTTGCTCATCCGAAGGTGGCTATTGCCAACTTTTTATGGATTTAGTTCCTACTGCTAAAAGGGGTTGTGTGGCCTTGAGGGCTCTTTATTTTTCTGATGTTGCTTGGAGAGCTATTTTCCTGTAGCTACTTACCCTTATTTTACTATTATTCTGGATGAGTGTAAGGTTGGATGCTACTCGCTTGTTATATCTTTTGAATATTGGGTGCACCTCCTGTAATATTGAGGTTTTGTTTTTGATTTACGTTCTAAATTGGAAAGCTGAAAACTACTTATTGGATGTTTGTTGGACTTGGGTGATGATGATTCTATTTGGGTTCCTTTTATTGTTGTCTCTATTTTTTGTATTATTTTTGATCCTAAAGGGATTTTTCTTTTTTTTGTCTTTGGTTGATGTCTCTAGCTATTTGAACAGGATTCTCCTTTCCTTAGATTTGGATTGGTGGGTGCTGCCTACGGCTTTCCCATGGGATATTTTCAATGTTTATGACTGGATGACTACTTCTATCTTTCAAACAGATGGTCCTAAATTTGATGATTTGAATCCTTGGATGTCTTGGTGGATTGAAGGGTGGCCTGCCTTGCTAGTTACTTGGATTGGTTGCTCTAGGTGGCTGGGTTGGTTAAAAGAGTATTTGCATGGTTATAATTTTCTTAATCTTTTTCAGTCTATAATTGGAACCAACTGCTTACTTTCCCATCTTCTCTTCTGGTTTCTACCTTGTGGGATTTTTAGTTATAGGTTGTGGATGAACCTCTCCACTTTCCTATTTTGATGACTACCTTGCTACCTAACATTCTTGCTATTAATCTTACTATTACTCAAGGTATTATTGCTTCTGGATCTTTGCATGTTCTTTTAATGGATGACCTTATCAACTGCGCTTCCTTTTGCCTTTGTTTGGTCTCAGTTTACTACTTTTTCCCAGATTTTGAGGTTTGCTCCTAGTAATTGTGTTAGCAATTCTTGGTGGTGGCTTTGGTGGTTCTCCCTCTAGTCTAATGATATCGATGGTTTTTCTCCTTATTATATCGAGCTTAATCTCTGAATGCTAGGTGTTTGGAGGTTATATTTATTGTTTGAAGTTTTATGCAGGTTCATGTGATGATCATCATTAGATAAGGTGCTATAAGAGGTATCCTGGCAATGATGGCCTTGATGTTTCCCATCCTTCTTTTTGCTGGTAGTGCTATATGTAATTGCAACCCTTCACCAACATGAATACAAAGGGTTTTGCAAGGCTTTCCATAATTGAATCAGAACACATATTATGGGTACACCTCAGAAGGAGATAGAGATAAGCTTGAGAGACTCACCAATGAAATTGGCCTTCCTAGCAAGAACATCCTTAAAAGATTTCAATGTCACTGATGGATTTAATCCAGAGACCCCCAAGGAGTCAAAAACCTTAATGGGGAAGCAGAAACCATAGCATTGTCATACATGCATGGAGAAGCTGAAAGTGAGCAAAGCCATCAAAATGTAATTCACAGCCGAACTGCACATAGGAAAAGCCACAAAGGAGACGCACCTCCATAGGGCAAATGAAATTCGCCAGAGCACCAAAAAAATGGAAGAGAGAGAAGATGCTCAAATGATTTGAATTGGTTTAGGCTTAGGTTCAGGTTCAGGTTCAGGTTTTATTTTATTATTTAGGGTTTAGGGTTTTTTTAAAAAAAATTAAGTAAATGGGTAGGTTTTAGTTTATTTAGTTTATTTTTATTTTTTAATTTATTTATTTTTTATTTTTATTGAGGTTTATTTTATTTATTTATTTTAAGTTTATTTTTTTTAGTTTACATTTTTTATTTTAGCTGATTTTCTAGGCTAAGGTTTAGGTTTTTATTATTTTCTTAGTTTAGTTTTAGTTTTAGTTTTATTTTTTAGGTTTAGGTTTTATGTTTTTTACTTTTAGTTTATTTTAGGTTTTATTTTTTAGTTTATTAGGTTTATTTTTTAGTTTATTTTATTTTATTTAGTTTATGGTTTAGTTTAGTTATAGTTTATTTATTTTATTTAGTTTATTTTAGTTTATTTTAAGATAAGTTTTACAGATTTATTTTTTTAGATTTATTTTTAGATTTCACTTTTATTTAGTTTATTTTATTTATTTTAACTTTATTTAATTTTTATTTTACATTTAGATTTTATTTTACTTAGGTTTTTAATTTTTAAGTTTATTTTATTATTTAATTTTGTTTGGTTTTTTTATATTTTAGTTTAGTTTTATTTTTTATCTTATTATATTTTTTGTTTAGGTTTAGGTTTTAGTTTAGCTTTTTATTTTTTTATTTTTTATTTTTTTGAGGTTTAAGTTTATTTATTTATTTTATTTTTATGTTTTATTTAGTTTAGCTTTATGTTTTTAGGTTTTTAAGGTTTATGATTTAGGGTTGTAGGTTTTCGGGTTCAAGGTTTAAGGTTTAGGATTTAGGGTTTAGGGTTTTAGGGTTTAGGGTTTAGGGTTTAGGATTTAGGGTTTATGGTTAGGGTTTAGGGTTGTAGGTTTAGGTTTAAGGTTACTTTTAGGGTTATTATTGGGGTTAGGGTTCTTCTTATTTGATTTAAGGTTTAGGTTTAGTGTTAATGTTTAGTATTTTTTTAATTAAGTGTATGTTTAATTATGGTTATTATTTAGTTTATTAGGTTTAGGTTTTTTTTAGGATTTAGTTTATTTTAAATTTATTTAGTTTTATTTTATTAGGTTTATGTTTATGTTTTTATTTTTAGGGTTTAGTGCTATTTTAGGATTTAGTTATTAGGTTTTTGGGTTTATTTTTGTTTAGGTTTAGGATTTATTATTTTTAGGATTTTGGTGTTTAGGTTTATTTATTAGGTTTAGGTTTAGGTTTAGATTTAGGGTTTATTTTTTAGGTTTCTTTTATTTAACTAGTAGGTTTTTAGTTTATTTTGTATATTTGGTTTTTTAATTTAATTTAGTTTACTTTATTTTTATTTTTTATATAGGTTTATTTTCTAGTTAGTTTAGTTTATTTATTTTAGGTTTATTTATTTTAGTTTAGATTTTTTATTTTAGTTTATTATTTAGGGTTAAGTTTAGGTTTAGGTTTATTTTCTAGTTGAGTTATATTTTTATTTTTAAGTTTAGCTTTTATTTTTTAGGTTTAGGTTTAGGTTTTTATTTTATTTTTATATGTTTAACTTTTAGCTTTTTACTTTAGGTATATTTTTAGGTATAATTTTTTAGTTTAGGTTTAGGTTTATTTTTAGTTTATTTTAAAATTAATTAGTTTAGGTTTAGGTTTTGGTTTTATTTATTTTAGTTTCGTTTATTTTAGTTTAGGCTTAGGTTTATTTTATTTTATTTTTATTTTAGGTTTAAGTTTTTTTTTAGTTTAGGGTTTAAGTTTTATTTTTTATTTATTTTTAGGTTTTAATTTTAGGTTAATTTTTGAGGTTTAGATTTTTATTTAGTTTTATTTTATTTTATTTTAAATTTTTTTATTTATATTTAACATTTAGTTTTTATTTTATTTATGTTTTTTATTATAGATTAATTTTATTTTTTAATTTCATTTAGGTTTTTATCTATTTTATTTTATTTTACTTTTAATTTTTTATTTAAATTTATTTTTAGGTTTAGGTTTAGGTTTAGGTTTTAGTTTAGGTTTTCATGTTATTTTATTATTTTATTTTATTTAGGTTTAGATTTTTTGATTTTATTTTTATCTTTTATTTAGTTAGTTTAGGTTTTAGGTTTATGATTTAGGGTTTAGGGTTTTGGGTTTTGGGTTAGGATTTTAGGGTTTAGGGTTAGGGTTTAGTTTAGTGTTTATTTAGGTTTAGGGTTTTAGGTTTAAGTTTAGTTTAGTTTATTTAGGTTTTATTTAGGTTTAGGTTTATTAGATTATTTAGGTTTAGGGTTTTAGGTTTTAGGTTTATAGTTTGTTTTAGGGTTTAGGATTTAGGTTTATTAGTTTAGTTTAGGGTTTAGTTTATTTAGTATTTTATATTTTAGGATTTATTTTAGGTTTAGGTTATTTTTTAGGGATTATTTTTGGGTTTTTATTTTATTATGGTTTATTTTAACAATTAGGTAGGTTTAGGTTTATTTAGTTAATTTTCTAATTTTATTTTTATTTATTTTTTTATTTTATTTATTTTTATGTTTATGTTTAGGTTTTATTTATTTTAAGTTTAGTTTATTTTATTTTATTTTTTAGGTTTAGGTTTATTTTTTATTTTAGGTTTAGGTTTATGTTTTATTTTATTTTTTAGGTTTAGGTTTAAGTTTTTTATGTTTTTATTTTAAGTTTATATTTTAGTTTAGGTTTAGGTTGATTTTTTAGTTTATTTTATTTTATTTAATTTTAGATCACATTTAGGTTTATGTTTAGTTTATTTAAGTTTAGGTTTAGGTTTATTTATTTTATTTTATTTTGTTAAGTTTTTTTTTAATTTAGGGTTTATGTTTTATTTTTTATGTGGTTTTAGGTTTTATTTTTAGGTTTATTATTTAGGTTTAGGTTTTCATTTAGTTTTTATTTTTTTATTTTAGGTTTATTTCATTTTTATTTTATGTTTAGGTTTTCTTTATTTCAATTTTTTATTTTTTGGTTTATTTAATGTATTAGTTTAGTTTGGGCTTTTATTTATTTTATTTTAGTTTAGTTAGTTTTTTTATTTAATTTTATTTTTTAGGTTTAGGATTAGGTTTAGGTCTATTTTAGTTTACTTTTTTATTTTATTTTATTTAGGTTTTATTTTTTTTATTTTGTTTTATTTTTTTAGGTTTTATTTAGTTTAGGTTTAGGTTTTTTTATGTTTTTTAGGGTTTAGGGTTTAGGGTTTTGAGGGTTAGGGTTAAGGGTTTATATTTTTTAGGGTTTAGGGTTTTGGTTTATTGGTTAGGCTTTAGGTTTTATTTATTTTAGTTTAGTTTATTTTGGTTTAGGTTTATGTTTATCATATTTTGTTTATTTTAGGTTTAGGATTTTTTTTACTTTATGGTCTAGGTTTGATTCTTTATATTTTTTAGGTTTATTTTTAAGGTTTAAGATTTTATTTAGTTTATATTTAATTTTTTAGGTTTACTTTATTATTATTTTACATTTAGTTTTTATTTTATTTAGGTTTTTTAATTTTTAGGTTTATTCTATTTTTTAGTTTAGTTTAGATTTTTATTTATTTTAATTTAGTTTAGTTATTATTTTCTATTTTATTTTATTTTTAAGTTTAAGTTTAGGTTTAGGTTTAGGTTTTAGTTTAGGTTTTTATTTATTTTATTTTTAGGTTTATGTTTTTAGGTTTTTAGGGTTTAGGGTTTAGGGGTTGGGGTTAAGGGTTTAGGGTTTACGGTTTAGAGTTTTAGGGTTTAGGGTTATGGATTATTTATTTTATTTTATTTTTTTAGGTATATATTTATTTTTTAGTTTATTTATTTTATTTAGTTTTGATTTAGGTTTAGGTTTAGTTTATTTTACATTTAGGTTTAAGTTTTATTTTTAGTTATCAGTTTTACTTAATTTATTATTTATTAATTTAGGTTTAATTTAGTTTATTAGTTTTAGCTATGTTTAGAGTTCAGGGATTTTAGTTTAGTTAATTTTACTTTGTTTAGGGTTTAGGGTTTAGGTTTAGTTATTATTAGTTTAGTTTTAATTTGGTTTAGTTAGTTAGTTTTGGGTTAGTTAGTTTAGTTTTTTATTATTTAGTTAGTTTTAGTTTAGTTGGTTGTATTTATATTTATTAGTTTTAGTTAGTTTTACTAGTTATTTAGTTTAGTTATTTTGGGTTTTAGTTTTTGGGTTTAGTTTATTTTTATTTAGTTTATTTATTTGGTTATTAATTTATGTTTTAGGGTTAAGTTTGAGTTAGTTTTTTTTAGGGATTAGGTTTTCATTTTAATTTAGGTTTAGTGATTAATTCATTAGGGTTTAGTTTTAAGTTTAGTTTATTAGGTTTATTAGTTATTATTTAGTTAGTTTAGGTTTGGTTAGTTTATTTATTTAGTAGTTAGTTTAATTTTAGGGTTATTAATTATTTGTTTATTATTACTTATTTAGGTTTTAGTTTAGGGTTTAGGTTTAGGGTTTAGGGTTTAGATTATTTAGTTTTAGTTATTTGTTTAGGATTTAGTTATTAATAGTTTATTAGTTAGTTTATTTAGTTATTAGTTATTAGTTAGTTAAATTTAGAATTTAGTTTTAGTTAGTTTTAGTTTAGTTTATTAGTTATTAGTTAGTTTAGTTAGTTTAATTTTATTAGTTTTTAGTTAGTTTTTAGGTTTAGTTTAGATGTTAGTTTTTTAGTTTAAGTTTTTAGGTAGTTAGTTATTAGTTTAGTTATAGTTTTAGTTTAGTTAGTTTTAGTTAGTTTAGTTTATTAGGTTTAGGTTTACTTAGTTTACTTTTTGTTTTTAGTTTAGTTATTAGTTTTAGTTTTATTAATTTATTAGTTTAGTTTAGTTTAGTTTTATTAGTTATTATTAGTTAGTTTAGTTTAGTTTAGGGTTTAGGGTTTTATTTAGTTTAGGTTTAGTTTATTAGTTAGGTTTAGGTTTTAGTTTTTATTTAGGGTTTGGTTTAGGTTTAGGTTTTGTTAGTTTTATTAGTTATATTAATTTATTAGTTTAGGTTTAGGTTTTAGGTTTTTTAGTTTAGTTATTATTATTAGTTTATTATTTTATTAGTTTAGGTTTTATTAGTTTTATTAGTTAATAGTTATAGTTTATTAGTTTAGTTTTTATTTATTAGTTTTATTATTATTTAGTTTTAGTTAATTAGTTTAGTAAGTTTAGTCATTTAGTTTAGTTTATTAGTTTATTTATTAGGTTTAGTTATTAGTAATTTTAGTTAGTTAGTTAGTTAGTTTAGTTATTAGTTCATTAGGTTTTAGGTTTTATTAGTTTAGCTTTATTAGTTTTAGTTATTAGTTTTAGTTAGTTTAGTTTAATTATTTTTTTGGTTTTAGGTTTAGGGTTTGGGTTTAGTTTAGGATTAGATATTTATTAGTTTAGTTAGTTTAGTTATTAGTTTAGTTAGGTTTTGTTTGTATAGTTTTAGTCTAGTTTAGTTTAGTTATTAGTTTAGTTATGGTTTAGGGTTTAGTTTAGTTTAGTTAGTTCAAGTTTAAGTTTAGGTTTAGGGTTTAGGGTTTATTAGTTAGTTTAGTTTAGTTTAGTTAGTTAGTTTAACTTTATTTATTTTTAATTAGTTATTATCAATTTAGTTTATTAGTTAGTTAGGTTTAGGGTTTTTTAGTTTAGTTAGTTAGTTAGTTAGTTTTTTTAGTTAGTCAATTAATTAGCTTTTAGTTAGCTTATTTAGTTTTAGTTATTAGTTGTGTTATTAGTTTAGTTTTTTGTTATTAGTTTAGGTTTAGGTTTAGGTTTAGTTTAGTTGTGGTTTTTTTAATTATTAATTTAGTTAGTTAGTTAGTTTTAGTTAGTTATGAGGTTTTATTAGTTGATTAGTTGATTAGTTACTAGTTATTTATTTAGTTTAGTTTAATTAGTATATTATTAGTTTATTTATTAGTTATTATTAGTTTAGTTCATTAATTTTAATTTGGTTTAAGGTTTATTTAGGTTTTAGGGTTTAATTTTAGTTATTGGTTTTTTAGGTTTAGGTTTAGTTTTCTTTAGTTTAGTTATTAGGTTTAGGTTTAGTTATTAGTTTTAGTTATTTTAGTTTTTTTAATTTAGTTAGTTTTATTAGTTTAGTTAGTCTTATTAGTTTATTAGTTTAGTTTAGTTAGGTTATTAGTTATATTAATTAGTTTTTAGTTTAGATTTTAGGTGGTTTAGGGGTTTTAGGGTTTAGTTTAGTTTTTTTAGTGATTATTTTAGTTTTAGTTAATTAGTAGAATTTAGTTTAGTTTGTTAGTTAGGTTTTAGGTTTAGTTTTAGTTTAATTTAGGTTTAGGTTTAGTTTAGGTTTTAGTTTTGTTTATTAGTTAGTTATTAGTTTTTTAGGTTTATAGTTTAGGTTTTAGAGGTTTTATTAGGTTTAGGTTTAGGTTTATTAGTTTTAGTTATTAGTTTTTAGGTTTAGGTTTTTTTAGTTAGTTTATGTTTAAGGTTTATTATTAGTTTTATTAGTTATTTTCATTTATTAGTTTTATTTTAGTTAGTTTATTAGTTTAGTTTTAAATTTAGTTTAGTTAATTTGTTAGGTTTTGGTTTTTAGTTTTAGTTGTTAGTTTATTTTTTAGTTTAGTTTAGTTTAGTTTTGAAGTTTAGTTTTGTTTGGTTTTTAGTTTAGTTTTTAGGTTTAAGGTTTAGCGTTTAGGGTTTAAGTTAGTTTTATCAGATTTATTAGTTTTAGTTTTATTAATTTTATTATTATTTTTTTAGTTTAGGTTTTAGTTTATTAGTTTAATTAGTTTAGTTTAGTTAGTTTAGTTTTAGTTTTAGTTTAGTTATTAGCTTATATGCTTAGGTTTAGTTTATTAGTTATTTATGTTTTTATTAGTTTATTAAGTTTATTTTTTATTTAATTAGGTTTAATTTTAGGGTTTAGCTTTTAATTAGGTTTATAGTTTATTAGTTTATTAGTTTGTTTTATTAGATTTGGTTTAGTTTAGTTATTAGTTTATTACTTTAGTTTAGTTTAGGGTTTAGGGTTTAGGTTTATTAGTTTATTTGTTAGTTTACTATTTATTTATTAGTCATTAGTTTATTAGTTTTAGTTTAGGTTTGTTTAGTTAGTTTAACATTATTAGTTTTTATTAGGTTTAGGGTTTTAGGTTTAGGGATTTAGGGTTTAGGGTTTAGGTTTAGTTTTAGTTTAGTTTTAGTTTTTTTATTTTAGGTTTAGGTTTAGGTTTAGGTTTAATTTAGTTTAGTATTAGGTTTAGTTTAGTTAGCTTTTATTACTTTGGTTATTAGTTAGTTTAGTAGTTTAGTTTTTAATTTAGGTTTAGGAGTTTAGGTTTTAGTTTAGTTTTATTAGTTTAGGGTATAGGTTTAGGTTTTAGTTTTATATTTTTATTTGTTTTTATTTAGATAGCTTAGTTTAGTTATTAGTTTAGGGTTTAGGTTTAGGGTTTAGGTTTAGTGTTAGATTAGTTTAGTTTATTTGGTTTAGGATTTAGGGTTTATGGTTTAGGTTTAGTTTAATTAGTTCAATTTAGTTAGTTATTAGTTATTTAGTTAGTTTAATTTTTAGTTATTAGGGTTTAGGGTTTAGGTTTATTATTTTAGTTAGTGTTAGTTTTAGTTTAGTTATTAGTTATTAGTTATTATTAGTTTTAGTTAGTTTAGTTTTAGTTATTAGTTTAGGTTCAGGTTATTAGTTAGTTAGTTTATGTTTAAGTTTAGCTTTAAGTTTTTAAGTTTTAGGTTTAGGTTTAGGTTTAGGTTTTTAGGTTAATTTAGTTATTGGTTAAGTTTATTTAGTTTTAGTTATTAGTTTTAGGTTTAGTTTTAGTTTAGGTTTAGTTTAGTTTTTTTAGTTTAGGTTTATGTTTAGGTTTATTAGGTTTTAATAGGTTTAGGTTTGTTTAGGTTTATTTATTAGTTTAGTTTAGTTATTAGTTTAGTTATTAGTTTAGTTAGTTTAGTTTAGGGTTAATAGGTTTTTTTTGGTTTAGTTTAGTTTAGTTTAGTTTAGGTTTAGGTTTAGGTTTAGTTATTAATTAGTTTTGTTTAGTTAATTTAGTTTTAGGTATAGGTTTAGGTTTTGTTATTAAGTTTAGGTTTAGGTTTTAGTTAGTTAGTTTAAGTTTTAGGTTTTGTTATTATTAATTATTATCAATTATTAGTTTAGTTTAGTTAGTTTAGTTTAGAGTTAGTTTTATTAGTTTATTATTAGTTGGTTAGTTATTAGTTTAGTTATTAGTTAGTTTAATTAGTTTATTAGTTAGTTTAGGGTTTATGGTTTAGTTTTAGGTTTAAGGTTTAGGTTCAGGTTATTAATTTTAGTTTAGTTATTAGTTAGTTAGTTTAGTTATTAGTTTAGTCATTAGTTTTATTAGTTTAATTAGTTTATTAGGTTTAGTTTAGTTATTAGTTTAGTTTTAGTTTAGGTTTAGGGTTTATGGTTTAGGTTTAGGGTTTGGGGTTTAGGTTAGTTAGTTTAGTTTTAGTTTAGTTTTTTTATTAGTTTTTTTAGTTTTTATATTAATTTTATTAGTAGTTAGTTAGTTTAGTTAGTTGAGGTTAGTTTTATTAGTTTGATCTAGTTAGGATTTGGTTTATTAGGGTTTAGGGTTTAGGTTTTAGTTATTACTTATTTAGTTATTTTTTAGTTAGTTATTTAGTTTAGTTTAGGTTATTAGTTTTAATTATTTTTTAGTTAGGTTTAGTTAGGTTTATGGTTTATGGTTTAGTTTTATTAATTAGTTTTATTATTAGTTTAGTTTTTTTATTTATTAGTTTTAGTTTTTTTACTTATAAGTTTAGTGTTTATTTAGTTAGTTTTTTAGTTTAGGATTTAGTTTAGTTTAGTTAATTAGGTTTAGGTTTAATTTTAGTTTAGTTGTTTAGCTTAGTTTATTAGGTTTAAGTTTAAGTTTTTAGTTTAGTTATTAGTTTTAGTTTTTAATTTAGGGTTTAAGGTTTAAGGTTTAGGTTTAGGATTAGGTTTTAGGTTATTAGCTTAATTTAGTTATTAGTTTTTATTAATTTATTAGTTTATTAGGTTTTAGTTAGTCTATTAGTTTTAAGGTTTAGAGTTTAGAGTTTAAGTTTAGGGGTTTAGGTTTAGTTTGGTTTAGTTAGTTTATTAATTTTTAGTTACTTTATTTTTATTTATTTATTAAATTTAGGGGTTCATGGTTTAGGGTTTATGTTTAGGTTTTAGGTTTAGTTACTTTAGTTTATTTATTTAGTTAGTTTAGTTTATTTTTAGCATTATTAGTTTATTAGTTTAATTATTATGAGTCTTAGTTTAACTAGTTTTATGAGTTTTGTTAGGTTTAAGGTTTAGGGGTTTAGGGGTTTAGGGTTTAGGGTTTAGGGTTTTATTATAGTTAGTTTAGTTTAGTTTAGTTCAGTTAGGTTTTAGGGTTATGATTTAGTTTAGTTTAGTTTAGTTTAGCTAATTTTTATTAGTTTTTATTTTAGTTTATTAGTAGTTTATTAGTTTAGTTTAGTTATTAGTTTAGTGTACTTTAGTTTAGTTATTATTTAGTTTTATTAGTTTAGTTATTAGTTTAGGGTTTAAGGTTTAGTGTTTAGGTTTAGGTTTAGGTTTAGTTTATTAGATTTTAGTTTCAATTTAGTTGTTATTAGTTTAGGATTATGATTTTTTTTATTAGTTTTATTAGTGTTATTAGTTTATTAGTTTTATTAGTTTAGTTACTTTTGTTTTAGTTAATTTATTAGTTATTATTAGTTTAGGGTTTTAGGTTTTAGTTAGGTTATATTATTAGTTAGTTTTAGGTTAGGTTTGGTTTAGTTAGTTTTAGTTTATGGGTTTAAGGCTTAGGTTTAGTTAGTTATTATGGTTTAGGGTTTATGTTTAGGTTTAGGGGGTTTAGGGTTTAAGTTTAGGTTAGTTATTAGTTTTAGTTTAGTCATTAGTTTTTGTATAATTTTATTAGTTTAGTTTATTAGTTTAGATTTTATTTGTTTATTTAGTTATTAGTTTAGGTTTTATTAGTTATTAGTTTAGTTAATAGTTATTAATATTAAGTTAAGGTTTAGGGTTTAGGTTTAGTTTTATTTATTAGTTTAGTTATTATTAGTTTGGATTAGTTATTAATGTTAGTTTAGTTTAGTCAGTTTAGGTTTTATTAGTTAGTTAGTTTAATTAGTTTTAGTTAGGATTAGGGTTTAGGTTTAGGTTTTAGTTAGTTTAGTTAGTTTAATTACTTTATTTATTAGTTTTATTAGTTTATTAGGTTTTGGTTTAGGTTTAGGGTTTAGGTTAGTTAGTTATTATTATTTTTAGTTAGTTAGTTAGTTTAGTTAGTTTAGTTTTAGTTATTATTTTAATTAGTTTATTAGTTAGTTTAATTAGTTTAGTTAGTTATTAGTTAGTTTTAGTTTAGTTAGTTTAGGTTTAGTTAGTTATTAATTAGTTTTAGTTTTAATTAGTTAGTTAATTAGTTTTAGGTTAGTTTAGTTATTAGTTTAGTTTAGCTATTAGTTTTATTTGTTTTATTTAGTTTAGATAGTTTGGTTTTAGTTTAGTTAGTTTATTAGTTCATTAGTTTAGGTTTAGGTTTAGTTATTAGTCTATTTTAGTTTAGCTATTAGGTTTAGTTTTTTTTTGGTCAATTTATATTATAAGGTAGTTTAGTTTAGTTAATTAGGTTTAGGGTTTAGGGTTTGGGTTTTGTTTAGTTTATTAGTTTATTTATTAGTTTAGGTTTAGGTTTAGGCTTTAGGTTTAGTTTGGTTTAGGGTTTAGGGTTTAGGTATAATTAGTTAGTTAGTGTTAGTTTTAGTTTAGTTTAGTTAGTTAGTTATTAGTTTTAGGTTAGTTAGTTATTATTAGGTCTAGTTATTAGTTTAGTTATTATTAGTTATTAGTTTTATTAGTTTTTATTAGGTATTAGGTTTAGGGTTTAGGTTTACTTAATTAGTTTAGGTTAGGGTTTAGTTTAGTTTATTAGTTTAAGTTTAGTTAGGTTATTAGTTTTTAGTTAGGTTTAGTTTAATTATTTAGGTTTATTATTATAGTCTTTATTAGTTTAGGTTTTGTTTTAGGTTTATGTTTAGGCTTAGGTTTAGTTAGTTATTAGTTTAGGTTTATTAGGTTTACAATTTAGGGTTTAGGTTTAGTTAGTTTAGTTTAGGTAGTTAGTTTTAGTTAGGTTAGGTTTAAGTTTGGGTTTAGGGCTTAGCATTTAGGGTTTAGGTTTATTAGTTAATTATTATTTAGCTTTAGTTTAATTATAAGTTAATTAGTTTAGTCTAATTAGTTTTAGTTAGCTATTAGTTAGTTAGTTTACTTTAGTTAGTTTTTAGTTAGTTTAGGGTTTAGGGTTAAGGTTTAAGTTTAGTTAGTTAGGTTTGAGTTTAGGTCTTAATTAGTTTTGTTTAATTTTAGTTAGTTTTTAGTTAGTCTATGGTTTAGGGATTAGATTTAGGTTTAGTTAGTTAGTTTAGGTTTAGTTTAGTTAGTTTAGTGATTTAGGTTTAGGTTTAGGTTTAGGGTTTAGGTTTATTAGGGTTTAGGGTTTAGGCTTTTAGTTATTAGTTTTAGTTTATTAGGTTTATTTTATAAGTTTTAGTTAGTTATTATTTATTTAGTTCTCAATTAATTAGTTTAGGTTTAGGGTTTAGGGTTTAGGGTTTAGGGATTAGTTAGTTACATTAGTTTAGTTTAGTTAGTTTTGTTTGGTTTAGTTTATTAAGGTTTAGGGTTTAGGTTTTGTTTACATTTAGGGTTTAGGTTTGGCTAGTTTACATTAGGTTTAGTTTTTAGTTTAGTTAGTTTATTTTAGTTTTAATTAGGTTTAGTTATTAGTTTTAGTATTAATTTATGGTTTTGGGCTTAGCATTTAGGGTTTAGGATTTTAGGATTCAGGCTTTAGGGTTTAGGGTTTAGGGTTTATGGTTTAGGGTTTAGGGTTTAGGTTTTAGAGCTTAGGGTTTTTGGGTTTAGGGTTGAAGGTTTAGGGTTATAGGTTTAGGGTTTATGGTTCAGGGTGTTTTTTAATTAAGTAAATTAGTAAGTTTAGGTTCATTTAGTTTATTTTTTATTTATTTGGGTTTATTTTATTATTTAATTTTATATAAGTTTTTTTATTTTTATTTAGTTTATTTATTTATTTTAGGTTTATTTATTTAAGTTTATATTGTTTATTTTAGTTTAATTTTTAGGTTTAGGTTTTTTTTTTAGTTGAGTTTTATTTTTATTTTATTTTTTAAGATTAGGTTTAATTTTATAATTTTAGTTTTAGGTTTAGGTTTTTATTTTATTTTTTAGGTTTAGGTTTTAGGTTTTATTTTGGGATTATTTTTTGGGTTTTGTTTTAGTTTTTTAGTTTATTTTATTTTATTTAGTTTAGTTTAGGTTAGTTTAGTTTAATTTAGGTTTAGGTTTAGTTTTTTTATTTTTAGTTTAGTTTAATTTAGTTTAGGTTTAGGTTTATTTTATTTTATTTCTTTTATATTTATTTTAGGTTTAGGTTTCATTTTTTATTTATTTAAAGGTTTATTTTTCAGTTTAGGTTTTTATTTATTTCTTTTTTTTATTTTAAGTTTATTTTATTTTTAGTTTTTATTTTATTTAGGTTTTGTATTCTTAAGTTTATTTTATTTTTTTAGTTTAGTTTAGGTTTTATTTATTTTATTTTAGTTTATTTTTATTTTTATTTTATTTTATTTTTAGTTTAGTTCAGATTTTAGTCTGATTTTTATTTTATGTTATTTTATTTATCTATTTTAAGCTTTATTTATCATTTAAGTTTAGGGTTTTAGGTTTCTGATTTAGGTGGTTTAGGGTTTAGTGTGCTTTAAGGCTCACGTGATTTGAGGTCACCCAGGGGTAGGGTCCATTTAGGGTTTAAGCTTCTAGCGCTTCTAGGTTTTAGGGTCTATGGCGGTTTAGGTAGCTTTGACTCCAAGATTTAGGGTTTGAGTGGTTTAGGTTTGAGTTAACTCAAATGGTTGGGTGGTCAGTTTAGTGGTTAGCCCAGGTCACCTCTGGTTTAGGTGGGTATCTTTGTATTTAGTGAGTTAGCCCAGTTTAGGGTTAGGTTTAGCGCCCACCATTTAGTGGCCCAGAGGCGTTAGGAGTCAGTGGTCTAGGGCCTGTGTTTAAAGCCCATTAGTGGTTTAGTAGCCAGTTGGTTTAGGGTTTTTTTAGGGTCCCAAAGATCCACTCAAGACTCGGGTTTAGGGTTTTAGGTTTAGTGTCACTTTAGGGTTTAGGGTTTATGATTTTTCTTTAATCAAGTAAACCGTAGTTTAAGTTTATTTAGGTTTTATTTTATTTTAGTTTATTTTATTTTTCTTTCTCTTATCTCATTTTATTTTAGTTTATTTAGTTTAGTTTATTTTATTTTAGGTTTATTTTAATTTTACCTTTAGTTTTATTTTTTAGGGCTCAGGTTTGTTTATTGTTTTAAGAGTTCAGAGGTTTTTGCCTTTAATATTTTTTAGGTTTTGATTTTAAAGTTACAGGTTTATTTTTTAGTATCTTAGTAGTAGGTTTATTTTTAGTTTATCTTATTTTATTTAGTTTAGGGGTTATTTAGCTTATTTAGTTTAGGTTTAGGTTTTGGTTTATTTTAGTTTAGTTTAAATTTTTTTTTATTTATTTTAGGTTTAGGTTTTGGGTTCACGCCTTTATTTTTTAATTTACGTTTTATTTTTATGTTTATTTTGTAGGTTTAGGTTCTTATTTAGCTTTTATTTTATTTTATTTTAGGTTTATTTTATTTTTATTTTACGTTTAGTTTATATTTTATTTTGGTTTTTTATTTTTTTGGTTTATTTTATTTTTTAGTTTAGTTTATGTTTTTATTTATTTAATTTTAGCTTAATTTTTATTCATTATTTTATTTATTTTTATGTTTAGGTTTAGGTTTTAGTTTAAGTTTTTATTTTATTTTATTTTTTTTTCTTTTATTTAGGTGTAGGTTTTTTTATTTATTTTATTTTAGGAATTCATTTATTTTATGCTTTTTTTAATGTTTAAGGTTACTGGTTTAAATGTTAGTGTTTATGGTTTAGGATTTGGTTGTAGGTTTTAGGGTTTGGGTTTGTAGGTTTTGGGACTTTTAGGGTAAAGGATTTATCATTTAAAGCTTAGTGTCCTGTGGTTTAGGGTTTAGATTAATTTAGGCATTATTTTATTTTACTCATTTTTTCTTATTTTTCTTAGATT
>CM038214.1:19562633-19686932 GCA_021442155.1 Cymbidium sinense
CTAATTTCATTTAAAAGAAGGGTGAAATGAATTGAGGAAAGGGGTCCCAACCATATTCCTTAGTTCACTTATGTTGAACAAATGATTAATAAAATTAATTAACCAATTTGTTACTATATGCATGATATTAGTTAATCATTAATTAACTTAAAAGAGTAGTTAAGGTTTAATTAGTAAATTTTTTTAATTAAGTGAGCAATAAATCCCAAGAAAATCTTGGGAGGCTGAGGTCATCCTATTTAATTAACCTACAAAATTTAAGATTAATTACTTAAGTAATTAAAAAGTAATTAAAAAGTAATTAAGCTAATTAATTTTGTAATTAAACCTTAATTACTTTTTAAAATTAGTTATGATCATTTATAATTAATTCTCCTCTAAAATACCTTAAAATAAGTATTTATTTGCATTTTTTTATTTCTTTATGATTTTCATGATTTTTAAAAGTTTTAACCATTAAAATAATTAATTAAGCCTAATCTTGGACGCATAATTTTCCATGGTGCCGCAAGATTGGCTGCTTAAAACTTATTTAACTCAGTGCCTATGTGGTGGTGATAGATGCACTTTCTCTTCCACCATTTAATCTAAAATGAGATGGCTACAATTAATCCCACAGCTTAATAGTATTAAATCAGATCGATCTAGTGGATCTAACACGACCATCCATTCCGATCATGTGGAATGGATGGTGCCTGATCTAACATCGTGCAAGTAAGGAAGAATGAAGTCCGTCCGCCATTGTTCACTTGATCCGAGCTTACTCAAGCTAAGATCAATTCCAAAAGGATCCCACACTTTCATGACATCAATCGGATGGGATCCAATGGTCAAGATCACATGAGATGCAAGCTTTCTTCAAAAATCTCCAACCCATTTTGGCTAAGGATCATTTTTGGAAGCATACCTTACTGGAGCTTAAGACCGGTGGCTCGAAAGATTGAGGAAGCTTCATCTACTGGAGATGAAGCCCTATTGAGCATCTATTGGATCGATTCCTTGATGTTCTCTTAAAAGTCCATGAACAAATTTTTGGAGCTCATCTTTGATCGATGTCCCACCTCCAGTTCTCGAGAAGCTTGGGAGATGATTTATTCTTGCTCAACGAAGCCTAGGGAAGGTTTGTGCAAAGTTAATTTGGGTTTGATAGAGAAATAGGGAAGTTAGGTAAAAAAATGGGAGTGTCTTGTTTCAGGATGGACAAGAAAGACATTTTTCAATCAAGGAACAAGCTTGAGAGCATATGGAATGGCTCTAGCGGCTCGTCTTGGGTAGCTAGGACTTTAAGGAATGATTTTTATGTGTGTTTGAGTGGAAACTAGGGGGTGTATACCCCCCTTCATATTGATCAGATGGTGGGATCAAGTTTGGCTTCTAGTGGTATCCATCCACCATCTTAGCGAGTCATGGGTGTAGGTGGAGATGAGTTTCCTCGACTTGGTTAGTTGAAGGTGTGGAGGTGGCTACCAATGAAGAATCATGGGAGTCCTATGGATTTCAAATGTTCCAATGGGGAGGGTGAGGAGATTTCACCTCCCATGGATCATGGCCAACCCAACCACCCCTTGCGCCAGTAGGTGTCCCAGCCTGGATGGACCATCGAGATTACCAAGTGGACAAAGAATGGAAATGGCCACTTACATTGGTGATTTGTCTAATGTGATGCCCTTGACCCAAGGGTGGAATGATTATTTGGCATTGGATTTGATTTGGGCATATTTGAAATGAGCCAAAAGTGGGTTAGCCAAAATTTCAAGTCATTTGAAGTTGATTTGTTTAGGTTTGGCTCAATTTGACTCATTTAGGTCACATTGGGTTAGGTTGGCTCAAGTTGACCAATTGGTCAAATTGGGTCAAACCAAGGGCTAGGTCAAGTTCATATGATCATTTGGGTTAGTTTGAGAAGGTGAACATGGATTAGATTTGGGTAGGGTGGATTATCCAATCTCTAAGGCATAACCTAATCCTATGGTTAACCCTTCTAAGTCTTTAGGCTTAAGTTACATGTTTACCTAATTATTAGAAGTGTCTTATGACTAGGGAAGTCTTAGTATCTAGAAGACTTCTAAGTCTAAGATGGGAAGATTGAATTCGCACTCCAAAAGTGAGGTCAACGAGCCTTAGGCTGCATAGTATTACCCTTGGTGATAGATGATTGGAAGACTAAAACCAAGTTTCACATTATAGACTCATATACATCTTTTAATGCTTTGCTTGGGAGAACATGGATACATGAGAACAACATAGTTCCATCCTCTCTACATCAATGTATGAAGTTTATGAGATGTGGGATCATCTACTGTGTTAAAGGAGATCTCAAGCAATTTATAATTCATGAGGTCGACATATATGAGGATGCAGCTTACTACCTCCCTCAAAATCAACAAGTTTATTCTGATGAATGTGGCCAAAGTTTGAAATATAAGAAAAAAAAAAGAAAAAGAAAAAGAAAGAGAAAATAAAAAAGAAAAGAAAAGAAAAAATGAAAAAGAAAATAAAAGGGAGTGGAAATAAACTTGGAGGAAGAAGTGGAGCTTAACATTAGATTCCACCCATAATTGTTACTCCATTCAACATATGGGTTGGATGACGACCTCCACCATGTGGGAAGAGGCCAATTCGAGGCAATCCTAGGGTGGAAAAGCTCTTTATTGGCCACACAAAAGGTATGTCCCATATTAGAGTACACCTACTATCCATAAAGATTTAGAATCTAGTTCATATGATGAGTCTTATATTGTTAGCATACTAACCAACTCTTCTCAACAGTAGATTCCCTTGGAGGTGACACTTGAGCAAGATAGAGATGACCAGGCTCCAATGCAAAGCATAAGTGTATCCAAGTATATATGTGAAACAGTTAGGCATCAGTTGGGAACCTTTGCTATAACCCACTTATTTTTGGGCAGAAGCAGTAAATACTGCATGTTATGTAATGAATAGGATTTATTTTAGACCAATTTTGAAGAAGACACCCTATGAATTGTTTTTTTGGAAAGAAGCCTAAGATTGAACACTTTCATGTATTTGGATGTAAATGCTTTATTTTGAATAATGGAAAAGATCATTTAGGTAAGTTTGATTGCAAATCGATGATGGTATTTTCTTAGATACTCTCTTTCTAGTAGAGCTTATAGAGTTTACAATAAAAGAAAATGATTGTAGAAGAATCAATACATGTTTTTTTGATGAAAATTTGATTGATCCTATTAGAAATGAAGTGATTGATGAAGAGATTGATAACTTTAAGAAAATATCTTTAGAAGATAATATGGATGATTCATTGCCTAAAGAATGGAAATATAATAAAATCATCCAAAGGAACTAATTATAAGGATCCTTCAAAAGGAGTTATGACTAGAAGGCATAGTAGAGAAGTTGTAGATCATTCAGCATTTTTATCTGAGGTTGAACCTAAAAATTTAGAAGAAGCATTAAATGATAATTTTTGGATTATTGCTATGGAAGAGGAGTTAAATCAATTTGTAAGAAATGATGTTTGGGAATTAGTCCCAAGGCCCCAAGATCAAAATGTCATTGGAACAAAATGGATCTTTAGGAATAAGCTAGATGATTCAGGTTGTATTATTAGAAATAAAGCTAGGTTAGTTGCACAAGGGTACTCACAAGTTGAAGGTATAGATTTTGAAGAATCTTTTGCACCAGCAAGACTAGAAGCTATCGTTACTCCTTGCTTATGCTTGTTTTAGAAATTTTAAACTTTTTCAAATGGATGTCAAAAGTGCATTTTGAATGGATTTATTGACCAAAATGTATTTGTAGAGCAACCACCTGGATTTGAGAGCCTTGATTTTCCAAATCATGTGTATAAATTAAAGAAAGCCTTATATGGTTTAAAAGGCTCCTCGTTTGGGTATGATAGTTAAGTAACTTTTGATAGATCATGGATTTAGAAAGGGCGAGTAGATACCACTTTATTCCTTAAGAGCATAGATGATGATTTGATTGTGGTACAAGTGTATGTAGATGATATATTATTTGGAAGTACAAATGAATCTTTATGCCATGAGTTCTCATCTTTGATGTCTAAAGAGTTTGAAATGAGTATGATGGGAGAACTTAATTTTGCTTAGGTCTTCAAGTGAAGCAACAAGAAAATGGCACATTCAGTCAAACTAAGTATATAAATGAATTGCTTGAGAGGTTTGACATGAAAAGATTTAAATCTAGTAAAACTCCTATGAGCCCATCTATAAAATTGGATTTAGATGAATTAGGAAAATCGTTGATCAAAACTTTATAGAGTATGATAGGTTCACTTTTATACCTTGTCGCTAGTAGGATATTATGTTTGCTATTTGTTTGTGTGCTGCTGTGCCAACCCGAAAGAATCTCATTTAATAGCAAAGTTTATCTTTCGGTATTTGATAGGCACTACAAGTTAGGTTTATGGTATCCTAAAAATTCTTTATCATGTGATTTGATTGCCTATTCGATGCTGATTTTGCAGATGCAAAGTAGATAGAAAAAGCACATCCGCATATGTCATTTTAGATCATCACTTGTGTCTTGGTCATCTAGAAACAAAATTAGTAGCTTTATCCACCAAAGGTGAGTACATATGCCTAGTTCCGTTGCTCAGTCCTTTGGTTAAAGCAACAATTAGAAGATTTTGGTATTAAGCAAGATCACATTCTAGTTCAATGTGACAATACTAGTGCTATTAGTTTAACTAAAAATCCTATCCAAAGACTCTCAACCAAGCATATAGAAATTAGACATCATTTTATTAGGGATCATGTTTTGAAAGGTGATGTTAATATTAATTTTATTAGCACGATTTACAAATTGCAGATATTTTACAAAACCCTTACCGTAAGAACGTTTTGTACTTTAAGATGCATGCTTGGAATGTTAGATCCTAATATTTAAAATTGTATGTAGTTTGTTCTCACTTTTGATGTTGTCAAAAGGGGAGAAGAGTAAAATGTTGGTTAATATTAAGTCTATTTAATGCATACATTTAGGGGGAGCAACATTATTCATCTCATATGCATAATTTTTTTAATAGAATTTCTTTCAAAAACTATGATGAAAGGTCAATTTGCACCTTCATCAAAATCAATACCCAACATTAGTTTGTCATCATCAAAAAGGGGGAGATTGTTGGCTTAATTAGCCTCATGTTCAATTTGATTAATTTTGATGATAACAAACAAATGCTTGATGTTCTAATGAATATTTTTATGTGTTTCAGATATATCAATTGCTAATTACATATCCAATACATCTCACAAATTGTTAGAAGAAATTGCAAGAATAAAAGAATGAAAGGGATAATGTGAAGCTCATGATTTTAGGTTATATGACTATTCATATGAGTTCTTTGGCATGAATCAATTTGCTCACAACCTAACATACTATTTTAATGAGGTTAATTTGTATAAATCTTTATTTAATTAACATTCAATTATATGTTTTTCTACATAGCAATAAAATTGTCAAAGTAATAAATGATCATAACTATTAAGTATAATTATTTTATTTACTTAATATAATTAGGTATTTTAATTTAATTTGCTGGTTATATGATAACTAACATATTTATGATTATATATAAATTATATCATAATTTTAAATATCACATGTCAAAATTAACAAAAATATATAAAATTTTGTATTTTAGCCAAAGTCATTGTTTAATCAAAGAATTCATATCTGATTTTATCTCCATCGGATTCCTTGGATTTTTCCTTTAAAATAAGTGGTTACATGACCCACTTTGCATTAAAATTGAATTTATTATGATTTTTAAACATTACTTGATTTTAATAATGGATGCATGCTACATGCTTTGAATATATTAAGAGCTACATGTGATTACTTTTGACTTTCCCATGTGAATAGCCGAATTTTTGCTGCTAAATTTAATATTTGTTTAATATAAATTATATTTTTATTGAATATTAAATTATCACATGAGCATGAGGTTGTATAATATATTTCTTTGAAATAATTTTTTAAATGACCTTCTTGCCTATAAATAGCCCTCATTCTCTTCATGAAAGCATCCCTCATTCAAAATTCAAAATCTCTCCAGCAAATCTAAGAGAAAATCTCTTAAATGTTCTTTCCAAGTGTTCTCCAAATATTGCAAGATCAAATCCTTGGTTTGAAGCTTCAACATCTTCAAAGCAAGCCTTTTAAATTACTTGAGTTTGTTTTCTTGATCTTAATACTTCTTAGTTGTTCATGCTATTTTCACCATCTATTTCTTCTTTCTAATTTATACTTTTTGGTGGATTAGTCTTTGAACATTGGTTTTCACATCAAAGCTTCTCAATCATTTTTTTGGTGAAAAACTCTTGTGATAATTTGTAGGATCTATTTCAACTTGCTGAAATTTTTAGCTTCCTACAAATTTCTTTTGGTTTCTTGAAATATTTCTTCTTTGGTCTTATTTTGAAAGATCATTTATTCTTAGATCTATTTTAAGCATTTTAAAATAAATTATTGTGCTGAAATTATTTTCATATTTTCTAGATCTCTCTTTTTTTATTTGAAAGCTTACTAGCCAACTTAGATCTATCATATACTTATTTTTTTATTTTGTGATCATTAGCATTAATTGAAAGAATCTTTTGGTTAAAAAAAATTACTCCTTGCTGAAATTTATCTTATCATGAAAAGAATATTGTGAATTTATTTTGAAATCATTTTGTATTATTCTACAAATTATAATAACTTAAACATCCTAGTAAGATCACTTTAAGATATTTATTTTTATTAAGTGAGCATTTTGTTTGCCAAATTTTTTGAGTTGTAAAGTGATCATTTATAAGTTGTGAGATCACTTTTGAATTTGATTTCTTGGTATATTTGTGAGATTTACTTTATCAAAATTTATTATTTTGTATTTTTTTGTGTTGTAAAATTTATTTTGGGGTTGTACTCTCAATGAGAGTACATATTGTTGGGGGTTGTACTTGCTCAAGTATAGAGAGTACTTTTGTAAACCATTTTTCATTTAGTGGATTCCTAGCCGTGGGTGGCTAGGCTTGGATGTAGGTTTTGGGGTTTATAACCACGAAAAAAAATCGTGCCTCTTGTCTCTATTTACTTTATTGTATTTTATTTTTGCCGATTTAGAATTATATCTTATCATTATAAAATCAAAATCTAATTTTCTATTTAAAATTAAAATTTAAGTTTTGAAAATTTTAATATTACCCAATTCATCTTGGGTGCTATAGTGTCTCAAGGAAGCTCTAAGTCATCCACAGTGTGAAGACTTAGAGGTTCTTTCCGATCATCCTCAAATCAAGAAGTTGATGTAGAACTTAAGGATGATTCATATAAAAATGTAATAGAATTACCTTTGATTGATACTTTCCTTGTGTTCATAATTTAGCAAAGATAATATAAATCCAACCTACTTGGTCAAAGCATTGTTCATACTACTTTGAAAGAATATGTACAAACAAATGCAATAGCCCTCAATCATAGTCTAGACTCGATAAGGTCCAATCGATGATGATTTGCTAGTCATCACCAATCATTTAGAATTGATAGGTTCTTCTCAAATCACATTAACTCATATGAGGAGCTATACTTAGAAACTTCAGATGATCTAGATGATTTTAAAGTCCAATATGATCGCTAGAGTTCAAAGAATAGATCAAGTCAACCATCAATGAGCTCAAGGAAATCAACTTAGAAATTGAAGAAGATCCACACCCAACATACATCTGTTGTTTATTGAATAAAATCAAAAACAATGACTTAGTTAGGCTATTGACTGAGTTTAAGGACTGCTTTCCATGGAGTTATGAAGAGATACCTAGATTAGCTCCTGACATAACCATCCATAAACTAGCAATAGAGCCTACTGCTAACCCTATTTAGCAAGCTCCTGGACGCATGCGATTAGATATAGAATAATAAGTCATTTCTAAAGTCTAGAAACTGATCGATGCTGGCTTTATATGAGAAAAAAAATACCCTACCAGGTTAGCTTGTGTCATCCTAGTTAAGAAAAAAATGTACAAATTCACATATGCATCGATTTATGGATTTAAAAAAGGCATGTCCAAAAGATGAATTTTATTACCAATCCTAGAGTTGATGGTGGACATTGCCTCATCTCATGCAGTCTTCTCTTTCATGGATGTCTCATCTGAATATAACCAAATAAAGATAGTTTCTAAAGATGAAAGAAACACTACTTTTAGAACCCTGATCAGAATCCATTATTATAAGGTCATGCCTTTTACCCTTAAAAATTATGATACTACATACCAGCAGGCTATGACTTGAATCTTTGATGAACTCATTCATTCATCATCACATTGATCATCAAAAGTAAAGAAAAAGAAGACCATCTCTTTGACTTGAGAGTAGTTTTCAAATAATTAAGACAATTCAACCTCAAAATTAACCCCCTGAAGTGTGCATTCAGAGTAACATCAGGGAAATTCCTTTATTATTCCGACACTTGGGAATAAAAATTGATCTAGAGAAGATCAATTTGTTATAAGAAATGACACCCCCCTAAAACTTTAACTCAGCTCAGATCAATCCAAGGGCGGTTGGCATATCTAAGAGGGTTTATACCCAACCTATCGAAAAGATGTCAGCCATTCTTAGCACTTGTCAAAAAGGATGTCAAGTTCACGTCGGATGACAAGTGTGAGCATGCCTTTGAAGACACAAGCATTTCCTGATGATGCTGCTGGTTCTAGCGGCCCTTATTCCAGGTAAGCTGCTCATACTTTACATTGTTGTGTTAGAAGACTCTCTTGGTGCTTTATTGGCCCAAGATAATGATGAAGGGATGGAAAACACACTCTAGTACCTTAGCGATCATCTAATCCCTTCTAAGGCTAATTATCCACCCATTGAGAAGCATTTCCTAGCTTTAATCTTTGCATCCCAAAAGATACAACACTACATGCTTCCTCATAAGGTGAACTTAATCACTAAGATCAATCCACTATAGTATTTCATGACACGACCGATGCTATCCGGATGATTGGCATGATGATCCATGATCCTCTCGTAGTTTGACTTTACCTTCATAACCCTCCGTGTGGTGAAAGGACAAGCGCTAGCGGAGTTATTAGAAGCACACCCACTTCTAGCTAGTGATGATCTCCCTGATGAACAAATCATGAACTTAGGGGATACTAACATTCACCATTGGATGATGTAATTTCATGGTTTGGCTTCCTCTCAAAGAGGAGAAGAACCATAATCTACTATTTCAAGAAAGGCAGGGATAGGAATAGTTCTCTTAACTCCAGACCGTGATGTGATGAGATTCTTATATCATCTATATATTCCTTGCACCAACAATGAAGCTAAATATGAGGCTCTGATTTCCAGTCTAGAGTTAGCCATTACTCTAAGCATCTAAAACATCAACATATTCACGGATTCTGTGTAGTTATCAACCAAATCACTGGGTACTATAAGTTTATAAAGCCAAAGCTTCATCACTACCAGTACAACTTGTAGTTGTTGGCCCAAATCTAGAGGTTACCATTTATAAGATTCCATGAGGAGAGATTTTTGTAGCGTATGCTTTAGCCAAGCTCATCTAGTAGTTAGCATGTCCGAAGGATGAGTCCAAATCAATAAAGGTCCAAAATAGGCAAGTCTTATCCCTTATTAATATTGAACTCATCAAAAGGTACTCTATTGAATGGGAAGTTGCCATTATTAAGAAGGACGAGGAGTTATATTGGAGGCAACCATTCATGGATTACCTAAATAAAAGCAAACTACCTCAACAGAAGTCTCAAGCCCATCATATGAAGTAGAGAACACTTTCATATGCTCTTGTGTATGGTGTCTTATATCGACGGTCTTTCGATCATATGAGATTACATTATTTATACAAGAATGAAGCCCATAAGATCATAACCCAGGTACACTCAATATTATGTGAAGCAAACCAATTTGGTCCAAAGATAAAAGCCACGATCAAGAGACTAGGATACTACTGGCCATCGATGATCAAAGATTGCATAAATACAGCTAGGTGATGCCACCAATGTCAAATACACATTATGGTCCTACACTAGCCACCCAACATTCTACATCTAACATTGGCCTCATGGCCATTTGAGTGTTGGGGTACCAACATAGTGGGTCTAATTGATCCTCCTTCTTCCAAGTGTCATCAGATCATCTTAGCTTCTATTGTTTACTTTTTCAAATGGGTGAAGATGATTCAACTAAGAGAGATCATAGCTCAGCATGTGCTTCAATTTTTCAGGAACCATATCATATATAGGTTTTGAGTATTTCAATGAATTATATCTAATAATGGTACTGCATTCAAGAGCACTGAGATTAACACCTTTACTCAGAGACACAACATAGATTGAAGATATTCTACCAACAATTACCCGAGGGAAAATAGATTAGCAAAAGTCTTCAACAAAACTCTTATCCAAATACTAAAGAAGACACTCGATAATAACAAGCGATAGCAGCATGAGCAGTTAGTTGAAGCCTTGTAGGCCTACTGTACCACATATTAAACTCCAACTCAGTCTACTCCTTTCTCCTTAGTCTATGGGTCTGAAGCCATTCTACCATTAGCAGTCCAACTACCATCACTAAGGTTAGTTGTGGGTAGAAAGATCATAATAAATTAGAATGCCAAGTTATGGTTAGAAGAGATCAAAGGTTTTGATGAGAGATGCATACAAGCATGCCAAAACTTTGAGTTGTACAAAGCTAAAATGATTCAAGCTCACAACAAGTTTGTCCATCCTAGAGGTTTTCAAGTAGGAGAGCTTATTTTAGTTCTAAGGAGACTGATTATTACCCATCGTAAGATGCAAGGCAAGTTTGAACCCACTTAGGAAGACCCATTTTCCGTAGAAAAGGCCTATCAAAGAAGTTCTTATCAACTTATTAATTATAAGGGAGAGCATCGAATGCTTCCAATCAATGGGATATACTTAAGAAAATATTATAAATCATGTTTGAAAATAATTATCATCAATGTAAATTCCATTTTGAATTCAATTTCTTCCATGTTGAAAGTATTCTTGTTTGTGAACCTGCCAGGATGCCTTTATAGTAGGTGTAATGAACTCGAGTGATGTCCTGTCCTTCATCGACATAAAATAAATACAAACTACACACAAACATATAAAATAAACACATATATTTTATCTCAGGCTACTCTAAGTCGAGATAATGCCCCCAACAATACTCACTCAATAGCTCTAGATCAGGCTGATGTGCTACCCTGCTAGTTTGTCACCGTAGTGGTATTCTTATTTTAGAGGATGTAAGTATGCTACACTTTCTTTCCTTACTTGGCCATATCACATCGATAAGCACCTTGCTAGTTTGGTAGGCCTTATGCATGATATAAGCTACCTCATATTGGATTTATTTAAGAGGATATGAGTTGTATGCTTTCTTCTTAGATTAGCCTTCGTGCACTAACCGAGTTGAGTATATTTGAGTTTTAGGATAATTTCCTAGCTCCTTCACTCGATGCTTCAAGAAGTTAAATCCTTCTCCGGGATCCAAGAGTCACTCTGTGTCGAGCAGCACTGGCTCACCGATGATGATCATCCAATGATTGTCTTGGAAAGTTGTAAGCCTACAACTTTCTTTCCAAATTGATCATCAGACAATGCACTTAGGTTGGTTCTCACTATGCGATGAATACCCCACTCATGCCGATAGTACACCTTAAGTTGGTTGGTTCTCGCATCTTAGGATACACCACTCATGGCAGATCTAAGTCTGCTACGCTTTCCCCTTGAGTTAGCCATCATACACTTATAGGCATTTTTTTAGGGGCTTTATCCACCCAAGTTACTATTAGATTGGATAGTTCCCCTTTCCTAGTAACCACCCCTTTAGTTGTAGAATTCATCTTGAGGATGTTCAGATTCTCCCTTGGTCTAGTAAATCTGAGATAGGTCAAGGCTGACATAGCCCCTTCTTAGTGTGGTCCATCACACACCAATAGGGACCATGCAAACATATAAACAAAGTATATATTCTCCTATGGATTAGAGGACACCCCTTTTCCCAAGTAGACATCCTATCTTTAGTAGTGTCAAAGAAACTTCCTATAGGAATTGCGATTACTCTTGAGTTCATAAAAGTCCCCAACAACATTCACTCAGTAGTCTCCCCTTAGTCGGGTTCTATTTATTATGCTACCAATAAGTCACCCCAACGGTTGTTCCTTGCTTAAGAAGATGTAAGTCTACTACGCCTTCTTCCTAGCACAACCATTGCACACTGAAAGTAAATCCCTTATGTTGGTTAGCCCTACCCCATAGCATGTAGACTATCCCTTTGGATTTATAAATCTGAGATATGACAAGTCCAATATAGCCTCTTCTCAGTGGGTCCAATACACACCGACATGATCCATAAATCAAATCTATCAAATTTGATCAAGCTCACATCCCCAGTAGATATGCCTTCAATTAAAAATCAAATTAAACCAAACAAACCATATCAAATCATGTGAAATTAAGATAAAATTAATCATGACTAGTTTGAGTTGACATAAATCCCCAATGACATTCACTCAAGAGTTCTAGTTAGTTTGATTTGTTGTGCATCCAACAAGTCACCCCAGTGGTTGTTCCTCACTTTGGATGATGTAAGTATGCTACGCCTTCTTCCTAGCACAACTGTTGCACACCAAAAGGAATCCCCTTAGGTTGGCTAGCTCTACCTCACAGTAGGTAGACTATCCCTTTTGATTTGTAAACTTGAGGTAGGTCAAGGATGATATAGTCCCTTCTTAGTGGTTCCATCACACACTGATAGGGTCCATACATCAACTCAGATTAAATTAAACCCGATCTAATTTTCCTAGTGGAGTTAAATCACACCCTTCTCCCTAATGGAACCCCAAATCATATATAAACAAGTCAAGAAAATAAATCAAATTCAAAACAAACCTCCCTAGTGGAGCCAAATTAAACCAACTCCCCTGGTAGAGTCTAAATCAAAGAAATCCAACCAAACTCTTATTCCTAGTGGATACAACCCCAAACAAATCTATGAAATCAAACTCAAATCTCAATCCCTAGCAGATAGCCTGAACCTGCTTCCCTAGTGGAAGGTTCATATACCCGATCCTCAGCGGACTCAAGCCCATATCTCTAACATATATGACTCCACATTAATTAAATCAAAACTAATTAAAGTTGATTTGATCTTAACTCATGGTTAATTATAAATTCTTATCCCCAATTGATCTTCTTTCTACAAATCATATAATCAAATCAAATTCAAACCTTATCTCCAGCAGATTTTCTTCTTCTATGCCCTTGACATAGACCCCTCATATGTAATGTCCAATGCATGTGTGATCCCCTAACGGATCTACCTCCATGTCCTTGACATGGAATTCTCATCAAATCATATTTCTTCTCTTATGCACACCTTTAATACTTCAACCAAATGACTAACAATGTATTCATTCATATTACATCATCTTAACATTGTAATCAACATTTAATGATTTGTGATGGTGCAAGCAAAACATATTATAGTGTGAATTAACACACTATATTTTATTATTATATATGATGTTATATTATACTTTGTTATAATATAATATATTCTCTAACATTACACCTCATTAAAATCACTTAAAAGGAACAAATAACAAAATTTTATCAAAATATGAATAATGTTTATTTTGGATGTAAAATTTTTATTTTCATTTAGAAATGGTACAAAATAGCACAATTTTGGTGTTTCTTCTTTGGGTGTGCCATGAATTTGGACAAATTCTTCCATCTCAACCTTCAAATTAATATTTTTGTGAATTTTGACCCATTGTATTATAACAAAAGTAAAACATATTAAAAAGTACAGTAACATTTAGTAAGAAACCACCACATTCATATATATATATATATGAAGTTATATTGTTGTGTACATTATATTTTAATATGCTTTCATGTAATATATTATCTTACATTACACCTTAAAATGAATAACTTTAAGCAAAAAATTATAAAATTTGGTTGAAAAATGAACATTTATTTTGAATGCAAAATTCCATTCTTTTGATTTAATAACACACCATAGCACACCCCCAATGATATTCCCTAAAGCTTACCTTCAATTTGGCCAAATCCCATCATCTTAGCCTATAAATTAGTATCTTTATGAATTATACCAATAAAAACTCTACTACATCATACTATAACAAACTAAAATTTGCTATAGAACTAGTAGTAATAAATTGTATGCTATAATGCATGATGCTACACTATGTTTTGGCATCCTATATTATAATACACTATAACATATTATATTATATTATATTGCATATCACATCACAAGGGAATTCTTAGGATTAAAAATCATAAAATTAGTCTAAATAATAAAAAAACTATATGTTTTAGTTGTATCACGTACATATTTTAAATTGAAATAATATATTATGATGTCATGCACCTATTATGAATTTGGACAAATTCCACCATTTTAAAGTATAAATCAACATTTTTATAATGCTAGTGTAGGCTCGATTGCATGATTATAAAATACTAAAAGAATTTAAATTATGTAGAATGATATATTATGATATATGATGTTATACTATGCTACAACATATAATATTTATTTTGATCATAAAATCTTACTTTTTAGACTACAAGTGGCATAGCACACCTTTGGTACTACAACCTAATTCCCACTTCAAATTTAACAAATTTCATCATCTAATTTATTAAATAAAATTTTTATAATTTAAATTAATATAGACTATAAGGCATAATACCATAATATACTAGAACATTTCAAAACATCTTATAACATCCAAAAACACATTAGTACATGCTCAAATATATGATGCAACATTATACTATAATATATGGTATTATAATATGATTTAGGGTTAGGGTTTATGGTATTCAAATCTCTAATAGTCAAGGGAAAGTCTCTTGAAGACATTTTAGCTACCATAACTATTAGAATAGGTCATTCTTCAGATCTCCTAATGACATCTTTATTCAAGGTGGGTAGGGTTAGGGTTTAGGTTAGTTTAGGGTTTAGAGTTTGGGGTTATTTAGTGTATTTAGGGTTTAGGGTTTGGGGTTTAGGGTTTACATTTTGGATTGTAGGTTGTGGTTTAGTTTTAGTTAGTTTAGGGTTTAGGTTTAGGTTTAGAGGGTTTATGGTTTATAGTTTAGGGTTTAGGTTTAGGTAGGGTTTAGGGTTTGATTTTAGGTTTAGGGTTTAGGTTTAAGTTGTAGGTTTAGGGTTTAAGTTTTAGTTTAGAATTTTGGGTTTAGGGGTTAATGTTTTTTAATAGAGAATAAATTAAAATTCAACATTTCTTCTTTTTGATTTGATCAATCAAGTAGCATCCCATGTTTTCTAAGACACAAGCAACGACATAGATAAAAAATGATCACCCATAGAGCAAATCAAAATCCCTAGATAAGTTGAACTATCTCTACTATAAAGACACAGTTCCATAAGCAGCATATTAGATCGACCGTTCCTTAGTTTCTCTAGTTCCCATTAGAATGACCCCTGCCTCTCAATTAAGATGATCCACTATCATTTCCTCAATATCTCCCTCCACCATGACCACGGTTGTAACCTTCATCATCTACCCACCTCCATAACCACCACTTCTTTGACAACCACCTCCATATCCACCAACACCTCCAGATCTCCCACTACCACTATGATAATCATCAGATTCACCTCCATTGTTAGATCTACCGAGCTTAGTTGATGGTGATGTTCATGTCATCAAGGTTTTGGGCATTCTCGGTTTAGGTTTACTTTAGGTTTTAGCTTAGGTTTAGGGTCCGTGTTTAGGGTTTAGGATTATGTGTAGGTTTAGAGTTTAGAGTTTAGGGTTTAGGGTTTAAGGTTCAGGGTTTAGGGTTTAAGGTTTTAGGGATTAGGGTTTAGGGTTTAGGGTTTAGGATTTAGGTTTAGGGTTTATGGTTTAGGTTTTAGTAGGGTTTAGTGTGGTAGGGGTAGGTTTAGGTTTAGGGTTTAAAAAACAAATTAAGTAAACCGCAGGTTTAGGTTTATTTAGTTTATTTTATTTATTTGAATTTATTTTACTTTTATTTTTATTTAAGTTTTTATTTTTTTTTATTTAGTTTAGTTTATTTATTTTAGGTTTATTTATTTTAGAGGTTTTTTATTTTAGTTTTTTTTAGGTTTATTTTTTTAGTTGAGTTTTATTATTATTTTGTTTTTTAGTTTTAGGTTTTATTTTTTATTTTTATGTTTATGTTTACATTTTTATTTTATTTTTTTAGGTTTAGGATTTAGGGTGAAAGATGTATGTATAAGTTAGCCAACCAAAGAGATAGGAGAAGTAAAGACATAGTTCAAGTGAGGGGTATTAAGGATGAAAATAATAAAGTGCTTTTCTTAGAAAAAGATATTGAAAATAGGTGGATGAGGTATTTTGATAAACTTTTCAATCAAGGATCTAAAAGTACGATTGATTTTAGCAACATTAATGCCCTAAACAAAAATACAGAATTTCATTTTATCATCGATTAGTAAATCAAGGAAGCTTTAAAGAAAATGAAATGCAGAGGACCGATAATATTCCAATAGATGTGTGGAAATGTTTAGGAGATCAAGGAATTTCTTGGCTTACAAATCTTTTTAATGTTATTTTAAAAACTAAAAACATGCTAGATGAGTGGAGAAAGAGTTTGTTGGTTTCTATATTTAAGAATAAAGGTGATGCACAAGAGTGTGCAAATTATAGAGGAATTAAGTTAATGTGCCATACTTTAAAATTATTGGAGAGAGTAATTGAGCATAGGTTACAATGTGATGCTGAAGTTTCTCACAATCAGTTTGGTTTTATGCCAGGTAGATCTACTATGGATGCTATACATTTGTTAAGATGTTTGATGGAGAAGCATAGAGAAAGTAAGAAGGATCTACATATGATATTTATTGATTTAGAGAAAGCTTATGATAAAGTCTCAAGAGATGTTCTTTGGAGAGTTCTAGAACACAAAAGAGTTAATATTAGTTATATTCAAGTCATTAAGGATATGTATACTAGAGTTGTTACTTGTGTCAAAACACAAGGTGGATTGACAAAATATTTTCCTATTTCAGTTTGATTACATCAAGGATCAACATTAAGCCCTTATCTTTTTTACTTTAGTTATGGATGTTCTTACGAGGCATTTACAAGAAGATGTACCTTGGTGTATGCTTTTTATTGACATTCTTCTTGTTGATAAGATTAGAGAGGGAGTCCAACAGAAACTTGAATTATGGAGGTCAACTTTAGAGTCTAAAGGTTTTCATTTAAGTAGATCTAAAACTGAATATATATGGAGTGTAATTTTAGTTGTAGAAGTTTTAGTGATAGTGTTGTGAGTTTAGGTGATCAAGTCATTAATAAGAGTGAGCGATATTTAGGCTCTATTGTTCAAAATGATGGTAAAATAGATGGAGATGTTATTAGTAGAATTCAAGTTGGATGGTTGAAGTGGAGGAATGCATCTGGCCTATTATGTGATAGAAAAGTTCCACTTAAACTTAAGGGAAAATTTTATGAGATGGTGGTAAGACCTGCAATGACTTATGGTGCAGAATGTTGGCCAATAAAAGAGAAGCATAAGACTAAGTTAAGTGTTACAAAGATGAGGATGCTGTGGATGAGTGGCTTTACTCTAGAGATAGAATGCAAAATGAGTATGTTCGGAAAAAGTTTGAGTAGCTCCAGTGGTAGATAAGATTAGGGAGAGTCGCTTAGATGGTTTGGCCACATAAAGCCTAGATGACCCAATTAGAGAGTAGATGCATTAGATTTTCCTTATGTTAAGAAAGGTAGAGGTAGACCTAAAAGACTTGGTTAAGATGCATAAAAATGATCTTAGTATACTTGAATTAAATGAGAATTTGACACATACAGGACACAATGGAGACAAGGATTCATGTAACCCCACCTAGTGGGATTAAGGCTTGTTGTTGTTGTTGTAGGATTTAGGGTTTATTTATTAGTTAAGGTTTAGTATTATTTTAATTTAATTTATTTTATTTGGTTTAGGTTTAGGTATAGTTTAGGTTTTATTTTAGTTTAGTTTATTTTAGTTTAGTTTAAGTTTATATTTTATTTATTTTATTATTATTTTGTTTTTTAGTTAAGGGTTTAGTTTTTATTATATATTTATTTTAAGTTTATTTTTATTTAGTTTTATTTTATTGTATTTAGTTTATTTTATTTTTAGTTTTATTATATTTAGTTTTTATTCTTAGGTTTATTATATTTTTTAATTTAGTTTAGGTTTTATTTATTTTATTTTATTTAAATTTATTTTTATTTTATTTTATCTGAGGTTTAGGTTTAGGATTAGGTTTTAGTTTAGGTTTTTATTTTATTTTATTTTATTTAGGTTTAGGTTTTTTTATTTATTTTATTTTTAGGTTTTATTTATTTTGGTTTAAATTTTTAGGTTTTTAGGATTTAGGGTTTAGGGTTTAGTGGTTTATGGCTCATTTTTTTTGTTTTAGAGTTTATGGTAGTTTAGTAGGGTTTAGGTTGCCAGGTGTGAGCTCAGAATCAGGGTTTAGTGTGGATTTAGGTTTAGTGGTTTAGTAGTTTTAGGTCTAGGGTTTAGGAGGTTTTTTAGGAGTTTAGGGTATAGCATGGTCAGGCTTAGTGGGGTTTGGTTTAGGGTTTAGTTTAGAGTAGTGGTAACATATTTTGTGAGTTTAGTTTTAGGGTTTAGAGTGGGATTCTGGGTAGGGTTTAACATTTAGGGTTTTTAGGGTGGGCTGGGTAGGGTTTAGGATTTGGTTAGGGTTTAGCATTTAGGGTTTAGGGTTTTATTTCAACAAAGAAATTAAATAAACTGAGAAGTTTAAGTTTATTTAGTTTATTTTTTATTTATTTTAGTTTATTTTATTTTTTTTCTTTTTATTTAAGTTTATTTTTATTTTTATTTAGTTTAATTTATTTATTTTAGGTTTATTTATTTTAGTATAGGTTTTCATTTTAGTTTAGGTTTAGGTTTAGGTTTATGTTTATTTTAAGTTTAGTTTTAGTTTTATTTTTTTTAGTTTAATTTATTTTGGTTTAGGTTTAGGTTTTAGTTTAAGCTTTATTATCATTTTATTTTGTTTATTTTGGTTTAGTTTTTTTTAATTTTTAGGTTTCATTTAGTTTAGGTTTATATTTATAGCTTTTTTAGTGTTTAGGATTTATGATTTAGTGTTAGTTGAGGGGTTTAGGGTTTAGGGTTTGGGGTTTAAGGTAGGGTTTAGGGTAGGTGGTTTAGGTTTAGGTTTAAGTTTTGGTTGAGGGTTTTGGGTTTAGGGTTTTAGTATTTAAGGTTTAGGGTTTAGATTTAGGTTTTAGGGTTTAGGGTTTAAGTTTTAGCCCAGGGTTCGTGTTAGTTTAGGGTTTTTGGTTCTTTTATTTTAATAGAGAATAAATTTAGATTCAGCATTTCTTCATTTTGATTTCATCAACTAAGTAACACATCAAGTTTTGTAAGACACAAGCGATGACATAAATTAAAAGTAAGCACACATAGAGAAAAACTAAAGACAGTTCCATAAGCAGCTGATCAGGTCAGCCGTACTTCAGTATCTCTAGTTCCCATCAGAACCAACTCGACCTCTCGAGTAGTAGGATCCACCATCATTTCCCTGATCTGTAACTTTGAAGCCACCACGCCTGTAACCTTTGCCTCTCTTCCCGCCTCCATAACCACCACTACTTTGACCACCACCACCTCCATATCCACCTGCACCTCTAGATACCCCACCACTACTACGCCACCTTCGCCTTTGTGTTCACTGCTAGATCTAGATTGAGCTTTATTGCGAGCGATGTTCCTGCTATCAACGTTCTGCCCATTCTTAGGGTTTAGGTTTATTAGGTAGGGTTTAGGTTTATTTTTTTAATTTATTTAGTCACTTTGGGTTTTGGGTGGGGGGTGGGTTTGAGTTTAGGTTAGTGTGGATGGTTTGGGTTTAGTGGTTTAGGGTTTTAGGGTTTTAGGGTTTATGCTTTTAGGGTTTAGGTTTAGGGTTAGGTGGGTTTAGGGTTTAGGGCTTAGAGTTTAGGGATAGTGTTTAGGATTGTTGTAGGTTTAGTGTTGTAGGTGGGGGTTTTTAAAGAAAAAAATTAATTAAACATCTAGGTTCATTTTATTTAGTTTATTTTTTATTTTAGTTTATTTTATTTTATTTATTTTATTTGGGGATTATTTTATTTTATTTAGATTTTATTTTATTTATTTTATTATTAGGTTTAATTATTTAGGTTTATTTTAGGTTTATTTTATTTAGTTTATTTTAGGTTTTATTTTAGGTTTAGTTTATTTTATTTATTTAGTTTAATTTATTTAGGTTTATTTATTTAGTTTAGTTTATTTATTTTATTTAATTTAGTTTATTTAATTTATTTAGGTTTAGGTTTTATTATTTATTTTAGGTTTATTTTAAGTTTATTTTTAGTTTAGGTATTTAGTTTTATTTTATTTTATTTGAGGTTTATTTTATTTTATTTTACGTTTAGATTTTATTTTATTATGTTTTTATATTCTTAGGTTTATTTTATTTTGTAATTTAGTATAGGTTTTTCTTTATTTTATTTTAGTTTTTCTTTAAGTTTAGGTTTAGGTTATAGTTTAGGTTCTTATTTTTTTTATTTGATTTAGGTTTATTTATTTATTTTATTTTGGGTTTTATTTAATTTACGCGTTTTAGCTTTATAGGGTTTAAGATTTATGGTTTAGTTTAGGGTTTAGGGTTAGTGGTCAGTGGGTTTAGGTTTTGTGTTTAGGATTTTGGGGTGGGGTGTGGTCAGGGTTTAGGGTTATTAGGGTTTAGATTTAAGTTTAAGGTTTAGGGTTTAGTAGTGTAGGTTTGTGAGAGTTTATGAGGGTTTAGGGTTATGGTTTTATTTTAGGGTTTTATTTATTTTAATTAAGCAAACTGGGTTTAGTTTATTTAGTTTATTTTTATTTATTTTAGTTTACTATTTTATTTTTTATTTTATTTAGTCTCATTTTATTTTAGTTTATTTTTTTTTTATTTTAGTTTATTTTTATTTTAGGTTTATATTATTTTATTTTAGGTTAACTTTTATTTTATTTTTTTATTTTAGTTTAGGTTTTATTTAATTTATTTTATTTTTTTATTTTCTTTCTTAGTTTAGGATTAGTTTAGTTTTATTTCATTTTATTTTTTTTAATTATTTTAGGTCTTTTATTTATTTTATTTTAAGTTTATTTTAGTGGGTTTCTTAGCTTTTCAAAGTTTAGTGGTTTGAGGGTTTAGAGTTTAGGTTTAGGTTTGGGGTTTAGGTCAGTTTAGGGTGTGGTTTAGGGTTTAGGGTTAGGGTTTAGGTTTTTGGGTTTAGGTTGTGGTTTAGGAATTTAGGGTTTAGGGTTTAAGGTTTGGGTTTAGGGTTTCATGGTTTAGGGTTTAGGTTTAGGTTTTAGGTCTAGGTTGGTTTTAGTTTAAGGTTTAGGGTGTTTGGTTTTTTTAGCAACCAAGTAACACACCAAGTTTTCTAAGACACAAGAGAAGACATAGATAAAAAATGAGCAAGCATAGAGCAAATCAAAAATCTTAGATAACTAGAACCGTCTCTATTATAAAGATAGTTCCATTAGCACTAGATCAGATCGACCGTTCTTCAATTTTTTTAGTTCCAATCAGAACCTCCCTGACCTCTCGAGTAGTGGGATCCACCATCATATCCCCGATCTCTCCCATTGCCACCACCATGCTTGTAACCACGGTCGATCCTCCCACCTCCATAACCACCACTGCATCAACCACCACCTCCATATCCACCAGCACCTCCAGATCCCCCACCCCCCACTGTGATAACCACCATCTCCCTTTACCTCCACCGCCACATCTAGATTGAGCCTAGTTGACAGTGATGTTCTTGATGCCAAGGTTCAGCCCATTCTTTGGATATAGGTTTAGGTTTATGTTTATTAGGTTTTATTGTTTAGGTTTATTTTTTAATTCATTTAGTTACTTAAAGTTTAGGTTTAGGTTTATGGTTTGGGGTTAGGGTTTAGGGTTTAGGGTTAGGGTTTAGAGTTTAGTGTTAGGCTTTAAGGTTTAGGATCTAGGGTTTATGCTTTTTAGGTTTAGTGTGTGGGTTTAGGGGTTCAGGTTTATGGTATGGGTTTTTTAAAGCATAAGGTTTAGGGTTTAGGGTTGTAGGTTTAGTGTGTATTTACGCTTTAAAATTTAGGATCTTTTAGGGTTTTGGATTTAGGGTTTAGAGTTTAGAGTTTTTTTTTAAATAAAGCAAACTAGTAAGTTTAGGTTTATTTAGTTTATTTTATTTATCCATTTATTTTATTTTACTTATTTAGGTTTATTTTTTATTTAGTTTAGTTTATTTATTTGTTTATTCATTTTAGTTTATGTTTTTTAGTTTTGTTTATTTTCTTTAGGTTAAGGTTTAGATTTATTTGTTAGTTTAGTTTTAAGTTTATTTTATTTTTTTTAGGTTTAGTTTTATTTTATATTTTAGTCTAGGATTGGTAATTATTTTAGGTTTATTTTTGTATTATTTTAGTTTGGGTGTAGGTTTATTTTCTTTATTTTATTTTATTTATTTAGGTTTAGGTTTAGTTTATTTTAGGTTTAGGATTAGGTTTATTTATTTTAATTTATGTTATTTTAATTTAGGTTTAGGTTTATTTTATTTTTATTTTAGGTTTAGTTTTTTTTTTAGTTTAGGGTTTAGGTTTTATTTTTTTTATTATTTTCAGGTTTATGTTGTAAGTTTAGGATTTTATTTAGTTTTTTTATTTTATTTTATGTTTATTTTATTTTATTTTAGGTTTAGTTTTATTTTATTTAGGTTTATTATTATTTTAGTTTAGTTTAGTTTTTTATTTATTTTATTTTATTTATTTTTGTTTTATTTTTATTTATTTTAGGTTTAGGTTTAGGTTTGGTTCTTTAAGCGTTTATTTTATTTTGGTTTAAGTTTCTATTAATTTATTTTATTTTTAGGTCTCAATTAGTTTTGGTTTAGGTTTTTAGATTTTTAGGGTTTAGAGTTTAGGGTTTAGGTTTTAGGTTTTTTTTGGGGTTTATTTTTAGTTTTTATTTTATAGTTTTAGATTTATTTTAGTTTATTTTATTTTATTTAGTTTATATTATGTTTATTTATTTTTAAGTTTAGGTTTATTTTATTTTTAGTTTAGGTTTAGGTTTATTTTATTTCATGTATTTTAGTTAGTTTTGATTTAAGTTTTATTTTTATTTATTTTTAGGTTTATTTTATGTTTAGCCTTTTAATTTAATTTAATTTATTTTGGGTTTATTATTTTTTAATTTATGTTTAATTTTATTTTATTTAGGTGTTTTATTTTTAGGTTTATTTTATTTTTTTAGTTTAGTTTAGGTTTTATTTATTTATTTTATTTTAGTTTAGTTTTATTTTATTTTTAAGGTATAGGATTAGGTTTAGGTTTAGGTTTTGTTTTATTGATTTTTAATTTATTATATTTTAGGTTTTGTTTAGTTTAGGTTAAGGTTTTGGTTTTAGGGTTTATTGTTTAGGGTTTAGGGTTACAATGTGGTTTGGGGTTTAGTGTTTTAGTGTTTAGGGTTATAGGTTTAGGCTTTAGGGTTTATTTTATTTTTTTTATTTTTTTTATTTTTTAATTAAATAAAATGGTAGGTTTAAGTTTATTTAGTTTATTTTTTATTTATTTTAGTTTATTTTATTTCTAATTTTTATTTAAGTTTATTTTTTTATTTAGTTTAGTTTATTTATTTTAGGTTTATTTATTTCAATTATATTTTGAGCTTTAGGTTTAAGTTTAGTTTATTTTTTTAGTTTAGTTTATTTTTATTTTATTTTTTTTTGGTTTGCTTTTATTTTTTTAGGATTGGGTTTAGGTTTTATTTTAGGTATTATTTTTATTTTAGTTTAGGTTTATTTTTTTTTATTATATTTTATTTAGGTTTAGGTTTAGGTCCGGTTTATTTTAGGTATAATTTATTTTAGTTTAGTAGGTTTATTTTATTTTATTTTAGGTTTAGGTTTTATTTTTTAGTTTAGGGTTTAGGTTTTATTTATTTTTTAATTTTTAGTTTATTTTTTTTAGGGTTAAGTTCTTATTTAATTTTATTTTCTTTTATTTTAAGTTTATTTTAGTTTTAGTTTTATTTTATATATTTTTTTTGTAGTTAAGTTTAGGTTCCTTTTATTTTATTTTAGTTTAGTTTTTATTTTTATTTTATTTTCTTTTTAGGTTTCAATTTAGGTTTAAGTTTTAATTTTATTTTAATTTTATTATTATTTTGGTTTAGGTTTATTTATTTATTTTAATTTTAAGTTTTATTTAGTTTAGTTTAGGTTTTAGCTTTAAGGGTTTAGGTTAATGGTTAAGGTTTTAGGTTTTATTTTAGGTTTATTTTAGGTTTTATTTTTTAGTTTAGGTTTAGGATTATTTTTAATTTATTTTATTTAGTTTAGGGTTTAGGTTTAGTTTATTTTAGGTTTAGGTTTACTTTATTTTGTTCATTTTATTTTATTTTTTAAGGTTAAGTTTTTTTTTTATTGTACGATTTGGGTTTTATTTTATTTTATTTTTTAGGTTTTATTTTTAGGTTTTGTTTTAGGTTTTTTTTATTTATTTTATTTTATTTTATTTTAGGTTTATTTTTGTTTTATTTTATGTTTAGTTTTTATTTTATTTAGGTTTTTAATTCTTAGGTTTATTTTATTTTTTAATCTAAGGTTTTATTTATTTTATTTTAGTGTATTTTATTTTATTTTATTTTATTTTAGGTTTAGGTTTAGGTTTTAATTTAATTTAATTTATTTTATTTAGGTTAAGGTTTTAACATATCTTTTAGGTTTTATTTACATTTAGTTTAGTTTGAGGTATTTGCTGTCAGTTTAGGCTCAGGGAGGTTAAGTTTAGGGTTTAGTGTTTGGGGTTTGGGTTAGTGGGGTCATGGTCAGGGTTTAGGGTTCATGTTAGTCAGTGGTTTAGGGTTGGGGTCAGTGGGTTTGTTGGGGTTTAAGATCTGGTAGTAGTGGAGCTTTGGGTTTTGGTTTAGGTAGTTTATGGTTTAGGTTTAGGGTTTTGGTTTAAGATTGATGATTTAGTGTTTAGGTTAGATTGGTTTTAGTTTAGGATTTGGGATTGTTGGTAGGTTTAGAGTTTGGGTTGTAGGTTCGGGGTTAGGGTTGTGGTTTAAGTTGGGTTTTAGGGTTTGGTTTAGTTTAGGGTTTAGGATTTAGGTTTTATGGTTTAGGATTTTTTTAGATTATGGTTTAGGTTCATGTTTTAGTTTTGTTTTAGGTTTAGGGTTTAGGGTTTATTTTTAACAGAGAATAAATTCAAAATTCAACATTTCTTTTTTTTTGAATTCATCAACCAAAGACACCAAGTTTTCTAAGACAAGTAATAGAGATAAAAAATTAGCACACATAGAGCAAATTAAAAACCTAGATAACTAGAACGGTCTCTAGTGTAAAGAAATTGTTCCATATGCATTAGATCAGATTGGTCATTCTTTAGTTTCTCCAGTTCCCATCAGAACTACCCTGACCTCTTGAGTTGTTGGATAAACCATCATATCCCCGATCTCTCCCTCTGCCACCACCACAGTTGTAACTGTATCACTCCTCCCACCTCCATAACCACCACTAATCTAGCCATCACCTCCATATCCACTAGCACCTCCAGATCCCCCACCACCACTGAGATAACCTACATTTGTCTGACACTACAAGATCTAAATTGAGCTGACTGATGTTCCTATTGTCAAGGTTTTGCCCATTCTGGGTTTAGATTTATGTTTAGGTCTAGGTTTTAAGGTTTAAGTTTATTTTTTAATTTATTTATTTACTAGTTTAGGTTTAAAGTTTGAGTTTAGGTTAAGGGTTTAAAGATAGGGTTTAGGTTTATAGTTTAGGTTTAGGGTTTAAGTTTTAGGTTTAGTTTTTTTATGGTTTAGGAGTGGTGGGTTTAGGTTTAGTTTAGTGGAGTTTTGGTGGTTGGTAGTGAGGTCAGGTTAGTTTAGGTTATAGATTTAGGTTTAGGGTTTAGGTTTGTTGGGGTCAGTTTCAGTGGAGGAGTGTGTGGATTTGGGTTTAGGGTGATCAGTGGTTGGGATTTAGTGTGGAGTGTAGTTTAGGATTTAGGGTTTATGGTTTTAAATTACAAACCATGTTTAGGTTTATTTAGTTTATTTTAATTTAGATTACTTTATTTATTTTAATTTAGTTTATTTTATTTTAGTTTATTTGTTAGTTTAGATTTAGGTTTAGGTTTATTTTTAATTGAGTTTTTTTTTAGGTTTAGGTTTTATTTTTTTATTTTAAGTTTTGGTTTAGGTCTTTATTTTTTTTTAGATTTTGGTTTTAGGTTTTGATTTTAGATTTATTTTAGTGTTTTTTAGTTGAGGTTTAGGTTTATTTTAGTTTATTGTGTTTTATTTATTTAGGTTTTTTTATTTATTTTAGTATAGTTCAATTTTTTTTAGGTTTAGGTTTATTTTATTTTGTATATATTATTTTTCTTTTATGTTTAGATTTTTTTTCAATTTAAAATTTAGGTTTTATTTTATATTTATTTTTAGGTTTTATTTTAAGATAGATTTCTTAGGTTTAGGTTTTTATTTAGTTTTTATTTTATTTTAGGTTTATTTTATTTTTTTAAAATTTATTTTTTATTTTATTTAATTCTTTTATTCATCAATTTTTCATATTTTTTAGTTTAGTTTAAGTTTTATTTATTTTATTTTAGTTTATTTTATTAGTTTATTTTATTTATTTTCTTATAGGTTTAGGTTTTAGTTTTTTATTTTTATTTATTATTTATTTTATGTTTAGGTTTATTTATTTATTTGATTTTAGGTTTTAATTAGTTTAGTTTTTGGTTTTGGTGTTTAGTTTAGGGTTTAGAGTTGGATTTGTGGTTTCATGTTTAGGGTTTGTCATTTAGGGTTTAAGTTTTAGGGTTTAGTAGTGCTTAGGCCTCAGAGTTTTTAGGGTTTAGGGTTTAGGTTAGCTCAGGTTGTGTCATTAGGATTTAGGGTTGAACCATGTGCCTGTGGTTAGTGGTCAGTAGGTTTAGTTGGGGTGGTTTTGGTTTGGAGGATCAGGGTGCAGGTAGGTCCGTGATTTTAGTTTAGGTCAGTGTTTAGGATTTTGGTTTATGCTTTTATGGTTTAGTTTTTACAATGGTTTAGGGTTTTTTAAGGCTTAAGATTTAGGGTTTAGGATTTAGGGTTTATGATTTTTTTCAAACTAAGTAAACCATTAGGTTTAGGTTTATTTAATTTTTATTTATTTATTTTAGTTTTTTTTTTATTTAGTTTGGTTTATTTATTTTAGGTTTATTTTTTGTAGTTTTTATTTTTTTTTTTTTTTTTAGGTTTATTTTAGGTTTGTTTTAGTTAACTTTTATTTTATTTTATTTTTAGGATTAGGTTTTATTTTTATTTTTAGGTTTAGGTATTAGGTTTTATTTTATTTTTTCAATTTAGGTTTTAGGTTTACTTTTAGGTTTTATTTTTAGTTTAGGTTTAGGTTTTATTTTAGGTTTAGGTTTTAGTTTTTATTTTAGGTTTATTTGTAGGTTTTATTTTCTAGTTTAGGATTAGGTTTATTTTTAGTTTATTATTATTTTTATTTAGTTTATGTTTTGGTTTATGTTTAGTTTATTTTCAATTTAGGTTTAGGTTTTATATTTTTTTAGTTTAGTTTATTTTAATTTAGGTTTAGGTTTATTTTATTTTGTTTATTATATTTTTATTTTAGGTTTAGGTTTTATGTTTTATTTATTATTTATTTTTAGGTTTATTTTTTTAGGTTTAGTTTTACTTTATTTTATTTTATTATATTTTAGATTTATTTTATTCTTATTTTATGTTTAATTTTATTTTATGTAGTTTTTTATTCTTAGTTTATTTTATTTTCTAGTTTAATTTAGGTTTTATTTATTTTATTTTAATTTACTTTTATTGTTTATTTTATTATATTTTAGGTTTAGGTTTAGGTTTTAGTTTAGGTTTTATTTTATTTTATTTTTTTTATTTTATTTAGGTTTATATTTTTATATTTATTATTAGGATTAATTTAGTTTTTAGGTTTTGTTTTTGTATTTTGTGGTTGATTTTGGCTTTGTTTATGGTTTAGGCTCGTGGTTGTGAGGGTTTAGAGTTTAGGATTTAAGGTTTAGTGTTTAGAATTTAGTGTTTGGAGAATTTAGGGTTTAGGTTTAAGATTTTGGGTTTAGCCTTTTTTTAAATTAAGCAAATCATAGGTTTAGGTTATTTAGTTTATTTTTTATTTATTTATTTTATTTAGGTTTACTTTTATTTTATTTTATTTAATTTATTTATATTTATTTTATTTTGGTTATTTTTATTTTAGTTTATTTTTAGGTTTAAGTTTACTTTTTAGTTGAGTTTTATTTTTATTTTATTTTTTAGCTTTAGGTTTTACTTTTATTTTAGGTCAAGTTTAGGTTTTTTATTTTTTTAGGTTTTTTATTTTGGGTTCATTTTGGTTTTATTTTAGTTTAGGTTTAAGTTTATTTTTAGTTTATTTTTTTAGTTTAGTTTAAGTTTAGGTTTAGTTTATTTTAGGATTAGGTTTAGGTTTCATTTCTCTTAGTTTAGGTTTAGGTTTATTTTATTTTGTTAATTTTATTTTGGTTTTCGGTTAAGGTTTTTTAATTTAGGATTTAGGTTTTAATTTTTATTTATTTTATGCTTATATTTTAAGGATTATTTTTTAGTCCAGTTTTATTTAGTTTATATTTTATTTTATTTTATATTTTATTTTATTTTATGCTTAGTTTTTATTTTATTTAGATTTTATACTTAGGTTTATTTTATTTTTTAGTTTAGTTTAGTTTTATTTATTTTATTTTAGTTTATATTATTTTATTTTTGATTTAGGTTTAGGTTTAAATTAGTTTTTGTTTTTTTTTTAGTCTTTATTTATTTTTTTAGGTTTTAGTTTAGGTTAGTTTTGTAGGATTAGTGTTAAGTTTTAGGCTCAGGGCCAGTGGTTTGGGATTTAGGCTCAGGGTTTAGGGTAGGTTAGTCAGGGTTTAGTGGCTTTTGGCCTGGCTCAGCCTCAGTGGCCTGGGTTTTTAGTGGCCCAGTTTAGCCCAGTTGGCTTTAATGGCCTGGCCCAGGAGCCTTAGGTAGTTTAGGTTTTGGCCCAGGGCCCAGTGGAGTTTAGGGGGATCTGGTTTAGAGTGGAGAGGCTCATGGAGTTTAGTTTAGAGTTTTGGGTGGCCTGTTTGGATGGTAGTATAGTAGTGGCCTGGGGTAGGGCCCAGGATTTAGTGGTCCAAAGTTAGTTTAGTATGGCTCAGTATAGTGGTGGGGGCCAGGGTTTTAGTTTCAGTGGTTTAGGGTTTAAGGCTGTAGGTTTAGTTTGGTTTATTTAGGGTAGGTTTAAGGTTGTAAGTTTGTAGAGGTTTAGATTTAGGGTTTGTGGTTTAGTTTAGAAGATTTAGTGGGTTTAGCATCTGGTTTTAGGCTTTTGTTTTAAAATTACAAACCAACAGTTTAGGTTGATTTAGTTTATTTTTATTGTTTATTTGAGTTTATTTTATTTTTTGGTATTTATTTAGGTTTATTTTTTAATTTAGTTTAGATTATTTATTTTAGTTTATTTATTTTAGTTTAGGTTTTTTTATTTTAGTTTATTTTTTAGGTTTAGGTTTATTTTTAGTTAAGTTTTATTTTTATTTTATTATTTAGATTTAGGTTTTATTTTATATTTTTATGTTTAGTTTGGTTTTTTTATTTTTTTTTTTAGGTTTAGGTTTAGTTTTTATTTTGAATTATTTTTGGTTTTATTTTTAGTTTATGTTTAGGTTTATTTTTTGTTTATTATATTTTACATAGTTTAGGTTTATATTTTGTTATTTTTTTTAGTTTAGGTTTATTTTATTTTGTTTATTTTATTTTTATTATAGGTTTAGGCTTTTTTTTAGGGTTTAGGTTTTATTTTTATTTATTTTAGTTGTTATTTTAGGTTTATTTTTTTAGGTTCTCTATGTAGTTTTATTTTAATTTATTTTAAGTTTATTTTATTCTTATTTTACATTTAGTTTTTATTTTCTTTAGGTTGTTTATTCTTAGGTTTATTTTACTTTTTAGTTTAGTTTAGTTTATATTTATTTTATTTTAGTTTAGTTTATTTTATTTTATTTATTTTATTTTATTTTTAGGTTTAGGTTTGGTTTAAGTTTTATTTTTATTTTATTTTATTTTTTTTATTTAGGTTGAGGTTTTTTTTTTATTTATTTCATATTAGGTTTTATTTAGTTTAGATTTTGTTTATGGTTAGGTAGTTGTGGTTGGGGTTTTGGGTTTTGGTTTTGGGTTTTATGGCTTTATAGGTTTATGGTTAGGGTTTAGGGTTTAGGGTTTAGTAGTGTTTTGGATAGGGTTGGGTTTCAGGTTTAGGGTTTAGCATTTAGGTTGTATGGTTTATGGATTGGACGTTTTTTTAAAAAATTAAGTAAACCAGCAGGTAGTTTATTTAGTTTTTTATTTATGTTAGTATATTTATATATTTTATATTTATGTAGGATCATTTTTTTATTTATTTATATTTATATTTATATTTTATTTTTATTTTAATTAGGTTTAACTTTTTTTATATTTTTATTGTTAGGATTTATTTTGTTAGGTTAAGGTTTTATGTTTTAGATTAGGGTTTAGGGGTTTAGGGTTTAGGGTTTAGGATTATAGTTTGGGTTTAGGTTTAGGTTTGGTAGTTTTTGGGTTTGTGGTTTTAGTTTAGCGTAGGTTTAGGGTTTAGGGTTTAGGGTTTAGGTTTATGGTTTAGGGTTTAGGGTTTTTAGGGTTTAGGGTTTAGGGTTTAGCATTTATGGTTTTGGTTTTAGGTCTAAGTTTCAGGTTTTAGTTTAAGGTTTAGGGTTTTAGTTTTTTTTAACAGAGAACAAATTCAGATTCAACATTTCTTCATTTTGATTTCATCAACCATGTAACACACCAAGTTTTCTAAGACAAAAGCGATGACATAGATAAGAAAATGTGCTCGCATAGAGCAAATCAAAAACCTTGGATAACAAGAACCATCTCTACTGTAAAGACATAGTTCCATATGCAGTAGATTGGATCGACCATTCTTTAGTTTCTCTAATTTCCATCAAAACCACCCAGGCTTCTCGAGCTGCATGATCCACCATCATATCTCTGATCTCTCCTCCACCACCGCACTGAACCTATTGCTCTCTTGCCTCCATAACCACCACCGCTCACCACCACCAACAACTCTAGATCCCCACCACCCGGATGACCACCACTTCTTCATTCGCTTCCACTGCAAGATCTAGACTAAGCCTGGTTGACGTGATGTTTCTGTGACAAGGTTCTGCCCATTCTTAGGGTTTAGTTTTATTAGGTTTTAGCAATTAGGTTTATTTTTTAATTTATTCGGTGCCTTTAGGTTTAAGTTTAGGGTTTGGGGTTTAGGGTTAGGGTTTAGGGTTTAGGTTTTTGGGTTTAGAGTTTTGTGTTTATGGTTTAGGGTTTTGGGATTTAGGCTTTTTGCTTTTAGGGTTCAAGGTTTAGGGTTACGGTTTATGGTTTTAGGGTTTAGGTTTTTAGGTTTTAGGGCTTAAGAATAGGTTTTAAGGCTTAGGGTTTAGCATTTAGGGTTTAGTGTTTAGCCTCAGTTTTTAGAGTTTAATGGTTTAGGGTTTAGTGGCTCAGTTAGAGTTAGCAGATTTAGGCATCAGCTTGTGTATTTTAGGGTTTTGGAGGTTAGGTTTAGGGCTCAGTTCATGTCAGGTAGTATGTGGTTTGGCTCAGTTATAGTGTGGCTAGGGTTTAGTTTAGGTTTGGCCAGGTTTTAGGGTTTTGGATTAGTTTAGGATTAAGGGTTTAGGGTTTAGGATTTGGTTGAGGTTTTTTTATAAAAAAAAATACAAACCCATAAGTTTAGTTTATTTAGTTTATTTAGTTTTATTTTAGTTTAATTTATTTTTTATTTTAGTTAGGTTTATTTTATTTTTTATTTTGTTTAGTTTTATTTCGGTCCTTTTATTTTAGTTTATTTTAGGTTTAGGTTTAGGTTTAGGTTTATTTCTTAGTTTAGTTTTATTTTATTTTATTTTTTATGTTTGGGTTTTATTTTTTTATTTTAGGTTTAGGTTTAAGTTTCATTTTATTTTTTTAGGTTTTATTTTAGGTTTATTTTAGGTTTTATTTAGTTTAGGTTTTTTTTTTTAGGTTTAGGTTTAGGTTTATTTTATTTATTTAATTTTATTTTAGTTTAGATTTAGGTTTATTTTATTTTATTTATTATATTTATATCTTCTTAGGTGTTTTTTTAGTTTAGGGTTTAGGTTTTTTCATTTATTTTAGGTATATTCTTTAGGTTTTTTTTCTTTATTTTATTTTATTTATTTTATTTTATTTTATCTTTTTTTTTATTTTTTTTGTATTCTTAGGTTTATTTTATTTTAGTTTAGTTTAGGTTTTTATTTATCTTTATTTTATTTTATTTTATGTTTAGGTTAAGTTTTAGTTTAGGTTTAGGTTTAGGTTTGGTTTTAGTTTTGGTTTTACTTTATTTTATTTTCTTAATTTATTTAAGTTTTTTTATTTTTTTATTTTAGGTTTTATTTTAGCTTAGGTTTTTAGCTTTGGTTTATGATTTAGGATCCCAGGTTTAGTGTAGTTCAGGTTTATACTTAGGGTTGGGTTTTAGGGCTCAGGGTTTAGGTTTAGTGGTTTAGGGTTAGGGTTTAGTGTTAGAGTGATTAGGGTCCGGGTGGTTTTATGTTTCTTTATTTTCATTTATTTTCATATATTTTTAAAAAATTGTTTAGGTTTATTTAGTATGTTTTTTATTATAATTTATTTTATTTTTTATTTTTATTTAATTTAGTTAATTTATTTTAGGTTTACTTATTTTAGTTTAGGTTTTATTTTAGTTTATTTCTTAGGTTTAGGTTTAGGTTTAAGTTTATTTTAGTTAGTTTTATTTTATTTTATTTTTTGGTTTAGATTTTTTTTAGGTTGAGTTTTAGGTTTTATTTTATTTTATTTTGGTTTAGGTTTTATTTTAAGTTTATTTTAGGTTTTATTTTATTTTAGGTTTAGGTTAATTTTAGTTTAATTTATTTTATTTAGGGTTTAGGTTTAGGCTATTTTAGGTAGTTTAGGTTTATTTATTTTAGTTTATTTTAGCTTAGTTTAGGTTTATTATTTTATTTTAGGTTTAGGTTTTAGTGGGTTTTATTTTTATTTATTTTTATGTTTTATTTTTTATTTATTTTTAGATTTAGGTTTTATTTACTATTTATTTTATTTTATTATAGTGTATTTTATTTTATTTTAGGTTTTATTTTATTTAGGTTTTAATTTTTTTTTTTATTTTGTTTAGGTTTTATTTTTTATTTTAGTTTAATTTTATTTTTTATTTTATTTTCTTTTAAGTTTAGGTTTAAGTTTAGGTTTAGGTTTATGTTTTAGGTTACGCTTTTGATTTTATTTTATTTTTTATTTTATTTTGGTTTAGGTTTTTATTTATTTTATTTAGTTTAGTTTTATTTTTTTTAAGGGTTATGGTTAGTTGAGGGTCTAGGGTCTAGGGTTTAGGGTTTACGTTTAAGGTCTATTATTCAGGTTTTAGTTTAGGGTTTGGGATTTTTGCCTTTTTAATAGAGAAAAAATTCAGATTCAAAATTTCTTCTTTTCGATTTCATCAACCAAGTAACACACCAAGTTTTCTAAGACACAAGCGACGACATAGATCAAAAATGAGCATGCATAGAGCAAATCAAATATCGTAGATAACTAGAATCGTCTCTACTATAAAGACATAGTTCCATAAGCAGCAGATCAGATCAGTCGTTGTTAAGTTTCTCCAATTTCCATCAGAACCACGCCAGCCTCTCGAGTAGCGAGATCCACCATCTTATCCCTGATCTCTCCCTCCATCACCACCATGGTTGTAACCTCTGTCGCTCTTCCTGCCTCGATAACCACCCCTGATCTAACCACCACCTCCATATCAACCAGCACATCCAGATTCCCCACCAACACTGCGATAACCGATGCCTTCACCTTTGCCTCCACTGCCAGATCTAGATTGAGCCTAGTTGATGGTGATGTTCATGCTGTCAAGGTTCTACCCATTCATAGGGTTTAGGTTTTTTTATGGAAATTAAGGGAATTTTATTTTGCTACAAAGAAAAGTAATAAAGTCCTTAGAGGGTAAACCTCTAAACTAATGCTCAAAGAGCTACAATAAGTCCTAAAGAGATAAACCCCTAACTATTACAATAATATAAGAAAAAAAAAAAAAAAAAGTAAAACCAAATTGGCAACAACAATAAATCTATGTACGCAACAACAACATCCACTAGGTCCTTTTGATACCAGCAAGATCAACCTACAGGATTCTCTCAACATATAAAAAAATCTGCAACATACTAATGAAAGGATGAGTACAATTAAGCAAGCATAAAGAGTATGAGCAAAGAAAAGGAGAAAAGTAAAGAAAAGGCTCAGCTCATAATCATCTCAAGGAGCAACACATATGTAAGCATCCAAACTGAAGAATGTTTACAATTACATATAGTGCTACCAGCCAAAATAAGATAGAGAGGGAAACATCAAGGCCATCATTGCCAGCATACCTCTTGTAGCCCATCATCCTGCAAAGCTACAAACTCCTCCAAGCAATAGACATAATAGCCAACCACAAAGTCACCAAAACATATAAGCCCAATAAGGCAAAAAATCAACCAACCATCAAGGACAGTAGTAGTACATTAGGAACACCCCCAAAGCCACCACCAAAGAGGAATAAAAACATCAAAGGGAGTAAGCATCATGACCTTAACAACACAGACAAAAAAAAACCAAGATGAAAAAGAAAAAACACAAGATCTCATGTCTTCCACAAGCAAACATGAAAGGCAGCAAGGCTGTCACCCAAACCAAAAAGAGGGAAGCAGCAGTAACCAAGAGAGGAGAACCATAGCAGGAGCAAGCCAACCAACATGTCACCAATAGAGCAGGAATGATAGGCCAAAATAGCCACCCATCCAACCAAGCCAACCAACCAAAATAGCCAACCAACCCAGCCAGCCAACATAGCCTCCCAACCAACCACCAGAGCAACAAAAAATCCAAATCAGTGATAAGACCAACAACATCCATCATGACAAAACCACCCAAGACAACTAGGAAAAGGGTAGAAGTAAACAACAACATCCACCAAACCCAACCAAAGTAGTAGAAATTCTAATCCATGTGAGGTGAATAGCCAGCCAAAAATAAAATGGAGCAAAGACTAGTAAGACAAACTAAAAGCCATCCATCGAGCAAAGAATACAACAGAACACACCAAAGCCAATATCAAAAAGTTGGAGAAATATCAATGAGTTCAAGCATCATAACCATAGCCAAGTTAGGCACCAATACACCAAACCAAGTCACCAGATCCCAAGGAACAATAACATCCACTAAATAGCTATCAACTAGCCAACCCAAAATAACAATAAAAATAAAGCAGCTGCAGCGAAGAGAGGAAGACTAATACAAAAGAGGCAGAAACCATGACCAAGAGAAATAAACCCAAACCAGCAAAACCAACAACCAAAACACAATCCACAAAAAAAAGAAGAAATAGCAATCAACAAATAACCTCCACCTTGCCAAATCCAAAAAAAATTAGACCACCAATGCCCCCACCAATAGTAGATAAACTAGCTAACACAGCTAGCTAGCCAACCAACCCAGCCACCACAACCACCACGTAGAAAATCCAACTCAAGTTAAAGCAACCAGCCAGATATTAAAAATGCTAAGAAAAATACAGCAAAGCTACCACCCAAATGAAGGTCACAAAAAACAACCAAGCAATAATAATTACCCAGCCAAGTAAATAGCATCCACCAGGAAGAAATAACCAAAATAACCCAGGCCAAAAAAAATAAGAACCACCAAGCTAACCTAAAAGGAAAAGCTCAAAAAGAAAACCTAGCATAGGCCTAAGAGAGAAAATAAGCAAATGACCATAACCTAAAGAGGGTTTAACAAAAGGGAACCAAAATCAATGGCTCATCAAAAACCAACAAAAAAAACCAAGACGAAAAAAATTATAATCTGAGATAAGGTAATCTAGTGTTATTAAGATTGACAAAACCCCTTAAAAGTTTAGGCAAATTTTGATTGTCAAATAATGTGAAATTAGTTCAGTTGGCACCTAAAGTAGCCAAGAAATTAGCATAAGCATTACCTCATAAAGGATATGGGAAAATTTTATAATGAACTTGAGAAAGAATATTTTAGTATGATTGAGAACATAAAATAAATCAGCATTTCGCTCTATTAGAGTTTAGCATGCTAAGAAGCAAGAGCACATCAACTTCAATCCAAATGTTGAGGAAACCTTTATTCAAACAAATTTTAATTAATTTATTAGCAGCTATAAGCTCAGCGTAGATAATAGAATAGGCTTTGAGAGGATATGAAAAAACACAAATTATAGTACCTTTAGAATCCTAAGAATACCACCACAACCATATTTATTAGAAGCAACATAACCATATTCACTTTAATCAAATTTTCTTTGGGTTTGATCCAATGGATAATCCTAACTCTTTAATAAGAGTCAACATCAGCAGAATGATGCCCAATTTTTTAGCCACAAATTGTAGCCTCTAAAATGAATGTTACTAATAAGATTGGCATTAAATAGATCTTAAAATTTTTATTTGGGTCTAGCCAAGATCCTTTTTTGGCTCATAGGAATACCATGATATTTAGCATCATTTCTGTACATCCAGACGAACCAGATAAGGGTAATAACAACTAGAACTTTGATATGACCTTTCACAATTTTTTGGAAACAAACTTCAAGAAGTTGATATATGGAAAGAGAGCCATGAAAGTAGTTTGTATTAAATAAATCATCATACCATAAAATAATTTATAAGCACCATTGACAAAAACATGATTAACATTTTCAATATGAAAGCAACAATAGCACTTTGAAGGAAAATATAACCCTTTATTCGAGAGCAAAGAGTCCACAAGAATAAAGTTATTCAAAATCCTCCAAGCTAAAATTGAATAAGAAATGGGAATGATATTGTTTGAAAGTTTAATGAAAACATTAGAGGAGTTTTGCTTATCACTACAAAAATTCAAAACCGCTTTAAGAATAAAATCACCATTGTAAGAAAGCTTAAAGAGAATTTGGTTAGGTTTGTTAGAGAAAATTGGGATATTTCTAAAGTTATCAAAAAGAGAAATAGGGATATAATTCTCATGTTTGTTTTCGTTCCAAGTGTTATTATGCTAGAAAGAGTTAACTTTGATAGCTGTAGTAGAGTGGGTAGATAAAAGGGAGACAATAGAGCCATTTCAAATCATATTGCTTGTCAAAAGAAAGAAGAACCCGAATGAATACCCCAATATATTAAGGGTTCAGCAACCCATTTAATGGAGTAAAGCCTTTTCCAAACTAGAGAGTCACCAACTTTATAAGCACAGATAAGAGGGTGTTTACCTTGGCAATATTTTTTATCATAAAATAAGCCCAAAGGCTATCATTCTTTCTAAAATTCCACTAGAGCTTATGATAAAAGGTAGTAATAGCTTCAAAAATTGGTTTGCAACTTAGACCACTTCACCCAAGGGACCACAACATTTAATCCGGAAGTCTAATGTATTCTTTTAGTAGAATTATTTGATCCCAAAAAAATTTATTAAGCAAATGATCAATTTTGATAAAAGTAGCATTAGTGGGGATAATAGTTTGAATCAAATAAAGAAGCATAGAATTGAGAGTGCTTTTAAGAATAGTGAGCTGCCACCAAAGGAAAGTAAATAAAATTTCCAAACATAAATTTTATTTAAAATTTATTTAATTAACTCATCAAAAGATGGGATCATTTCAAGTAAAAGAGGAGCACCCAAGTACTTAAGAGGAAGGTGTTGATGTTTAAAGTCAGTGATATGAAGGATTTGATTAATTTTATTATTGGAGATGCTTGAAGAAGTAATAAAATAGATTTTGTTATTATTGATAGATAGACCACTTTCTACCAAGTTTATTTAAAAAAAATATTAAGATTCTTGATATGATGAATAGAAGCATTACAAAAAATAATGAAATCATATGCAAATCTTAAATGAGAAATAGGAAGACCACCAAGAGTTTTGTAATACAAACTAGATTTTTTAAGAATAGATCATTGATGCTCCATGATAAGTACTCAATAGTAATAATAAATAAGGTAGAGATAGAGAATCCCCTTATCTTAGGCCATGGGAAGAAGGAAAGAAGCCCAAGGCTTGCACATTAAGCAAAATAGAAAACCAAAATTATTATTAAAAAAATTTAATAAGAAAGATAAATTTATCAAAAAACCCAAATAAATTCAAAATATGGGTAGGGAATCCCAAGAGGTATTGTTAAAAGCTTTGGTAATATCTAATTTGAGAATGTTGCCACCTCTAGTCTTAGCATCTAAATCATGAATTAATTCTTGAGCAAGCATAATATTATCAAAAATAGATGTACCTCTAACAAAACTAATTTGGTTTAGTGAGATAATCCTATGAAGTAAAGGCCTGAGCCTATTGGTTAGAATTTTAGAAATCTGCTTATTGAAGAAGGTGCAAAGACTAATAGGTTTAAAATCACTCCAATAGTCTGGATTATCTTTCTTAGGTATGAGAACAATATAAGTGCTAGAAAATATTTAGAAAAGGATTACCATTAAAAATCAACCATAGCCTAACCAAATCATTTTAATAATAAACCAGAATTTTGAAAATTTTGGTAGTGAAACCCTAGGACCAAAGAACATAATCTATGTTCATGCTATTAAGAACTTTAAAATTTCCTCTTCATTATGTACAAAGTAAGCAAATCATTGCCATTATTGTTTATAATAGAATTAATCAAGTGCGATTTAGAAATAGCTTCATAAGAGTAACTTGTATTAAGCATATTTCTAAAGTAATTAATGGTTGAATCCTTAATATCATTATTCTCCCTAATCCATTCTTCATTGTCATCTTTAATTTTTTAAATATTATTTAAAGCTCTCTTTTTATTAACCAAAGCAGGGAAATATTTAGTATTTCTGTCATCATCCACAATATGTTTGCTAGCAATTTTGGTAATAATCTCTTCAGATTTTTAAAATTAACAAGTTTATCTTTCACCTCCCAAGTATCTAATCTTAGTAGGATCAAACATAACTGAGACTTCAAGATCACAAACCAATTTTTCCATTTCTTTGATATTAACAAAAAGGTATTTATAATAATGCTTGTTCCACCAACCCAGATTTTGTTTAAGTCTTTTAAGCTTAAACCAAAATCTATTCATCCCCATAATTGAATTGTTAGGATGTAAGGTAGCTTTCCAATTGTTAACCACAACATTAAAGAAATCAATATGTTGAATCCACATGTTCTGAAATCTAAAATGAGAGAAATTTTTTCAATCTATTAGAGTTATCTTTAATAAAAACTAAAAGAGGATCATGATTTGATAAGTTTTTACTTAAATGATTGATAAAAGTAATAGACCATTGAGTAATCCAATGAGAATTAAAAAGAATCTGGTCCAACCTTCGCCAAAGTCTAGAGTTTTGCCAAGTAAAATGTGAACCCTTAAAGCCAATATCAATCAAATTACAATCAAGGATCATATTGGAAAATTCTTCCATAGAATGAATATTAGTAGGGAAACCACGCTTATTCGTAAGAGAATAAAATTGTGTTGAAATCCCCACTAACAAACCAAGGTTTATTGACTAATGTAGCAAAATTCCTCAAATTTTCCAAAAATGATTTCTACCAAATCTATTACAAGATGCATAGGTAAAAGAGCCCAAAATGCAATAGTCACCATAAGATATTTGAGCGTTGAAAGCTTGTTGTAATTCATTAAGAATAGAAACCTCCACAAAATTATTCCAAAAATACCAAATTTTATTACTAAAATTAGAGAAAAATTTATTAAAACTAATCATTCTAGCAACATGGTTTATTTTATTTGCATGAATAAGAGCCCAAAATAATAAGTAAAGAAATATTATGAATACAAAAAATTTCAAATATAGAATCATAGTTATAGAGAGGAGGTACAATCCAATCTAACATTCCAAACATGAAAATTAAACATAAGGAAATAAAAAAGGGGTTAAGAAAAGGTTAGTTAAGAGAAGAGAGGGAGGCCGCAACATATCTAGTATTTTTGGACAATTTGGGAGGGAAATTTTTAACATTTTTTTCTTTTTAGCATGATAAGTTTTGAAACAATTTCCTTTTCTCATAGAATCATCATCTGAGAAGGATTCAACAACATTAGTCACAGATTTAGGGGAATTCTCCTATATAAAATTGAGTTCTCCTTCTTCCAAGCCATTAGAATTTATTAAAGGAAAATGAGCATCAGGTATCGAAAGTGAGGGAACTGAAATAGATTTATTAAGAAGGCAAGTGTGAACATCTAGCTGTTCTTCTTCAATACCCAAATTATTAGACAAAACCAAATAAAGTCAGGGTTTTCAAACTAAATATCACGAAACCAAAGCCATATTTTCCATTGAATTTGAATGATGCATAACATTGATATCCTCATTAATATTTTAAATTAAAGCTTCATTTTTGTCAATCAAAATCTATAAGGATGTGGGGATTGACTAAGAGGAAGAAGACTCATCATCCAAAAGTTTAGACTAATTATTATTTTCCACATTAGAAACCTTCAATTGCACAAAAGAAATAAGAGGTAAAATAGCCTTATTAGGAACATTCAATGAATCCTTTTTTTCTGAATTAACTTTTTGATATATAATAGTGGTTGACCTAGTGTTAGGAACAATAGTTTCCTTAATAGGAATTTTTTTAGGTGAGGATGCAGAATGAAACATTCAAAATTATCATGCCCTTGGATTTTATAATGAGAACAAAAGAAAGGGAAATTTCCTAAATCAACTTTCTACATATAACCATAATTTTCAGATCCTAACCAGATTTCTTTAGGGTGTTTCTTAGTAATGTCCAATTCAACAAGGGTTCTAGCCATAGAAGGTCGAGATTTCATAGTTGTTGACTGATCAATTTGCAATGGCTGACCAAATAAAGCAACCACAATAAAAATGAATTGATGATTAACCAAATGAATTCATATATTAGGGAGAGAAATCCAAACCAGAATGATTGGGGATTCTTCCTTAATATCAAATAGTGGAGTCCATTTTGACAACCTCATTAGGCAAGTGAAAATAAAATAAGAATGATTAGAAAAAACACTTCAGTAATCCAAATCATTCATTAAGAATCAAAATGTCATGGGTATGAAATAAACCAATCATAAAAGCACCAAATTTCAAACTATGAAATAAAGAGCAAATATTTTCTAGATTTAGCCTACAAAGAATAAACTTTCCAACCAAAGTGAAATCAAATGGCTTAGCAAGCTTTTCCATAATCAGATCAGAGTGCATAACCATTGGCATGCCTCAAAAAGAAGTAAAAACAATTTTTAGGGACTCACTTGAATAACTATCCAAATGAGGACATCTTTGAATGATTTCAAAGCGCCAAAGCATGGTAGTTGATGCCCTAGTAGTTTCCCCATGAAATCATCGGGAAGATGCCAAACCATGGCATCACTCTAAGTAAAACAAAAGCACCAACAACCATTGATTCTAGAAGGAATCCAATGAGAATCATGCCAAACAGCCATCAAGCAAAGTCAAATGAAAGGGGAAAAAGCATAAAGGTCAAGGCCTCAAGCTATGGGTGGGTTTAGGTTTAGGTTTTATTTTTTTTTTTAGTTTAGTTTATTTTATTTTTATTTATTTTAGGTTTATTTTATTTTACTTTAGGTTTAGGGTTTAGGATTTAGAGTTTGGGGTTTAGTTTAGGGTTTAGGGTTTAGGATTAGGTTTAGGTTTATAGTGTTTAGGGTTTAGGTTTTAGGGTTTTAGGGTTTAAGGTTTATGGTTTATGGTTTAGGGTTTAGGTTTTAGGTTTAGGGTTCAGGTTTTAGTTTAGTTTAGGGTTTTTTAACATAGAACAAGTTTAGATTCAACATTTCTTCTTTCAATTTCATCAACCAAGTAACATGCTGACCTCACCTTTGGAGTGAGTTCTCAACCTCATTTTTAGACCTAGGTACCTTATGGATAATTTTATATTTTGATTTGGCATAATTTGATATATTAGTTTAATTTTGGTCAACTTGGGTCAAGAGGACCAATTGGGTTTGGTTTGACTCAATTGAAGGTCAAGTCATATTCAAATATTGATTTTGATTTGGTATGAATCATTGGTTTCAAGGGATTTGGCATAGGTTACAATTTGGCTTGTTTGGGTTCATATGGGTTAAGGGGTTGAATTGGTCAAATGACCAAGTTGACTTGGATTGACCAAATTTATGCTAATTGATCAACTTAGGGTGATTAACAATCATGATGGGAGGTTTTGATGGTCTTGCTTCAATACAATTTGGGTAGGATTAGAACTTGGCTCAATAGGTCAAATTGGCCACTTTGGGTCAAGTGGACCAATTGGGTTTAATTGGATTGATTTTGGGTTGAGTTTGATTTAGTTGATTTTATGTATGGATTTTGGGATTAATTTATAAATTCAATTGCAATTAGCTTGGGTCCAAATGGGTTTTGGTTCATTTGAACATTTTAAATCTAAGTTAAGTTGGGTTTGACTGGGTTGATTTTGGTTTGGCTTGATGATTGTAGATTTCATTAATAATTATGAATATGATTGAAGGTATGATTGATTCATGAGAAAATCAATTGAATTTTGATTTTGGAATGAAGGAATTTGGCTAAGTCCATGTAGTTGGGTCTTTTGGCATAGGTTTAGATTTTGATTTGATTTAGATTTGAGGATTAAAATGTATATTTCATTTAAATTTGCGAAGATGATTGAAAATATGATTGATTTATGAGAAAATCAATAGAGTTTGACTTGATTTGGATTAAGATTTGGCTAAGTCCATGGGATAGGTCATATGGCTTAGGAAGGGTTTTGAATTAATTTTATTTTTTTACTTAGTTTTAATCATTTGAATGTATATTTGATTTATATTTATGAAGATAATTGAAGATATAAATTTACTATGAGAAAATGAATTGATTTTGGATTGATTTGGATTATGATTTGGCTAAGTCCATGGGATAGGTCATATGGCTTAAGAAGGGTGAAGTTTGGATTTGATCATGGGCTTCAATCATTTGGTTTTGGAATTTGGGTTTAGATTTGGATTTAAATTTGATGTTTGAATTGAACTTGAGTTTGGTTTAAGAAGGTGAACATGGAATGGATTTGGGTTGTAGGGTAGTGGATTATCCTAATCCCTAAGCATGATCTAATCATATGGTTAACCTTTATAGTCTTTAGGCTTAGGTTAAGTGTACCTAATTATTAGAATTGTCTTATGACTAGGGAAGTTTTAGTGTCTAGGAGACTTTTAAGGCTAAGATGGTAAGATTGAATCCACACTCCAAAAGTGGGGTCAACAGGCCTTAGGCTCCATAGTGTTGTCATTGGAGATAGATGATTGGAAGAATGAATCCAAGTTTCACATTATAGACTCAGATACATCTTCCAATGCTTTGTTTGGGAGTCCATGGATACAGAACAACATAGTTCCATCATCTCTGATCGTATGAAGTTCATGAGAGGCGATCATCTACTATGTCAAAGGAGATCTCAAACCATTTACGTCATGAGGTTAGCATATATGAGGATGTGGTTACTACCTCAAAATCAACAAGTCTATTCTCATGAACTTGGCCAAAGTTTAAAAATAAAGAAAAAAAGAAAAATGAAAAAAGAAAAAGAAAAGAAAGAGAAAATTAAAAAAAAATAAAAGAGAGTGAAAATATACTTGAGGAGGAAGTGGAGCCTGATATTATATTCAACCCACAATTTGTTACTCCATTCAAACATATGGGTAGGACGACTTGACCTCCATCAAGCAGAGGAAGAGGCTAGTTCAGAGGCAATCCCAAGGGTGGAAATCATCCTTATTGGCCACCTAATAAAAGATATGTTCCAGCTACCAGGAGTACACCTGCTATCCATATAGACTTAGTCATAGGATGAATATTATATGGTTAGTGTACCAGCCATCTCTTCTCAGCAATAGATTCCCTTGGAGGTGACACTTAAGCTAGATAGTGATAAAGATCGGGGTCCAAAGCAAAGCATTAGTGTATCCAAGTCTATATGTGAAATAGTTAGACATGGGAACCTTATCTTTATCCCCACTTTCCTCTCAAGAAGCTAAGGTTTTGGTAGTTATGAAAGCCCCAAAGTCATCCACAGTTGTGAATACTCAAAGGTTCTTTCTAAGAGCACCATCCGCAAGTCTAGAAGTTGATGTAGAACTTGAGGATGATTCATATAAAGATTTAATAGGATTACCTTTTGATTGGTATTTGCCTTGTTTTCATAATTTAGCAAAGAACACATACTTGGTCAAAGCACAAGTCAGACTACTCCAAAAGAATAAAAGAACAAATATAAAATCTCTCAATCAAGATAGGGACTAGATTATACAGGGTCCAAATGATGATGATTACTTTAGTCATCACCTTATTTGGAATGATAGGTTCTTTTAAAATTACATTAAGTCATATGAGGAGGTTTAGAAATTTCAAATGATCCAAATGATTTTGAAGTCAAAGATGCAGTTTGAAGAAGAGATCAAGTCAACCATCGATGAGCTCCGGAAATTAACTTAGGAATCAAGAAGATCCATTACATACATCATTTCTTTATTGAATGAAATTGAAACCAAATATATAGTTATTGATTGAGTTTAAGGACTACTTTGCATGGAGTTATGATGAGATGTCTAGATTAGATCTTGACATAGGTCCATAAATTAGTAATAGAGCTTACCGCTAACCCTATCAAGCAAGCTTCTAGATGCACAAACATAGAACAACATGTCATTTTGAAGTCAAGAAATGATTGATGTTGTCTATTCGAGAAGAAAAATATACTTGGTTACAATGTCATCCCGTTATTAAAAATATTGTTCAAACTCACATATGCATCAATTTTAGGGATTTAAATAAGGTATGTCAAAAGGCAAATTTTAACTACAATCCTGAGCTAATGGTGAACATTACCTCATCTTATATAGTCTTCATTCATTGATGGCACATCTAGATATAACCAAATAAAGATGGCCTTGAAGATGAAAGAAACACTCTTTAGAACCCGAAAATCTATTGCTATAAAGTCATGCCTTTTAGCCTCAAAATGCTAGTGTTACATAACAATGGCTATAACTTGAATCTTTGACAAACTCATTCATCAACAAGTTGAGTGCTCGATGATCTCGGGTCAAAAGTAGAGAAAAGGAAGACGATCTATTTGACTTGAGTAGTTTTCAAATAATTAAGATAATTTAATCTCAAAATGAACCCCCTTAAGTGTGCATTCAGAGTAGCTGTAGGATATTCCTTGAGTTTGTTATCCTACACCAGGGAATCAAAATCAATCTAGAGAAGATTAAGGAAATAGTACAAATGCCACCCCCTAAATGTTTAACTCAACTCAGATCATTCTAAGGGCAATTGGAATATCTAAGATGCTTTATATCCAACCTTTTAGGAAGATGTCATCCATTCTCATTAGTTGTCAAAAGGATGTCAAGTTTAAGTCACAAGTGTGAGCATGCCTTTGAAGACATCAAGCATTACTTGATGACACCGCCAGTTCTATCAACCCCTATCTTAGGCAAACTTCTCATACATTACATTACTACATTAAATGACTCCCTTAGTGCTTTGTTGGCCCAAACTAATGATGAAAGAAAGGAAAATGCACTCTACTACCTCTGCAGTTGTCTAATCCCCACTAAGGCTAATTATCCACCCACTGAGAAGCATTGCCTAGTTTTAATCTTTGCATCCTAAAAGCTACAACACTACATGATTTCTCATAAGGTGAACTTGATCATTAGGATTAATCCACTACAGTATCTCATGACACAACTGAAGCTATTTGGATGGTTGGCACGATGGTCCATGATCCTCTCATAGTTTGTCATTACTTTCATACCCCTCCATGCAGTGAAAGGACAAGCACTAATGAATTTCTCACTTCTTCTTGACTCTTCGCTTAGTGATGATCACCCTAATAAACAAATCATGAACTTAGGGGATACTAGAATTCACCATTGGGAGATGTAGTTTGATGGTGTGGCTTCTTATAAAAGAGGAGAAGAACAACAATCTACTATTTCAAGAAAGGTAGGGGTAGGAATAGTTCTCTTAACTATGGACCATGATGTGATGAGATTCTCATATTATCTGTCCAATCCTTGCACCAACAATGAAGCCAAATATGAGCCTTTGATTGCTAGTTTGGAGTTAGTCATTACTCTAAGCATCCAAAACATCAACATCTTCAAAAATTCTCAGCTAATTATCGACCAAATCGCTAAGTCCTATAAGGTTATAATGCCCAAGCTCCATCACTACCACATGTGCACCGACCACCCAATATTCTACATCCTACATTGGCCTCATGGCCATTTGAGTGTTGGGGTACCGATATAGTGAGTCTGATTGATCCTTCTTCTTCCAATGGTCATCGATTCATCTTACCTACTACTGACTACTTTTCTAAATGTGTGAAGGTGATTATGCTTAGAGATGTCACAAATCAGTATGTGCTCCAATTTTTTAAGAACCATATCATATATAGGTTCTAAGTGCCTCGATGAATTATATTTGATAATGGTATTGCATTCAAGAGCACTGAGATCAACAACTCTAGAGATATAGTATAGATTAAAGATATTTTACCATCAACTACTCAAAGGAAAATGACTTAGTAGAAGCCTTCAACAAAGCTCTCATCCAAATACTGAAGAAGGAACTCGACAATAAAAGCGATAATGGCATGAGCAGTTAGTTGAAGCATTGTGGTCCCACCGCACAACATATATAACTCCAACTTATTCTACTCCTTTCTCCATATTGTATGGGTCCAAAGTTGTTCTACCAAGTATAACACCCATCACTAAGGATAACTGTGGGTAGAAAGTTCACAAAAGAGCATAATGCCAAGTTATGGTTAGAAGAGCTCAAAGGTTTAGAGGAGATACACATGCGAGCATGCCAAAACCTCAAATTGTATAAAGCTAAAATGATTCAAGCTCACAATAAGTGGTCCTCTCTAGAGCTTTTCAAGTAGGAAAGCTTATTTTAGTTCTAAGGAGACCGATTGTTGCTCATCGTAAGATGGGAGGCAAGTTTGAACCCACTTGGGAAGGCCCTTCCACCATAGGGAATGCCTACCAAGGAGGATCTTATCAACATATAAATCATAAGGGAGAGCACCCAATGCTTCCAATAAATGGGCTATACTTAAAGAAATATTATAAATTATGTTTAAAAATAATAATCCTTAATGAAAATTCTATTTCAAATTCAATCTCTTCTATGTTGAAAGTATTCTTGTTTGCGAATCACGCCATGATGTGTTTAGGGTAGGTGTAGGAACCAGAGCAGTATCATATCCTCCATCGACATAGCACAAATACAATCTACACACAAACATATAAAATAAACACATAAATTTTGTCTCAGGCAACTTTGGGTTGAGATAATGCCCCCAACGACACTCACTCAGTAGCTGTTCTAGGTCAGGCTAACGTGCTACCCTGCTAGTGTGTCACCTCAATGATCTTCTTGCTTTGGAGGTTATAAGTTTGCTATGCTTTCCTTCCTTACTTGGCCACCCAACACCGATGTGCACCTTGTTAGTTTACAATGTGATAAGCTACCTTATGTTGGCTTCATTTAAGTGGATATGAGTCTGTTATACTTTCTTCTTGGATTAGCCTTTATGAACTGAATGGGTCAAGTATATTTGAGATTTAGTATAAGTCCCATAGCGGCTCCATCCCATTTTACTACTTCAAGTTTTGGTTCCAGTCCTTCCTCGGGGTTACCCGCATAGTAGTCACTCTAGTTCAGATAACATTTGTCTTGAGGATGATAGACTATCCCGATGATCAGTTTTGATTAGAAAGTTGTAAGCCTTCATTCTTTCTTTCCAGATTGATTATTGCACACCAACAGGCACCTTAGGTTGGTTAGTTCTCACTATGCTGATGGATACACCACTCATGCTGACGGATACACCTTAGGTTGGTTGGTTCTCCCACCTTAGGATACACCACTCATGATAGATGTAAGTCTACTATACTTTCTCGTAGAGTTGGTCACTGTATACTTATAGGCTTTCTTTTTTAGGGCTCAGAATAACAACCCTATTAGCACCTCCCCAATGGGAACTATATTTGGATCACATCCTTTGCAACCTCATTTAGACACTACTGGTTCTATTGGACACTTCCCCTTTCCTAGTAACCACCCCTATGGTTGGAGAATCGATCCTGTGGATTTGCATATTATCCATTGGTCTAGTAAATTTGAGATAAGTCAAGGCCAACATAGCCCCTTCTTAGTGTGGTCCCTCGTACACCAACAGGGTCCATGCAAACATATAAACAAAATATATATTCACTTGCGGATTAGGAGGACACCCTTAGCAGTACATTTTCCCGAGCAGACATCTTATCTTTAGGGCAGCGTTAGCAAAACTTCCAATAGGAATCGCGTAACTACTCTTGATTTGTTATAAGTCACCCTTGACATTCACTCAGTAGTCACCCCTAAGTCAGGTTCAATTTGTGGTGCTACCAATAGGTCATAAAGGATTGTTCCTTGATTTAGAAGATGTAAGTCTATTATTCCTTTGTCCTATTTGTTGCACACTAAAAGGAAACTCCTTAGGTTAGCTAGCTCAACCCCACGGCCAGTAGACTATCCCTTTGGATTTGTAACTATAAAATAGGATAACTACATTATATCCCCTTCTTAATGAGTCCATCACACACCGACATGGTCCATAAATTAAATCTATCAAATTTGATCGATCTCACATCCCCAGTGAATATGCCCTCAATTCAAAATCAAACTAAACCAAACAAACCATATCAAATCACATAAATTTAAGATAATATTAATTATGATTACATTTAAGTTGACATAAGTCCACAGTAGTAATCACTCAATAGTCACCCTAGGTCAGGTTTGATTTATTGTGCATCCAATAGGTCACCCCAGCAATTGTTCCTAGCATTAGAAGATGTACGTGTGCTATGCCATCTTCCTAGCATAATCATTACACACCGAAAGGAAACCATTTAAGTTGGATAGCGCTACCCCACAGCCAGTAGACTATCCCTTCAAATTTATAAATTTGAGGTAGGTCAAGGTTGATATAGCCCCTTCTCAGTGGATCCATCACACACCGGCATGGTCCATACATTAACTCAGATAAAATTAAACCCAATCTATTTTTTCCCAGTGGAGTTAATTCACATGCTTCTCCCTAGTGGAGCCCCAAATCATATATAAAAAAGTCAAGCAAACAAATCAAATTCAAAACCAACCTCCCCAGTGGAGCCAAATTAAACCAACTCCCCCAGTAGAGTCTAAATCAAAGAAATCTAACCAAACTGTTATCCCCAGTGGATACATCCCCAAAGAAATCTATGAAATCAAACTCAAATACTGATCCCTAGCAGATAGCCAAACCTTCTTCTCTAGTGGAAGGTTCATATACTTGATCCCCAGTGAACTCGAGCCCATATCTCTAGTAGATATGCCTCCAAATCAATTAAAAAAATAAATTAAAGTCAATTAGATCTTAATCCTTGGTGGATTATAGAATCTTATCCCTAGCGAATCTTTCTTCCACAAATTATATAATCAAATCAAGTTCAAACCTTATCCCCAACAGATATTTTTTCTATGCCCTCGACATAGACCCCTCACATGTCATGTCCAATGCATGTGTGATCCCCCAGCGGATCTCCTTCCATGTCCTTGACATGGAATTCTCATCAAATCTTATTTTTCCTCTTATGCACACCTTTATACTTCAACCAAAAGCCTAACAATGTATTCATTAAAATTACATCATCTTAACATTGTAATCAACATTTTATGATTGGTGATGGTGCAAGCTCAAACTAACTATACAATATCATGCAAAACATATTATAGTGTGAATTAACACACTATATTATAGTATATTATATGATGCTATATTATAATTTGCTATAATATAATATATTGTCTAACATTACACCTCATTAGAATCACATAAAAGGAACAAATAAGAAATTTTTTTTCAAAATGTGAATAATGCTGATTTTGGATGTAAAATTGTAATTTTTCTATTAGAAATGGTATAAAATAGCATAATTTTGGTGTTGCTTCTTGGTGTGTGCTATGAATTTGGCCATATTATTCCATCTTAACGTTCAAATTAACATTTTTGTGAGTTTTGACCCAATGTATTATAACAAAAGCAAAACATTCTAAAATGTACAATAATATTTAGTAACACACCCCCACATTCATATATATGTGAAGTTATATTGGTATGTACATTATATTTTAATATGCTTTCATATAATATGTTATCTTAAATTACACCTTAAAATGAATCACTTTAAGAAAAAAAATTATAAAATTTGTTTGAACATGAACATTTTTTTAATGCAAAATTCCATTCTTTTGATTAAATGACACACCATAGCACAACCCCAATGATATTTCCTAAAGCTTACCTTAAATTTGGCCAAATCCCATCATCTCCCTATAAATAAGTATTTTTATGAATTATGCTAGTACAAACTCTACTATATCATACTATAACAAACTAAAATATGCTAAACAATAAGTAGTAATACAATAGTATGCTATAATGCAAAATGCTATAGTATGTTATGGAATCCTATATTATAATACATTAAAACATATTATATTATATTATATTGCATATCACATCACAATGGGTTACTTAAGATAAAAATCATAAAATTTGTCTAAACTATAAAAAACTATATATTTTATTTGTATCACTTACATATTTTAAATTAAAATAATATATTATGATGTCATGCTCTACCTATTATGAATTTGGCCAAATTGCACCACTTTAAAGTCTAAATCAAGATTTTTATAAATAATTCTAGTGTAGGCTCGACTGCATGATTGTAAAATACTAAAAAAACTTAAAATGTGCAGAATAATATATTATGATATATAATATTATGCTACAACATTTAATATTTATTTTGAACATAAAATCTTACTTTTTAGACAATAAGTGGCATAGTACAACTTTGGTACTACAACCTAATTCCCACTTCAAATTTAACAAATTTCATCATCTAATTTATTAAATCAATGTTTTTATGATTTATATTAATATAGATTATAGGACACAATACCAAAATATACTTAAACATTTCAAAACATCTTATAACATCCAAAAACCCATCACTACATGCTCAAATATATGATGTTACATTATACTATAATAAATGGTATTATAATATGATCTAGGTTAGGTTTTAAGGCATTCAAATCACTAATAGTCTAGGGAAAGTCTCTTGAAGACATTTTCTTTAGCTACCATAACTATGTTAGGATTAGGTCATTCTTTAGATCTATTCCTAATGACATCTTTATTCAAGGTTTAGGGTTTAGGGTTTAGTTTGGGGATTTAGGGTTAGTTTAGGGTTGGTTAGTTTGGGTTTAGGGTTAGGTTTTTAGGGTTTGTGGTTTGGTTTAGGGTTTAGGGTTTAGGGTTTGGGGTTTTAGGTTTTAGGGTTTAGGATTTAGATTTTAGGGTTTAGGGTTTAAGGTTTAGGGTTTAGTGTTTAGGGTTTAAGGTTTTTATTGTTTAAGGTTTAGTGTTTATGGTTTAAGGTTGTGGGTTTAGTATTTAGGGTTGAGGTTTTAGGTTTAGTTTTTAAGTTTTAGTTTAGGGTTTAGGATTTAAGGTTTTTTATAATAGAGAATGAATTCACATTCAACATTTCTTCTTTTTGATTTCATCAACCAAGTAGCACACTAAGTTTTATAAGACACAAGCTACGACATGGATCAAAAGCATGCACCCATAGAGCAAATAAAAAACCCTAAATATGTAGAACTGTCTCTACTATTATGGCAAAGTTCCATAACCAGAAGATCAAATTGACTGTTGTTCGCCCAGTTCCCATCGTAACCACTACTACATCTCCAGAGTGGGATTTACCAACATATCTCGATGTCTCCACCACCACCACGATTATAACCTCCATCATTCCACCACTCCATAACCACCACTACACTGATCACCACCTCCATACCCACCGACTTCTAGATCCCCACCACCAATGCAATTGCCATCTCCAACTTTACCTCCACTTCCATCTAGACAAAGCCCGGTTGATGCTGATGTTCTCCATCAAGATTTTGCCCATTCTAGGTTTTAGGGTTACTTTAAGGTTTAGGTTTAGGGTTAGTTTAGGGTTTAAGGTTTAAGCTTTAGGGTTTGGGGTTTAGGGTTTGTGGTAGTAGGGTTTTAGGGTTTAGGTTTAGGGGGTTTAGGGTTTAGGTTTAGGGTTTAAGGTTTGTGGTTTAGGGTTAGGGTTTAGGGTTTGCAGGTTTAGTATTTTAATGGTTTAGAATAGGTTTTTTTAATTAAGTAAACTAGTACTTTATTTATTTAGTATTATTTTATTTATTTATTTTAGTATATTTATTTTATTTTAGTCTTTATTTATTTTAGGTTTAGTTTAGTTTAGTCAGTATTTTATTTTTTTTAGTTTAGTTTTAAGTTTTAGGCTTAAGTTTTTGTTTATTTTATTTTAGGTTTAGGTTTATTTTATTTTAATTTTATTTTAGGTTTAGTTTTTTTTAGTTTAGGGTTTAGGTTTTAATTTATTTTTAGATTTTGTTTTTTAGTTCATTTTTTAGGTTTAGGTTTTTATTTAGTTTTTATTTTGTTTTATTTTAGGTTTATTTTATTTTTATTTTATGTTTAGTTTTTATTTTATTTAGGTTTTTTATTCAAAGGTTTATATTTATTTTATTTTAGTTATTTTTGATTTTTTATTTTATTCAATGTTTAGGTTTAAGTTTAGGTTTTGATTTGATTTTATTATTTTCTTCTATTTAGGTTTTTATTTATTTATTTTTAAGTTTTATTTAGTTTAGGTTCAAGTATTTATGTTTTTAGTGTTAAGGGTTTAGGGTTTAGGGTGTAGGGTTTTATGGTGGGTTTAGCCCAGAGTTTAGGGCCCAGGGTTTGTGGAGGGTTGGGTCAGGGAGGGTCAGTCCTAGTTTAATGTAGTCTGTGGAAGTGGGGTTTAGGGCCCAGAGAGGTCAGCTCAGGTAGGGTCAGTGGGCCTACTTTAGCCCAGCTTTGTGGCTCATGATTTTAGGGCCTGTGGTGGGTCAGGGGGGGCTCAGTTTAGATCAGGGTGGGTGGCCTGGTAGGGCCCAGGTTAGGGTCAGTGGTAGGGTGGTTAGGGTTAGAGGTTAATAGGGCCTAGGGCCTAGGGCCTAGGATTTAGGGTCAGGCTAGGGAGGATTTAGGGTTTGGTTTTTAAAGCAAACCGCTAGTTTTAGGGTTTATGGTTATTTTATTTTAGTTTATTTTATTTTAAATTTTGTTTTAGGTTTATTTTTATTTTAATTTAGTTTAGTTTATTTATTTTAGGTTTATTTTTTTTAGTTTAGCTTAGTTTAGTTTATTTTTAGGTTTAAGTTTAGGTTTATGTTTATTTTTAGTTTTGTTATTTTTATTTTATTTTTAGGTTTAGGTTATATTTTTTACTTTTATTGGTTTTGAATTAAGTACTTATTTTATTTTTTTTGGTTTAGGCTTTAGGTTTTTATTTTAGGTTTATTTTTAGGTTTTATTATTTAGTTTATGTTTAAGTTTATTTTTAGTTTATTTTATTTTATTTAGTTTAGGGTTTACATTTAGGTTATTTTTGGTTCAGGTTTACATTTTATTTGTTTTAGTTTAGTTTATTTTAGTTTAGGTTTAGGTTTATTTTCCTTTATTTATTTTATGCTTATATTTTTTATGATTAGGGCTTAGGTTTTATTTATTTATTAATTTTTATGTTTTATTTTTATCTTTAATTTTTATGTTTAGGTTTATATTTAGTTTTTATTTTATTTTATGTTATTTTATTTTTATTATACATTTAGTTTATATTTTATTTAAATTTTTTATTTTTAGGTCTATTTATTTCTTATTTTAGTTTTGGTTTTTATTCATTCTATTTTAGTTTAGCTTTTATTTTTTATTTTATTTTTTTTAGGTTAAGGTTTAGGTTTAAATTTTTATTTTCTTTTATTTTATTATTTTATTTTACATCATGTTATTTATATATTTTATTTTTTAGGTCTTATTTAGTTTAGGTTTAAGTTTTTAGCTTTTTATGGTTTAGGGTTTAACATTTAGGGTTTGGGTTTTAGTGTTTAGGGTTTAGGGTTTAGGTTTTAAGGGGTAGGTTTTAGGATTTAGGATTTAGGGTTTAGGGTTTTAGGCTTTAGACTATAAGGTTTAGGTTTTAGGTTTAGGGTTTAGTGGTATTTGGTTTTTTCTTTTAACAGAGAATAAATAGATTCAACATTTCTTCTTTTCAATTTCATCAACAAAGTAACACACCAAGTTTTCTAAGACACAAGCGATGACATAGATAAATAATGAGCACACATAGAGAAAATCAAAAACCCTAGATAACTAGAGCCGTGTCTACTATAAAGACATAGTTCCATAAAAAACAAATCAAGTTTCTCATTCAATTTCTCTAGTTTCAAAAACCACCCCAGCCTCTTGAGTAGGGATTCACCATCATATCCGATCTCCCTTTTCCACCACCACGGAAACCTTCTCCCCTCCCACCTCCATATCCACCAGCCTCTCTAGATCCCCCACCACCACTATGATAATTACTGCCTTTGCCTTCGCCTCCACCGCTAGATTTAGACTAAGCCTGGTTGATGGTGATGTTTCTACCATCAAGGTTTAGAGTAGTAAGTTTTAGGGTTTAGGGTTTGGGATTAGGGTTTAGGGTTTAGTCTTAGGTTAGGATTTAGCATTTATGGTTTAGTGTTTAGGGTTTAGGGTTTAGGGTTTTAGGGTTTATGCTTTAGTGTGGGTTTGGGTTGGGGAGGGTTAGGTTAAGGGAGAGTATATGATGGGGTTTAGGGTTTAGGGTTTAGGATTTAGTTTAAAGGTTTTTATTTTAAATTAAAAAGGTTTAGGTTTATTTAGTATATTTAGTTTATTTTATACTTATTTTAGATTACTTTATATTTTACTTTTATTTAGGTTTTATTTTCATTTTTATTTAGTTTAGTTTATTTAGTTTAGGTTTATTTATTATAGTTTTTATTTTAGTTTATTTTTTAGGTTTAGGTTTTGGTTTTGGTTTATTTTATAGTTGAGTTTTTTTTTTTCAGATTTTTGTTTTATTTTATATTTTTAGGTTTACGTTTAGGTTTTTATTTTATTTTTTAGGTTTAGGTTTTAGGTTTTTATTTTAGGGTTATTTTTTGGTTTTTTTAGTTTAGGTTTAGGTTTATTTATAGTTTATTTTATTTTATTTAGCTTAGGTTTCGATTTAGGTTTAGTTTATTTTAGGTTTAGGTTTTATTTATTTTAGTTTAGTTTATTTTAGTTTAGGTTTAGGTTTATTTTATTTTGTTTATTTTAGGTTTTGGTTTTTTTTAAGTTTAAGGTTTAGGTTTTATTTTTTATTTAATTTTAGGTTTATTTTTTAGGTTTAGGTTTTTATTTAGTTTTTATTTTATTTTATTTTAGGTTTATTTTTTATTTTACATCTAGTTCTTATTTTATTTAGGGTTTTATTCCAGGTTTATTTTATTTTGTTAGTTTAGGTTTTAATTATCTTAATTTTGTTTAGTTTTATTTTTTATTTTATTTTTTAGGTTTAGGTTTAGGTTTAGGTGAAGGTTTTAGTTTAGGTTTTAATTTTAGTTTATTTATTTATTTTATTTTATGTTTTATCCAGTTTAGGTTTAGGTTTAGGTTTGTGGTTTGGGTTTAGGGTTTAGTGTAGGGTTTAGCCAGGATCTTAGGTTTGGGGTCAGGTCCAGTCCAAGGTTAGTGTAGGGTTTAGGGTTTAGGTTTTAGGGTTTGAGTTTTGGGTTTGGTAGGGTTTAGGGTTTAGTGTGTGGTTTAGGGCCTCAGGATTTATGATCTAGGGTTTAGGGTTTTATTTTATTTTTATTTTTTATTTTATGAAATTAAGTAAAGTGGTAAGTTTGGTTTTATTTAGTTTATTTTATTTATTTTAGTTTATTTACTTTTCAAATTTATTTAGGTTTACTTTATCTTTCTTTGTTTAGTTTATTTATTTTAGGTTTTATTTTAGTTTAAGTTTTTATTTTAGTTTATTTATGTTTATAGTTTTATTTTTTAGTTTTATTTGTATTTTTATTTTATTTTAGGTTTATGTATTATTTTTATTTTAGGTTTAGGTTTAGGTTTTATATTTTTATATGTTTAAGTTTTAGGTTTTATTTTAGGTATTTTTAGGTTTTCTTTTAAGTTTAGGTTTAGGTTTATTTTAGTTTATTTTATTTTATTTTATTTAGATTTAAGTTTATTTTAGGTTTAGGCCTTATTTAGTTTAGGGTATATGTTTTATTTTATTTATTTATAAGTTTTTATTTTATTTTAATTTTAGGTTTTATTTAGTTTTATTTCATTTTATTTTAAGTTTTCTTTTTTTTTAGGTTTAATTTTTTTTGTTTAAGATTTTATTTTAAGTTTTAGGTTTATATTTATTAGATTTTAGTTTAGTTTTTATTTATTATTTTATTTATTTTTTGTTTAAGTTTTAGGTTTTTATTTTAGGTTTATTTAATTTTTATTTTATATTTAATTTTTATTTTATTTTATGTTAGATTTAAGTTTTATTTTATTTTTTTAGGTTTAGGTTTTAAGTTTTTATTTTAGGTTTAATCAGGTTTAATTTTTAGTTTTTAGGTTTATTTTAGTTTATTTTATTTTATTTAGTTTAGGTTTAGGTTTAAGTTTAGATTTTAGATTTTATTTTAGTTTAGGTATAGGTTTATTTTATTTTGTTTATTTTATTTTATTTTAGGCTTAAGTTTTTTTTTATTTTAGGGTTTAGGTTTTTATTTATTTTATGTTTATTTTTTAGGTTTACTTTTAATTAATTTTAGGTTTAGTTTAGGTTTAAGTTTTGGTTCATATTTTGGTTTTAGTTTAAATTTTCATTTTATTTTATTTAGGTTTAGGTTTATTTATTTATTTATTTTTTAGGTTTTATTTAGTTTAGGTTAAGGTTTTCTTTAGGGTTTAGGATTTTTTTAAATTAAGCATACATAGGTTTAGGTTTATTTAGTTTATTTTTATTTATTCAGTTTAATTTATTTCTTCTTTTATTTTGGTTTATTTTTTTTTTTTAGTTTATTTATTTATTTTAGGTTTATTTATTTAAGTTTAGGTTTTCTATTTTAGTTTATTTTTAGGTTTTGGTTTTAGTTTATGTTTATTTTTAGTTTAGATTTATTTTATTTTATTTTTTTAGGTTTAGGTTTTACTTTTTTTTTAGGTCTAGGTTTAGGTTTTTATTTAATTTTTTAGGTTTAGGTTTTAGATTTTTATTTTAAGTTTATTATATTTTTCTTTCACATTTAGTTTTTATTTTATTTTGGTTTTTTATTTTTAGGTTTATTTTATTTATAAGCTTAGTTTAGGTTTTTATTTATTTTAGTTTAGTTTAGTTTTAGTTTCATTTTATTTTATTTTTTTTTTTTAGGTTTTATTTAGTTTAGGTTTAAATTTTAGTTTTATTGTTTAGTGTTTAGGATTTAGGGTTTAGGTTTAGGGTTTGTGTTTAGGGTTTAGGTCCAGGGTGTAGGTAGGGTCAGTGGTCAAGGTTTAAGGTCAGATTTGGGTTAGGGTTTTAGGTTTATGTTTTAGGTTTAGGGGTTAGTTTTAGGGTTGAGTTTAGGGTTGTGGGATTTTTAATTTTATTTGATTTTATTTAAAATTAAGCAAACCGTAGTTTAGGTTTATTTAGTTTATTTTATTTTTTATTTTGGTATATTTTATTCATTTAGTTTATTTTATTTATAATAGGTTTATTTATTTTATTTATGTTTTAATTTAGTTTATATTTTAAGTTTAGATTTAGGTTTAGGTTTATTTAGTAGTTTAGTTTTTTTTATTTTATTTTTTAGGTTTTAGTTTTATTTTATTTTAGGTCCAGTTTAGGTTTTATTTAATTTTAGGTTTAGTCCAAGTTTTATTTTTTAGCTTGCTTAGGTTTATTTTTAGATTTTATTTTATTAATTTAGCTATAGGTTTAGGTTTAGTTTATTTTAAGTTTAGGTTTCAGTTTATTTATTTTAGTTTAGGTTTAGCTTTTATTTTACTTTTAGTTTAGTTTTTTTTTAGAGGGTTTAGGTTTTATTTTTTTATTATATTTAGGTTTTCTTTAGGTTTAGGTTTTATTTAGTTTTGTTATTTTATTTTAGGTTTATTTTATTTTATTTTACGTTTAATTTATATCATTTTTGCTTATTTTTTAGGTTTAGTTTGAGGTTTTAGGTTTTATTTATTTTATTTTAGTTTAGTATTTATTTTCATTTTATTTTATTTTAGGTTTAGGTTTAGGTTTTGGTATTAATTTAGGTTTTTATTTTATTTTTTCATTTATTTAAGTTTAGAATTTTATTTATTTTATCCATGGTCCATTTAATTTTGGTTTAGGTTTTGTGGTTTTAGGGTTTAAGGTTTGGGGTGGGGTTTGGGGTTTAAGGTGGGTAGGTAGGGGTTTATTTTAGGGTTTAGGGTCACGATTTGGGGTAGGGATTAGGGTTTGGGTTGATGTTGGGTTTAGGGTTAATTTTAGGATTTAGGGTTTAGAGTTATAGTTTTTTTATTTTTTTTATTTAAAATTAAGCAAATTACAGTTTAGGTTTATTTAGATTATTTTAGTTTATTTTATTTCTTACATATTTAAGTTTTTATTTTATTTAGATTTGTTTATTGATTTTTGGTTTCTTTATTTTAGTTTAGGTTTTATTTTAGTTTACTTTTTGGTTTAGGTTTATTTTTTTATTTTATAGGTTTATGTTTTCTTTTCTATTTTTAGGTTTAGGTTTAGGTTTTTATTTAATTTTTGTGTTTTAAGTTTTAATTTAGGTTTATTTTTAGGTTTTATATTTTAGTTTAGGTTTAGGTTTATTTTAGTTTGTTTTGTTTAGTTTAGTTTATTTTAGGTTGAAATTTAGGTTTTATTTATTTTAGTTTAGATTTAGTTTATTTTATTTTATTTAGGTTTTCTTTAGTTTAGGTTTAGGGTTTTATTTTAGGCTTAAGTTTTATTTAGTTTTATTTTAGGTTTATTTTATTTTATTTTGATTTAGTTTTATTTTATTTAGGTTATTAATTTTTCATTTAGTTTATGTTTTATTTATTTTAGTCTTAGTTTCTTTATTTTATTTTATTTTAGGTTTAGGTTTATGTTTAGTTTAAGTTTAGGTTTAATTTTATTTAATTTTCTCATTATTTTATTTAGGTTTATTTATTTAATTTTAGGTTTTATTTAGTTTATGTTTAGTTTTAGCTTTTGGGCTTTGGGTTTAGGGTTGAGTTAATTTATGGTTTCAAGTTTGGGTTTATGGTCTGGGGTTTAGGGTTTGGGTTTAAGGTTTAGCCTAGGGTTTAGGGTTTAGGGTTTATGGTTTAGTGTAGGGCTTAGGTTTAGTAGGTTAGGCACAGGGTGTGGGTTTAGGGTCCAAAGTTAATTTATGGTCAGCTGGTTTAGGGTGGGTTTAGGTTTGGGTTTAGGGTTTAGGGTTTATGGTTTAGTGTTTAGGGCTTAGGGTTTAGGGTTTAGTGTTTTGGGGTATAGGGTTTAGGGTTTAGGGTTTAAGATTTTTATGGTTTAGGGTTTAGGGTTTAGGTTTTAGGTTTTGGGTTCAAGTTTTTATTTAGGGTTTAGTGTTTTTGGTATTTTTAAAGGAGAACAAATTTAGATTCAATATTTTTTCTTTTCATCAACCAAGTAACACCAAGTTATCTAATACAAGACAACATAGATAAAATATGAGCACACATAGTGCAAATCAAATATCCTAGATAACTAGAACCATCTCAACTATGATGACATAGTTCCATAAGCAGTAGATCGGGTCGACCGTTATTCAATTTTTCCAGTTCCCATTAAAACCACCCCAGCCTCTTGAGTGGATCCACCATCATATTCTCGATCTCTCCCCGCCACCACCTTGTTGTGCAACCTCTGGCTCCTCTACCTCCATAACCACCATTGCACTAACCACTACCTCCATCGGCCACCACCACAAATATATCCTCCGTGTTCACCTCCATCGTTAAATCTAGGCGTGGTTGAATGTGATGTTCCAGCCATCAAGGTTCTGCCCATTCTTAGGGTTTAGGTTTAGATTTAAATTTTTTAGGTTTTAGGGTTTTGGTTAATTTTTTAATTTATTTTGTTACTTTAGGTTTAGGTTTAGGGTATGGGGTTTAGGTTTTAAGGTTTAGGGTTTAGGGTTTAGGTATGGTTTAGGGTTAGTCTTAAGATTTAGGGTTAGGGTTTAGGTAGGGTTTAACATAGGTTTAGGGCTGGTTTTGGTCAGGTTTAGGAGTATGCAGGTTATAGGGGATTTAGAGTGGGGATCAGGGTTAGTTTAGGTTTAGGTTTAATTTAGGGTGGGAGGGTTGGTGAGTGGGTAGGTTTTGGTTTAGGTTTTAGGATTTAGGGTTTAGGTTTTAAGGTTTAGGGTTTAGGGTTTAAGGTGTAGATTTTTTATTTTGTTATTATTTTATTTTAGGTTTACTCTATTTTTATTTTACATTTAGTTTTTATTTTATTTTGGTTTTTTATTCTTAGGTTAATTTTATTTTATAATTTACTTTATGTTAATATTTATTTTAATTTAATTAATTTATTTTAATTTATTTTATTTATGTTTAAGTTTTGATTTAGATTTTTTTTAAATTTTATGTTTATGTTTTATTTAGTTTATTTTTTTAGCTTTTAGTTTTATTTTATTTTGATTTTTATTTTTAGTTTAGTTTAGGTTTTATTTTATTTTAATTTAATTTAGTTTTTAATTTTTTTATTTTCTTTATGCTGCTTAATTTTAATTTATTTATTTTATTTTTTATTTTTCTTAAGTTTATTTATTTATTTTATTTATTTTATTTATTTCATTTTAGGGTTTAGGGTTTAGGATTTAGGTCAGGGTAGTGAGGCTTTGGCTTAGGATATTTAGGGAAGGTTAAGGGCTGAGGGTCAGGATCTACCACCCAGGGTTTGGGGTAGGGGTTTAGGGTTTAGTCAGGGTGATTTGAGTGTTAGGAACATAGGCCTATGCAGGGTCATTTAGGTCTAGGGTCAGGGTGTAGGGTGGTAGTGAGTGCCAGGGGTAAGTCAGGGTGTGGAGTTTAGCATAGGTTTAGGGTCACTTTGAGTAAGATTTAGGCTCAGTGGTTTAGATTTTATGATCCTGTTTAGGACTGAGTTTAATTAGTTTATTTTAATTATTTTAGTTTCTTTATTTCATTTATTTTACAAGTTTTTATTAGGGTTTAGTGGTTAAGATTTTAGGGTTTTTTCCTGATCCTTGATCCCATGGTAGTAAAGCCTAAGTTTAAGGTTAAGGCCTGTTAAGTTTAAAGTGTTTAAGATATCAAGCCTAGGGATGCCTTAGGGTTTAAGGTTTAGGGTCCTGCCTAGTGTTTAGCTTTATGATTTAGGGTTAGGGTTTATGGCATTATAGTGGTGGGTGGCCTGAGGTGAGGTTATGGTTTAGGGCCCAGGGTTTAGGGCTCAGGATTTAAAGCAGGGCCATGGCTTAGGGTCATAGCCTAGGGTTTAGTGAGGTGTTTGTGCCTAGGATTTAAGGTTTAGGTCAGTAGCTCAGTGCCTGGCTTGTAGTCATTATTTATTTATTTTATATTTTATTTTATTTTATTATTATTTTATTTGTGGTTCCATTCCAGGTTTTATTTTTTTAATTTAGTCTTTTATTTATTTTATTTTAGTTTATTTTATTAGTTTACATATCATGAGGTTTGTGAGGTTAGGTTTTATTTATTTTATTTTAGGTTTTATTTATTTTATTTTTAATTAATTTAGTTTAGGTTTGGCTTTAAGCCTGGTGGGTCTTGGGCCCAGGGTTGTGGATCAGGGCCCAGGTCAAGTGGGTCAGTGGATTGTGAGCCCAGGGCCTTGAGCCTAGTCATGGCCCAGGGTACCCATTTAGGCGCTTCAGGCCCAGGATTTAGAGCCCAGGATAGTCAGTGGTAGTTTATTATTTTTTAATTAAGCAAACCAGCAAGTTTAAGTTTATTTAATTTATTTTTTAAATATTTATTGAATTATTTTATTTAGGTTTATTTATTTTATTTTGAGGTTTTAGTGGTTTATGCTCATGGTAGGGGGGGGTAGGGCCTGTGGATCTGGTTTTGCATTTTAAGGCCTGGGCTCAGGCCAGGCCCAGCTTAGGGCTAGGTTTATTTAACTCATTTAGTCTCAGCCCATGCTCAGCAATGGGGCCCAGGGCCCAGTGCAAGGAGGATGGGCCTAGGGCCCATCTTGCAGGGTCGAGGATTAGGACTCAGGGCCTGGGGCAAGAGGTGGGCCCAGGGTTGTAGGTTGGGGTCCAAGATTTGGGCTCACAGTGATAGAGCCCAAGGATGGGTCAGTTTGGGAGCCTTAGCCTAGGGTTTAAGTTTTATTTTAGTTTTAGGTTTAAGTTTAAGTTTTCATTAGGTTTAATTTTAGGTTTAATTTTAGTTTGGGTTTAGTTTATTTTATTTTAATTTATTTAGTTTAGGTTTAGGTAAGTTTAGTAGATTTTAGGTTTATCTTTTAGTTTAGGTACATGGTTTATTTATTTTGTTTATTTTATTTTTATTTTAGGGTTAAGTTTTTTTTTATTTTAGGGTTTAGGTTTTTTTATTTATTTTAATGTTTATTTTAGTTTAGGTTTTAATTGAATTTTAGGTTTAGGTTTAGGTTTAAGTTTAGGTTCATATTTGGTTTTAGTTTACATTTTATTTTATTTTAGGTTTAGTTTATTTATTTATTTTATTTTCAAGTTTTATTTAGTTTAGGTTAAGGTTTAATGATTTAGGGTTTGTGATTTTTTTTAAAATTAAGTACAACCAGGTTTAGGTTTATTTAGTTCATTTTATTTATCAAGTTAATTTATTTCTTCTTTTATTTTGGTTTATTTTATTTAGTTTTAGTTTATTTATTTTAGGTTTATTTATTTAAGTTTAGGTTTTCTATTTTAGTTTATTTTTTAGGTTTAGGTTTTGGTTTATGTTTATTTTAGTTTAGATTTATTTTATTTTATTTTAGGTTTAGGTTTTAATTTTTATTTTAGGTCCAGGTTTAGGTTTTATTTAATTTTAGCTTAGTTTAGGTTTATGTTTATTTTTAGTTTTATTTTATTTTTTTTAATTTTAGGTTTATTTATTTATAAGTTTAGTTTAGGTTTTATTTATTTTAGTTTAGTTTAGTTTTATTTTATTTTATTTTTATTTTATTTTAGTGGTAAGTTTTTTTATTTTAGTGTTTAGTGGTTTAGTGGTAGTGGGTGGTGTTGTAGGGTCAGGGTTTAGTATAAGTAAGGTAGGGTTTAGGGTTTGGGTCAGGTTTAGGGTTTATGGTCTTTAGGGTTTAGGGTGGGTTAGTGGTCCAGGGTTTAGGGTTAGGGATTTTTATTTTTATTTTATTTTATTTAAATTAAGCAAACCCTTAGAGTTTATTTTAGTTTATTTATTTTTTTCTTTAGGTTTATTTTATTTCATTTAGTTTAGTTTATTTATTATATGCTTATTTATTTTTTTATGTTTTTAATTTTAGTTTATTTTTATAGATTTAGGTTTTGATTTTAGTTTAGTTTTATTTTATTTTAAGATTTAGTTTTATTTTTAATTTTAGGTCCAGTTTAGGTTTTTATTTAATTTTAGGTTGCTTGCTTAGGTTATTTTTTAGTTTATTTTATTTTATTAATTTAAGCATAGGTTTTGGTTTAGTTTATTTTAGGTTTAGGTTTTTATTTATTTTATTTAGGTTTAGTTTATTTTTTATATTTACTTTAGGTTTAGGTTTTTTTAGTTGTATTTAGGTTTTATTTTTATATTTTTTAGGTTATATTTATTAGGTTTCTTTTTTTAAGTTTAAGTTTTATTTATTTTTTATGTTATTTTATTTTAGGTTTATTTTATTTTATTTTCACGTTTAATTTATATTCCATTTTGGCTTTTATTTTAGGTTTAGTTTGAGGTGTTTTAGGTTTTATTTATTTTATTTTAGTTTAGTATTTATTTTGATTTTATTTTTTTTTAGGTTTAGGTAGTTGATATTAGTTTAGGTTTATTTTATTTTATTTTTCATTTATTTAAGTTTAGAATTTTATTTATTTTATTTCATTATTTTATTTAATTGGTGTTTTAGGTTTGGGTTTAAGGTGAAGTGAGGGCCTGGGGGGCCTAGGGTTTAAGGTATTGTGTAGGGTCAGGCCTGGGGGCCTGTCACTGTGGCTCTGCCTTGGAGTTGTGGGGTTAATCAGGATTTAGGTTTAGAGTTATAGTTTTTTTAATTTTAAATTTTAAAATTAAGCAAATTAGCAAGTTTAGGTTTATTTAGTTTATTTTAGTTTATTTTATTCTATATATATTTAAGTTTTTTAATTTTTATTTAGTTTTGTTTATTGATCTTCTTTATTTTAGTTTAGGTTTTATCTTAGTTTACCTTTGGTTTAGGTTAATTTTTTTTATTTTATAGGTTTATGTTTATTTATTCTTTTAGGTTTAGGCTTAGTTCGTTTTATTAGGTTTTTAGTTTTAATTTAGTTTATTTTAGGTTTATATTTAGTAGTTTAGGTTATTTTTTTTTAGTTTATTTTTATTTTAGTTTAGTTTAGTTTATTTTAGGTTGAAATTTAGGTTTATTTATTTTATTTCTTTTGTTTATTAGTTTAGATTATTTTATTTTTATTTTAGGTTTAAGTTTTTTTAGTTTAGGGTTTAGGGTTTTATTTTTAGATTTAAGTTTTATTTAGTTTTATTTTAGGTTTATTTTATTTTTTATTTTGATTTAGTTTTATTTTATTTAGGTTTTAATTTTTAATTTAGTTTAGGTTTTATTTATTTTAGTTTAGTTTTATTTTATTTTTTTACTTTTTATGTTTAGGTTTAGGTTTAGTTTAAGTTTAGTTTTAATTTTATTTAATTTTCTCATTATTTTTTTATTTAGGTTTTTTTATTTATTTATTTTTAGGTTTTATTTAGTTTAAGTTTAGTTTTAACCTTTTCTGGGCTTTGGTCCGTGAGTTAATTTTCAAGTTGGTTTATGGTTTGGGGTTTAGGGTTTGGGGTTTAAGGTTTAGGGTTTAGGGTTTAGGGTTTATGGTTTAGGGTTTAGGTCTTAGGGTTTAGGGTTTAGTGTTTTAGGGTATAGGATTTAGGGTTTAGGATTTTTATGGTTTAGGGTTTAGGGTTTAGGTTTTAGGTTTAGGGTTCAAGTTTTTTGTTTAGGGTTTAGTATTTTTGGTTTTTTTTAACAGAAACAAATTTAGATTCAATATTTTTTTCTTTTCAATTTCATCAACCAAGTAACACACCAAGTTATCTAAGACACAAGCGACAACATAGATAAAATAGGAGCACACATAGAGCAAATCAAAAATCTTAGATAACTAGAACCATCTCAACTATGATGACATAGTTCCATAAGCAGCAGATCGGGTCTACTGTTATTTAGTTTCTCCAGTTCCCATTAGAACCACCCCAGCCTCTTGAGTAGCGGGATCCACCATCATATCCTCGATCTCTCCCACTGCCACCACCTTTGTTGCAACCTTCGTGGCTCCTCTTACCTCCATAACCACCATTGCACTAACCACTACCTCCATATCCACTAGTACCTCCAGATCCCCCACCACCATTGTGATAATTATCGCCTCTCTGTTCGCCTCCACCGTTAGATCTAGACTGAGCGTGGTTGATTGTGATGTTCTTGCCATCAAGTTTCTGCCTATTCTTAGGGTTTAGGTTTAGGTTTTAGGGTTTAGGTTAATTTTTTAATTTATTTAGTTACTTTAGGTTTAGGTTTAGGGTATGGGGTTTAGGGTTTAAGGGTTTGGGGTTTTATGGTTTAGTTTGTGGGATTATGGTTTATGCTTAGGGTTTTAAGATTTAGGGTCAGGGCCCAGGGCCTAGGGAACAGAGGGCCCAGCGCTCAGGGTAGCCAGGCTCAGGGTTTAGCATGCACAGGGGATTTAGAGCTCAGGATCTGGGGTGGGCCTAGGGCCCAGCCCACCTGCCTGGTGGCCCATGGTCTGGGCCCAGGGTGTGGGGCCTGGGTCTGGCCTAAACCCAGGATTTAGGGCTCAGGTTGGCTCCTAGGCTGGAGCCTAGATTTTATCTTGTCTTTATCTTAGGTTTATTTTAGGTTTATTTTATTTATTTTACGCCAAGTTTTATTTAAGCCTGGTTTTAATTCTAGTTAATTTTATCTTTAGTTTAATTTATGTTTATATTTATTTTATTTTCTTGTTTAAATTTAAGTTGTTTACTTTTAATTTTATTTTATTTTACATAGGTTTATATTTTTATTTAGTTTAGCTTTAGTTTTATGTTTTAGTTTTATTATTTAAATTTTATTTTGTAGGTTTTATTTTATTTTATCTTAATTAGTTTTAAATTATTATTTTATTTTTAGGTTTAATTTAATCTTAAGGTTTAAATTTTATTTCATTTATTATTTATTTTATTTTGTTTAAGTTTATTTTATTTATTTTTATTTTGTTTATTATTTGTGGCCCAGGGCCTAGGGCCTGGGCTGGCCTAGGGCCCATGATCTTGTGGGCCCAGGGCCCAGGTCAGGATCAGGGCCCAGTGGGCTGCAGGCCTGTGGCTCAGTGGTTAAGGGTCAGGCCTGGGCCTAGGATCAGGATCCAGTGGCCTAGGGCCTGGGGCCTGGGCTCAAGATCTAGGCCTAGTGGCTCATGGAGGGCTCAGGATCATTTAGGGCCTAGAACCTAGGGAGCCTGGTCCACCAGGCCTTGGGTCAGGTGCCCATAGTCTGGGACTGCTAGGCCTAGGGTCAAGCTCAGGGCTCATGGCTAGTTTAGCGCCAGGGCCTCAGGGCCCACAGCCAGATCTAGGGCCTAGGGCTCTAGGGCCTAATCCACTTTAGAGCCTGGGCCCAGGGCCTAGTCCTGAGGATCAGGGCTATTTAGCCCATTCTTTCCACATCTTTAGTATCTTATCATCTTTATCTTTGCCTGCTATTTATCTTTGTGGAAGGCCAAAGCCTTAGGGTTTTTCCCATCCATGACGGTGGCCTGGCCCAAGCCTAAGCCATGATCTTCTCCCAAGATCAAGCCCAAAGCCTGCTTACAAGGCCCAGTTAACGCTCTGTGGCCCAGGCCTAGGTCAGAGCCCAGTGCCTAGGGCCCAGTGGCCCAGGCCTCAGGGCCTGTGGCCTAGGGCTGTGGCCCAGGGCCCAGTGGTGTGCAGCCCAGGGTCAGTCTGGGCCTCAGGGCTCATGGCTAGGGCCCAGGCCTCAGGCTGCTCATGGCCCAGGCCCAGACTCCAAAGCTAGGGCCTAGGGCCCAGGGTCCAAGATCTAAAGCTCAGGCCAGGGCCCATTCTGGTCAGGGGCCAAAGCTTGCCTTGGGCCCAGTGATCAGGCCTCAGGGCCTTAGGTCAGGCCTGTGCCTGGGTGGCCTAGGGGCCCAGAGCCTGTGGGATCAAGGCCTGACTCCAAGGCTCAGGGCCTGGCCTAGGGTCAGATGCAGGATCTTTACTCAGGCCTTTATCATCCCATCTTTAGGCCCATCTTATCATATCACATCAACTCATCTTATAGGCCTTCATCTTAGGATATTTATCTTTAGCCTTTAGGTCATTTATCTTTATCTAGATCATTTACTAGCCCATCTTTACACCCATCTTGTGCCCAGCTCATCTTAGCCTGGTGGCCCAGGGCCTGGCTCAGGTCAGGCTCAGGGCCTGTGGCCCAGCTCCAGGCCAGGGCCAGCTCAGGGCCCAGGACTCATGACTAGTGGCCTAGGGCCCAGGATCTGGGCCAAGGATCAGGATCAGGGTAGGCCTAGGCCTTTCTTTTAAATCAAGCAAACCAGGTTTATCTGCTTATTTAGTTATTTTAATCATTTTAATTTACTATATATTTATTTCCATTTTTATTTAGGGCCTGGGCTGGCCTGGCTAGGGTATGCTCAGATCAGGCCAAGGCTCCAGGGTCATGGCAGGCCCAGATTTGTGGCCCAGTGGTCAGGCCCAGGCTCAGGCCCAGGGCCCAGGCTCAGGGATCAGGGCCAAGGCTCAGGGCCCAGGATCTGAGGGCTCAGGGTCAGCCAGGCTGGGCTCACCATCTGGAGCCCAACGCTAAGCCTAGAATAGAGCGTTTTAGCATGTCTTCAGCTCTTGTGGCCTAGGGCCCAGTCTATCTTATTTAGGCCTTTTATCCAGTTTAATTATTCTCAACCTAGTCCAAGTTATTAATTAATTTAATTTTATTTATTAGTGAATCACATACATTTTAAGCTTCAGCCTAGGGTCTTAGTAGTTTATCTTATATTTATCTTTATTTATTTAGCCAAGTTTTTCCTTTTAGAATTTATCTAGTTTATGTCAGGTTTAAGCTTTTAGTGGCTCATGCCTCAGGGTCTTGGCTCAGGGCCTTCATGGCCAGTCAGGGTCAGGCCTGTGGTGGCTCAGGGTCTGATGAGGGCCCAGGGCCTGGGCTCAGTGGCCCAAGGCCCAGGGCCTGGCCTGGCTGGCCTAGGGCCTCAGGGCCTCTGTCACTTTAGAGCCAGTGAGGGCCCAGGCCTAAGATCTTTGTATTGGGCCTGGGGTTATCCAGTTTATCTTTAATTATTTTAGTTATCTTATCTATTTATTTACCTAGTGGCCTACGGGGTTGGTTATGATTTTCCCATCCATGATCCGACCCGGTCTGGCCTAAGGCCCAGGGCCCAGTGGCCAGGGCCTGTGAGGGCCCATGGCTCAGGCTCTGTGGCTCAGGCCTGTGGTGTGGCCTGTGGCCCAGGGCCAGGCCTGGTGGCCCGAGGGCCCATGGCCCAGGGCCTAGCCTCAGTGGCCTCTTGGGTGGCCTAGGGCCCAGGGTCAGGGCCTAGGCCGAGGGCCCATGGCCCAGCGCTCAGCCTGTGGCCCAGGGCCTTGTGGCCTATGGGCTCAGTGGCCTGTGGCCTAGGGCCTGAGGGCCTGGGTTGTGGCCTAGGGCCTGGATCAAACCTCACCCATAGCCCAGTACCAGTGGCCCAGTGGCCCAGGGTCAGTGTGGGGGGGCCAGGCCCAGGGTCTTGGGAGGGATCAGTGGTGTGGGTCAGTGAGCCCAGGGCCTGGCTAGGATCCAAGGCCTGGCTGGCCTAGGTTAGGTCTGCCTGGGCTTTATTTAGGTTATTTTATCTTTTCTAGGCATATTTTATCTTTATTTACATTTAGTCCCATTTTATTTAGGCCTCTCACCCAGGATTATTTTATTTTTAATTTTGTTTAGGTTTATTTAATTTATTTTGTTTATTCTTTATTAGTTTATCTTATAATCATTTGTGGTAGTTTAGGTTTCATTTATGTTTCATTTTATCCATTTTATCTTATTTAGGTTTATGTTTTATATTTATTTTATTTTAGAATCATTTAGTTTAACTTTGGTATTTAAGTTTTATTATTAGGTTTTGGGTTAGGTTTAATGTTGTGGGATCAGGGTTTAGGGCCTGGTCTAGGTCAGGGTAGGGCCTAGGCCTTGTGGTAGATTCCATGGTGTGGTTTTAGGTTTAAAAAACCAAGCAAACCAACGTGCCTAAGCCTGTATTTATTTTTAATATTTTAATATTTTATATTTATCTTGGCTCATTTTATCTTTTAGGGCCTAGGCTCAGGGCCTCAAGGCCCAGGGCTATGCCTTCCCGGCTCAGTGTCAGGCCTGCCTGTGGCTCAGTGGCCTGTGCCTGTGGTCCGTGGCCCAGTGGTCAGGACTCCAGGGCTCAGGGCCTGTGGGCCAGGGCCTAGGGCCCAGGGCCTGGCCCAGGCCTAGGCCCAGGATCTGAGGGCCCAGGGCCTGTGGGCTCAGCCCAGAACCCAGAGCCGCCATTGTGGCCTGGATAGGGTCAGTGTCTGGCCTGGGGTCAGTGGCCCAGGGCTCCGCCTGGAGGGCCTGGGGCCTAGGGCTCAGTGTCAAAACCATCTTAGGACTCAGGGTGCTGTGATGTGGCCTAGGCTCAGATCTGTGGCCTGGGGCCCAGTGGCCTGGCCTGGGCTGGCCCAGGGCCCAGGCCTGGGCTGGCCTGCTGGCTCAAGGCCTAGGGCAAGGGCTTGTCAGGTAGCATAGGGTAGAGCCTTGGTCCGGGCCTAGGATCAAGGCCTAGGCCTTGTGGCCCATGGCCTGGGTTGGCCTCATTTATTCCTTTATTTATTTATTATTTTAGGTTTATTTTATTTTATTAGCTTAGTTTTATTTTATCTAGTTTTATTCTTGCCTTTATCTTTATTTTAATTAGTTTAAGTTTATTTATTTAGGTCTCATTCCAGATTATTTTATTTTAGTTTTTTTTATTTATCTTTATTTTAGATTATTTTATTAGTATCTTTATAATCAGGTTTAGGTGTTTTAGTTTGGTTTATTTAATCATTTTATTTTATCTAGCTCTGGGGTCTTTATTTATTTATCTTTAGAATCCCATTTAGTCATTTAGTCTTCCTGGTCTTTGGGCTTGGCAGGGCTCAGTGCCCAGGGTCGATCTTGTGCTGACCTAGGACTCCAGGGCCCAGGACTCCAGGGTTTCTTTATTTTAGGCTCATGGCCTAGCCTTCTGGCCCAGTGGCTCATGCCTCATGGCTCAGTGCCGGGTCTCAGGCCTATGGCACAGGGCCCAGCATCTTGCGTCCGTGGCCAGGGCCTGGGCCCAGGACTAGGGCTCAGGGCCTGTGGCCCAGGCCTGATGGTCCCCAGTAGTGGCCCAGATCTGAGGGCCTAGGTCAGCTTCAGGGTCTGGGCTCACCATCTGGAGCCTAATGCCTGGCTGCCCAGAATTTAGAGCCTAGTCAGCCAGGGCCCAGGGCTCAGGGCCTGTGGGCAGGGCCCAGGTCATCTGCCCATAGTCCGCAGTGGTTTTAGGGTCCAAATTAGCTTTGACTCAGTGGCCTGGTATAACCTGTGGTAAGGCCTGGGGTCTTAGTGGCTGGCCTGGGGTGGCCTTAGGCCCAGGGCCTGGGCTTTGGCCAAGGCCTAGGGCTTGGGCTAGGTCAGGCTGCCCAGCACTAGGGCTTAGAGCCTAGGGCCTGGTGGGCCTAGATTAAGGCTCAGGGCTCCGGTTGGCTCAGGCCTGCAGATACAACATGGCCTTGGGTTTATTTCACTTTATCATTTTATTTAAGCCCATTTTAGGTTTATTTTACGCCTAGGTTTTATATTTTGGGTTTTATTTAATTTATTTTTAATTAGTTGAGTTTTTATTTAATTTAATATTTTTAAGAAACTATACATATTAAGTTTGGGTTTAGGTTTAGTTAGTTTTATTTTACATTTTTATTTTATATTTAGTTGCCTTTTAATTTTAGAATCATTTAGTATGTAGGTTTTAAGTTTGTGATTGTGTCTTGGGTGGGTTATTGGGGGGCTCATGGCTCAGGCCAAGGCCCAGGGCCTAGGGCCTGGTGGCCTAGGTTTCATGATCAGGCCTAGGGCCTGAGGGCCTAAGGCTCGCCTGGGGCCTGGGCTTGCTGTCACTTAGAGCCAGTGGCCTGGGTTTAAGGCCTAGGGATTTATTGGCCTGGGGCCATTTAATTTATTTTAATTATTTTAGTTTATCTTTATTTTATCTTTTATTTTAATATTATTTATGGGTTGGCCTTTATGATTTTCTCCCATCCATGACCTGACCCTGGTCTGGCTGGCTCATGGCCTCAGCAGTGGGTCAGGCTCATGGCTCAGTAGGGCCTGGGCCTAGGGCCTTTGTGGCCTAGGGCCTAGTGGTTAGGGTCAGCGTGAGGCCATGGCTCAGTGCTCAGGCCTGTGGGCCTAGGGCTCAGGGCCTAGGGTCTGGGCCTGGGGCCTGTGAGGGCCTGAGGGCTCAGCATTTATGGTAGGGTTAGGATCTAAACCACCATTTATAGTCAGGGCTAGGGTAGGCCTAGGATTGTAGGGGAGCCAAAGGCCTAGGGCCTGGTGACTGTGGTCAGGGCCTGTGGGCTGTGAGCTCAGTTTAAGGGCTCAGGATTTGCCTGCTGCCTAAGGCTCTAGGCCTTTAGGGCCTAATTTCTAAGGCTCATTTAGGTTTATTTTATTTTAATTTTGGTATATTTTATTTTTATTTTACATTTTAGTTCTTATTTTAATTAGGTTTTCTATTCTTAGGATTATTTTATTTTTAATTTTTAGGTTTTATTTAATTTATTTTGTTTATTTTATTAGTTTACTTTATATCATTTCTTTGTTTAGGTTTCATTTAAATTTCATTTTATCTTATTTTTATTTTATTTAGTTTATGTTTTTATATTTATTTTATTTTTAGAATTTATTTTAGTTTAGCTTTGGTATTTAAGTTTTATTATTTTAGTTGGTTTTAGGGTTTAATGCTTTGTGGATTAGGGTTTAGGGTTTCTTTTAGGGTTTAGGGCTCAGGGTTTAGGGTTGTGGATTTAGGGTTTAGGATTTTATGGTTTGGTGGTTTAGGTTTTTTTTAAAAAAGCAAACCAAGTTTAAGTTTATTTAGCTCACTTTTTCATCTTTAATTTATCTATCTTATCATTTATTCTGGTTTATCTTATCTTTGTGGCCCAGGGCCCAGGGCCTGCTGCCCAGTCGCCTCATGGCCTGTGGCCCAGCGTCAAGGCCCAGGGCCCAGGGCCTGGGCCTCAAGATCCAGGCCCAGGGCAGTGGCCCAGGACTAGGGCTCACAGGCCTGTGGCCTGTGGGCCCAGGCTCTGGCCTAGGCCCAGTCCTGGGCCGAGGGTCAGGTCCTGTGGCCCAGGGCCCAGAACCCAGAGTAAGGGCTCAGTGGCCCAGGTGCAGTGTTTGGGCCTAGGGCCCCGCCGAGTTGGGTCAGGCTCAGTGGCCCAAAACCAGCCTAGGATAGGGCCTGGTGACTCAGGGCTCAGGGCCTGGATCTGTGGCTAGTGCCTTTGTGGGAAGGCCTAGGGCCCAGGCCTGCTGGCCTGCTGGCCTAGGGTCAAGGGCCTGGTCAGTGGCTCCATCAGGGGTTAGAGCCTAGGTCCAAGGCCTAGGATCCAAGGCCTAGGCCTTAGGCAGTAGGATTTAAGCCCAGGGCTAGGCTAAAGATACAAGGGGCTTTTATTTGCTTTATTTATTTTATTTAGGTTTATTTTATTTTATTTTACTAGTTTTATTTTATTTTGGTTTTATTCTTATTTTATATTTTAATTTAGTTTAAGTTTTATTTATTTTATTTTAGTTTATTTTTATTAGTTTACTTTATATTATTTTTTAGGTTTAACTTTAAGTTTTAGTTTAGGTTTTTATTTTATATTTTTATTTTATTTTATTTAAGTTTATGGTTTTTTATTTTAGAATTTATTTAGTTTAGTTTTCGTGTTTTAGGGTTTATGCTTTGGGGTTTATGGTTTAGGGTTTTAAGATTTAGGTTTTGGGGTTTATGGTTTAGGTTAGAGTTTAGATTTAGGGTATGTGGTTTTTTTTATTTTTTTTATTTTAAGGAAGCCCCATGTGGGTATTTTATTGCCAAAAAAAAAGAGGGTTATAAGGTCCTTAAAAGGGGATAAACTCTAGAACCATCGCTCAAAGAGCTACAATCATCTAAGGAGTAAATCCCCATCTAAGTACATCCAAGAGTAAAAGATAACATAAAACAATCAAAAGATACAAGATGATTAACATAATAAGCTAAAGTAAGAATAAAGCCAATGCTCGAGGATGTGGGAATGCATGATAACTGGAGCAAAAAAGAGAGAATCACCACAAAGTTATAATAAGAGGGAGATTAGAACAGCTTAAGGTAATACACAAAAGAAGAAAACAATCTAATATGAGTATGTTAGTAAGGAATTATGATAGAGAAGGCTCAGCTCAATCACATCCTGCTAGCGATGCAAGTATGAGCATCCAAATTTCAAGGGGTTACATCAATGTGAGCTACTACCGAACCAATAGGGAGTGAGATCATCACAGCCATCATAGCCAACAAACCTGTGAGAAGGTAGCACCCAGTTGTTGATATTCTTGTGAGCTTTATTACTGCAAACCTAAGCAAAATCATATCTAAAATATATAGGTCAACTTGCTGAAATCCTTTTAAATAAGTCAATGAGCCTATAATTAACACCATCCCAATCACATGATATGTAAATGAAACTTTCAAGGTGAAAACAACCTGTGAAACAATCCCTTATTAATGTCCTGAGAAAAGCAATAGTAAAGGAAGACAAAGATAGCTCAACACAGTGGAATGGACCAACCAACCAAAATTAGCACCTTAAAAGATAGAGAAAGCCCAATAGCAAAGATTCGTGGCCTCCATTCAGATAATCTAGATCAACAATCAATCCAGAGAACAAGACAGCAAAAGGCAACAACATCCAAGACAGGAAGGGACTAAACTGGTCATAATGCCATTCTTTCGTAATAAATCGATAAGACCGCACCAACCAAAAGAGGAAGGTGTGATGACAAAAAATAGGAGATAACTGCACGGGCATTCAGAAAGCCAACCCCAACAGCCAAACAGCTAATACAACATTGGAACCCGCCATAAGAAAAATCAACAAGGGAGTTGAAATGAGTCTCAACATTAAAATCCAGAAAATAACAACAGTTAAGACAACAACATCCAAGATAGGAAGAGACAGCAAATTGGCCATAAAACTCCTCAATCAGAGTAGACATGGCAATAATAGATAACCAAATAAATAAAGCATAAAAAATAGTTATCCAAGGCAAGAAATCGACAAAAATCACCAAAACCATCACCATCGATCGAATGTCGTGAATGCTTTTCGTGGCATGAGACCCTGAAATTCTACAACCAACAAAGAAAGAGCCAACTGAGGTGACAAGATAAAACAAGAAGGTAAATCTCCAAGATAAGAGACAACCAAAATAGCAAAAACTGGCTAGCTTGCTATAATGCCACTCATCCAGTATAATCAAAACAATAGATACAAGTTTGACTGAAAAAGGATGAAGAAAACAATAGCGTAAAAGGGTAGATCAATGAATTCCAATGATATATAAATAAACCAAGAAGGTGGTTCAAAGCAAAATCTACCAAGCAATCAGCAACTGAAATAGAGACTTGCTGTACAAAATAATCCAAAGCCCTAGGGGCAATAAGGTGAGTATTGCTCCAGATCAGCCAACCAACAAGGCAGTTAAAACCAACAAGCTGTCCAAGAGTCCACCCATAAACATATATAGTTAAAAGAAAGGATAGATAATGAATAGCTTCCCACCATAAGCCTATCCAAGAAGTGACATGTGAGAAATCGACGGTCGTGGATGCTTATTCACCATAATCCACTCCAAGGGTAATGACAATAACCAAATGGGTTTGTCAATAACCCAATTATGCATATAAGATAAATCATTGATTAATTCCAAGAATAATAAAGAAATGAGCTTCAAGTTGTACATGTTCCAATCATAGCATAGGATGGGAGAACAACATCGAGGAAAAGCAACAACATCCCAGGTGTTAGCAACAAAAAATAGAAAAAAAAACAAAGAAAATTTGTTGGACAAGGAAATCAGCATTCCAGAAAATAGCAGCATGGACATTTTTACTATTAACACTCCCATTAGGAAAAGGAAATATTACTAAGAAGGATATAAAGTAAAAATTGTATGAGTTCAAGGATTTTCCACCATTGTAAGCAGTACCCACAACCTCAGCAGATGCACAATGATAATCCCTTGAATAACTCCAAACCTGCTGATCATGGGAAGCAAGACCAGAAACAGCAAGACTAGTATTGAAAAAAATAACACAATTCCATTCTCAAAGAGAGATATTAGTGTAGACATGGGATATCCCAATTAGCAAAAATAATAGCAATAAAGAAAATTGCAACCAATAGGTGCTCAATAGCCCCTAAGAGCAAATAAAGTCAAGAGGTGTTTCTTCGTCACATTAAACTAGTATTGCCAAGGATATTGACAAATATAATCAGGCATAGGATAGACCATTGGTTACATATAAGCGTAAAAGAGAATGGTCTTCGATTTTCATGATCTCATCAAAGCATGAAGGGTGAAAACAATTGAAAGTCCAACATCAACCCAAATGTTAACAACAAGAGAAAGTGAAACAAAGAGGAGGGTAAACACAAGAAGAACCAATAGAGTAGCCAACAAGGAAATCCATTCTCGCAGGGATAGAAGAAGACCCCAAAAGTTAATCTTCGTGACAAGGACAATAAAAGAAAATAACCAAACCCCTAATCTCAGAAACTTACTGCACAGAAAGGATCTCCTGGGTAAAATAGCCATAAATAGTTTGAATAAACTCCATCCGCAAAAAATAAATAGAAAGATACAACAGAATGTAAGAGATTCCACCCTGATAGATTCTGCACATTAGATCTATCATAAGGTGAGGTAAGGTTAGCAGCAGCTGGAAGGAAAACTTGCAGAAGATAATCATAGCAATTTGAAGAAAAGAAAGAAACCCCCAACAATAAGATCCAACCAAAGGAACAGAATAATAAGGATTTATAGAGAGCATACGATGAGATCAAGAATCCAGTAAAGACAATAGCCAAGAAGATAGATATCATCCAAAGGGCCAAGAAGCCACTTAATGCAGAAAAATAAAGTAAAGGATAACTCCCAGAAATAAAAGGGAATTGTCTGTTTCTGCTCAACATAATTCCTATGCTGATTAACTGTATGCACATAGCTCAACAGCAGCCTTTTAATGCCAAAAGCAGTGAGCCTCCAAGAGAGGGAGGAGCTATTAAAATAGCAGATCATGACACAAAGATCCAGGCACCAAGTATTATCCGTGTAAAGCATCCACAAAAAACTCAAAAAGGAACAGAAATCCAAAAAGTGGGTCGAAAGCATCAGAGTTTTAATTAAGTTCTGAGGTAAGGTAACCTAGAATTATCCATGTTAACCAGCCCACACAAATGTTTGGGCAAGGTGTGTTGATCAAAGAAGATGATACCATTGGATCTAGCACCCAGATTAGTAAGGTAGTCGGCACAAGCATTTCCTTCACGCCAAACATGTGATGTTAAAATTCAGGTAGGAAAGAAGAGATCTAGTTTGCTTGAGGAGGTAATACAATTCAGTGCTGCTCATCTTAGTTGAAGTTAAAAGATCAATTAGAAAAATAGCATCCACCTCGATCCAAATATTGATCCAGCCATTTTGGAGACAAATCTCAAGAGCTTTGAAGATTGCCATAAGTTCAGAAAAGGGGACAGGTGAAATGGGGAATAAGCAAAAGCACATAGGACTATACCCTTAGAGTTCCTGAAAATGCCACCACAACCCGAGCCATTATGAGAGACAGAACCATCAGTATTTATTTTAATAATATAATTAAGTGGTTTTTTCCAATAGACAATCTTGTCATTATGGCAGTAAAGTTGATCCCAAATTTATGCCCGCTTATTGGCCACAAATTTACACCTTTGAAATGTTTGTAATGAATGAGATTGGCTTTAAGCAAGTCACTAATTTTGTTTTAGTTCTAGATAATCCTCCCATGGTTCATAGGGATCCCACGGTGTTTTGCATCATTTCTGTCCATCCATATGAACCAGATGAGAGTGATAGCAATGATAACTTTAATGTGACCTTTAATAGTATTATCAAAATAAATTTCAAGAAGTTGATATAAAGTAAGAGAGCCATTGAAATTGAGAGTGTTAAAAAGATCATCATACCAAATCCATAGTTTAGAAGCAATGGCCCCATTAACAAAGACATGATTAACATTTTCAATATGAAAATAGCATTGACATTTAGGTAAATGGAACCCTTTACCCACACAACAAGGAATCTGGGGATAAAATTTTTAGAATATGTAAGAATAGAGTAAGAAATAGGGATATTATTATTCCAAAGTTTAGAGAATACATAGGAGGGTTCATGAGGAGTATCTTTAATATGGAGCCACACATTTTTGAGGTTGAAATCACCATTGTGAGAGAGCTTAAAGAGATTATGATCTTGATTTTGAGGAGTGATAGGAATAGTTTAACCATATTCGTGAAAGTAAAAGGGATAAAATCAGAAGTTTATTGTTCCACTTATTGTTATGCTAGAAAGTGTTGACTCTAATAGCGAAAGTGGAATGGGTATGAAGTAAGTCATCCATGGAACCACAACCACTCCAGTTATCTTGCCAAAAGAAAGAGGTACCAGAGTTGATGCCCCAAAAAATAAGGGATTCGGCATCCCATTTGACATAACAAAGTCTTTTCCACATAGGGGAGTCACCCGGCTTGAAGGGACAAGTGAGGGGGTGCTTACTCGCAATATTTAGCAGTCATGAAATTAGCCCGTAGACTGATTACTCAAATTCTACCAGTTTATAGGAAAAGGCATTGATAGCTTCTTTTATGGATTTACAACCAAGACCACCTTTGTCAAAAGTGCCACAACTTTTAAACCAAGAGGTCCAGTGCATTTTTTTAAAAGAGGTATTAGAGCCCCAGAAAAATTTGTTTAAGAGACGCTCAATTCTGTTGATGCTAGAGATGGTCGGCACAATGGTTTGGATGAGATATAAAGGCATGGAATTAAGAGTGCTCTTAATCAAGGTGAGCCTACCACCAAAAGAGAGTAAATGAAATTCCCAAACTGAGATTTTATTAGAAATTTTTGAATAAGATCATCTAAAAGGTGAGATCTTTTCCGCCTTTAAAAGTGGAGCCAGGTAATTAATTGGAAATTGACTTTGCTTAAAATTAGTAATTCTGGAGATTTGATTCAATCTATTGGGAGGGATCTTCACTGAGGGAATAAAATAGCATTTTTTATCATTAAGGAAGAGACCACTAACTTTGCCAAAATCATTTAAAAGATTCTTGATCTTTTGACATGTCAAGGGAGGCATTACAGAAGATTATAAAATCATCTGCAAAGCTAAGATGAGAAATGGGAAGCCACCATGAGTTTTAAAAGCCATGTTAGTATTTTTGATGAAAAGATCATTGAGGCTTCTTGAAAGATATTTGACAGAATGATAAAGAGAGAAGGAGAAAGGGGTTGACGCAAAACCATGGCTCAAGAAAAGAAACCAAGGGACTCACCATTTAAGATGACAAAAAACTAGATGTTAGTGATACAACTTTTAATAATCCGGATAAAATGATCAGAGAAACCAAACAAATGCAAGATTTGGAAAAGGAAATCCCATGAGAGGTTGTCAAAGTTTTAGAGATGTCCGCTTTGAAAAGCATATTACCTCCTCTTGAAGAAACATCAATGTCATGAACCAGTTCTTGAGCGAGGAGGATATTATCAGATATGGCTCTATTTTTAACAAAACAAGTTTGGTTAGGGGAGATGATTTTATGAAGGTGGGGCTAATTCTATTATTAATCGCTTTAGCAATGAGTTTTGAAAAAGGTACAAAGACTAATAGGTCAAAGTCACCCTGTGATTCGTGATTGATGTTTTGGGAATAAGGACAATAGAAGTACTTGAAAAGTATCTGGAATAGAGCCGTCAAAGAAATCAATAACAAAGATTAACAAGATCGATTTAATAAAAGACCAACAATGTTGAAAGAAATGAGTCGTGAAACCATCAGGACCAGCAACAAAGTCATTGTTCATGCTATTGAGAGTAGTACTAATCTTCGCTTCCGAGGGATGCATAGTGAGCAAATGGTTATCCTCATTGGTAATCATAGAAGGGATAAGGTGGGTGTTGAGGGGTTTCTAATGAAGGATTAGAATTTAATAAATTTTGAAATGATGGATGACAATCCTTGATTTCATTGTTATTATTATCCACCACCATTAGGTTCTTAATTTTCTTAATCGAGTTAAGGGCTTTCCGTTTAGTACAAATAGCATGAAAATACCTAGTGTTTCGGTCATCATCAGCAATGTGTTTGCTAGTGACTTTTTGATGCCAATAGGTTTCTTCCATATTTTGGTAGTTAATCAGACTATCTTTGGCAGTGCTCAACTCATCAAGTTTACTGGGGTCGGTTAAGACAGCTTCTTCAAGAGAATAAACCACTTGTTCCATAGCTTTAAGATTGGTGAAGAGATTTTTAAAGATATGCTTGTTCCACCAATTGAGGTTTTGTTTAAGCCTCTGAGCTTAAGCCAAAGGCTACCATGCCTATAATGAAATTATGGATGAACGGGAGCCATCCAGCTAAAACAACGCAAGTGAAATCACCATGTTGGGTCCACATATTTTGGAAACGAAAAGATGAGGGAATAAGAGGGTTAGTGGGGGGAGTTTTGATAGAGATCAAAAGGGGGGCCATGATCCTCCTCTCAAAGCAACGTAAGTGAGAACCAATTGCACCAATTAGAGAAGTTAAATGAAGGGCATCCTCCCTGAAGCAAATAGTCACCCCAACCAACCAAAGGTTAAATGATTCCAAAGAATGTTCCTATTACAAGAAGCAAAGGAACCAATCACCCAAAACATTAACTAAGATCGATGGAAATGGTGATAGAATTATCCCAAAACACCAAATTTTGTTATTAAGATTGAAGAAAAAATTTTAAAATCCAAGCGATCTAGCAACAAAAGCAATTTTGGAAGAGCTAATGAAAGGCTCAATGATAACAAGAAGTTTGATGTTATGAGAGTGACAGAGGCTCCTAACACGGTTGCGGATAGGGAGTGTCCCACAACCCCGGATATTCCAAATAAGAAAATTAATCATAATAAAATTTCAAAAAGGAAGAGATAGGAAAGGAAAAGGAAAATTGAGAGAGAGGGACATAATTATTTATGAGGTGTAAGAGAAGAACGTGTGGTTCTAGTGAAATTATTATTAGTCATTTTTGGGATTTAGGGTATAGGGTTTATGGTTTAGGGTTTATGATTTGGTTTATTTCAGTTTGTGGTTTGTTTTAGATTTAGGTCACTTTTAAGGTTTATGGCTAAGGTTTAGGTTTAGGGTTTAGGATGGTCAGTAAGGGTTTAGGTTGCAGCATGATTTAGGGCCTGAGTTTTTGGTTTTTTTTTAGGTTTGAGTTTGTGGTTTAGGGTTTAAGGTTTAGGCTATAGGGTTTAGGGTTTAGAGTTTGGGGTTTTAAGCTTTAGGGTTTAGGATTTCAAGTTTAGGGTTTAGGGTTAAGTCTGGGTTTGTATTTTAGGTTTAGGTTTTTTTTGGGTTTAGGGTTTAGGGTTAGGGTTCATGTTTTTGTTTATGGTTTAGGGTTTGCAATTTTTTTAACCGATAACAAATTCAGATTCAATATTTCTTCTTTTCGATTTCATCAACCAAGTAACACACCAAGTTTTCTACGAAATAAACAACCACATAGATAAAAAATGAGCACGCATAGAGCAAATTAAAAACCTTAGATAACTAGAACCGTCTCTAGTATAAAGACACAGTTCCATAACTTTTAGGTTTTATTTTAAGGTTTATTTTTTTAGTTTATGTTTTTATTTAGTTTTTATTTTACTTTATTTTAGGTTTATTTTATTTTTATTTAATGTTTAGTTTTCATTTTATTTAGCTTTCTTATTCATTTGTTTCTTTTATTTTTTTAGTTTTGTTTAAGTATATTTTATTTTAGTTTATTTCAATTAGTTTATTTTATTTTATTTTGCAGTGGAAGTTTTAGTTTAGGTTCATATTTTTATTTTATATTTTATTTTATTTACATTTTTATAGGTTTTATTTACTTATTAGGTTTAGGTGTGGAGGTTTTATGGTTTAGGATTAGCTTTAGGGTTTTATGGTTTAGGGTGTTTGGGTTTGGTGTGGTAGAGAGGTAGATAGGGAGAGAGTGGTTTAGGGTGTGGTGGTTAGTGGTGTAGGGTTTGGAAGAGGATTAGGTTTTTTATTTTTTTATTTTTCAAATTAAGCAACAGCATAGGTATATTTATTTTATTTTTTATTTTGATTTATTTTAGTTTATTTTATTTTGTATCAAAGTATATTTTATTTTATTTAGCCTTTATTTATTTTAGGTTTATTTATTTTAGTTTAGGTTTTTTACTTGAGTTTATTATTTAGTTTTAGGTTAACTTTAGTTTAGTTTTATTTTTATTTTATAATTTAGGTTTAGGTTTTATTTTTTTATTTTAAGTTTAGGTTTAGGTTTTTATTTTATTTTTTTAGGTTTATGTTTTATGCTTTTATTTTAGGTTTATTTTTAAGTTTTATTTTTTAGTTTAGGTTTAAGTTTATTTTAGTTTATTTTATTTTATTTAGTTTAGGTTTTGGTTTAGGTTTTGTTTATCTTATGTTTAGATTTAGGTTTTAGTTATTTTAGTTTAGGTTTAGGTTTATTTTATTTTACTTTAGGTTTTATTTTATTTATTTTTTTGGTTATATTTTAGGTTTATTTTTAGGTTTTGGTTTTATTTTATTTTATTTTATGTTTATTTTATTTTATTTTAGGTTTAGTTTTATTTTTTTTTTCAGTTTTATTTTTTTTAGTTTAGTTTAGGTTTTATTTATTTTATTTTGATTTAGTTTTTTTATTTTTATTTTATTTTTTTTTAGTAGGTTGCTTAAGGTCTTAGTTTTATTTCATTTTATTATTTCATTTTCTTTTTATTTAAATTAATTAATTTATTTATTTTATTTATTTTTATTTATTTCATTTTAGGGTTTGGATTTGGGGTTTCTCAGGTTAAGGTTTTAGGGTCATTATCTTAGGGTTTAGGGTGGTTAGGATTTAGAGTAGATTTAGGTTTCAGCTTTAGTTTGTGGTTTAAGATTTGTGGTCAAGGGTCAGGATTTTAGGCCAGGTTTTGGCCTAGGGCTCACGCCAAGGCCTAGAGTTTAGGGTTTGGCCTAGGGTTTGAGAGTTTGTGAGATTTAGGGTGACAATTTCAGTTTGTAGTGGTAGGGTTATATGTTTATAGCCTGGGGATCAGGCCTAGGGCTGTTTAGGGGCCTAGGGTTTGCTGCCTAGGATTTAGAGCTCAGGGCTTTTTAGGGTTAGTTAGAGTTTGCCAAAGGCCTAGGGCTCAGATCCTGCAGTTTAGGGTTTAGGGTTTATTTAGTTTATTTTAATATTTAATTTATTTTATTTTTATTTAAGTTCATTTTTTTTCACTGCCTAGGTTTTAGGTTTTTTTCCCATCCACCCGATGTGGGGTAAGCCTGTTAAGTTTAGTTTTAAGCCTAAGTTCATGCCTGGTGGTTCAGGGTAACGCTCAGGTAAGGTCTCAGGGTTAGGGTAGGTCAGTCTTAGTGTCAGCTTAAGTTTATTTTGGCCCAGTGGCATGTAGGGCCTGTGGCCCAGTTTAAGGGCCTGGGTGCCCAGGTCCGAGGGCTCAGGCACAGTATGGGGGCCAGTGTCTCAGGTGGGCCATGGCCTGGTCTTTGGGCCCAGGATCAGCCTCAGGGTCCAGGGTCTTGGGTCTCAGGATCAGGGCCTGTGGCCTGGGCCAGTCAGCCTGGGGCCCAGTTAGAGTCAGTGGCCCAGACCAGGTTAAGGCCCAGGGCTCATGGCCTTTAAGATTTATATCTTATATTATTTTGTAGGTTTATTTTATTTTATTTTACCTAGCTCCACTTTATTTAGTTTTCTATTCTTAGGATTATTTTATTTTTTAATTTAGTTTGGGTTTTATTTATCCATTTTAGTTTATTTTTATTAGTTTATTTTATATTATTTTCAGGTTTAGGTTTAGGTTTTAATTTAGGTTTTAATTTTTTTATTTATTTTTTTTTATTTAGGGTTAAGTCTTTTTATATATTTTATTTTATTATTTATTAAGTTTAGGTTTTGGTTTTTATGTTTTTGGTTTGGGTTTTGGCCTTTATTTAGGGTTTGGAGATTTAGGGTTTTAGGTTTAGGGTCAGGTGGCTCAGGGTTTAGGTTTAGGGCTCATGATTTAGGGTTTAGGTTTAGGGTCCAAGATTTAGGTTTTAGGATTTAGGCTTTAAAGTCAGGGTTTAGGATTTTTAAACTAAACCAAGTTTAAGCCTTTAGTTTATTTTTAATTATTTTAATTTATTTATTTTATTATTTTATTTTAGGTTTATTTTTATTTTAGGTTTAGGGCTCAGTTTAAGGTTTTATTTATTTTCATGGTCCAAGGAGCAGGCCTAGCTTTAAGCCTGGGCCCAGTAGGGCCTGGCCTGTAGCCCAGGGTCAGGGCCCAGGCCTAGGGCTCAGGGCCTAGGGCCCAAGGCCAGGATCTGATGACTGTGGCCTATTATCTGGGGCCTGCCCAGGCTAACCCAGGCTTAGTTGTGGCTCAGAGCCTGTGCCCAGGGCCAGGCCTAGGGCCCATGGTCTGGCTGAGCCAGCAGGGCCTGTGGCCTAGGCCCAGCTCAAACCAGCCTAGGATCTGGGCCTGGCTCACAACCCAGATCCTCAGATGGTCAGTGGCTAAGGCCCAAGTTTAGAGCCAAAGCCCAGGGCCTGGGCCCAGGCCTGTGCCTGCCCAGGTTAAGGGCCTAGGTCAGGCTCAGCACTAGGCAGAGTTTAGGGTCGCCTAGGATTTAAGACTCAGTTTAGGGCCCAGCATACAAAAGCCTTTTGGCCTTTATTTTTATTTGATTTATTTTATTATTTTAGCTATTTTATCTTTTATCTTATGTTTATTTTTATTTATAGGTTTTATCTTTTTTTATCTTTAATTAGTTTAAGCCTTTATTTATCTTTATCTTAATTTTAGTTTACACCATATATTTTAGGTAGGTAGGTTTTATTTATCATTTTATTTTATCTTATTTAGTTTAGGCCTTTTAATTTAAAAACCCATTTAGTTTAGGTGTCTTGGTCAGGCCTCATGCCTCAGGTTTATGGCCCAGGGTCTTAAGCTAGGGTGGGGTCATGGCCCAGGTCAGGGGCCCAGGGCCTGTGGCTAGTCAGGGCCCATGGCCCAGGGCCCACCTGGCCAGTGGGTGTGTTTGGTTGGATAGGGCCCAGGTTTAAGATCTGGGAAGGTCTCCCAAAGAGTTTAGTTTAGAGGGTTTATGGTCAGTGGTTTAGGGTCAGTAGGTTTTAAGGCCCAAGTGTTTTTGTTTTGGGAGGTTTAGGCATAGGGTTTAGGGTTTGAGTTTAGGGTTTTATGATTTAGGGTTTAGTGTTTAGGGTTTAGGGTTTGGGGTTTAGGGTTTTTAGGGTTTAGGGTTTAGGGTTAGGGTTCAAGTTTTTCTTTAGGGTTTGGGGTTTGTAATTATTTTTTTTAACAGTAAACAAATTCAGATTCAACATTTCTCCTTTTTGATTTCATCAACCAAGTAACACACCATGTTTTTATGACATAAGTGACCAATGTAGATAAAAATGACACATAGAGCAAATTCAAAACCTTAGATAACTAGAACCGTCTCTACTATAAAGACACCCATAACTTTTAGGTTTTATTTTATGATTTATTTTTCACTTTAGGGTTTCAGATTTATTTATTTTGTTCATTTAATTATTTATTTATTTTTTGTTTATTTATTTTGTTTATTTCATTATCATTTTTATTTTATTTTCCTTTTAGGTTTAGGTTAAGCTTGGTTTTAGTTTTATTTCATTTTATTATTTAATTTTATTTTTGTTTAAGCTTAAGGTTTAGGTTTAGGTTTTTAGCTTTTTAGGGTTTTGGGTTTAGGGTTTAGGGTTTAGGGTTTAGGGTTTAGGGTTTAAGGATTTGGGTTTAGGGTTTAGGGTTTTGGGTTTTGGTTTTTTTTTGTAAAGTTAGAATTTTATTACAATAAAAGGAAAATATACAAAAAAGAAAACAAAAGAGCAAATACAATAACTAAAAAGTATAAGAGAAAAAGACAGAGAGTAAGACTAAAACAAATCCTGAAAATAGTAAAAGGATAAGTCAGTAGCATAAGTAACCAACAAAGGAAGCCCCAACAAACAATGAAAACTAGAAACCAATAAAGCTCCACACAAGAGAGGTCCAAAAGAAGCACAACCACCATAGAAAGGCAACAACATCACTAGCCAGACTGCCTAAGAAACCAAACTTCCCAACAACATACTAACTAACAGAAGCATAATTACAACATAAAATGTGTTACAAATAATGCACCCAACGGAGGCTAATCCCAAGAGAATAACCCAACACAAAACTAAGGAAAAAGAAGAATCTAGTAAAAAATAATAAGGAATAGGTAGGCAACCCCCAAAAAAGTAGCCAAGAAATTCCCCAAAAGATGGCCTAGAAAGGCAACAACCAACAATAGTTCCCACTAGGAAGGCCACCCATCCAACCATGACAAACCAGCAAAAAGTAATTCAAATTCAATAGCAGAGCCAACAAACCAACCAGTGTAGAAAATAGAATAAAGCTAGAGTAAAAAATCATCATATCCACCAGCAACTCGAGTAACAAGGCAGAGAAGACAACAACCACCAGGCTGAAAAAGCCAAGCCAACCCAAAAGCAAGAGGTCAAAATCATAACTCCACTTAGGAAAAAATGTGAAAATAAGTTTAAATTTTAGGGTTTAGGGTTTAAGGTTTAGGATTTTGAGGGTTTTGAGGGTTTAGGGTTTAGGGTTTAGGGTCGTATGGTTTAGGGTTTAGGCTTAGGGCTAGGGTTTAGGGTAAGTTTGTGGTTTAGGGTTTAGGGTTTAGTTAGATTGGGTTTAGGTCTGGTTTTAGCCAAGGTTTAGGTTTTTTTTAGGATAAAGATTTACTTTTATCAGGTTTATGATTTAAGGTTTAGGGTTAGGGTTTAGCCAGGTTGTATGTAGGTTTACATTTTAGGTTAATGATTTGTGGCTCTGCTAGGTTTTTTTTTAAATCATAAATCGAGATTTAGGTTTATTTAGTTTATTTTATTTATTTTAGTGTATTTGATTATTTGTTTTGTTTTATTATTATTTAGTTTAGTTTATTTATTTTAGTTTAGGTTTCATTTTAGCTCTTTTAGGTTGAGGTTTAGGTTTATGTTTATTTTTAGTTTATTTTATTTATTATTTTCTTTAGTTTAGGTTTTATTTTTTTATTTTAAGTTTAGGTTTAGGTTTTTTTCTTTTAGGTTTTAGATTTTAGGTTTATTTTGTAGGTTTTATTTTTAGTTTAGTTTATCTCATTTTTATTATTTATTTTATTTAGTTTAGGGTATTTTAGTTTTATCTTAGTTTAGGTCAGTTTATTTATTTTAGTTTAGTTTATTTTAGTTTAGGTTTGTTTATTTTATTTTGTCATTTTATGTCCAGGTTATTTTATAGTTTTGGTTTTAGGTTCTTTAGGTTTATATTTTATTAAGTTTTATTTTATTTTATTTTAGGTTTAGTTTATTTTTATTTACATATGGTTTATTTTATTTAGGTTTATATTTCTTTTGCTTTAGTTTAGTTTTATCATTTTATTTTAATTTAATTTGAAATTTTATTTTATTTTATTATGCTTAAGTTTAGGTTTAGTTTAGGTTTATTTTATCTTATCTTTATTTAAGTTTATGTTTTTAAAATTTTATTTTTTAGGTTTATCTTTGTTTAGATTTAGGTTTGTTTAGGGCCTAGGGTTTAGGTAAGGTAGGGTCTGGGTTAGAGTTTTTAGGATTAGATTTTTAGGATACAGGGTTTAGGGTTTAGGGTTTAGGGTTTAGGGTTTATGGTTGGGTTTTATATATATATATTTAGGGTAAGCATAATTAGATTATTTTTATTTATTTTAGTTTTTAACTTTAATCTTTTTAAGTTTATTTATTTTTTAGTTAGTTAGTCATTGATCTTTTTATTTTATTTTAGTTTATTTTTTTTTTATGCTTTATCTTAGGTTTATTTTATTTATTTTATTTAGTTTAGTTTTATTTTTATTTTATTTTCTTCTAGTTTAGGCTTAGATTTAGTTTAGGTTTTTAGGTTTTAGTTTGTATTTATTTTATTTATTTTTTTTATTTTGATTTGGGAATATTTATTTATTTTATTTTAGGTTTTATTTAGTTTAGGTTTAGTTTTTTAACTTTTTAGGATTTTAGATTTAGGGTTTTATGATTAGTTTAGTGTTTTGTTAGGGTTTAGTGTTTAGTGTTTTATTTTTGTGGCTTTCAATTTTAGGTTTAGGGTTCAAGTTTTTTAGTTTAGGGTTTAGGGTTTTGTTTTTTTTCTTAAAAGAGAATAAATTTTACGCCCTCTTATCTATTTAATCAACCAAGTAACACACCAGTTTATGTTTTGTTTTAAGTTTTATTCTAATTTATATTTATTTGTTTAGTTTAAGTCTTGGTTTATGTTTAGGTTATTTTATCTTTGTGTGTAGGTTTAGTTTAGGTTTTATTTTATTTTAGGTTTAGGTTTATTTATAGTTTAGGTTTAGTTTATTTATTTATTTTAGGTTTATTATTTTAGTTTATTTATTTTATGTTTATTTTAGGTTTATATTTAGGTTTTGATTTTAGTTTATTTATGTTCATGGTTTTAGTTTATTTAGTTTAGCCTAGTTTAGGTGTTTTAATTTAAGTTTAGGTTTTAGTTTAGGTTTAGTTTTATAATTTTATTTAGTTTGTTTAGTGTTAGGCTCAGGGTTTGGCCTCTAGTTTTTAGGGTAGTATTGTAGGTTTGTTTAAGTTTAGGGTCACTTTAGGGTTTAGGGTCCAGGATTTTTTATGGTTTAGGGTTTAGGGTTTAGGGTTTTTTTTTTTTAAATAATAAGTAACCGCTGGTTTAAGTTTATTCTTTATTTTATCTTTTATTTAGGTTTATTTTTTTATTTTTATTTTAGTTTATATTATTTTAGGTTTTCTCTTTTAGCTTATTTTTTAGTTTAGGTTTAGGTTTATGTTTATTTTTTATTTTAGTTTTATTTTTTATTTTATTTTTATTTTAGGTTTAAGTTAAGGTTTTCACTTTATTTTTTTAGGTTTAAGTTTTAGTTTTATTTATTTTAGGTTTATTTTTAGGTTCTACTTTTTAGTTTAGGTTTAAGTTTATTTTTAGTACATTTAAATTTATTTAGTTTATGTTTATGTTTAGGTTTAGTTTATTTTATTTTTGGTTGGTTTAGTTAATTTAGTTTAGGTTTAAGTTTTGTTTTTATCTTTAGGTTTTATTTTTATTTATTGTAGGTTTTATTTTTAGGTATATTGTTTAGGTTTAGGTTTCATTTAGTTTTTTATTTTATTTATATTTTATGTTTATTTATTTTTTATTTTATGTTAAGTTTTATTTTATTTTAGATTTTTTTATTTTAAGTTTATTTTACTTTTTAGTTTAGTTTATGTTTTCTTTATTTTAGTTCTTATTTTTATTTTATTTTCTTTAGGTTAACGCTAGTTTAGGTTTGTAGGTTGCCTAGTTTAGGTTTTAGTTTTATTTTTTTATTTTTTTCTTCATTTAGGTAGAATTTATTTATCTATTTATGTAGGTTTATCTAGCCTAGTAAGTTGGGTTGTGGACAACCCAGTTAGGCACAGGAGCTGGCCCAGTGGTTTAAGGCCTCAGGTTAGCCCAGGTGGGATCTGTGGCTCATTTAGGAGATTTGTGGGGGGCCTAGGGCCTGTGGAGTGAGGCCTGGCTGTCATTTAGGTTTAGGTGGCTAATATGGTCAGGTTTTTAGGCATGTGGAGGTAGGGTCAGTGGCCCAGGGTTTAGGGTTTAGGCCTGGGTTTTAAGGTAATGTTTATTTATTTTAGTTTATTTATTTTAGTTTAGGTATTGATTTTATTTTGTTTATTTTAGGTTTAGCCTTTAGTCCGTTTAGGTTTATTTTATTTTTATTATTTTAGTTATTTTTTAGGTTTAAGTTTGTATTTAGTTTTATTTATTTATTTTAGTTTATTTTATGTTTATTTTATGTTCCATTTTTATTTTATGTTTATTTTATGTTTATTTTATTTTGGTGTATTTTATTTTATTTAGATTAGTTTAGATTTTCATTTTATTTATTTTAATTTAGTTTTTATTATTTATTTATTTTATTTTAGTTTAGTTTTAATTTATATTTTATTTTATTGTGGTTAGGTTTTTTTTTTTTTTTTTTTTATTTATTTTTGGTTTTATTTAATTTAGGTTTAGCTTTTAGGTTTTAGGGCATAGGTTTTATGTTTTGGGTTTGTTAGGGTTTTACGTAGGTTTAGGGTTTATTTATTTTAGTTTAGTTTATTTTAGGTTAGTTTATGCTTATTTTATTTTGTTTATTTTATGTTTAGGATTTTTTTAGGTTTAGTTTTATTTTTATTTTAGGTTTATTTTTTTAGGTTTGTTTTTTTTTCATTTTAATTAATTTAATTTTAGGTTTATTTTATTTTATTTTATGTTTAGTTTTATTTTATTTTGATTTTAAATTTTAGGTTTATTTTATTTTTATTTTAGTTGATTTTGATTTATTTTATTTTAGTTTAGTTATCATTTTTATTTTATTTTATTTTAAGGTTTTTAGTTTAAGTTTAGGTTTTATTTTATGCTTTATTTTATTTAGGTTTATTTTTATTTTATTTTATTTTTAGTTTGGATTAAATTTTAATTTATTTTATTTTAGTTTAGTTTTATTTTTTATTTTATTTTATTTAGTTTGTTTTTTTTATTTTATTTTATTTAGTTTAGGTTTATTTATTTATTTTATTATTATTTTATTTAGGTTTAGTTTTATTGTTTATTTTTAGTTTTATTTTACTTTTGGTAGGTTGGGTTTGGACTGGTTTGGGTTTGTGGGTGGGGTAGTTTGATTTGGTTATTTATTTATTTTAGTTTAGTTTATAGTTAGGTTTATGTTTATTTTATTTTGTTTATTTTAGGTTTAGGTTTTATTGGGTTTAGGTTTATTTTTTTTTTTAAATTTAAGTTTATTTTTTGGATTTAGGTTTTATTTAATTTAATTTTAGTTTATTTTATTTTATTTTATGTTTAGTTTTATTTGTTTTTTTATTTTTATTTTAGTTTAGGTTTTATTTATTTTATTTAATAGTTTTATTTATTTTATTTTATTTAAGGTTTAGTTTAGGTTTTAGTTTTAGTTTATTTATTTTATTTAGGCTTTTATTAGCATTTTATTTTTATTTAGATTAAATTTTAATTTAATTTATTTTAGTTTAATTTATTTAAATATATGTATTAGTTTAGTTTTATTTTATTTTATTTATATAGGTTTAGTTTAGGTTTTTTTTTATTTTAATATTATTTATTTTATATTTTTTTATTTTATTTTATTTTGGTTTTATTTAATTTTGCTTGTTTTGGTTTGGGTTTAGGGTTTGGGGTTTAGGGTTTTATTTATTTTGTTTAATTTATTTTTGAGGTTTATGTTTATTTTATTTTATTTATTTTAGGTAGTTTTTGTAGTATTTTTTTTATTTGTGTTTATTTGTGTTTAGGTTTTATTTAATTTAATTTTAGGTTTATTTTATTTTATTTTATGTATAGTTTTATTTATTTAGGTTTTATTCTAAGTTAATCTTTTTTAATTTTTTAGGTTTTATTTATCCCATTTTGATTTAGTTTAGTTTTATTTTATTTTTAATTAGTTTTTTATATTTTATTTTAGTGGTAGGTAGTGGATCAAGCCGCATATAGGTTTAATGCCTGGTAGGGCCCAGGGCCTAGTGTAGGGGTTTGGGTGGGTTGTTTAGGTCAGTGTTAAAGTTTAAGATGGCCTGACTAGGAGCAGGTTTAGTGGTTGTGGATCAGTCAGGGTCAGGTTTCCCTGGGGTCAGTCAGTGGTATATTTGTATGCTCATGGTCAGGTTTAGAGCCTAGGCCTGTTTCAGGGTGTGGCTCAGGGCAGGATCGCAAGTTTTTTGGTTATTATTTTTTATCTTTATTTTATTTTATTTATGTATTTATCTTAGTTTAGTTCATCTTAGCCTATTATTTAGGTCAGGTTTAGGATTGTGTTTATTTCTTGTTTTTTATTATCTTATTTAAGTCATTTTACTTAGGTTTTTTTGTGTTTTTTAGGTTTCTTTTAGGTCTAGGTTTTAATTTATTTTCCAGGTAGTTTTGTTTATTTTAAGTATTTTAGGTTTTTTATAGTTTAGCTTATGTTTATTTTTAGTTTATTTTATTTAGTAGTTTGTTTATTTTAGGTTTGCATTATTTATTTTAGTTTAGTTTATGTTATTTAGATTTATATTTATTTTATTTTGTTTATTTTAGGTTTTATTTTTTTAAGTTTAGTTTAGGTTGTATTTTTTAATTAATTTTTAAGTTTATTTTGGTTTAGGTTTTATGTAGTTATTATTTTATTTTATTTTAGGTTTATTTTATTTTTATTTTGCATTTAATTTTATTTTATTTAGGTTTTCTATTTTTTTTTTTTTTTTCTAATTTATTTTGCAATTTTATTATGTTATTTTAGTTTAGTTTTCATTTTTTATTTTTATTTTTTTTAAGGTTAGGTTTAGGTTTAGGTTTAGGTTTTTTTATTTGTTTTTATTATTTTATTTTGGTTTATATTTTATTTATTTATTTTATTTAAGGCTTTATTTAGTTTAGGTTTAGGTTTTTAGCATTCTAGGGTTTTGATTTAAGTTTTGGGTTTAAGTTTGTGGTTCATTTTAGGGTTTAAGTTTTTTATATTTTTTTTATTTTATTTTTTTAAATTAAGTAAACCGTAGGTTTAGGGTTTAGGTTTACTTTTAAATTTAAGGTTTACTTTAGGGTGCTTGGGTTTTCTTTTAAATTAAGTAAACTGATAGGTTTAGGTTTATTTAGTTTATTTATTTATTTTATTTTATTTTTTTTATTTTATTAAATTTTGTTTATTTATTTTAGGTCTATTGAATTTTGTTTAGGTTTTTTTATCTTAGTTTATTTTTGGATTAAAATTTAGGTTTATGTTTAGTTTTTAGTTTATTTTTATTTTATTCTTTAGGTTAAGGTTTTATTTCTTATTTTTAGGTATATGTTTAGGTTTTTATTTTATTTTTTTAGGTTTAGGTTTTAGGTTTTTTTTTTAGTTTAAGTTTAGGTTTTTTTTTAGTTTATTTTATTTTATTTAGTTTATGGTTTAGATTTAGGTTTTATTTATTTTTGTTTAATTTATTTTAATTTAAGTTTTTGTTTATTTTATTTTGTTTATTTTAGGTTTATGTTTTTTTTTTAGTTTAGGGTCTAGGTTTTAATTTTTTTTTATTTTTAGGTTTATTTTAGGTTTAGGTTTTTATTTTATTTAGGTTTAGTTTTTTTTCTAACAGAGAACAAATTAAGATTCAATATTTCTTCTTTTGATTTCATTAACCAAGTAGCACATTAAGTTTTCTAAGACACACGTGATGACATAGATAAAAAATGAGCACGCATAGAGCAAATCAAAAACCCTATATAACTTGAACCATCTCTACTGTAAAGATACAATTCCATAACTAGCAGATTGGATCGACCATTCTTCAATTTCTCCAGTTCCAATCAAAACTACCTCTGCCTCTCGAGTAGTGTGATCCACCATCATATCCTCGATCTCCTCTACAAAGAATGGCTTTAACCTCAATTGCTTCTCCGCCTCCATAACCACCACCTGCACTACAACCTCCATATCCACCAGTACCTCCAGATCCCCCACCGCCACTCCGATAATCGCCACCTCTTGTTGGCTTAATGAGCCTCATGTTCAATCTAATCAACTTTGATGATAACAAGCAAATGCTTCGATGTTCTAATGTATGTTTTATGTGTTTTAAATATATTAATTGCTAATTACATATCCAATATGTCTCATAATATGTTTGAGGAAATTGCAAGAATAGAAGAATGAAAGATTGATCAAAATGGATAATGTGAAGCTCAAGATACAATATTTTAGGTTATATGCATTTATAACTATCTTAAAAATTCATATGAGTTCATTGACATGAATCAATTTTCTCACAAGTTAACAAATTATTATTTTTATTTTAAATAATGATAATGAGGTTAATTTATATAAATCTCTATCTAATTAACATTCAATTATATGTTTCATACATAGCATTTGAATTGACAAAATAATAAATGATAATAAATTATTACTATTAAGTGTAATTAGTTTATATATTTAGTATAATTAAAAATTTTAATTTAATTTTAAGATTATATGATAACTAACATATGTATGATTATACATAAATTATATCATAATATTTGAATGTCATATTTCAAAATTAACAAAAAATATGTGGAATGTGGTATTTTAGCCAAAGTAATCTTAAAATCAAGAAATTTATATCGATTTCATCTCCAAATTCCTTGGATTTTTTTCTTTAATTTGATCTTACATGATCCACGCTTTGATTAAAATTGAATTTAATATGACTTTTCAAACATTAGATGATTTTAATAATGATTATATTTTATATGCTTTGAATGTACTAAGAGCCATATTTGATTATTTTTGACTTGCCCATGTGAATAGCCAAATTTTGGTTATTTAAATTTAATATTTATTTAAAATAAATTATATTTTATTGAATATTAAATTATTATATGATAAATTGATGTTATAATAATATATATTTTGAAATAATTCAAGATGATCTTCTTGCTTATAAATAGCCCTCATTCTCTTCAAGAAAGCATTCCTCATTCAAATTCAAAATCCCTCTAGCAAATCTAAGAGAGAAAATTTCTTAGATTTTCCTTCCAAGTGTTCTCCAAACATTACAAGATCAAATCCTTGGTTTGGAAGCTTCAACATCTTCAACTAAGCAAGCTTTCTCAAATTACTTGAATTTGTTTTCTTGATCTTAATCCCTTTTAGTTGTTCATACTATTTTACCATCTATTTATTCTTTCCAATTTATACTTTTTGGTGGATTAGTCTTTGGACATCAAAGTCTAAGTTTTCACATCAAAGTTTCTTCAATCATTTTTTTGTGAAAAGTCTTGTGATAGTTTGTAGGATTTATTTAAAGTTGTTGAAATTTTTATTTTCCTACAAATTTGTTTTGGTTTCTTGAAATATTTCTTCATTAGTCTAATTAGAAAGATCATTTATTCTTAAATCTATTTTAGAAGTTTATTTTAAGCATTTTAAATTAATTTATTGTGCTAAAATTATTTTCATACTTGTTAGATCTCTCTTTAATTAAAAGCTTACTAGCCTACTTAGATCTATCATATACTAATTTTATTTAAGTATTTTGTGAACATTTGCATTAATTGAAAGCATCTTTTGGTTAAAATAAAATAAATCATTCTTTGCTGAAATTTATTTTATTGTGCAAAAGAATATTGTGAATTTATTTTGAAATCATTTTTATATTAGTCTACAAATTATAATAACATAAACATCTTAGTAAGATCACTTTAAGATATTTATTTTATTATTTCTTATCAATATTAAGTGAGCATCTTATCTTGCCAAAATTTTAAGTTGTAAAGTAATCATTTATAAGTTGTGAGATCACTTTTGAATTGGATAGGTTGGTATATTTGTGAGAGATATATTTTATCAAAATTTATTATTTTGTATTTTTCTTTTCATGCTATAAAATTTATATAGGGGTTGTACTCGCCCCTTTGTAGGATAGTACATATTATTGTGGGGTTATACTCGCCCCATTATAGGAGAGTACTATTTGTAAGCTATTTTGCATTTAGTGGATACCTAGCCAGGGGTGGCTATGCATGGACGTAGGCTGGTTTTGGGGTTTGGCCAAACCACATAAAAATTGTGTGCCTATTATCTCTCTTTACTTTACTATACTTTTATTTTTGCTGCATTAAGAATTGTATTTTAAAATTTTTAATATCACCCAATTCACACCCCTCTTGGGTGCTATACTAACTCACAATTGGTATCAGAGCCTAGGCTCTTTTATTAGCTTAACATCCAAAAGTAGCTCTTTTCACTATGGCATAAGGTTTCCAAAAGGGTTCACTACTAGAGGGACAATTCACTCATAGACCTCAACTTTTAGATAGTGTACCATTTGATTATTAGAAAAATATAATTAGTACATTTTTAAGAGGTCAAGATGAAGGCATGTGGTATATGTTGACACATCAATATCATACACCCACAGAAGAAGTAAATGGCATTAAAGTAGAAAAACTTTTGAGGAATGGATTGTAGCTGAAAGAGAACTTGATGAATTAAATGCTATGGCTTGTAATACTTTACATTGTGCTTTATTACCTAATGATTACATGAATATTTCTATGTTAAGTACAACAAAAGAAATATGGGATAAACTCAATAAAACTTATGATGGAACTAGAGAAGTTAGAGATGCTAATATTAATAGACTTGTTCATGAATATGAGTTATTTCATATGTCTCCTTCTGAATCTATTTCTAATATATACTAGATTCATGAAAGTAATTAACCCATTGCATTATTTTTTGGAAAACATTTAAGAATCAAGACTTAGTCTATAAGATTCTTAAATGTCTTCCAAAAGAATGGGAAGCTAAAGTAATAGCTATTAGTGAAGCTAAGGATTTATCTACTTATCCACTTGATCAAATTTTGGGTTCTTTGATAGCACATGAATAGGTTATTGCTCAAAGGGATAAGATGGATAACTTAACCAAAAGAGAGAAGGAGAAAGGAAAAGCCATTATATTACAAGTTGATGATAGTGATGAACATAACACCTTCATGGATGGTGATAGTGATGAGGTGGTCATTCTATCCAAAAGGCTTGGGAACTTGCTAAGGAAGAAGATTCAAAGGTATAAAAAATCTAAAAACTATAAATTTCAAACTAAGGAATTTCTTGGAGGTGAAGGGATCATTTGCTACCAAAAAAAGCCAAGAAACATAACAAGTGATTGTCCAAACATTGTTGAATCAAAGAAGAAAGAGATTGATGTGGATAGAAGAAAAAATATGAAGGAGAAAAAGTACCACAAGAAGAAGAAGGCTTTATGGGACAATCCAAATTCAAATGAATCAAGTACTTGCTCATCCGACGAATAGGTCAACATATGTCTTATGGCAAATGGAGAATCTAACTTAGATTCTCAAGAGGTACGTAATGTTATATCTTATGATGAATTAGATAATGCTTTTAATAATTTAGTTATTTAATATAAAAAACTTAAAAAAATATAAAACCTAAGAAAATGAAAATAAAAATTTAGATATGCGTTTTTGTGATTTAAAAAATGTATGTGATAATTTAAAAAGTGAAAATATTTATTCCTTGTATGTAAACTTGAAAGAGAAAATATCTTATTAAAAGCAAGATTAGAATTATGTTTGAAATCACAAGTTCATTATAATGCTTCATCAAGTAAAACATTTAATAAATATTATTTGCATCATACACATCCCACTCATATATCTTATAATTATTGTGCTAAGCCATTTGCAAACACTAATGTTTGGTGCAATAATTATGATACAAAAGGGAATATTTCATTTGATTGCTTTGCAAGTAAATTAGAAAACACTAAGAAATCATCTTATGTATCGGTACCAAAAGTTACAAGCACTACACAAACCACACATGCAAGATATCTTGCTTTGAATTTAGAATGTGGACCCAAAGATGTTTGGGTTCCAAAAGTTAACATGTGATTTTATTTTGTAGGAATGCCTTCAAAGAAAAATCAAAGAAGGCATGTGGTACTTGGATAGTGGATGTTCAAGACATATGACGGGAGATAAAAGTAAATTCATAACTTTAGAATCACATGATGGAGGATTTGTTACATATGGAGATAATGAAAAAGGAAAGCTCATTGGAATTGGTTATATTTGTAAGAATTCTATCACTTTAGATAAAGTTTTTCTTGTAGAAGGATTAAAACATAATTTAATTTCTATTAGTCAATTATGTGATAAAGGTTTGAATGTAGTATTTCATGCATCATATTGTATTATAAAAAATATTGAAAATGTTTTGTTAGTAGGACAAAGACATAAAAAGATTTATGTCATTTATTTAGATAGCTTTCATTATGTGAATTTAAATTTACTTTATTTTAAAAGCACTCATGATGATATATGGTTATGGCAAAGGAGACTATGCCATATAAACATACACACACTTGATAAAATTGTTAAACTTGATTTAGTAGTTGAATTGCCTAAATTAAAATTTCATTTAAACTATGTTTGTGATGCATGTATTCATGGAAAGCATTCTAGAAGCTCATTTACAAGTAAAAATATTATTTCTACTTCAAGACCTCTAAAATTGTTGCACATGGATTTATTTGGTCCAATTAGCACCACTAGCTTAGGTGGAAAAAATTATGGTTTTGTGATTATTGATGATTTCTCTAGATATATTTGGGTTTTGTTTGTAACTTGTAAGGATGATGCTTTTGTTGAGTTTAGGAAGTTTTCTAAATATATTCAAAGAGAACAAGGCCTTTTGATTAAAAAGGTTCAAACTGATCATGGTGGAAAATTTGAAAATAATATATTTGAGGATTATTGAGATGAACATGGGATTAGATAAAATATTTTTGCACCTAGAACTCCCCAACAAAATGGAGTAGTAGAGATAAAAAGTAGAATATTAAATGAATTAAGTAGATCTATGCTTGATGAGTAGAAATTGCAAAAATATTTTTTGGCGTAAGAAATAAATACTACATGTTATGTGATGAATAGGATCTATTTTAGACCAATTTTGAAGAAGACACCCTATGAATTATTTTTTTGAAAGAACCCTAAGATTGAAAACTTTCAAGTATTTGGACATAAATGTTTTATTTTGAATAATAGAAAAGGGCATTTAGGTAAGTTTGATTATAAATCAGATGATAGTATTTTCTTAGGATACTCTATTTCTAATAGATCTTATAGAGTTTTCAATAAAAGAAAATCAATTTTTTATTTATTTTCTTTTTAGGTTTTATATAGTTTAGGTTTAGATATTTAGCTTTTTAGGGTTTAGGGTTTAGGGTTACTTTAGGGTTCAAGGTTTAGGTTTTAAGGTTTAGGTTTGGGGGTTTAGAGTTTAGGGTTTAGGGTTTAGGGTTTAGTGCTTATGGTTTGGGGTTTAGGATTTAAGATTTTATGTTTAGGTTTTAGGGTTAGGGTTTAGGGTTTATGGTTTAGAGTTTATAGTATTTTGGGCTTAGGGTTTCTTTTAACGGAGAACAAATTCAGATAAAACATTTATTTTTTTTCAATTTCATCAACCAAGTAACCCACCAAGATTTCTAAGACAAAAGTGATGACATGGATAAAAAATGAGCATGCATATAGCAAAAAAAACCCTAAATAATTAGAATCATCTCTAATATAAAGACATAGTTCCATAAGTAGTAGATCGGATTGGCCATTCTTCAGTTTCTCTAGTTCCCATCATAATTACCCCAACCTCTCAAGTAGAGAGATCCACGTTCATAACCCTAATCTCTCCCTCCGCCATAACCACCCCGACCTTTCGAGTGGCAGGATCCACCATCATATCCCTGATCTATCCCTCTGCCACCCCCATGATTGTAACCTCTATCGCTCCTCCCGCCTCCATAACCACCACTGCTCCGACCACCACCTCCATATCCACTAACACCTCTAGATCCCCCACCACCACTGCAGTAATCACCGCCTCCACCTTCACTTCCACCGCTAGATCTAGACTGAGGCCAGTTGATGGTGATGTTCTTACCATTAAGGTTCTGCCCATTCTTAGGGTTTAGGTTTATTAAGTTTTAAGGTTTAGGTTTATTTTTTAATTTATTTTGTTACTTTAGCTTTAGGTTTAGGATTTTGGGTTTAAGGTTTAGGGTTCAAGGTTAGGGTTTATTGTTTAGGGTTTAGGGTGTAGGGTTTAGGGTTTAGGGTTTAGGGTTTAGGATTTAGGATTTAGGGTTTAAGGTTTTTTTTTTAAATTAAGAAAACCGATAGGTTTAGGTTTATTAAGTATATTATGTTTTTTTATGTTATTTTACTTTATTTTTAATTTATATTTAGGTTTACTTTTTATTTTTATTCAGTTTAGTTTATTTATTTTGGATTTTTATTTTAGTATAATTTTTAGGTTTAGGTTTATTTTTTCATTGAGTTTTATTTTTATTTTCTTTTTTAGGTTTATGTTTTACTTTTTTTTTTAGGTTTATGATTTGATTTTATTTTATTTTTTTAAAGGTTTAGATTTTTGGTTTTATTATAGGTTTATTTTAAGTTTTAATTTTAGTTTAGGTTTAGGTTTATTTTTAGTTTATTTTATTTTATTTAATTTAGGTTTTGGTTTAGGTTTTATTTATTTTAGTTTAGTTTATTTTATTTTAGGTTTAGGTTTATTTTATTTTTTTATTTTATATTTATTTTAGTTTTAGGGTTTTTTAGTTTATGGTTTAGATTTATTTTTATTTATTTTCAAGTTTATTTTATAGGTTTAGATATTTATTTAGTTCTTTTTATTTTATTTTAGGTTTATTTTATTTTTATTTTACATTTAGTTTTTATTTTATTTAGGTTTTTTTCTAAAGTTTATTTTATTTTTTAGTTTAGTTTAGGTTTTTATTTATTTTATTTTATTTTTACATTTTTATTTTCTTTCATTTTAAGGTTTAGGTTTAGGTTTTTACTTTATTTCATTTTATTATTTTTAAGTTTTATTTAGTTTAGGTTTAGGTTTTTATGTTTTGAAGGTTTAAGGTTGAGGGTTTAGAGTTTTAGGATTTAAGGTTTTAGGGTTTAGGGTTTATGGTTAGGGTTTAGGATTTAGAGTTTATCATTTAAGATTTTGTGGTTAAGCTTTAGAGTTTAGGGTTTTTAGATTTTAGGGTTTAAGATTTAGGGTTAGCTTTGGGTTTAGGGTTAGTTTAGTATTTAAGGTTTTGGGGTTTAGGGTTTAGTCCTAGAGGTTTTCAAGTAGGAGAGCTTATTTTAGTTCTAAGGAGATAGATTGTTGCCCATCATAAGATGGGAGGCAAGTTTGAACCCACTCAGGAAGACCCTTTTTCCATAGAGAAGGCCTACCAAAGAGGATCTTATCAGCTTATTAATTATAAGGGAGAGCGCCCAATGCTTCCAATTAATAGGATCTACTTAAGAAAATATTATAAATCATGTTTGAAAATAATTATCATCAATGAAAATTCCATTTCAAATTCAATCTCTTCAATCTTGAAAGTATTCTTGTTGCAAACCTGCCATGATGTCCTTAGAGTAAGTGTAATGAACTCAAGCGATGTCCTACCCTTCATCGACACAAAATAAATACAAACTACACACAAACATATAAAATAAACACATATCTTTTATCTCGAGCTACTCTAAGTTGAGATAATGCCCCCAACAACACTCACTCAATAGATGCTCTTGGTCGTGACCACCGCTAGTTTGTCACCCTGGTATTCTTATTTTAGAGGATGTAAGTCTGATATGCTTTCCTTCATTACTTGGCCATTACACATCGATGAGCACCTTGTTAGTTTGGTAGGCCTTATTGCGTGGCCGATAAGCTACCTCATATTGACTTTATTTAAGAAGATGTGAGTATGTTACTCTTTCTTCTTAGATTAGCCTTCATGCACTAATTGGGTTAAGTATATTTGAGTTTTAGGATAAGTCCCCTAGAGACTCCTTCACTTCTGATAGCTTCAAGTTTGGGTCAAATTCTTCTTTGGGGCTCCCCGCTTAGTAGTCACTCTAGGTCAAATAGCATATGTCTCACTGATGATAGACTATCCCGATGATCCGCTTGAAAATTGTAAGCCTACAACTTTCTTTCTAGATTGATTATTGCACACCGATGGGCACCTTAGGTTGGTTGGTTCTCACTATCTGATGAATACCCCACTCATGCTAATAGGTACACCTAGTTGGTTGGTTCTTGCATCTTAGATACAACACTCATGGCAGATCTAAGTCTGCTACGCTTTCTCCTTGAGTTAGCCATCATACACTTATAGGTTTTTTTTTTCTAGGGCTTATGATAACTCCCGTAGAAACACCTCCCCTATTGACACTATATTTGAATCACATCTTTTGAGACCCCATTTAGACACTACCCGGTTACTATTAGATTGGACAGTTCCCCTTTCCTAGTAACCACCCTTTGGTTGCAGAATCTATCTTGAGGATGTGCAGATTTTCCCTTGGTCCAGTAAATCTGAGATAGGCCAAGGCTGACATAGCCGCTTCTTAGTGTGGTCCCTTGCACACCAATAGGGTCCATGCAAACATATAAACAAAGTATATATTCACCTATGGATTAGGAGGACACCCCTAGTGGTACCTTTTCCCAAGCAGACATCCTATCTTTAGGGTAGTGTCTGCAAAACTCCCTATAAGAATTGCCTGATTACTCTTGAGTTCATATAAGTCCCTAGGGACATTCACTCAATAGTCTCCCCTTAGTCGGGTTCTATTTGTTGAGCTACCAACAAGTCACCCCAGCGGTTGTTCCTTGCTTAAGAAGATGTAAGTCTACTATGCTTCTTCCTAGCACAGCCATTGCACACTTAAAGGAAACCCCTTAGGATGGTTAGCCCTACCCCACTGCAAGTAGACTATCCCTTTGGATTTATAAATTTGAGATAGGACAAGTCCGATATAGCCTCTTCTCAGTGGGTCCAACGCACACCGACATGGTCCATAAATTAAATCAATCAAATTTGATCAAGCTCACATCCCCAGTAGATATGCCTTCAATTCAAAATCAAACTAAACCAAACAAACCATTTCAAATCATGTGAAATTAAGATAAAATTAATCCTGACTACTTTTGAGTAGACATAAGTCCCTAACGACATTCACTCAGTAGTCGCCCTAGGTCAGGTTCGATTTGTTGTGCATCCAACAAGTCACCCCAGTGGTTGTTCCTCACTTTAGATGATGTAAGTCTACTATGCCTTTTTCCTAGCACAACTGTTGCACTCCAAAAAGAATCCCTTAGGTTGGCTAGCTCTACCTCACAGTAGGTAGACTATCCCTTTGGATTTGTAAACCTGAGGTAGGTCAAGGCTAATATAGCCCCTTCTGAGTGGTTCCATCACACACCGATAGGGTCCATACATTAACCCAATCTAATTTTCCCTAGTAGAGTTAAATCACACCCTTCTCCTTAGTGGAGCCCTAAATCATATATAGACAAGTCAAGCAAACAAATCAAATTCAAAATCAACCTCCTTAGTGGAACCAAATTAAAGCAACTCCCTCAATAGAGTCTAAATCAATAAAATCCAACCAAACTCTTATCCCCAATAGATACATTCCCAAACAAATCTATGAAATCAAACTCAAATCCCAATCCCCAACAGATAGCCCGAACCTGCTTCCCTAGTGGAAGATTCATATACCCGATCCTCAACGAACTCAAGCCCATATCTCTAGTAGATGTGCCTCCACATTAGTTAAAACAAAATTAATTAAAGTCAATTTGATCTTAACTCATGGTAAATTATATATTCTTATCCCCACAGATCTTCTTTCTAGAAATCATATAGTCAAATTAAATTCAAACCATATCTCCAGAGATTTTCTTCTATGGGCTCACATAGACCCCTCATATGTCATGTCCAATGCATGTGTGATCCCTAGTCTCCTCCATGTCCTTGACATGGAATTCTCATCAAATCTTATTTCTTCTCTTATGAAATCATTTATACTTCAACCAAAAGACTAACAAGGTATTCATTTATATTACATCATCTTAACATTGTAATCAACATTTTATGATTTGTGATGGTGCAAGCTCAAACTAACTATACAATATCATAAACATATTATAGTGTGAATTAACACACTATATTATATTATAATATATGACATTATATTATAATTTGCTATAATATAAAATATTATCTAACATTACACCTCATTAAAATCACTTAAAAGGAACAAATAACAAAATTTATCAAAATATGAATAATGTTCACTTTGGATGTAAAATTATTTATTTTCTATTAGAAATGGACCAAAATAGCATAATTTTGGTGTTGTTTTCTTGGTGTGTGCTGTGAATTTGGCAAAATTCTTCCATCTCAACCTACAAATTAACATATTTTATTAGTTTTGACCCAATGTATTATAACAAAAGTAAAACATACTAAAATGTACAATAACATTTACTAACACACCACCACATTCATATATATGTGAAGGTATATTGTTATGTACATTATATTTTAATATGCTTTCATATAATATATTATCTTACATTACACCTTAAATGAAAAACTTTTAGCAAAAAATTATAAAATTTGGTTGAAAAATGAACATTTATTTTGGATGTAAAATTCCATTCTTTTGATTAAATAACACACCATAGCACACCCCCAATGATATTCTCTAAAGCTTACCTTAAATTTGGCCAAATCCCATCATCCCAACCTATAAATTAGCATTTTTATGAATTATACCAACACAAACTCTACTACATCATACTATAACAGACTAAAATTTGCTAAACAATAAGTATTAATAGACAATACTATGCTATAATGCATGATGCTACACTATGTTTTGGCATCCTATATGATAATACACTATAACATATTATATTATATTATATTGCATATCACATCACAAGGGAATTCTTATGATTAAAAATCATAAAATTAGTCTAAATAATAAAAAATTCTATATTTTAGTTGTATCACTTACATATTTTAAATTGAAATAATATATTATGATGCCATGCTCTACCTATTATGAATATGGCCAAATTCCACCATTTTAAAGTATAAATCAACATTTTTATAAATAATGCTAGTGCAAGCTCGATTGCATGATTATAAAATACTAAAAGAATTTAAATTATGTAGAACAATATATTATGATATATGATGTTATACTATGCTACAACATATAATATTTATTTTGAACATAAAATCTTACTTTTTAGACTACAAGTGGCATAGCACACCTTTGGTACTAAAACCTAATTCCCACTTCAAATTTAATAAATTTCATCATCTAATTTGTTAAATCAAAATTTTATGATTTAAATTAATATAGCATAATTCCATAATATACTAGAACATTTCAAAACATCTTATAACATCCAAAATCACATTAGTACATGCTCAAATATATATGATGCAACATTATACTATAATATATGTTATTATAAAATGATTTAGTTAGGGTTTATGGTATTCAAATCTCTAATAGTCAAGGTTAGGGTTTATGTTATAATAATATAATTTATTTTCTTAGGTTTAGGTTTTAGGTTTTATTTTAGGTTTTTTAGTTGAGGTTTAGGTTTATTTTAGATTATTTTATTTTATTTAGTTTAGGGTTTAGGTTTAATTTATTTTAGGTTTAGGTTTAGGTTTTATTTATTTTAGTAGTTTAGGTTTATTTTATTTTGTTTATTTTAGGTTTAGGTTTTTTTTTAGTTTAGGGTTTAGGTTTTATTTTTTATTTATTTTTAGATTTATTTTTAGGTTTTATTTTATTTTATTTTTATCTTATGTTTAGGTATTTAATTTTTAGGTTTATTTTATTTTTTTGTTTAGTTTAGGGTTTTATTTATTTGATTTTAGTTTATTTTTTTTAGATTTAAGATTTGGTTTAAGTTTTGGTTTAGGTTTAGGTTTTAGTTTAGTTTTTAATTTTATTTTATTTTTTATATAGGTTTAGGTTTTTTTATTTAATTTATTTTTTAGATTTTATTTGTTTAGTTTTTAGGTTATAAGGTTTAGGGTTGGGGTTTGATTAAGTGGTCAGGTTTAGGGTTTTTAGGTTAGGGTCAGGTTAGGAGTTTAGGGAGTTAGGATTTTAGGTTTAGGTGTTTAGTGTTTAAAGTTTAGGGTTTAAGAGTTTAGGGTATATGGGGAGAGCATGTGGTTTAGGGTTGTATAGGATTAGGGTCATGATAGGATTATGGTTTTGGGTAGGTTTAGGTTTACAATTTAGGGTTTAGTGGAGGGTGTGGTGGGTTCAGTTTAGTGGAGTTAGTTTATGGTTTAGCTTAGGTCAGGGTTAATTTTTTAAAAAAATTAAAACCCAGTAGGTTTATGTTTATTTAGTTTATCTTTATTTATTTTAAATTATTTTATTTTTATTTTAGGTTTTATTTAGTTTTTTATTATTATTATCATTTATTAATGTTTTGTTTTATTTAGGTTTTAATTTTTTAGTTTAATTTAGGGTTTTATTTATTTTAAGGCTTTAGGTTTTGGGTTAGTTATGGTGGTTTAGTTGTAGGTTTGGGGTTATAGGATTGGTTTAGGGTTTTTTTTTTTAAATTAAGAAAACCCGTAGTTTGGTTTATTTAGTTAATTTTTTTTTAGTTTATTTTACTTTTTATTTTTATTTAGGTTTATCTTTATTTTATTTATTTTATTTATTTTATTTTAAGTTTATTTATTTTAGTTTAGGTTTCTAATTTTGTTTAGCTTTTTAGGTTTAGGTTTAGGTTTATGCCCATTTTATAGTTTTGTTTTTATTTTAACTTTTAGGTATATATTTTATTTTATTTTCAGGTTTAAGTTTAGGTTTTTTTATTTTATTTTTTGTAGGTTTATGTATTTACTTTAGGTTTATTTTAGGTATAATTTTTTAGTTTAGGTTTAGGTTTATTTTTAGTTTTATTTTATTTATTTTAGGTTTAGGTTTAGTTTATTTTAGGCATACATTTAGGTTTATTTATTTTAGTTTATTTTATTTTAGATTAAGTTTAGGTCTATTTTATTATGTTTATTTTAGGTTCATGTTTTTTAGTTTATGGTTTAAATTTTTTTTAAGTTTTTTTTTAGGTTTAAGTTTTTTTATTTTTTTATTTATTTAGGTTTTAATTTTTAGGTTTATTTTATTTTTCTAGTTTAATTAAAGTTTTATTTATTTTAGTTTAGTTTTATTTTTTATATTATTTTAATTTTAGATTTAGGGTTTAGGTTTAGTTTAGGTATTTTATTTTATTTTTATTTTATTTATTTTATTTTATTTTTATTTTTTATATTTTATTTTACTTTTTTTTTTTTTGTTTAGGTTTAGGGTTTTGGGTTTAGGTTTGGGTTTATTTATGGTTTTAGGGCTTAGGGTTTATTGTTTAGGGTTTTAGGGTTTACCATTTAGGATTTAGGGTTTAGGGTTTTAGGGTTTAGGATTTGGGTTTGTTGCTTAGGGTTTGTGGCTGGGTTTTAGTTTTTTTTTTTTTTAAATTTTTAACTTTTTTAAAATTAAGTAAACTAGTAGGTTTATGTTTATTTTTTATTTTTTTATTTATTTAATTTATTTAATTTTATTTATGTTTATTTTATTTTATTTTACTTAATTTTATTAGTTTATATTTTAGGTTTATTTTATTTTAAATTTTTTTATTTTAGGTTTATTTTATTTTCATTTTAAGTTTAGTTTTTATTTTTTTAATGCTTTTTATTTTTTAGTTTAGTTCAACTTTTTATTTAATTATTTTAGTTTAGTTCTTATTTTTTATTTTAGTTTCTTTTTTGGTTTATGTTTAGGTTTTAGTTTATGTTTTATTTTATTTATTTTGGTTTATGTTTTATTTATTTTATTTTTTTAGTTTTATTTAGTTTAGGTTTAGGTTTTTTTAGTTTTGGGTTTAGGGTTTAGTTTTAGGGTTTAGGGCTCAGGGGTTTGGTGTGGTTTAGGTTGGGTAGGGTGGGGTTTAGGGTTTAGGATTTTAGGGTTTTGGGTTTAGGATTTAGGGTTTAGGTTTAGGGTTGTTAGGGTTTTGGGTTTAGGGTTAGGGTTTTAAATTTTTTAAAATTTTTAATTTAGATTTAGGGTTTAGGTAGGTTTAGGGTTTTAAAAAAAATTAAGAAAATAGGGTTTAGTTTTATTTGGTTTGTTTAATTTTATTTTTTTAATTTTTTTATTTAAGTTTATTTTTATTTTTATTTTGTTTAGTTTATTGATTTTAGTTTATTAATTTTCATTAAGTTTTTTATTTTAGTTTATTTTTAAGATTTAGGTTTAGGTTTAATTATAATTTTTAGTTTAGTTTTATTTTTATTTTTTTTATTTTTTTTTAAGTTTAAGTTTTATTTTCTATTTTTAGGTTTAGGTTTTCATTTTATTTTTTTATGTTTATTTTTAAGATTTATTTTTTAGTTTAAGTTTAGGTTTATTTTTAGTTTATTTTAAGTTTAGGTTTATGTTTAGGTTTTATTTATTTTTTAGTATATTTTATTTTAATTTAGATTTAGGTTTATTTTATTTTTATTTTATGTTTAGCTTTTTTTAGTTAGGGTTTAGGTTTAATTTTTTTATTTATTTTTATGTTTTATTTTTTGGTTTATTGTTTAGGTTTAGATTTTGTTTAATTTTTATTTTATTTTATTTTTTAGTTTTACTTTATCTTATTTTTTTAATTTTTTGTTTAGTTTAGTTTTTATTTATTTTATTTTAGTTTAGTTTTTATTTTATATTTTATTTTCTATTTAGGTTTTATTTTTGGTTTTGGTTTTGGTTTAAGTTTTAGTTTATGTTCTTATTTTATTTTATTTTTCTTTATTTATTTATTTTTTTTAGGTTTTATTTAGTTTAGGTTTAGTTTTAGTTTTTTAGGGTTTAGGGTTGAAGGTTTAGGTTTTTATGGTTAGGGTTTAGTGTTTAGGGTTTGGGATTTAGGTTTTAGGTTTAGGGTTTAGAGGTTAGAGGTTAGGGTTTAGGGTTTTGGGTTTCAGAGTTTTGGGTTTTGTGTTTAGGGTTTAGGGTTTAGAGTTTAGGGTTCTTAGGGTTGAGGGTTTAGGGTTTAGGTTTTTGGTTTATGATTCAGGTTTTAGTTTAGGGTTTAGGCTATTTGTTTTTATTTTGTTAACAAAGAACAAATTCAGGTTCAACATTTATTCTTTTTGATTCCATCAACTAAGTAACACACCAAGTTTTCTAAGACAAAAGTGACAACATAGTTTGAAAATTAGCACGATAAAGCAAATAAACCCTAGATAACCAACCTCACTATAAAGACAGTTCCATAAGTAGCATTGGATCGTTATTCGCTTTCCCGTTTCTATCAAAACCACCTCGGCCTCTCGAATAGCGATCCACCATCATATCCCCAATCTCTCCCTCCGCCACCACCACGGTTGTAACCTCTATCGCTCCTTTTGCTTTCATAACCACCATTGCTTCGACCACCGCCCCTATATCCACGACTAGATCCCCACCACCATTATGATAAGCCGCTTCTTTTACACCACCGATATATAAATCGATAGTTAACAATGATGTTTCTGCCATCAAGGTTCTGCCCATTCTTAAGGTTTAGGTTTTTTTAGGTTTTAAGGTTTATGTTTTATTATTTATTTATTTTTAGGTTTAGGTTTTCATTTTATTTTATTTTAGGTTAATTTTATTTTTCTTTTACATTTAGTTTTTATTTTATTTAGGTTATTTATTCTTAAGTTTATTTTATTTTTTGTTTAGTTTAGTTTTATTTATTTTATTTTAGTTTATTTTTAGTTTATTTTATTTTATTTAGGTTTAGGTTTAGGTTTAGGTTTTATCTTTTATTTATTTATTTATTTATAGGTTTATATTTATTTCAAGTTTAGGTTTAGGTTTATATGTTTTAGTGTAGTAGTTTAGGGAGGTCAGTTTGGGCCCAGGGCCCAGGTGTCAGGGTTGGGTTTAGAGGGCCCAGTTTAGGGTTGGTCAGCTCAGGTTTTAGGAGTTTAGAGTTGGTTTTAGAGGCCCAGGTTTAAGATAGTGGTTAGTTTAGGAGGGCCAGTGGGATCAGGATCAGGGCCTTCAGTTTAGGCACAGTAGGCTGGGTTTTGGGTTTGAGTGGGATAGGTTTAGGGTTTAGGTTTAGAGAGGTTTAGGTTTGAGTTTAGTGCTTAGGGTTAGCTTAGGGTTTAGGGCTAGTTTAGGGTTTAAGGTTTAAGGTTTAATATTTAGGGTTTTGGGTTTAAGATTTAGGGTTTAGGGTTTTTAGGGTTTAGGGTTAGTTTAGGGCTTAGGGTTTAGTGTTTTAGGGTTTAGGGTTTAGGGTTTAAGGTTAGGGTTAGTTAGGTTTAGGGTTCAGGGTTTAGGGTTTTTTTGGAAAAGTTAAAATTTTATTACATAAAAGGAGGATACAATGTTAAAATTTTATTAACACCAAAACCACCACCAAGATACCTTAACAAGCCAAAACTAAAACCAAACACACAAAAGGAAGCCACCAACCACTAGAAACCAAAAATCCCAATTCAGAAGGATCAACAAAGGTTTGGCCAGGACAACAAAAGGCTATAGTAAATTGGCCAAGAAGAAGAAAACAAAAACCAACAAAGAGAAAGGCATCCAACCAAGATTCATAGGACAACTAAAAGTCCTCCCACCAAAGAAGCTAAGTAAAACATTGATAAGGTGACCCCTAGAGAATAACCCATCATTAGTGACCAACAAAGGAAAGATCCCCATCAGCCAAGGAAAAGAAGAATAACTTGCAAAACACCACACAATAGAGAAACAACCAACCAATCCAGCCATCCAACATAGCCTCCTAGGCAACCACCATAGTAGAAGAAAACCCAAGTCAATGTAAAGTCCAACAACTGCCATCAAGCTAAAATCACCCAAGACAGCCAAGAAAATAATAGCCACCAAAAAGCCCTCAACCAGCTAACCTAGAGCCACTATAGCCAAGAGAGGAAGCCTAAAATAGGAAGAGGACAAAACCAAGAAATAAAATATTCAAAGAAAATTGACCACCAAGCCACATTCAACAGAGAAGATAGCCAAAAAAAAACCTCCACCATTCCAAAATGAGGCCAGTGTTAAACCACCAACTGTCCCCTAGATATGTCACCAACAGAAAAGGAAAAAATAGCCAAAATAACCAATTAGCCAACCAACCTAACCAGCCAACACTGCTAGTCAACCCAACCAGCCAACAAAACCACCAATTTAACCACCACAATAGCAGATCCAAAATATGTAAGTGAGCAACTAGCCTCAAAATGAGGCAAAACCCATACATGAGGAAAACCCAACAGCCAATAAAGCCACAACCCAAAAGGTGGTTATCAAAAATAGCCAAGGAAAAATGTGGTAAAAACCCATCCAGGCAAACAGCAGCCACCAGGCTAAAAAAACAAAATCAACTCAAGCTGCAATGATAATAACCACCAAGGAGTAAACACTAGGCAAACCCAAAAGTAAAGGGTCAAAAGTAACAACTAGCTCCATCCAAAGTGTGAAAATAAGCAAATAACCACAACCCAATTAGGGTTTAATAAAAGGCAAACAAAAGCAAAGGCTCAGAAAAATATAACACAAAAGAAACCAAGCCAAGAAATTATAATCTAAGATAAGGCAATCCAGTATTATCCAGATTAACCAAGCTTCTTAATAGTTTAGGTAACATTTGGTTGTCAAATAAAGTGAAGTCAGTTAAGTTGGCACCTAAATTAGCCAAGAAATTAGCATAGGCATTACCTTCACGAAGGATGTGGGGAATTTTAAAACAAACTTGAAAAAGAAGATTTATTGTATGATTAAGGAGATAAAATAATTCAGCATTCCTATTTCTATTGGAATTAAGCATGTCAAAAAGAAAGAGAGCATCAACTTTATACCAGATGTTGAGAAAACTTCTATTCAAACAAGTTTCAATAGCCTTATTAACAAAAAAATAATATAAGGCTTTGAGAGGATAGGCAAAAGCACAAATGACAATACCTTTAGAATCCCTAAAGATACCATCACAACCATATTTATTGGAAGCTACAGAACCATCAATATTAACTTTAATCAAGTTGTCTTTAGGTTTGATCCAATGGATAATCTTAACACATTTATAAGGGTCCAAATTAGGCAGAATGATACCCATGTTTTTAGCCACAAATTTATAGCCTCTAAAATGAATGTTACTAATAAGATTAGCATTAAATATAGCATGAATTTTTTCTTTAGTTTTAGCCACGATCCTTCTATGGTTCATAGGAGTGCCATGATATTTAGCATCATTTCTATCCATCCAGATGAACCAGAGAAGGGTAATAGTAGTTAAAACTTTGATATGACCTTTCACAATTTTTTTTTGATACAAACTTAAAGAAGTTAATATAAAGAAAGGGAACCACGAAAATAGTTGGAATTAAATAAATCATCATATCAAAGCCAAAATTTAGAAGCAATAGCACCATTGACAAAAATAGGATTTACATTTTCAATATGAAAGCAACGATAGAATTTTGATGGTAAATAAAACTCTTTAGTCCATAGCAAAGAGTCCATAGGAATAAAGTTATTTAAAATCCTCAAGCTAAAACTAAATAGGAAATGGGAATGATATTGTTCCAAAGTTTAATAAAGACACTGGAGGGGTTTTTCTTATCTCTAATAAAATTCCAAACCTCTTTAAGAACAAAATCACCATTATAAGAAAGCTTAAAAAGAATTTGATCAGGTTTGTTAGAAGAAATGGGAATATTTCTAAAATTGTCAAAAAGAGAAATAGGGATATAATTCTCACTTTCATTCCAATTATTATTAAGCCAAAAAGAGTTAACTTTGACAACAACAGTAGAGTGGGTAGATAAAAGGGTTTCAATGGAGTAGTTGCCAGCCCAATTGTCTTGCCAAAAGAAAGAGGTACCTGAATGGATGCCCCAAGATATTAAGGATTCAACAACCCATTTAATGGAGCAAAGCCTTTTCCAAACCGGAGAGTCACCAACTTTATAAGCACAGATAAGAGGGTGTTTACCGCAATATTTCTCCATCATAAAATTATAAAAGGTTATCATTCTCTATAAAATTCCACCAGAGCTTATGAGAGAAAGCGGTGATAGCTTCATGAATAGGTTTTCAACCTAGTGCAACTTCACCCAATGGACCAGAACATTTATGCCAAGATGTCCAATGCATTCTTTTGGCAGAGTTATTAGAGACCCAAAAAAATTTATTAATCAAGCGATCAATTTTGATGAGAGTAGCTTTAGTGGGGATTATAGTTTGAATCAAATAAAGAGGCATTGAATTAAGAGTGCTTTTAAGAATAGTGAGCCTACAACCAAAGGAAAGTAAATGGAATTCCAAAATGAAAATTTTATTTAAAATTTTTTGAATTAACTCATCAAAGAGATGGTATCATTTTGGGCCTTTAAAGAGAGGAACACCAAAGTACTTTAGAGGTAAGTGTTGATGCTTAAAATCAGTGATATGCAGTATTTATTTAATTTTATTATTGGAGATATAAGAGGAAGTGATAAAGCAGCTTTCATTATCATTGATAGAAAGGCCACTCTCTACCAAATTTATTTAGAAAATACTTGAGATGCTTGATATGATGAATAGAAGCATTGCAAAAAATAATGAAATCATCTGCGAAGCTTAAATGGGAAACATGATGACCATTAAGAGTTTTGTAGTTCATACTAGCATTGTTAAAGAACAAATAATTAATGCTCCTAGATAAGTACTCAACAATGATAATAAATAATGTAGGAGATAAAGGATCCCTTTGTCCTAAGCCATGGGAAGAGGGAAAGAAACCCAATGCTTCCCCATTAAGCAAAAAAAATTAAAAACTAGGAATTATTAAGAAAATTTCTAATAAAATAAATAAATTTATCAAAAGCCCAAATAAATTCAGAATATGGAAAATAAAGTCCTAAGAAATGTTATCAAAGGCTTAGGTAATATCTAATTTGAAAAGAATGTTGTGACCTCTATTCTTAGCATTATGATCATGAATTAATTCTTGGGTTGATAAAATATTATCATAAATAGATCTACCTCTAACAAAACTAGTTTGGTTGAGAGAGATAATTTTATTAAGTAAAGGACTAATCCTATTGGTTAGAATTCTGGGAATCAACTTATTGAAGAAGGTGCAAAGACTAATAGGTCTAAAATCACTCCAATAGTCTAGATTATCTTTTTTAGGTATGAGAATGATCGAAGTACTACAAAATATCAAGGAAAAGGATTACCATTAAAAAAATCAACCATAGCCTCAATCAAATCATTTTGAATGATAAACCAACACTTTTGAAAATTTTGAGTAGTGAAACCCTCCATACTAGTAATAGAATATATATTCATGCTATTAAGCACATTAGGCATATGGTAAGCAAATTATTAACATCATTAGTAATAATAGAAAGAATCAAAATAAATTTTGAAATAGCTTCATAAGAACAACTCTTATTAAGCATATATCTAAAGTAATTAATTACTAATTCCTTAATATCATTATTCTTGTAATCCAAACACCATTATCATCTTTAATTTTTGAATATTATTCAAAGCTCTATTTTTATTAACTAAAGCATGGAAATACCTAGTATTCTTATCACCATCCCAATATGCTTACTAGTAGCTTTTGGCAAGTAAGTCTCTTCCATATTTTGAGAGTTAACAAGTTTGTCTTTTGCCTCATAAGTCACAAACTAATTTTTCCATATCTTTAATATTAGAAAAAAGTTTTAAATTAATGCTTGTTCCACCAACCCAAATTTTGTTTAAGTCTTTAAAGTTTAAACCAAAGTCTATTAATCCCCACAATCAAATTATCAGGATGTAAATGGGCTTTCCAATTATTAGCCACAACATCAAAAAAATTAATATGTTGAATCCACATGTCCTGAAATCTAAAAGGAGAGGATTTATGTATCTATTAGAATTATCTTTAATAGAAACAAGAAGAAGAGCATAATTAGACACGATTCTACTTAAATGATCAACATAAGTAATAGGACATTAAGTAATCAGTGAGTATTAAAAAGAATCTGGTCCAACCTTTGTCGAAGTCTAGAGTTTTGCCAAGTATCCTTAAAATCAATATCAATCAAATTAAAATTAACGATCATATTTAGAAAATCTTCCATGGAATGAATATTGGAAGATCAGCCACCACTCATTCAGAAGAAAATAAAATAGTTTTGAAATCACCATGCACAAACCAAAGTTTGTTGATCGAGGTAGCAAAATTCCTTAAATTATCCCAAAGATGATTTCTACTAGATCTATAAGAAGATGCATAAACAAAAGAGCCCAAAACACAATAGTCAACATAAGAGATTTAGGCATTGGTAACTTGTTGAAAATCATCAATAATAGAAACCTTAATGAAATTATTCCTAAAACACCAAATCTTATTACTAACATTAGAGAAAATTTTATTGAAGATCATTCTAGAAACATGGTTAATTTTATTAGCATGAATAAGAGGATCCGAATAATAAGTAAATAAATATTATGAATGTGACAAAGATTTCTAATATGATTAAACTGAGAGGGTACTAATTCCTCTAATATTCCAAACAAGAAATTTAAGCATAAGTAAAATAAAAAGGGGTTAAGCAAAGTTTAATTAAGAGAGGAGTGAGAGGTTGCAGTAGATCTAGTGATTTTGGATAATTTTGGAGAGTACTCTTTTCCTTTTTAGCATGATAAGTTTAAAACCATTTTACCCCTAGAGTCATCATCCAGAGCAAGATTTAGTAACATTGATCATAAATTTAATAGAATTCTCCAAGTGTTTGGATGGGAGTTCACCCTCTTCCAAATCCATATTAAGTTGAAAAGTAGGATTAACATGAATATTAAGATTATAAATAAGAGACGGTGACAATTAGAACCATTTAAAGCAAAAGTAGTTAAATCCGGATCAAAAATTTTTTCAACATGCTCGACATCATTTAAATCCTCATTAAAAGCTTCATTTTCATCAATCAAACTAGACATATATGTAGAAATAGAATTAGAGGAAACATAATCATTTTCCAATAACTTTGAAAATTTATTATTCTCTGCATTAGAAATATTCAAATTCAAAGAAGGAAAAAAAGGTAAATCATCCTACACATTTTGAAAATCAGCCGAATCTATATTAATAGTAGGAGTCAAAACTTGTTCAACAGGATTAACCTCGATATCCAAGAAATCAACCTCAATAATAGCCTTAATACCATTCTTAAGATCCGAGGTAGATTTTTGAACATAAGTAGGGATTGGCCTATGGGTAGGAACAACATTCTCTTTAGGAGGATTTCATTTTTTTTAAGTGGCAATGGAGAATAAAACATTTTTAATTATCTTGACCGTGAATTTTATAGTGGGAAAAAAAACTTGAAGGTTCTCCAATTCAAGCTTTTGCAAATACCTATTTTTTAGATCCAATCCAAACTTCCTTAGGGTAGTTATTCCTAATTCCACGAGGATCTGATATAGAAGATAGATCGCTAGTGATCACTTGGTTGAGTTGCAAAGGCGACCAAATATAGCTCGATTAAAAGCACATGATGGGTAACAAAATGAATGCACATATTAGGAAGAGATAACCACACTGGGATAATAGGAGATTCCTCCTTAATGTCAACAACGCATTTGATAATTAAAGATGAAATAAGAATGACATAAAAAATATGTGGATAATCTAGATCATTAGAAAGTTATATCAGGATATGCCAAGAGTCAATAAGACCATTCGAGAAAGCACTGATAAAATTGAGATTCGGGAAACATTAGATCTTATCCAAATTTGGATAACGCAAAGCAAATTTATCGATAAGAGAAAATTCAAAGGTTTTCCAACTTTTCAACATCCACATCAGAGCACATTTTGACCGAAGAACCTCTAAAACACATTAAAATGAGATTAACTGAATTAACAGAGGGATAAGTCTTACCATAGAGTGCTTCCTTTAAAGATCTAGTAGAAGAAGCGGCATTAGGGTCGCCAAGCCCCAAAATGTCAGATGCCCTAGCTGAAGCATCCATAATTTGAGGTGGAGCCCAAGGAATAGATCTCATCGCAGCCATAGTCAATGATGAAGCATCATGCAAATGGCCAGATGTCATTCAAGCCTTGAATTCGATCGAAACCAAGGCCAAAGCCCCAGAAATCCCTAGTCGAGGATGCACCACGAAGAGGGATTCAAAAATCTCCAAAGAAGAGAGAACCGTGGGAGGGGGAGAGGGGTTTAAGTTTAGGTTTATAGGTGTAGGGTTTTTTGGTTTAGGTTTTAGTGTTTAGGGTTGTGGTTTATGGTTTAGGGTTTAGGATTTAGGTTTAGGGTTAAGGTTTTAGGGTTTAGGGTTTAGGGTAGATCAGGTAGGGTTTTTTTATTTTAGTTTATTTTTTTAAGGTTTAGATTTAAGGTTTACTTATTTATTTTTAATTAAGTAAAATGGTAGGTTTTGTTTAATTTATTTTTATTTATTTTAGTTTATTTTAATTTTATTTAGATTTAGGTTTATTTTATTTTAATTTAGTTTAATTTATTTATTTTAGGTTTATTTATTTTAGGGTTATTTTTAGTTTAATTTTATTTTTTTTATTTTTTTTGGTTTAGGTTTTATTTTTTATTTTTAGGTTTAGGTTTAAGTTTTCATTTATTTATTTTTAGGTTTAGGTTTTATGTTTTTATTATAGGTTTATTAGTAGGGTTTATTTTTTAGTATAGGTTTAGGTTTATTTTTAGTTTATTTTATTTTATTTAGTTTAGGTTTAGGTTTTATTTATTTTATTTAGGTTTGGGTTTATTTTATTTTTTATTTTTGTTTGGGTTTTCTTTTAGTTTAGGTTTTAATTTTTATTAATTTTTGGTTTATTATTTATGTTTAAGTTTTTTTAGTTTTATTTTATTATATTTTAAGTTTATTTTATTTTTTTATTTTAGGTTTATTTTTATTTATTTAGGTTTTAAATTTTTTTAGTTTTAGGTTTTATTTATTTTATTTTAGTTTGGTTTTTATTTTTTATTTCATTTTCAATTTAATTTTAGGTTTAGTTTAGGTTTTAGTTTATGTTTTACTTTTATTTTAATTTGGTTTAGGTTTTGTTTAGGTTTAGGTTTTTAGCTTTTTAGGGTTTAGGATTTGAGTTTATGGTTTTGGTCTTAGGGTTTATGGTTTAGAGTTTTAGGGTTTAGGGTTTATGGTTTAGTGTTTTAGGGTTTAGGGTTTAAGGTTTCAATTTTAGGGTTTAGGTTTTAAGTTCATGGTTTAAGGTTTTGGTTTTTTTTATAGAAAATAAGTTGATTTAACATTTCTTTTTTAAATTTCATCAACTAAGTAACACTCCATGTTTTTTAAGAAAAAGTGAAGATATAGGTAAAAAATGAGAACACATAGAGTAAATCAAAAAACTTAGGTAACTAGAACCATCTCGACTGTAAAGACGCAATTCCAGAAGGAGTAGATCAAATTGTCCAATCTTCGGTTTCTCCATTTCCCATTAGAACCACCCTTGCCTTCGAAAGCGGATCCTCTATCATACCCCGATCTTTCCCTCCACCACCACCATGGATGTAACATTTGTCACTCCTCCTCCATAACCACCATTGCTCCTACCACCATCTCTATACCCACCAGGACCTTCAGAATCCCAACAAACACTGTAATAACATCACGTCTGCCTTCGCCTCCACCACCAGATATAGCTTGAGCCTGGTTGATGGTGATGTTCCTACCCAAGGTTACCATTCTGGTATATAGGTTAAGGTTTATTAAGTTTTAGGGTATAGGTTTATTTTTAATTTATTTTATTACTTTAGGTTTAGGTTTAAGGTTTGGGGTTGTGGTTTAAAGTTTAGGGTTTAGGGTTTAGGGATTAGTATTAGTTTTTGTGGGTTTAGGGTTTAGGTTTTTAGGATTTGTGGGTTTTGTGGGTTTAAGGTTTGTGGGTTTGGGTTTAGGTTTTAGGGTTTGTGGGGTTTAGATTATTTATTTTTGAAAAATTATGTAAATTAGTAGGTCAGGTTTATTTAGTTTATTTTGTATTTATTTCATTTATTTTATTTTTATTTTTTATTTTTATTTAGTTTAGTTTATTAATTTTAGGTTTATTTAGTATTTTATTTCAATATATTTTAGGTTTTTTAGGTTTAGGTTTATTTTTTTAACCAAGTTTTATTTTATTATTATTTTTTTGGTTTAGGTTTTATTTTTTATTTTAGGTTCAAGTTTAGTTTTATTTTATTTTTGTAGTATATTAGGATTATTTTTAGGTTTTATTTTTTTTAGGTTTAGGTTTAATTTGATTTTATTTTATTTTATTTTATTAGTTTAGGTTTAGTTTAGTTTATTTAGGATTAGGTTTAGGTTTTATTTATTTTGTTTAGGTTTAAGTTTATTTTATTTTATTTATTTTGTTTTATTTTAGGTTTATGTTAAATTTTATTTATTTTAGGTTTATTTTAATTTATTTTAGTTTAGGGCTTAGGGTTTAGGGATTAGGGTTTAGGGTTTGGGTTGGGTTGGGTTTTATTTGTGGTTTAGGGTTTAGGGTTTATGATTTAGGGTTTTAGGGTTTATGGTTTTGGTTTTAGGGTCTTTTTTAAGTAAACCCATTAGTTTAGTTTAGTTTATTTTTTTATTTATTTGAGTTTATTTTAATTTAAATTTTATTTAGGTATATTTATTTCTATTTAGTTTAGTTTATTTTTTTAGGTTTATTTTTTCAATTTAGGTTTTTATTTTAGTTTATTTAAGTTTAGGTTTTTAGTTGAGTTTTATTTTTTTATTTTATTTCTTAGGTTTATTTCTTTTTTTTTTTAGATTTAGGTTTAGGTTTTATTTTATTTTTTAGGTTCTGTTTTATTTTTTATTTTAGGTTTATTTGTAGGTTTAATTTTAGTTTAGGTTTATTTATTTTAGTTTATTATATTTTATTTAGATTAGGTTTGGTTTAGGTTTAGTTTATTTTCAGTTTAGGTTTAGGTTTTATATTTTTGGTTTATTTTAATTTAGGTTTTGGTTTATTTTATTTTTATTATATTTTATTTTAGCTTTAGGTTTTATGTTTTATTTTTTATTTATTTTAGGTTTATTTTAAGGTTTAAGTTTTACTTAGTTTTTATTTTATTATATTTTAGGTTTATTTTATTCTTATTTTACATTTAATTTTTTTTATTTTATGAAGGTTTTTTATTCTTAGGTTTATTTTATATTTTTAGTTTAATTTAGGTTTTTATTTATTTTATTTTAGTTCACTTTTATTTTTTATTTTATTATATTTTTAGGTTTAGGTTTAGGTTTTAGTTTAGGTTTTTATTTTATTTTATTTTTTATTTTAGGTTTAGGTTTTTTTATTTATTTTATTATTAGGATTTATTTAGTTTAGGTTTAGGTTTTAGGTTATTAGGGTTTAGGATTTAGGATTTAGGGTTTAGGTTTATGGTTTAGGGTTTTGGGTTTTAGGGTTTAGGTCTAGGTTTAGGGTTTAGGATTTGGTTTAGGGTTTAGTGTAGTGTTTTTAGGGTTTAAGGTTTTGAGAGTTTAAGGTTTAAGGTTTAGGATTTCGAGTTTATGGCTTTTTTTAAAATTAAGTAAATCAATAGGTTTAGGTTTATTTAGTTTATTTTTCATCTATTTTAGTTTATTTTTTTTATTTTGGTTTATTTTTTATTTTTATTTTATTTAATTTATTTATTATAGGTTTATTTATTTTCATTTAGGCTTTTTATTTTAGTTTATTTTTTAGGTTTAGGTTTAGGTTTAAGTTTACTTTTTAGTTGAGTTTTATTTTTATTTTATTTTTCAGGTTAGGTTTTATTGTTATTTTTAGATCAGGTTTAGGTTTTTATTTTTTTTTTTAGGTTTAGGTTTTAGGTTTTTATTTTGTGTTTATTTTTATGTTTTATTTTTTAGTTTAGGTTTAGGTTTATTTTTAGTTTATTTTATTTTTTTTAGTTTAGGTTTTTAGGTTTACTTTATTGTAGGATTAGGTTTAGGTTTCATTTATTTTAGTTTAGTTTATTTTAGTTTAGGTTTAGGTTTATTTTATTTTGTTAATTTTATTTTTATTTTAGGTTGAGGTTTTTTAGTTTAGGGTTTAGGTTTTAATTTTTATTTATTTTTAGGTTATATTTTAAGGTTTTTTTAGTCAGGTTTTATTTAGTTTATATTTGATTTTATTTTAGGGTTATTTTATTTTTATTTTACGCTTAGTTTTATTTTATTATGATTTTTATTTATACTTAAGTTTATTTTTTTTTTAGTTTAGTTTAGGTTTTTATTTATTTTATTTTAGTTTTTAATTAGTTTATTTTATTTTATTTTTAGGTTTAGGTTTAGGTTTTAGATTAGCTTATTATTTTATTTAGGTTTAGGTTTTTTTAATTTTATTTTTAGGTTTTATTTAGTTTAGGTTAACACAATGATGTAAAGGATTCATGTCATGATTATTTCGACATATTTTACGCTTGCTGTCGACTACCTAACGCAACCCTCCACTTTTTGCATCCGGACTTGGGACCGGCAATGGTAGTAGAATTCAAGTTGGATGGTTGAAGTGGAGGAATGCATCTGGCCTATTATGTGATAGAAAAGTTCCACTTAAACTTAAGGGAAAATTTTATAAGATGGTGGTAAGACCTACAATGACTTATGGTGCAGAATGTTGGCCAATAAAAGAGAAGCATAAGACTAAGTTAAGTGTTACAGAGATGAGGATGCTCAGGTGGATGAGTGGCTTTACTCTTAGAGATAGAATGCAAAATGAGTATGTTCAAAAATTTGGAGTAGCTCCAATGGTAGATAAGATTAGGGAGAGTCGCCTTAGATGGTTTGGCCACATAAAGCGTATCGATGACCGATTAGGAGAGTAGATGCATTAGATTTGCCTTATGTTAAGAAAGGTAGGTAGACCTAAAATACTTGGTTAAGATGTATAAAAATGATCTTAGATATACTTGAATTAAATGAGAATTTAACACATAATACACAATGGAGATGAAGGATTCATGTGACCCCACTAGTGGGATTAAGGCTTGTTGTTATTTTTCTTCTTGTTGCTATTTAGTTTAGGTTTAGGTTTTTGGTTTGTTTAGGGTTTAGGAGTTTAGAGTTTAGTGATTTAGGGTTAGGGTTAGGTTAGGGTTAGTTAGGGTTGTGGTTTAGGGTTTAATGTTTAGGCTTTAGGGTTTATGGTTCGTGGTTTAGGGATTAGGGTTTAGTGTTTGGTTTAGGGTTTAGCCTTTTTAGGTTTTATGATTTAGGTGGGTTTAGGGCTTTAATAGTTTAAGTTTGGTTTAGGCTTTAGAGTGGGTTTGAGTTAGGGTTTAGTGGTTATGGTTTGGGATCAGCCTAGTTTAGGTTTAGTGGTTTAGGGTAGTTTATAGGGTTTAGGGTTAGGGTTTAGGTTTAGTTTAGTTTAGGATTTGGGGAAGGCCTGTGCAGGGTTGCAGGTCCTGGTTTAAAGTTGGTTTAAAGTTTAGTGGTCAAAGTTTTTGGGTTTGAGGTTTAGGTGGGTTTAGGTGGGATTAGGGTGTTTAGTGTATGATTTAGGGTTTAAGGTTTAGGGAGGTTTAAGTTCATTAGGGTTTAGGGTTTAGGATTTATGGTTTAGCATTTAGGGTTTAGTTTTTTTTAAATTAAGCAAACCAGAGGTAGGTTCATTTAGTTTATTTAGTTTATTATATTTATTGATTTATTTATTTTTTGTATTTATTTAGGTTTAATTTTAATTTGTATTTAGTTTAGTTTTATTTATTTTAAGTTTATTTATTTTAGTTAGTTTTATTTTAGTTTATTTTTTAGGTTTAGGTTTATTTTTATTTAAGTTTTATTTTTATTTTATTATTTATGTTTAGGTTTTATTTTATATTTTAGGTTTAGGTTTGGGTTTTATTTTATTTTTTTAGGTTTATGTTTTAGGTTTTATTTTGAATTATTTTTTGGTTTTATTTTTTAGTTTAAGTTTAGGGTTATTTTTAATTTATTATATTTTGCATAATTTTGGTTTATGGTTTGGTTTAGTTTATTTTTGGTTTAAGTTTTTTTTTACTTTAGGGTTTAGGTTTTATTTTTTTTATTTATTTTAGGTGTTATTTTTAGGTTTATTTTATAGGTTATGGTTTCTATGTAGTTTTTATTCTATTTTATTTTAAGTTTATTTTATTCTTATTTTAGATTTAGTTTTTATTTTATTTATGTTGTTTGTTCTTAGGTTTATTTTCTTTTTTAGTTTAGTTTATATTTATTTTTTTAGTTTATTTTATTTTATTTTATTTTTTATGTTTAGTTTAGGTTTAGTTTAGGTTTTATTTTTATTTTATTTATTTATTTTATTTAGGTTGAGGTTTTATTTATTTATTTTATTATTTATTTAGTTTAGGTTTTAGGGTTTATGGTTTAGGGGGTTCAGGTTTTGGGTTTTGGGTTTTAGGGCTTTGAATTTTAGGGTTTATGGTCAGGGTTAGGGTTTAGGGTTTAGGGTTTAGTGTTTGGATTTAGGGTTTAGGGTTGTGGTTTATGGTTTAAAGTTAATGGTTAGCTTAGGGTTTAGGGTTAGTTTAGGGTTTAGGTTGTAGGTTTAAGTTAGTTTTAGGGTTTAGGATTTTTTTTAAAATTAAGTAAACCAGAATGTTTACATTTAGTTTATTTTATTTATGTTAGTATATTTTATATTTATTTAGGTTCATTTTTATTTAATTTTTTATTTTTTATTTATATTTTATTTTAGTTCATTTTAATTAGGTTTAGGTTTTATATATATTATATTTAGGATTTATTTTGTTTAGGTTTTTTTTAAGTTAATAGGGATTACAGGTAGGGTTAGGGTTTAGGTTTGGGTTTGGGGTTTAGGGTTTAGGGTATAGGGTTCTAGGTTTTAGGTTTAGGGTTTAGGGTTTAGGGTTTAGATTTTAGGATTCAAGGTTTAGGTTTTAGGGTTTAGGGTTTAGGTTTAGGGTTTTAGGGTTTAGGGTTTAGGGTTTAGCATTTAGTGTTTTTGTTTTAAGTCTAGGGTTCAGGTTTTAGTTTAGGAATTAGGGTTTTTGGTTTTTTTTAATAGAGAACAAATTCAGATTCAACATTTCTTCATTTTGATTTAATCAACCAAGTAACACACCAAGTTTTCTAAGACACAAGCAACGACATAGATAAAAAATGAGCTCGCATAGAGCAAATCAAAAGCCTTGGTTAACTAGAACAATCTCTACCGTAAAGACACAGTTCCATATTCAGTAGATCAGATCGATCATTCTTCGCTTTCTAGTTTCCATGAACCCCGTGCTTCTCGAGTAGCATGATCCACCATCATATCCTGATCTCTCCCCACCACCATGCGTAACCTCATTGCTTCTCCTGCCTCTATAACTACCACTGCCCACTACCACCAACAACTCTAGATCCCCCATCACTACTGCGATGACCGCCGCTTCTGCATTCGCCACCACAGCCAGATTTAGACTGAGCCTGGTTGACGATGATGTTCCTACTGTCAAGGTTCTTCCCATTCTTTGGGTTTAGTTTTATTAGGTTTTAGGGTTTAGGTTTATTTTTTTAATTTATTTAGTTCCTTTAAGTTTAGGTTTAGGGTTAAGTTTTAGTCTTTAGGCTTTAGGGTTTAGGGTTTTAGGCTTTAAGCTTTTAGGGTTCAAGGTTTAAGGTTAGGGTTCATGGTTTTAGGGTTTAGGGTTTTAGGGTTTAGGATTTAGGGTTACATTTTAGGGCTTAGGGTTTAAGGTTTAAGGTTTAGTGTTTAGGCTTTAGGGTTTAGAGTTTTGAGGGTTTAAGGTTTAGGGTTTAGGGTTTAGAGTTAGCTTAGGGTTTAAGCATTAT
>CM038214.1:19687032-19807437 GCA_021442155.1 Cymbidium sinense
GCTTTATAAAGCCAAAGCCTATCACTACCATAAACTTTAGTTGTTGGCCCAAATCTAGAGGTTACCATTTATAAGATTCCATGAGGAGAGATTTTGTAGCAGTATGCTTTAGCCAAGCTCATCTAGCAAGTCCAAGGATGAGTCCATATCAATAAAGGTCCAAAATAGGCAAGTCTTATCCCTTATTAATATTGAACTCATCAAAAGGTACTCTATTGAATGGGAAGTTGCCATTTATTAGAAGGGCGAGGAGTTATATTGGAGGCAACCATTCATGGATTACTAAATAAAGCAAACTACCTCAGAGTCAAGCCCATCATATATGAAGAGAACACTTTCATATGCTCTTGTGTATGGTGTCTTTATATGGTCTTTCGATCATATGTGGTTACATTATTTATACAAGAATCATAACCGAGTACACTCAATATTATGTGAAACCAATTTGGTCCAAAGATAAAAGCCGATCAAGAGACTAGGATACTCTTGGCCATCGATGATCAAAGATTGCATAAATATACTAGGTGATGCCACCAATGTCAAATACACATTATGGTCTACACACCCAACATTCTACATCTACATTGGCCTCATGGCCATTTTGAGTGTTGGGGTACCAACATAGTGGGTCTAATTGATCCTCCTTCTTCCAAGTGTCATCAGATCATCTTAGCTTCTATTGTTTACTTTTTCAAATGGGTGAAGATGATTCAACTAAGAGAGATCATAGCTCAGCATGTGCTTCAATTTTTCAGGAACCATATCATATATAGGTTTGGAGTATTTCAATGAATTATATCTAATAATGATGCGCATTCAAACCGAGATTAACACCTTTACTTTGAGACACAATAGATTGAAGATATTCTACCAATAACTACCCAGGGAAAATAGATTAGCAAAGTCTTCAACAAAACTCTTATCCAAATACTAAAGAAGACACTGACAATAATATAGCGATAGCATGAGCGGTTGAAGCCTTGTAGGCCTCTACCACATATTAAACTCCAACTCATTCTACTCCTTTCTCCTTAGTCTATGGGTGCCATTCTACCATTAGCTCCAACTACCATCACTAAGGTTAGTTGTGGGTAGAAAGATCATAATAAATTAGAATGCCAAGTTGTGGTTAGAAGAGATCAAAGGTTTTGATGAGAGATGCCTACCATGCCAAAACAGTTGTACAAAGCTAAAATGATTCAAGCTCACAACAAGTTTGTCCATCCTAGAGGTTTTCAAGTAGGAGAGCTTATTTTAGTTCTAAGGCGATTATTACCCATCAAGATGCAAGGAAAGTTTGAACCCACTTAGGAAGACCCATTTTCCATAGAAAAGGCCTATCAAAGAAGTTCTTATCAACTTATTAATTATAAGGAGAGCATCAATGCTTCCAATCAATGGGATATACTTAAGAAAATATTATAAATCATGTTTGAAAATAATTATCATCAATGTAAATTCCATTTTGAATTCAATCTCTTCCATGTTGAAAGTATTCTTGTTTGTGAACGCGATGTCTTTAGTAGGTGTAATGAACTCAGTGATGTCCGTCCTTCATCGACATAAAATAAATACAAACTACACACAAACATATAAAATAAACACATATATTTTTTTATCTGGGCTACTCTAGAGATAATGCCCCAACAATACTCACTCAATAAATGCTCTAGATCGGTGACGTGCTAGTTTGTCACCCAGTGGTATTCTTATTTTAGAGGATGTAAGTACACTTTCCTTCCTTACTTGGCCATATCACATCGATAAGCACCTTGCTAGTTTGGTAGGCCTTCTTGCATGGATAAGCTACCTCATATTGGATTTATTTAAGAGGATATGAGTCTGCTATGCTTTCTTCTTAGATTAGCCTTCGTGCACTAAGTTGAGTATATTTGAGTTTTAGGATAATTCCCCTAGCGACTCCTTCACTCAAGTTTGGGTTAAATCCTTCTTGGGATCCCTACTAGTCACTCTAGGTCAGATAGCATATGTCTCATGATGATAGACTATCCTAATGATTAGTTTTTCTTGGAAAGTTGTAAGCCTACAACTTTCTTTCCAAATTGATCATTGCACGTGGTACCTTAGGTTGGTTGGTTCTCACTATGCTGATGAATACCCCACTCATGCTGATAGGTACACCTTAAGTTGGTTGGTTCTCGCATCTTAGGATACACCACTCATGGCAGATCTAAGTCTGCTACGCTTTCCCCTTGAGTTAGCCATCATACACTTATAGGCATTTTTTTAGGGCTCAGGATAAAGCCCCTAGTAACACCTCCCTTATCGGCACTATATTTGGATCACATCTTTTGCGACCGCATTTAGACACTACCCAGGTTACTATTAGATTGGATAGTTCCCCTTTCCTAGTAACCACCCCTTTAGTTGTAGAATTCATCTTGAGGATGTTGATTCTCCCTTGGTCTAGTAAATCGAGATAGGTGACATAGCCCTTCTTAGTGTGGTCCATCACACACCAATAGGGACCATGCAAACATATAAACAAAGTATATATTCTCCTATGGATTAGGAGGACACCCCTAGTTGTACCTTTTCCCAAGTAGACATCCTATCTTTAGGGTAGTGTCAGCAAAACTTCCTATAGGAATTGCGTGATTACTCTTGAGTTCATAAAAGTCCCCAACAACATTCACTCAGTAGTCTCCCCTTAGTCGGGTTCTATTTATTATGCTACCAATAAGTCACCCCAACGGTTGTTCCTTGCTTAAGAAGATGTAAGTCTACTACGCCTTCTTCCTAGCACAACCATTGCACTGCAAATCCCTTATGTTGGTTAGCCTACCCCATAGCATGTAGACTATCCCTTTGGATTTATAAATCGAGATATGATAAGTCCAATATAGCCTCTTCTGTGGGTCCAATACACACAGATCCATAAATCAAATCTATCAAATTTGATCAAGCTCACATCCCGAGATATGCCTTCAATTAAAATCAAATTAAACCAAACAAACCATATCAAATCATGTGAAATTAAGATAAAATTAATCATGACTAGTTTGAGTTGACATAAATCCCCAATGACATTCACTCAGTAGTCGCCCTAGGTTAGGTTTGATTTGTTGTGCATCCAACAAGTCACCCCAGTGGTTGTTCCTCACTTTGGATGATGTAAGTATGCTATGCCTTCTTCCTAGCACAACTGTTGCACACCAAAAGGAATCCCCTTAGGTTGGCTAGCTCTACCTCACAATAGGTAGACTATCCCTTTTGATTTGTAAACCTGAGGTAGGTCAAGGATGATATAGTCCCTTCTTAGTGGTTCCATCACACACTGATAGGGTCCATACATCAACTCAGATTAAATTAAACCCGATCTAATTTTCCTTAGTGGAGTTAAATCACACCCTTCTCCCTAATGGAACCCCAAATCATATATAAACAAGTCAAGAAAATAAATCAAATTCAAAACAAACCTCCCCTGGAGCCAAATTAAACCAACTCCCCCAGTAGAGTCTAAATCAAAGAAATCCAACCAAACTCTTATTCCTAGTGGATACAACCCCAAATAATTCTATGAAATCAAACTCAAATCTCGCAGATAGCACAACGCTTCCCTAGTGGAAGGTTCATATACCCGATCCCAGTGGACTCAAGCCCATATCTCTAACATATATGACTCCACATTAATTAAATCAAAACTAATTAAAGTTGATTTGATCTTAACTCATGGTTAATTATAAATTCTTATCCCCAATTGATCTTCTTTCTACAAATCATATAATCAAATCAAATTCAAACCTTATCTCCAGCAGATTTTCTTCTTCTATGCCCTTGACATAGACCCCTCATATGTAATGTCCAATGCATGTGTGATCCCCTGATCTACCTCTATGTCCTTGACATGGAATTCTCATCAAATCATATTTCTTCTCTTATGCACACCTTTAATACTTCAACCAAATGACTAACAATGTATTCATTCATATTACATCATCTTAACATTGTAATCAACATTTAATGATTTGTGATGGTGCAAGCGCAAACATATTATAGTGTGAATTAACACACTATATTTTATTATAATATATGATGTTATATTATACTTTGTTATAATATAATATATTCTCTAACATTACACCTCATTAAAATCACTTAAAAGGAACAAATAACAAAATTTTATCAAAATATGAATAATGTTTATTTTGGATGTAAAATTTTTTATTTTCATTTAGAAATGGTACAAAATAGCACAATTTTGGTGTTTCTTCTTGGTGTGTGCTGTGAATTTGGCCAAATTCTTCCATCTGAACCTTCAAATTATCATTTTTATGAGTTTTGACCCAATGTATTATAACAAAAGTAAAACATACTAAAATGTACAATAACATTTAGTAACACACCACCACATTCATATATATATATGAAGTTATATTGTTATGTACATTATATTTTAATATGCTTTCATATAATATATTATCTTACATTACACCTTAAAATGAATAACTTTAAGCAAAAAATTATAAAATTTGGTTGAAAAATGAACATTTATTTTGAATGCAAAATTCCATTCTTTTGATTTAATAACACACCATATGATATTCCCTAAAGCTTACCTTCAATTTGGCCAAATCCCATCATCTTAGCCTATAAATTAGTATCTTTATGAATTATACCAATAAAAACTCTACTACATCATACTATAACAAACTAAAATTTGCTATAGAACTAGTAGTAATAGACAATTGTATGCTATAATGCATGATGCTACACTATGTTTTGGCATCCTATATTATAATACACTATAACATATTATATTATATTATATTGCATATCACATCACAAGGGAATTCTTAGGATTAAAAATCATAAAATTAGTCTAAATAATAAAAAAACTATATGTTTTAGTTGTATCACGTACATATTTTAAATTGAAATAATATATTATGATGTCATGCTCTACCTATTATGAATTTGGACAAATTCCACCATTTTAAAGTATAAATCAACATTTTTATAAATAATGCTAGTGTAGGCTCGATTGCATGATTATAAAATACTAAAAAAATTTAAATTATGTAGAATGATATATTATGATATATGATGTTATACTATGCTACAACATATAATATTTATTTTGATCATAAAATCTTACTTTTAGACTACAAGTGGCATAGCACACCTTTGGTACTAAATTCCCACTTCAAATTTAACAAATTTCATCATCTAATTTATTAAATAAAAATTTTTATAATTTAAATTAATATAGACTATAAGGCATAATACCATAATATACTAGAACATTTCAAAACATCTTATAACATCCAAAAACACATTAGTACATGCTCAAATATATGATGCAACATTATACTATAATATATGGTATTATAATATGATTTAGGGTTAGGGTTTATGGTATTCAAATCTCTAATAGTCAAGGGAAAGTCTCTTGAAGACATTTTAGCTACCATAACTATGCTAGTAATAGGTCATTCTTCAGATCTACTCCTAATGACATCTTTATTCAAGGTTTAGGGTTTAGGGTTTTTGGGTTAGGGTTTAGGGTTAGTTTAGGGTTTAGAGTTTTGCATTTAGGGTTAGTTTAGTGTTTATGGTTTAGGGTTTAGGGTTTGGGGTTTAGGGTTTACATTTTGGATTGTAGGTTTTGGGGTTTAGGGTTTAGGGTTTTCTGATTTAAGGTTTTTAGTTTAGGGTTTTAGGGTTTAAGGTTTAGGCTTAGTTTATGGTTTACGTTTAGGTTTAGGGTTTAGGGTTTAGGTTTAGGTTTAGGTTTAGAATTTAGGGTTTAGGGTTTAGGGGTTTAAGTTGTAGGTTTAGGGTTTAAGTTTTAGTTTAGAATTTTGGGTTTAGGGTTTAATGTTTTTTTAATAGAGAATAAATTAAAATTCAACATTTCTTCTTTTTGATTTGATCAATCAAGTAGCATCCCATGTTTTCTAAGACACAAGCAACGACATAGATAAAAAATGATCACCCATAGAGCAAATCAAAATCCCTAGATAAGTTGAACTATCTCTACTATGACAGTTCCATAAGCAGCATATTAGATCGACCGTTCCTTAGTTTCTCTAGTTCCCATTAGAATGACCCCTGCCTCTCAATTAAGATGATCCACTATCATTTCCTCAATATCTCCCTCCACCATGACCACGGTTGTAACCTTTGTCATCTACCCACCTCCATAACCACCACTTCTCTGACAACCACCTCCATATCCACCAACACCTCCAGATCTCCCACTACCACTATGATAATCATCGCTTCGCATTCACCTCCATTGTTAGATCTAGACTGAGCTTAGTTGATGGTGATGTTCATGTCATCAAGGTTTTGGGCATTCTCAGGGTTTAGGTTTACTTTAGGTTTTAGGGTTAGCTTAGGGTTTAGGGTCTCGTGTTTAGGGTTTAGGATTATAGGTTTTAGGGTTTAGGGTTTAGGGTTTAGAGTTTAGGGTTTTAGGGTTTAGGGTTTAGGGTTTAGGGTTTAAGGTTTTAGGGATTAGGTTTTAAGATTTAGGGTTTAGGATTTAGGGTTTAGGGTTTATGGTTTAGGTTTTAGAGTTTAGGGTTTTAGGGTTTAGGGTTGTAGGTTTAGGGTTTAGTGTTTTAAAAAAAAATTAAGTAAATTGGTAGGTTTAGGTTTATTTAGTTTATTTATTATTTATTTATTTTATTTTTTCTTTTTATTTATGTTTATTTTTTTTATTTTTTTAGTTTAGTTTATTTATTTTAGGTTTATTTATTTTAGTCTAGGTTTTTTATTTTTAGTTTAGTTTTAGGTTTAGGTTTATTTTTAGTTGAGTTTTATTATTATTTTAGTTTTAGGTTTTATTTTTTTATTTTTATGTTTATGTTTACATTTTATTTTATTTTTTAGGTTTAGGATTTAGGGTGAAAGATGTATGTATAAGTTAACCAAAGAGATAGGAGAAGTAAAGACATAGTTCAAGTGAGGGGTATTAAGGATGAAAATAATAAAGTGCTTTCTTAGAAAAGAAAGATATTGAAAATAGGTGGATGAGGTATTTTGATAAACTTTTCAATGAAGGATCTAAAAGTATGATTGATTTTAGCAACATTAATACCTAAACAAAAATACAATTTCATTTTATCATCATTAGTAAATGAAGTTAATGAAGCTTTAAAGAAAATGAAATGCAGAAAAGCAAGGACGGATAATATTCCAATAGATGTGTGGAAATGTTTAGGAGATCAAGGAATTTCTTGGCTTACAAATCTTTTTAATGTTATTTTAAAAACTAAAACATGCTAGATGAGTGGAGAAAGAGTTTATTGGTTTCTATATTTAAGATTAAAGGTGATGCACAAGAGTGTGCAAATTATAGAGGAATTAAGTTAATGTGCCATACTTTAAAATTATTGGAGAGAGTAATTGAGCATAGGTTACAATGTGATCAAGTTTCTCACAATCGGTTTGGTTTTATGCGTAGATCTACTATGGATGCTATACATTTGTTAAGATGTTTGATGGAGAAGCAGAGAAAGTAAGAAGGATCTACATATGATATTTATTGATTTAGAGAAAGCTTATGATAAAGTCTCAAGAGATGTTCTTTGAGAGTTCTAGAACACAAAAGAGTTAATATTAGTTATATTCAAGTCATTAAGGATATGTATACTAGAGTTGTTACTTGTGTCAAAACACAAGGTGGATTGACAAAATATTTTCCTATTTCAGTTTGATTACGTCAAGGATCAACATTAAGCCCTTATCTTTTCTATTTTATTTATGGATGTTCTTACGAGGCATTTACAAGAAGATGTACCTTGGTGTATGCTTTTTGTTGATGACATTCTTCTTGTTGATAAGATTAGAGAGGAGTCCAGAAACTTGAATTATGGAGGTCAACTTTAGAGTCTAAAGGTTTTCATTTAAGTAGATCTAAAACTGAATATATGGAGTGTAATTTTTTAGTAGAAGTTTTAGTGATAGTGTTGTGAGTTTAGGTGATCAAGTCATTAATAAGAGTGAGATTGATATTTAGGCTCTATTGTTCAAAATGATGGTAAAATAGATGGAGATGTTAGTAGAATTCAAGTTGGATGGTTGAAGTGGAGGAATGCATCCGGCCTATTATGTGATAGAAAAGTTCCACTTAAACTTAAGGAAAATTTTATGAGATGGTGGTAAGACCAATGACTTATGGTGCGAATGTTGGCCAATAAAAGAGAAGCATAAGACTAAGTTAAGTGTTACAAAGATGAGGATGCTCAGTGGATGAGTGGCTTTACTCTTAGAGATAGAATGCAAAATGAGTATGTTGGAAAAGTTTGAGTAGCTCTGTGGTAGATAAGATTAGGGAGAGCGCCTAGATGGTTTGGCCACATAAAGCGTCTAGTCGATGACCCAATTAGAGTAGATGCATTAGATTTTCCTTATGTTAAGAAAGGTAGAGGTAGACCTAAAAGACTTGGTTAAGATGCATAAAAAATGATCTTAGTATACTTGAATTAAATGAGAATTTGACACATAATAGGACACAATGGAGACGAAGGATTCATGTAGCCAACCCCACCTAGTGGGATTAAGGCTTGTTGTTGTTGTTGTAGGATTTAGGGTTTATTTATTAGTTAAGGTTTAGTATTATTTTTAATTTAATTTATTTTATTTGGTTTAGGTTTAGGTATAGGTTTAGGTTTTCTTTATTTTAGTTAGGTTTAAGTTTATTTTATTTTGTTTATTTTATTATTATTTGAAGTTTTGTTTTTTTAGTTAAGGGTTTAGTTTTATTATATATTTATTTTTAAGTTTATTTTTATTTAGTTTTATTTTATTGTATTTAGGTTTATTTTATTTTTAGTTTTATTATATTTAGGTTTTATTCTTTTTATTTTATTTATATTTTTTAATTTAGTTTAGGTTTTATTTATTTTATTTTATTTAAATTTATTTTTTATTTTATTTTATTCTGAGGTTTAGGTTTAGGATTAGGTTTTAGTTTAGGTTTTTATTTTATTTAGGTTTAGGTTTTTTTATTTATTTTATTTTTAGGTTTTATTTAGTTTGGTTTAAATTTTTTTTTAGGTTTTAGTGGGTTTAGGGTTTAGGTTTTATGGTTTATGGTTTTATTTTAGAGTTTATGGTTTTAGGGTTTAGGGTTTTAGGGTTTAGGGTTTTAGTTGGGGTTTAACTTAGTGGGTTTAGTGTTTAGGATTTAGGGTTTAGGGTTTAGGGTTAGTTTAGGGTTTAGGGTTTAGGTTTTAGGGTTTAGGAGTTTAGGGTTTATAGTATATGGTTAGGGTTAGGCTTTAAGGTTTAGGGTTTAGGGTTTAGGGTTTAACATATTTTAGAGTTTAGGGTCTAAGGTTTAGGGTTTAGAGTTTGGGATTCTTGGTTTTGGGTTTAACATTTAGGGTTAGTTTTAGGGTTTAAGGTTTTGGTTTAGGGTTTTGGTTTAGGTTTAAGAGGTTTAAGGTTTATTTAGGTTTAGGGTTTTATTTCAACAAAAATTAAATAAAGAGAAGTTTAAGTTTATTTAGTTTATTTTTTTATTTATTTAGTTTATTTTATTTTTCTTTTTTATTTAAGTTTATTTTATTTTTATTTAGTTTAATTTATTTATTTTAGGTTAATTTATTTTAGTATAGGTTTTCATTTTAGTTTGATTTTTAGGTTTAGGTTTAGGTTTATGTTTATTTTAAGTTTAGTTTTAGTTTTATTTTATTTTAGTTTAATTTTAATTATTTTGGTTTAGGTTTAGGTTTTAGTTTAATTTATTTCATTTTATTTTGTTTATTTTGGTTTAGTTTTTTTTAATTTTTTAGGTTTCATTTAGTTTAGGTTTATATTTATAGCTTTTTAGTGTTTAGGATTTATGATTTAGTGTTAGTTGAGGGTTTAGGGTTTAGGGTTTAGGGTTTGGGGTTTAAGGTTTAGGGTTTAGGTTTGTAGGTTTTAAGGTTTAGGGTTTAGGGTTTATGGCCTAAGTTTTAGGGTTGAGGGTTTTGGGTTTAGGGTTTTAGTATTTAAGGTTTAGGGTTTAGGATTTAGGTTTTTTAGGGTTTAGGGTTTAAGTTTTAGGCCTGGGTTGAGTTTTAGTTTGGGTTTAGGGTTTTGGTTCTTTTATTTTAATAGAATAAATTTAGATTCAAGATTTCTTCATTTTGATTTCATCTAAGTAACATCAAGTTTTGTAAGACACAAGCAATGACATAAATTAAAAGTAAGCACACATAGAGAAAAACTAAAGACAGTTCCATATGATTCTATGCTTGATTCTAGTTCCCATCGAACCTCGACCTCTCAGTAGTAGGATCCACCATCATTTCCCGATCTGCACCATTTACTTGCCTCTCTTTGCCTCTCATAACCACCACTACTTTGACCACCACCACCTATCCACCTCTAGATACCCCACCACTTCCTTACCACCTTCTCCCATTAGATCTAGATTGAGCTTTATTGCGGCGATGTTCCCCAGTTACTTCATTCTTAGGGTTTAGGTTTATTAGGTAGGGTTTAGGTTTATTTTTTTAATTTATTTAGTCACTTTTGGGTTAAGTTTAGGGTTTGGGGTTTAGGGTTTAGAGTTTAGGGTTAGGGTTTAGTGTTTAAGGTTTATGGTTTTGGGTTTAGGGTTTAGGGTTTTAGGGTTTTTTCAGGATTTTTAGGGTTTATGCTTTTAGGGTTTAGGGTTTAGGGTTAGGGTTTAGGTTTAGGGTTTAGGGCTTAGAGTTTAGGGTATAGTGTTTAGGGATTAGGGTTGTAGGTTTAGTGTTGTAGGTTTAAGGTTTAGGGTTTTTTTAAAGAAAAAAAATTAATTAAACATCTAGGTTCATTTTATTTAGTTTATTTTTTATTTTAGTTTATTTTACCTTTATTTTTTATTTGGGATTATTTTTTTTTATTTAGTTTAATTTATTTACTTTAGGATTATTTTATTTTATTTTATTTTTTTACTCTTTTATTTTTAGGTTCAATTTTAGGTTTATTTTTTAGTTTAGTTTTTCTATTAAATTATTTTTTAGGTTCAGGTTTAGGTTTTTATTTTATTTTATTAGGTTTAGGTTTTAGGTTTTTATTTTAGGTTTATTTCTAGGTTTTACATTTTAATTTAGGTTTAGTTGTATTTTTTAGTTTATTTTAGTTTATGTAGTTTAGATTTAGGTTTAGGTTTAGTTTATTTTAAATTTAGGTTTAGGTTTTATTTATTTTAGGTTAGTTTATTTTAGTTTAGGTTCAAGTTTATTTTAGGTTTAGGTTTTTTTATTATTTATTTTTAGGTTTTATTTTTAAGTTTATTTTTTAGCTTTAGGTTTTATTTAGTTTTATTTTATTTGAGGTTTATTTTATTTTTTTATTTTTTTAGTTTTTTTATTTTATGTTTATATTCTTAGGTTTATTTTATTTGTAGTTTAGTATAGGTTTTTCTTTATTTTATTTTAGTTTTTCTTTAAGTTTAGGTTTAGGTTATAGTTTAGGTTCTTATTTTTTTTATTCTATTTGATTTAGGTTTAGGTTTTTTTATTTATTTTATTTTAAGGTTTTATTTAATTTACGTTCAGGTTTTTAGCTTTATAGGGTTTAAGATTTATGGTTTAGGGTTTAGGGTTTTAGGGTTTAGGGTTAGGGTTTAGGGTTTAGTGTTTAGGGTTTTGTGTTTAGGATTTTGGGTTTAGGGTTTTCGGGTTTAGGGTTTAGGGCTCAGGGTTTAGGGTTAGCTTAGGGTTTAGGATTTAAGGTTTAAGGTTTAGGGTTTAGCGTTTAGTGTTTAGGGTTTTAGGTTTGTGAGTTTTGCGTCGAGGGTTTAGGGTTAAGGGTTTTTTATTTTAGGGTTTTATTTATTTTAAGTAAAGCGGTGGGTTTAGGTTTATTTAGTTTATTTTTTATTTATTTTAGTTTACTATTTTATTTTTTATTTTATTTAGTTGATTTATTTATTTTAGTTTATTTTTAGGTTTTGGTGTAGTTTTATTATTTAGACTAGTTTTATTTAATTTAGTTTTTTATTTTTTTTTATTTTAGGTTTATATTATTTTTATTTTAGGTTAACTTTTTATTTTATATAGGTTTTTTATTTTAGTTTAGGTTTTTATTTAATTTTATTTTCTTTCTTAGTTTAGGATTAGGTTTAGTTTTATTTCATTTTATTTTTTTAATTATTTTAGGTCTTTTTTATTTATTTTAAGTTTTATTTAGTTAAGGTTTAAGCTTTTAGCTTTTCAAAGTTTAGGTTAGTTGAGGGTTTAGAGTTTAGGGTTTAGGGTTTGGGGTTTAGGGTTAGGGTTTAGGTTTTGGTTTAGGTTTTAGGGTTTAGGGTTAGGGTTTAGGGTTTTAGGTTTAGGTTTTAGGGTTTAGGAATTTGGGTTTAGGGTTTAAGGTTTAAGGTTTAGGGGTTTCATGGTTTTAGGGTTTAGGTTTAGTTTTAGGTTAGGTTAGTTTTAGTTTAAGGTTTAGGTGTTTGGTTTTTTTAAGAGAACAAATTTATATTCAACATTTCTTCTTTTTCTATTTTAAAAGTAACACACCAAGTTTTCTAAGACACAAGAGAAGACATAGATAAAAATGAGCAAGCATAGCAAATCAAAATCTAGATAACTGAACGTCTATTATAAAGAGTTCCATTAGATGGATCGTGGCTTCTTCAATTTTTTTAGTTCCAATCAGAACCTCCCCGACCTCTCGAGTAGTGGGATCCACCGTCATATCCCCGATCTCTCCCATTGCCACCACCATGCTTGTAACCATGGTTGATCCTCCCACCTCCATAACCACCACTGCATCAACCACCACCTCCATATCCACCAACACCTCCAGATTCCCCACCCCCCATTGTGATAACCACCATCTTTGCCTTTACCTCCACTGCCACATCTAGATTGAGCCTAGTTGACAGTGATGTTCTTGATGCCAAGGTTGACCCATTCTTTGGATATAGGTTTAGGTTTATGTTTATTAGGTTTTATTGTTTAGGTTTATTTTTTAATTCATTTAGTTACTTAAAGTTTAGGTTTAGGGTTTATGGTTTGGGGTTAGGGTTTAGGGTTTAGGGTTTAGGGTTAGGGTTTAGAGTTTAGGGTTTAGGGTTTAAGGTTTGGGATTAGGGTTTATGCTTTTTTGGGTTTAGGGTTTAGTGTTAGGGTTTAGGGTTGGTTTATGGTATAGGGTTTTAAAGTATAGGTTTAGGTTTAGGGTTGTAGGTTTAGTGTTGTAGGTTTCGCTTTAAAATTTAGGATCGTTTTAGGGTTTTGGATTTAGGGTTTAGAGTTTAGAGTTTTTTTTTTAAATAAAAGTAACAAGTTTAGGTTTATTTAGTTTATTTTATTTATCTATTTTAGTTTATTTTATTTTACTTATTTAGGTTTATTTTTTTATTTAGTTTAGTTTAGTTTATTTATTTCAGGTTTATTCATTTTAGTTTATGTTTTTTAGTTTTGTTTATTTTTCAGGTTTAGGTTAAGGTTTAGATTTATTTGTTAGTTTAGTTTTAAGTTTATTTTATTTTTTAGGTTTAGGTTTTATTTTATATTTTTAGGTCTAGGATTAGGTAATTATTTTAGGTTTATTTTTAGGTATTACTTTTTAGTTTGGGTGTAGGTTTATTTTCAGTTTATTTTATTTTATTTAGTTTAGGTTTAGGTTTAGGTTTAGTTTATTTTAGGTTTAGGATTAGGTTTTATTTATTTTAATTTAGGTTTAGGTTTATTTTATTTTTATTTTAGGTTTAGTTTTTTTTTTAGTTTAGGGTTTAGGTTTTATTTTTTTTATTTTTATGTTTATTTTGTAAGTTTAGGATTTTATTTAGTTTTTTTTATTTTATTTTATGTTTATGTTTATTTTTATTTTAGGTTTAGTTTTTTATTTATTTAGGTTTATTATTATTTTAGTTTAGTTTAGTTTTTATTTATTTTATTTTATTTATTTTTTGTTTTTATTTTTTATTTATTTTAGGTTTAGGTTTAGGTTTTGGTTTTCTTTAAGCATTTATTTTATTTTGGTTTAAGTTTTTATTAATTTATTTTATTTTTAGGTCTCAATTAGTTTTGGTTTAGGTTTTTAGATTTTTAGGGTTTAGAGTTTAGGGTTTAGGTTTTAGGTTTTTTTTGGGGTTTATTTTTAGTTTTTATTTTATAGTTTTGGTTTAGATTTATTTTTAGTTTATTTTATTTTATTTAGTTTATAGTTTATGTTTAGTTTATTTTAAGTTTTGGTTTAGGTTTTATTTATTTTAGTTTAGGTTTAGGTTTATTTTATTTCATGTATTTTAGGTTTAAGTTTTTTTAGTTTATGATTTATGTTTTATTTTTTATTTATTTTTAGGTTTATTTTTATGTTTAGCCTTTTATTTAGTTTTTAATCTAATTTAATTTATTTTGGGTTTATTTTATTTTTAATTTATGTTTAATTTTATTTTATTTAGGTGTTTTATTTTTAGGTTTATTTTATTTTTAGTTTAGTTTAGGTTTTTATTTATTTTATTTTAGTTTAGTTTTTAGTTTTTATTTTATTTTTTTAAGGTATAGGATTAGGTTTAGGTTTAGGTTTTTTGTTTTTACGTTTTGATTTTTAATTTATTATATTTTTAGGTTTTGTTTAGTTTAGGTTAAGGTTTTTTGGTTTTAGGGTTTATTGTTTAGGGTTTAGGGTTTAGAATGTAGGTTTTAGGGTTTAAGGTTTGGGGTTTAGTGTTTTAGTGTTTAGGGTTATAGGTTTAGGCTTTAGGGTTTATTTTATTTGTTTTATTTTTTTTTTTATTTTTAATTAAATAAACTAGTAGGTTTAGGTTTATTTAGTTTATTTTTTATTTATTTTAGTTTATTTTATTTCTAATTTTTATTTAAGTTTATTTTTTATTTAGTTTAGTTTATTTATTTTAGGTTTAATTATTTCAATTATATTTTGAGCTTTAGGTTTAAGTTTAGGTTTATTTTTAGTTTAGTTTTATTTTATTTTATTTTTTTAGGTTTTGCTTTTATTTTTTTTAGGATTGGGTTTAGGTTTTATTTTAGGTATTATTTTTAGTTTAGGTTTAGGTTTATTTTTAGTTTATTATATTTTATTTAGCTTAGGTTTAGGTTTAGGTCTGGTTTATTTTAGGTATAATTTATTTTAGTTTAGGTTTAGGTTTATTTTATTTTTATTTTAGGTTTAGGTTTTATTTTTAGTTTAGGGTTTAGGTTTTATTTATTTTTTAATTTTTAGGTTTATTTTTTAGGGTTAAGTTCTTATTTAATTTTTATTTTCTTTTATTTTAAGTTTATTTTAGTTTTAGTTTTTATTTTATATAGGTTTTTCATTTTGTAGTTAAGTTTAGGTTCCTTTATATTTTATTTTAGTTTAGTTTTTATTTTTTATTTTATTTTCTTTTTTAGGTTTCAGTTTAGGTTTAAGTTTTAATTTTATTTTAATTTTATTATTTTATTTTGGTTTAGGTTTATTTATTTATTTTAATTTTAAGTTTTATTTAGTTTAGGTTTAGGTTTTTAGCTTTTAAGGGTTTAGGTTAATGGTTAAGGTTTTAGGTTTTTATTTTAGGTTTATTTTTAGGTTTTATTTTTTAGTTTAGGTTTAGGATTATTTTTAATTTAATTTATTTTATTTAGTTTAGGGTTTAGGTTTAGTTTATTTTAGGTTTAGGTTTACTTTATTTTATTCATTTTATTTTATTTTTTAAGGTTAAGTTTTTATTTTTATTGTACGATTTGGGTTTTATTTTATTTTATTTTTTAGGTTTTATTTTTAGGTTTTTGTTTTAGGTTTAGGTTTTTATTTATTTTTTTATTTTATTTTATTTTAGGTTTATTTTTGTTTTATTTTACGTTTAGTTTTATTTTATTTAGGTTTTAATTCTTAGGTTTATTTTATTTTTTAATTATTAGGTTTTATTTATTTTATTTTAGTGTATTTTTATTTTTATTTTATTTTATTTTTAGGTTTAGGTTTAGGTTTTAATTTAATTTAATTTAATTTATTTTATTTAGGTTAAGGTTTTTTAATATATTTTCTTTTTAGGTTTTATTTACATTTAGTTTAGGTTTTGAGGTTTATTAAGCTTTATGGTTAAGGTGTTTAGGTTTAGGGTTAAGTTTTAAGGTTAGGTTTAGTGTTTTAGGTTTGGTTTAGGTTTTGGGGTTTATTAGGGTTTAGGGTTTATTATTTAAACTTAGTTTAGGGGTTAGGTTTGGTTTATTTTAGGGTTTAAGATTTATAGTTTAGGAGGTTTAGGCTTTAGGGTTTTAAGGTTTAGGTTTATAGTTTAGTTTAGTTTTAAGGTTTTAGGTTTAAGATTGAATTTAGTGTTTAGGTTCAGATTAGGTTTTAGTTTAGGATTTGGGGATTAGTTTAGGTTTAGAGTTTTGGGTTGTAAGTTAAGGTTCAAGAAGGGTTCAGTTTAAGTTAATTTTGGTTTAGGTTTAGTTTAGTTTTTTAGGTTTGATTTAGGTTTTATGGTTTAGGATTTTTAGGGTTTAGCGATTATGGTTTAGGGTTCATGTTTTAGTTTTGTTTTAGGTTTAGGGTTTAGGGTTTATTTTTAATAGAGAATAAATTCAAAATTCAACATTTCTTTTTTTTGAATTCATCAACCAAGTAGCACACCAAGTTTTCTAAGACACAAGCGATAATAGAGATAAAAATTAGCACACATTAAATTAAAACTAGAACTCTAGTGTAAAGAAATTGTTCCATATGCATTAGATGGTCATTCTTTAGTTTCTCCAGTTCCCATCCAACTACCCGACCTCTTGAGTTGTTGGATAAACCATCATATCCCGATCTCTCCCTCCACCTTGTAACACAGTATCACTCCCACCTCCATAACCACCACTACTCTAGCCATCACCTCCATATCCACTAGCACCTCGATCCACCACGAGATAGCGCCTCTACATTTGTCACCAAGATCTAAATTGAGCTAGTTGGCTGATGTTCCTATTGTCAAGGTTTTGCCCATTCTTAGGGTTTAGATTTATGTTTAGGTCTATTAGGTTTTAAGGTTTAAGTTTATTTTTTAATTTATTTATTTACTATTGGTTTAGGTTTAGAGTTTGAGTTTAGGGTTAAGGGTTTAAAGATAGGGTTTAGGGTTTAGGGTATAAGGGTTTATGCTTTTAGGTTTTAGGGTTTAAGGTTTAGGGTTTTATGGTTTAGGGTTTAGGGTTTAGGGGTTTAGGGTTTAATGGTTTAGGGTTTAGTTTAGGTTTTGGGTTTTAGGTTTTGTTGTTGGGGTTTTTTAGTTTAGTTAGTTTAGCATTTAGTTTAGGTTTAGTTTAGATTTTTTTTTAGGTTTAGTTTAGGGTTTAGGGTTAGGTTTAGTTTTGATTTAGGTTTAGGTTTAGGTTTTAAGGTTTATGCTTTTATGGTTTAGGGTTTATTAGGTTTTAGTTTAGGCTTTAGGGTTGTAGGTTTAGTGTTTAGGGTTTAGGATTTAGGGTTTATGGTTTTTTAAATTAAGTAAACCAGTTTAGTTTATTTAGTTTATTTTTAGATTACTTTATTTATTTTAGACAATTTATTTTAATTTAGTTTTTATTTTAGTTTATTTGTTAGGTTTAGATTTAGGTTTAGGTTTATTTTTTTAATTGAGTTTTTTTTTAGGTTTAGGTTTTATTTTTTATTTTTAAGTTTTGGTTTAGGTCTTTATTTTTTTTTTTAGATTTTGGTTTTAGGTTTTGATTTTAGATTTATTTTTAGGTGTTTTTTAGTTGAGGTTTAGGTTTATTTTTAGTTTATTGTGTTTTATTTATTTAGGTTTAGTTTTTATTTATTTTAGTATAGTTCAATTTTTTTTAGGTTTAGGTTTATTTTATTTTGTATATATTATTTTTCTTTTATGTTTAGATTTTTTTCAATTTAAAATTTAGGTTTTATTTTATATTTATTTTTAAGTTTTATTTTAAGATTTATTTCTTAGGTTTAGGTTTTTATTTAGTTTTTATTTTATTTTAGGTTTATTTTATTTTTTTAACATTTATTTTTTATTTTATTTATTTCTTTTATTCATCAATTTTTCATATTTTTTAGTTTAGTTTAAGTTTTTATTTATTTTATTTTAGTTTATTTTTATTAGTTTATTTTATTTATTTTTAGGTATAGGTTTAGGTTTTAGTTCGATTTTATTTTTTATTTTTTATTTATTTTATGTTTAGGTTTATTTATTTATTTGATTTTTAGGTTTTAATTAGTTTAGGTTTAGGTTTTTTGGTTTTTGGTGTTTAGGGTTTAGGGTTTAGAGTTTTAGGATTTAGGGTTTTCATGTTTAGGGTTTAGGGTTACGGTTTAGGGTTTAAGTTTTAGGGTTTAGTGTTTAGGCTTTAGAGTTCAAGGTTTTTAGGGTTTAGGGTTTAGGGTTAGCTTAGGTTTTATGGTTAGTTTAGGATTTAGGGTTTGAACTATAGGTTTTAGGGTTTTCAGGGTTTAGGGTTTAGGGTTAGTTTAGGGTTTAGGGTTTTTTTGGGTTTAGGGATTAGGGTTGTAGGTTTAGGTTGGATTCTGATTTAGGTTTAGTGTTTAGGGTTTAGGATTTTGAGTTTATGCTTTTATGGTTTAGGGTTTTACAATCGAGGTTTAGGGTTTTAAGGCTTAAGGTTTAGGGTTTAGGATTTAGGGTTTATGATTTTTTCAAACCAAGTAAACCATTAGGTTTAGGTTTATTTAATTTTTTATTTATTTATTTTATTTTTATTTGAATTTAGGTTTATTTATTTTAGGTTATTTTTTTGTAGTTTTTATTTTAGTTTATTTTTTTAGGTTTAGGTTTAGCTTTAGGTTTGTTTTAGTTAACTTTTATTTTTATTTTATTTTTTAGGATTAGGTTTATTTTTATTTTTTAGGTTTAGGTTTAGGTTTTTATTTTATTTTTTCAATTTAGGTTTTAGGTTTACTTTTAGGTTTTATTTTTTAGTTTAGGTTTAGGTTTTATTTTTAGGTTTAGGTTTTAGTTTTTTATTTTAGGTTTATTTGTAGGTTTTATTTTCTAGTTTAGGATTAGGTTTATTTTTAGTTTATTATTTTTTATTTAGTTTATGTTTTGGTTTATGTTTAGTTTATTTTCAGTTTAGGTTTAGGTTTTATATTTTTTAGTTTAGTTTATTTTAATTTAGGTTTAGGTTTATTTTATTTTGTTTATTATATTTTTATTTTAGGTTTAGGTTTTATGTTTTATTTTTTATTTATTTTTAGGTTTATTTTTTAGGTTTAGGTTTTTACTTTATTTTTATTTTATTATATTTTAGATTTATTTTATTCTTATTTTATGTTTAATTTTTATTTTATGTAGGTTTTTTATTCTTAGGTTTATTTTATTTTTCTAGTTTAATTTAGGTTTTTATTTATTTTATTTTAATTTACTTTTATTGTTTATTTTATTATATTTTTAGGTTTAGGTTTAGGTTTTAGTTTAGGTTTTTATTTTATTTTATTTTTTTATTTTATTTAGGTTTATATTTTTATATTTATTTTATTATTAGGATTAATTTAGTTTAGGTTTAGGTTTTTAGGTTATTAGGGCTAAGGGTTTAGGATTTAGGGTTTTGGCTTTATGGTTTAGGGTTTCAAGGTTTAAGGTCTAGGTTAGGGTTTAGAGTTTAGGATTTAAGGTTTAGTGTTTAGACTTTAGGGTTTAGGGTTTTGAGAATTTAGGGTTTAGGGTTTAAGATTTTGGGTTTAGGCCTTTTTTTTAAATTAAGTAAATCGATAGGTTTAGGTTATTTAGTTTATTTTTTATTTATTTTAGTTTATTTTTTTATTTAGGTTTACTTTTTATTTTATTTTATTTAATTTATTTATTATAGGTTTATTTATTTTGGTTTAGCCTTTTTATTTTAGTTTATTTTTTAGGTTTAAGTTTACTTTTTAGTTGAGTTTTATTTTTATTTTATTTTTTAGCTTTAGGTTTTACTTTTTATTTTTAGGTCAAGTTTAGGTTTTTATTTTATTTTTTTAGGTTTAGGTTTTAGGTTTTTATTTTGGGTTCATTTTTTGGTTTTATTTTTCAGTTTAGGTTTAAGTTTATTTTTAGTTTATTTTTTTTAGTTTAGTTTTAAGTTTAGGTTTAGTTTATTTTAGGATTAGGTTTAGGTTTCATTTCTCTTAGTTTAGGTTTAGGTTTATTTTATTTTGTTAATTTTATTTTGGTTTTCGGTTAAGGTTTTTTTAATTTAGGATTTAGGTTTTAATTTTTATTTATTTTTACGTTATATTTTAAGGATTATTTTTTAGGTCTAGGTTTTTATTTAGTTTATATTTTATTTTATTTTAGGCTATTTTATTTTTATTTTATGCTTAGTTTTTATTTTATTTAGATTTTTTATACTTAGGTTTATTTTATTTTTTTAGTTTAGTTTTAGTTTTTATTTATTTTATTTTAGTTTATATTATTTTATTTTTTGATTTAGGTTTAGGTTTTAAATTAGTTTTTTTTTATTCAGGTTTAGTCTTTTTTATTTATTTTATTTTTAGGTTTTATTTAGTTTAGGTTTAGGTTTTAGGATTTTAATGTTTAAGTTTTAGGGTTTAGGGCTTAGGGTTTAGGGATTTAGGGTTTAGGGTTTTAGGGTTTAGGGTTTAAGGTTAGGGTTTAGGGTTTAGGGTTTAAGGTTTAGTGTTTAGGCTTTAGGGTTTAAGGTTTTAGGTTTAGTTTAGGGTTTAGGGTTTAGGGTTTAGGCTTTAATGGTTTAAGGTTTAGGTTTTAAGCTTTAGGGTTTGGGTTTAGGTTTATGGTTTAGGGTTTAGAGTTTAGGGTTTAGGGTTTAGGGGGATTTGGTTTAGTTTAGGGTTTAGGGTTTAGAGTTTAGTGCTTATGGTTTAGGGTTTAGGGTTTTTTAGGGTTTAGGGTTTAGGGTTTAGGGTTTAGGGTTTGGGGTTTATGGTTCAGGGTCTAGGGTTATAGGTTCTAGGGTTTAAGGTTTAGGGTTTAGGATTTAGGGTTCAAAGTTTTAGGGTTTAAGGTTTATGGTTTAGGGCTTAGGGTTTTAGGGTTTAGGTTTAGGTTTAGTTTAGTGTTTAGGTTTGTTAAGTGTTTAGGGTTTAGGGTTTAAGGTTTTTAAGGGTTTATGGTTTAGGGTTTAGGGTTTAAGGTTGTAAGTTTAAGTTTGTAGGTTTAGATTTTAGGGTTTAGGGTTTAGGTTTTAGAATTTAGGATTTTGGGTTTAGCATTTAGGGTCTAGGTTTTAGGCTTTTTGTTTTAAAATTAAGTAAACCAATAGGTTTAGGTTGATTTAGTTTATTTTATTGTTTATTGAGTTTATTTTATTTTTTTGGTATTTATTTAGGTTTATTTTTAATTTGTATTTAGTTTAGATTATTTATTTTAGGTTTATTTATTTTAGTTTAGGTTTTTTTTTATTTTAGTTTATTTTTTAGGTTTAGGTTTATTTTTTAGTTAAGTTTTATTTTTATTTTATTATTTAGATTTAGGTTTTATTTTATATTTTTATGTTTAGGTTTGGGTTTTTATTTTATTTTTTTAGGTTTAGGTTTCAGTTTTTTATTTTTGAATTATTTTTTGGTTTTATTTTTTAGTTTATGTTTAGGTTTATTTTTTGTTTATTATATTTTTACATAGTTTAGGTTTATGGTTTGGTTTAGTTATTTTTTGGTTTAGGTTTAGGTTTATTTTATTTTGTTTATTTTATTTTTATTATAGGTTTAGGCTTTTTTTAGTTTAGGGTTTAGGTTTTATTTTTTATTTATTTTAGTTGTTATTTTTAGGTTTATTTTTTAGGTTAAGGTTTCTATGTAGTTTTTATTTTAATTTATTTTAAGTTTATTTTATTCTTATTTTACATTTAGTTTTTATTTTCTTTAGGTTGTTTATTCTTAGGTTTATTTTACTTTTTAGTTTAGTTTAGGTTTATATTTATTTTATTTTAGTTTAGTTTATTTTATTTTATTTATTTTATTTTATTTTTAGGTTTAGGTTCAGGTTTTGGTTTAAGTTTTTATTTTTTATTTTTATTTTTTTGTTTTATTTAGGTTGAGGTTTTTTTATTTATTTCATATTAGGTTTTATTTAGTTTAGATTTTTAGGGTTTATGGTTTAGGGTTTAGGGTTCAGGGTTTTGGGTTTTGGGTTTTTGGTTTTGGGTTTTATGGCTTTCAGTTTTAGGGTTTATGGTTAGGGTTTAGGGTTTAGGGTTTAAGGTTTAGTGTTTTGGATTTAGGGTTTAGGGTTTTCACGGTTTAGGGTTTAGCATTTAGGGTTGTAGGTTTATGGTTAGTTTGACGGTTTACGATTTTTTTTTAAAAATTAAGTAAACTAGTAGGTTTAGATTTATTTAGTTTTTTTATTTATGTTATTATATTTTATATTTTATATTTATGTAGGATCATTTTTATTTTTATTTATATTTATATTTATATTTATATTTTATTTTATTTTAATTAGGTTTAACTTTTTTTATATTTTTTATTGTTAGGATTTATTTTGTTTAGGTTAAGGTTTTTATGTTTTTAGGGATTAGGGTTTGAGGTTTAGGGTTTAGGGTTTAGGGTTTAGGATTGTAGGTTTTAGGGTTTAGTGTTTAGTGTTTAGTGTTTAAGGTTTAGGGTTTAGGGTTTTAGGGTTTAGGGTTTAGCGTTTAGGGTTTAGGGTTTAGGGTTTATGGTTTAGGGTTTAGGGTTTTAGGGTTTAGGGTTTAGGGTTTAGCATTTATGGTTTTGGTTTTAGGTCTAGGTTTCAGGTTTTAGTTTAAGGTTTAGGGTTTTAGTTTTTTTCAAATTCAGATTCAACATTTCTTCATTTTGATTTCATCAACCATGTAACACACCAAGTTTTCTAAGACAGAAGCGACGACATAGATAAGAAAATGTGCTCGCATAGAGCAAATCAAAAACCTTGGATAACAAGAACCATCTCTACTATAAAGACAGTTCCATATGCAGTAGATTGGATCGGCCATTCTTTAGTTTCTCTAATTTCCATCAAAACCACCCAGGCTTCTCGAGCTGCATGATCCACCATCATATCCCTGATCTCTCCCTAGGCCACCACCGCAGCTGTAACCTCTGTTGCTCCTCTTGCCTCCATAACCACCACTGCTTCGACCACCACCAACAACTCTAGATCCCCCACCACTACTGCGATGACCACCACTTCTTCATTCGCTTCCACTGCAAGATCTAGACTGAGCCTGGTTGACGGTGATGTTTCTGCTGTCAAGGTTCTGCCCATTCTTAGGGTTTAGTTTTATTAGGTTTTAGCAATTAGGTTTATTTTTTAATTTATTCGGTTCCTTTAGGTTTAAGTTTAGGGTTTGGGGTTAGGGTTTAGGGTTTAGGTTTTTTAGGGTTTAGAGTTTTGTGTTTATGGTTTAGGGTTTAGGATTTTAGGCTTTTGCTAGGGTTCAAGGTTTAGGGTTATGGTTTATGGTTTTAGGGTTTAGGTTTTAGGTTTAGGCTTAGGAGTTTAGCAGGTTTAGCGTTTAGGGTTTAGTGTTTGCTTTAGGTTTAGTTTTAATAGTTTAGGGTTTAGGTTTAGTGTTTAGTCTTAGGATTTAGGCTTTAGGTTTAGGGTTTTAGGTTTAGGGTTTAGGGTTTAGGGTTAAGGTTAGGGTTTAGGGTATGTGGTTTAGGGTTTAGGGTTAGTTTATGGTTTAGGGTTTAGGGTTTAGAGTTTTTTAAGGTTTAGGTTTAGGTTGTGTTTTGGATTAGTTTTAGGATTAAGGGTTTAGGGTTTAGGATTTCGGTTGAGGGTTTTTTTTATAAAAAAAAATTAAGTAAACCGGTAAGTTTAGGTTTATTTAGTTTATTTAGTTTTTTTATTTTAGTTTAATTTATTTTTTATTTTTAGTTAGGTTTATTTTTTATTTTTATTTTGTTTAGTTTTTTTATTTCAGGTCCTTTTTATTTTAGTTTATTTTTTAGGTTTAGGTTTAGGTTTAGGTTTATTTCTTAGTTTAGTTTTATTTTTATTTTATTTTTTATGTTTGGGTTTTATTTTTTTATTTTTAGGTTTAGGTTTAGGTTTCTATTTTATTTTTTTAGGTTTTTATTTTAGGTTTATTTTTAGGTTTTATATTTTAGTTTAGGTTTAGATTTATTTTAAGGTTTTTTTTTTTGTTAGGGTTTAGGTTTAGGTTTAGGTTTTATTTATTTTAGTTTAGTTTATTTTAGTTTAGATTTAGGTTTATTTTATTTTATTTATTATATTTATATCTTAGGCTTAGGTGTTTTTTTAGTTTAGGGTTTAGGTTTTTTTTCTATTTATTTTTAGGTATATTCTTTAGGTTAAGGTTTTTTTCTAGTTTTATTTTATTTTATTTTAGGTTTATTTTATTTTTATTTTACGTTTTGTTTTTATTTTATTTAGGTTTTGTATTCTTAGGTTTATTTTATTTTTAGTTTAGTTTAGGTTTTTATTTATTTTATTTTATTTTATTTTTATGTTTAGGTTAAGTTTTAGTTTAGGTTTAGGTTTAGGTTTTGGTTTTAGTTTTGGTTTTACTTTATTTTATTTTCTTAATTTATTTAAGTTTAGGTTTTTTTATTTTTTTTTTATTTTTAGGTTTTATTTAGTTTAGGCTTAGGTTTTTAGCTTTTTAGGGTTTATGATTTAGGGATTCCGGTAGGGTTTAGTGTTTAGGGTTGTAGGTTTTATAGTTTAGGGTTTAGGGTTTAGGGCTTAGGGTTTTAAGGTTTAGGGTTTAGGGTTTAGGGTTTTAAGGTATAGGGTTTAGTGTTTAGAGTTGTTGATTTAGGGTTCAAGGTTTAAGGTTAGGGTTTTTTTTATGTTTCTTTTATTTTTCATTTATTTTCATATTATTTTAAAAATTAAGTTAAGTGCGAGGTTTAGGTTTATTTAGTATGTTTTTTTATTATAATTTATTTTATTTTTTATTTTTATTTAATTTAGTTAATTTATTTTAGGTTTACTTATTTTAGTTTAGGTTTTTTATTTTAGTTTATTTCTTAGGTTTAGGTTTAGGTTTAAGTTTATTTTTTAGTTAGTTTTATTTTTATTTTATTTTTTTGGTTTAGATTTTTTTTAGGTTGAGTTTTAGGTTTTTATTTTATTTTATTTTTGGTTTAGGTTTTAGGGCTTTTTTTTTAAGTTTATTTTTAGGTTTTATTTTTTATTTTAGGTTTAGGTTAATTTTTAGTTTAATTTATTTTATTTAGGGTTTAGGTTTAGGCTAGTTTATTTTAGGTTTAGGTTTAGGTTTTATTTATTTTAGTTTTGTTTATTTTAGCTTAGGTTTAGGTTTTTTTTTTATTTTAGGTTTAGGTTTATTTTTATTTATTTTTTATGTTTTATTTTTTAGGTTTATTTTTTTTAGATTTAGGTTTTATTTTATTTATTTTATTTTATTATAGGTGTATTTTATTTTTATTTTAGGTTTAGTTTTTATTTTATTTAGGTTTTTAATTTTTTTATTTTGTTTAGGTTTTATTTTTATTTTTTAGTTTAATTTTTTATTTTTATTTTATTTTCTTTAAGTTTAGGTTTAAGTTTAGGTTTAGGTTTATGTTTTAGGTTACGTTTGATTTTATTTTATTTTTTATTTTATTTTGGTTTAGGTTTTATTTATTTTATTTTAGGTTTTATTTAGTTTAGGTTTAGGTTTTAGCTTTTTAAGGGTTATGGTTAGTTGAGGTCTAGGGTCTAGGGTTTAGGGTTTAGCGTTTAAGGTATTATTGGGTTTTAGTTTAGGGTTTGGGATTTTTGCCTTTTTAATAGAGAAAAAATTCAGATTCAAAATTTCTTCTTTTGATTTCATCAACCAAGTAACACACCAAGTTTTCTAAGACACAAGCGACATAGATCAAAAATGAGCATGCATAGAGCAAATCAAATATCGTAGATAACTAAAATCGTCTCTACTATAAAGACATAGTTCCATAAGCAGTAGATCAGATCAGTCGTTGTTAAGTTTCTCCAATTTCCATCAGAACCACGCCAGCCTCTTGAGTAGCGAGATCCACCATCTTATCCCTGATCTCTCCCTCCATCACCACCATGGCTGTAACCTCTGTCGCTCTTCCTGCCTCGATAACCACCCCTGATCTAACCACCACCTCCATATCAACCGATTCCCCACCAACCACTGCGATAACCGATGCCTTCACCTTTGCCTCCACTGCCAGATCTAGATTGAGCCTAGTTGATGGTGATGTTCATGCTGTCAAGGTTCTACCCATTCATAGGGTTTAGGTTTTTTTATGGAAATTAAGGGAATTTTATTGCCACAAAGAAAAAGTACAATGTCCTTAGATGGGCTAAACCTCTAAACTAATGCTCAAAGAGCTACAATAAGTCCTAAAGAGATAAACCCCCTAACTATTACAATAATATAAGGAAAAAAAAGCAAAAGCAAAAGTAAAACCAAATTGGCAACAATAATAAATCTATGTACGCAACAACAACATCCACTAGGTCCTTTTGATACCAGCAAGATCAACCTACAAGATTCTCTCAACATATAAAAAAATCTGCAACATACTAATGAAAGGATGAGTACAATTAAGCAAGCATAAAGAGTATGAGCAAAGAAAAGGAGAAAAGTAAAGAAAAGGCTCAGCTCATTACAATCATCTCAAGGAGCAAATATGTAAGCATCCAAACTTTCAAGAATGTTTACAATTACATATAGTATGCAAAATAAGATAGAGAGGGAAACATCAAGGCCATCATTGCCGATACCTCTTGTAGCCCATCATCCAAAGCTACAAACTCCAAGCAATAGACATAATAGCCAACCACAAAGTCACCAAAACATATAAGCCCAATAAGGCAAAAAATCAACCAACCATCAAGGACAATAGTAGTACATTAGGAACACCCCAAAGCCACCACCAAAGAGGAATAAAACATCAAAGGGAGTAAGCATCATGACCTTAACAACATGAAAAAAAAACCAAGATGAAAAAGAAAAAACACAAGATCTCATGTCTTCCACAAGCAAACATGAAAGGCAGCAAGGCTGTCACCCAAACCAGAAAGAGGGAAGCAGTAGCAACCAAGAGAGGAGAACCATAGCAGGAGCAAGCCAACCAACATGTCACCAATAGAGCAGGAATGATAGGCCAAAATAGCCACCCATCCAACCAAGCCAACCAACCAAAATAGCCAACCAACCCAACATAGCCTCCCAACCAACCACCAGAGCAGCAAAAAATCCAAATCAGTGATAAGACCAACAACATCCATCATGACAAAACCACCCAAGACAACTAGGAAAAGGGTAGAAGTAAACAACAACATCCACCAAACCCAACCAAAGTAGTAGAAATTCTAATCCAGGTGAGGTGAATAGCCAACCAAAAATAAAATGGAGCAAAGACTAGTAAGACAAACTAAAAGCCATCCATCAGGAGCAGCAGCAATACAACAGGAACACCACCAAAGCCAATATCAAAAAGTTGGAGAAATATCAATGAGTTCAAGCATCATAACCATAGCCAAGTTAGGCACCAATACACCAAACCAAGTCACCAGATCCCAATGAACAATAACATCCACTAAATAGCTATCAACTAGCCAACCAAAAATAACAATAAAATTAAAGTAGCTGCAACGAAGAGAGGAAGACTAATACAAAAGAGGCAGAAACCATGACCAAGAGAAATAAACCCAAACCAGCAAAACCAACAACCAAAACACAATCCACAAAAAAAAAAGAAATAGCAATCAACAAATAACCTCCACCTTGCCAAATCCAATTCAAAATTAGACCACCAACAGCCCCTGCCACCAATAGAAGTAGATAAACTAGCTAACATTAGCTAGCCAACCAACCCAGTCCACCCAGCCAACCACCACAGAAGCAGAAAATCCAACTCAGTTAAGGAAGCAACCAGCCCAGAGATATTAAAAATGCAATGTAGAAAATAGCAGGCAAAGCTACCACCCAAATGAAGGTCACAAAAAACAACCAAGCAGTAATAATTACCCAGCCAAGTAAATAGCATCCACCAAGAAGAAAAAACCAAAATAACCCAGGCAGAAAAAACAAGAACCACCAGGTTAACCCAAAAGGAAAAGCTCAAAAAGAAAACCTAGCATAGGCCTGAGAGAGAAAATAAGCAAATGGCCATAACCTAAAGAGGGTTTAACAAAAGGGAACCAAAATCAATGGCTCATCAAAAACCAACAAAAAAAAAAACCAAGACAAAAAAAATTATAATCTGAGATAAGGTAATCTAGTGTTATTAAGATTGACAAAACCCCTTAAAAGTTTAGGCAAATTTTGATTGTCAAATAATGTGAAATTAGTTAAGTTGTCACCTAAAGTAGCCAAGAAATTAGCATAAGCATTACCCTCATAAAGGATATGGGAAATTTTATAATGAACTTGAGAAAGAATATTTTTAGTATGATTGAGAACATAAAATAAATCAGCATTTCCCGTTCTATTAGAGTTTAGCATGCTAAGAAGCAAGAGCACATCAACTTCAATCCAGATGTTGAGGAAACCTTTATTCAAACAAATTTTAATTAATTTATTGGCAGCTATAAGCTCAGCGTAGATAATAGAATAGGCTTTGAGAGGATATGAAAAAACACAAATTACAATACCTTTAGAATCCCTAAGAATACCACCACAACCATATTTATTAGAAGCAACATAACCATCAGTATTCACTTTAATCAAATTTTCTTTGGGTTTGATCCAATGGATAATCCTAACTCTTTTATAAGAGTCAACATCAGTAGAATGATGCCCAATTTTTTAGCCACAAATTGTAGCCTCTAAAATGAATGTTACTAATAAGATTGGCATTAAATAGATCTTAAAATTTTATTTGGGTCTAGCCAAGATCCTTTTTTGGCTCATAGGAATACCATGATATTTAGCATCATTTCTGTACATCCAGAACGAACCAGATAAGGGTAATAACAACTAGAACTTTGATATGACCTTTCACAATTTTTTGGAAACAAACTTCAAGAAGTTGATATATGGAAAGAGAGCCATGAAAGTAGTTTGTATTAAATAAATCATCATACCATAAAATAATTTATAAGCAATAGCACCATTGACAAAAACATGATTAACATTTTCAATATGAAAGCAACAATAGCACTTTGAAGGAAAATATAACCCTTTATTCGAGAGCAAAGAGTCCACAAGAATAAAGTTATTCAAAATCCTCCAAGCTAAAATTGAATAAGAAATGGGAATGATATTGTTTGAAAGTTTAATGAAAACATTAGAGGAGTTTTGCTTATCACTACAAAAATTCAAAACCGCTTTAAGAATAAAATCACCATTGTAAGAAAGCTTAAAGAGAATTTGGTTAGGTTTGTTAGAGAAAATTGGGATATTTCTAAAGTTATCAAAAAGAGAAATAGGGATATAATTCTCATGTTTGTTTTCGTTCCAAGTGTTATTATGCTAGAAAGAGTTAACTTTGATAGCTGTAGTGGGTAGATAAAAGGGAGACAATAGAGCCATTTCAAATCATATTGCTTGTCAAAAGAAAGAAGAACCCGAATGAATACCCCAATATATTAAGGGTTCAGCAACCCATTTAATGGAGTAAAGCCTTTTCCAAACTAGAGAGTCACCAACTTTATAAGCACAGATAAGAGGGTGTTTACCTTGGAAATATTTTTTTATCATAAAATAAGCCCAAAGGCTATCATTCTTTCTAAAATTCCACTAGAGCTTATGATAGAAGGTAGTAATAGCTTCAAAAATTGGTTTGCAACTTAGACCACTTCACCCAAGGGACCACAACATTTAATCCAGGAAGTCTAATGTATTCTTTTAGTAGAATTATTTGATCCCCAAAAAATTTATTAAGCAAATGATCAATTTTGATAAGAGTAGCATTAGTGGGGATAATAGTTTGAATCAAATAAAGAAGCATAGAATTGAGAGTGCTTTTAAGAATAGTGAGCCTGCCACCAAAGGAAAGTAAATAAAATTTCCAAACATAAATTTTATTTAAAACTTATTTAATTAACTCATCAAAAAGATGGGATCATTTCAGGCCTTTAAAAAGAGGAGCACCGAAGTACTTAAGTGGAAGGTGTTGATGTTTAAAGTTAGTGATATGAAGGATTTGATTAATTTTATTAGTGTAGATGCTTGAAGAAGTAATAAAATAGATTTTGTTATTATTGATAGATAGACCACTTTCTCTACCAAGTTTATTTAAAAAAATATTAAGATTCTTGATATGATGAATAGAAGCATTACAAAAAATAATGAAATCATATGCAAATCTTAAATGAGAAATAGGAAGACCACCAAGAGTTTTGTAATACAAACTAGGATTTTTTAAGAATAGATCATTGATGCTCCATGATAAGTACTCAATAGTAATAATAAATAAGGTAGGAGATAGAGAATCCCCTTATCTTAGGCCATGGGAAGAAGGAAAGAAGCCCAAGGCTTGCACATTAAGCAAAATAGAAAACCAAAATTATTAATAAAAAATTTAATAAGAAAGATAAATTTATCAAAAAACCCAAATAAATTCAAAATATGGGTAAGGGAATCCCAAGAGGTATTGTTAAAAGCTTTGGTAATATCTAATTTTGAGAATGTTGCCACCTCTAGTCTTAGCATCTAAATCATGAATTAATTCTTGAGCAAGCATAATATTATCAAAATAGATGTACCTCTAACAAAACTAATTTGGTTTAGTGAGATAATCCTATGAAGTAAAGGCTGAGCCTATTGGTTAGAATTTTAGAAATACTTATTGAAGAAGGTGCAAAGACTAATAGGTTTAAAATCACTCCAATAGTGCGGATTATCTTTCTTAGGTATGAGAACAATATAAGTGCTAGAAAATATTTAGAAAAGGATTACCATTAAAAAATCAACCATAGCCTAACCAAATCATTTTTTAATAATAAACCAATTTTGAAAATTTTGGGTAGTGAAACCCTACGGACCGGCAACATAATCTATGTTCATGCTATTAAGAACTTTAAAAATTTCCTCTTCATTATGTACAATAGTAAGCAAATCATTGCCATTATTGTTTATAATAGAATTAATCAAGTGCAATTTAGAAATAGCTTCATAAGAGTAACTTGTATTAAGCATATTTCTAAAGTAATTAATGGTTGAATCCTTAATATCATTATTCTCCCTAATCCATTCTTCATTGTCATCTTTAATTTTTTAAATATTATTTAAAGCTCTCTTTTATTAACCAAAGCAGGAAATATTTAGTATTTCTCATCATCCACAATATGTTTGCTAGCAATTTTTTGGTAATAATCTCTTTCGTATTTTTAAAATTAACAAGTTTATCTTTCACCTCTCAAGTATCTAATCTTAGTAGGATCAAACATAACGAGACTTCAAGATCACAAACCAATTTTTCCATTTCTTTGATATTAACAAAAGGTATTTATAATAATGCTTGTTCCACCAACCCGATTTTGTTTAAGTCTTTTTTAACCAAAATCTATTCATCCCCATAATTGAATTGTTAGGATGTAAGGTAGCTTTCCAATTGTTAACCACAACATTAAAGAAATCAATATGTTGAATCCACATGTTCTGAAATCTAAAATGAGAGAAATTTTTTCAATCTATTAGAGTTATCTTTAATAGAAACTAAAAGAGGATCATGATCCGATAAGTTTTTACTTAAATGATTGACAAAAGTAATAGACCATTGAGTAATCCAATGAGAATTAAAAGAATGTCCAACCTTTGCCAAAGTCTAGTTTTGCCAAGTAAAATTTGAACCCTTAAAGCCAATATCAATCAAATTACAATCAAGGATCATATTGGAAAATTCTTCCATAGAATGAATATTAGTAGGGAAACCAACTTATTCAAGAGAATAAAATTGTGTTGAAATCCCCACTAACAAACCAAGGTTTATTGACTAATGTAGCAAAATTCCTCAAATTTTCCAAAATGATTTCTACCAAATCTATTACAAGATGCATAGGTAAAAGAGCCCAAAATGCAATAGTCACCATAAGATATTTGAGCGTTGAAAGCTTGTTGAAATTCATTAAGAATAGAAACCTCCACAAAATTATTCCAAAATACCAAATTTTATTACTAAAATTAGAGAAAAATTTATTAAAACTAATCATTCTAGCAACATGGTTTATTTTGTTTGCATGAATAAGAGCCTCCAAAATAATAAGTAAAGAAATATTATGAATACAAAAATGTATACTTCGTTCAGTTACACGTATTACTGAGGTTTATTTTTGTTCAAACGAAAAGAATTAACATAAGAAATAAAAAGGTTAAGAAAAGGTTAGTTAAGAGAAGAGAGGGAGGCCGCAACATATCTAGTATTTTTGGACAATTTGGGAGGGAAATTTTTAACATTTTTTTCTTTTTAGCATGATAAGTTTTGAAACAATTTCCTTTTCTCATAGAATCATCATCTGAGAAGGATTCAACAACATTAGTCACAGATTTAGGGGAATTCTCCTATATAAAATTGAGTTCTCCTTCTTCCAAGCCATTAGAATTTATTAAAGGAAAATGAGCATCGTATCGAAAAGTGAGGGAAATAGATTTATTAAGAAGGCAAGTGTGAACATCTAGCTTTTCTTCTTCAATACCCAAATTATTAGACAAAACCAAATAAAGTCAGGGTTTTCAAACTAAATATCACGAGAAACCAAAGCCATATTTTCCATTGAATTTGAATGATGCATAACATTGATATCCTCATTAATATTTTAAATTAAAGCTTCATTTTTTGTCAATCAAAATCAATAAGGATGTGGGGATTGACTAAGAGGAAGAAGACTCATCATCCAAAAGTTTAGACTAATTATTATTTTCCACATTAGAAACCTTCAATTGCACAAAGAAATAAGAGGTAAAATAGCCTTATTAGGAACATTCAATGAATCCTTTTTTTAATTAACTTTTGATATATAATAGTGGTTGACCTAGTGTTAGGAACAATAGTTTCCTTAATAGAATTTTTTTAGGTGAGGATGCGAATGAAACATTCAAAATTATCATGCCCTTGGATTTTATAATGAGAACAAAAGAAAGGAAATTTCATAAATCAACTTTCTACATATAACCATAATTTTAGATCCTAACTTTTTCTTTAGGGTGTTTCTTAGTAATGTCCAATTCAACAAGGGTTCTAGCCATAGAAGGTCAAGATTTCATAGTTGTTGGATCAATTTGCAATGGTACCAAATAAAGCAACCACAATAAAATGAATTGATGATTAACCAAATGAATTCACATATTAGGGAGAGAAATCCAAACCAGAATGATTGGGGATTCTTCCTTAATATCAAATAGTGGAGTCCATTTTGACAACCTCATTTGGCAATTGAAAATAAAATAAGAATGATTAGAAAAACACTTGATCCAAATCATTCATTAACGAATCAAAATGTCATGGGTATGAAATAAACCAATCATAAAAGCACCCAGAAATTTCAAACTACGAAATAAAGAGCAAATATTTTCTAGATTTAGCCTACAAAGAATAAACTTTCCAACCAAAGTGAAATCAAATGGCTTAGCAAGCTTTTCCATAATCGTCGAGTGCATAACCATTGGCATGCCTCAAAAGAAGTCAAAAAAGTTTTAGGGACTCACTTGAATAACTATCCTTACCAGTGAGGACATCTTTGAATGATTTCAAAGTAGCCAAAGCATGGTAGTTGATGCCCTAGTAGTTTCCCCCATGAAATCATCAGGGAAGATGCCAAACCATGGCATCACTCTAAGTAAAACACGAAAGCAGCCAACAACCATTGATTCTAGAAGGAATCCAATGAGAATCATGCCAAACAGCCATCAAGCAGCAGCCAGAAAGTCAAAAATGAAAGGGGAAAAGGGGAATTCCCAGAGCATGAGGTCAAGGCCTCAAGCGATGGGTGGGTTTAGGTTTAGGTTTTTATTTTTTTAGTTTAGTTTATTTTTTATTTTTTTGTTTATTTTAGGTTTATTTTATTTTACTTTTAGGGTTTAGGGTTTAGGATTTAGAGTTTGGGGTTTAGGGTTTAGGGTTTAGGGATTAGGGTTTAAGGTTTAGGTTTTAGTGTTTAGGGTTTAGGTTTTAGGGTTTTAGGGTTTAAGGTTTATGGTTTTTAGGGTATAGGGTTTATGGTTTAGGGTTTAGGTTTTAGGTTTAGGGTTCAGGTTTTAGTTTAGGGTTTAGGGTTTTTTTTAACATAGAACAAGTTTAGATTCAACATTTCTTCTTTTCAATTTCATCAACCAAGTAACACACTGTTGACCTCACCTTTGGAGTGAGTTCTCAACCTCCTATTTTTAGACCTAGGTACCTTATGGATAATTTTATATTTTGATTTGGCATAATTTGATATATTAGTTTAATTTTGGTCAACTTGGGTCAAGAGGACCAATTGGGTTTGGTTTGACTCAATTGAAGGTCAAGTCATATTCAAATATTGATTTTGATTTGGTATGAATCATTGGTTTCAAGGGATTTGGCATAGGTTACAATTTGGCTTGTTTGGGTTCATATGGGTTAAGGGGTTGAATTGGTCAAATGACCAAGTTGACTTGGATTGACCAAATTTATGCTAATTGATCAACTTAGGGTGATTAACAATCATGATGGGAGGTTTTGATGGTCTTGCTTCAATACAATTTGGGTAGGATTAGAACTTGGCTCAAATAGGTCAAATTGGCCACTTTGGGTCAAGTGGACCAATTGGGTTTAGTTGGATTGATTTTGGGTTGAGTTTGATTTAGTTGATTTTATGTATGGATTTTGGGATTAATTTATAAATTCAATTGCAATTGGTCCAAATGGGTTTTGGTTCATTTGAACATTTTAAATCAGAAGTGTTAAGTTGGGTTTGACTTGGGTTGATTTTGGTTTGGCTTGATGATTGTAGATTTCATTAATATTTATGAATATGATTGAAGGTATGATTGATTCATGAGAAAATCAATTGAATTTCGATTTTGGAATGAAGGAATTTGGCTAAGTCCATGTAGTTGGGTCTTTTGGCATAGGTTTTGATTTTGATTTGATTTAGATTTGAGGATTAAAATGTATATTTCATTTAAATTTGTGAAGATGATTGAAAATATGATTGATTTATGAGAAAATCAATAGAGTTTGACTTGATTTGGATTAAGATTTGGCTAAGTCCATGGGATAGGTCATATGGCTTAGGAAGGGTTTTGAATTAATTTTATTTTTTTACTTAGTTTTAATCATTTGAATGTATATTTGATTTATATTTATGAAGATAATTGAAGATATAAATTTATGAGAAAATGAATTGATTTTGGATTGATTTGGATTACGATTTGGCTAAGTCCATGGGATAGGTCATATGGCTTAAGAAGGGTGAAGTTTGGATTTGATCATGGGCTTCAATCATTTCGTTTTGGAATTTGGGTTTGGATTTGGATTTAAATTTGATGTTTGAATTGAACTTGAGTTTTGGTTTAAGAAGGTGAACATGGAATGGATTTGGGTTGTAGGGTAGGTGGATTATCCTAATCCCTAAGGCATGATCTAATCATATGGTTAACCTTTATAAGTCTTTAGGCTTAGGTTAAGTGTACCTAATTATTAGAATTGTCTTATGACTAGGGAAGTTTTAGTGTCTAGGAGACTTTTAAGGCTAAGATGGTAAGATTGAATCCACACTCCAAAAGTGAGGTCAACAGGCCTTAGGCTCCATAGTGTTGCCATTGGAGATAGATGATTGGAAGACTGAATCCAAGTTTCACATTATAGACTCAGATACATCTTCCAATGCTTTGTTTGGGAGTCCATGGATACATCAGAACAACATAGTTCCATCATCTCTGCATCAGTGTATGAAGTTCATGAGAGGTGCGATCATCTACTATGTCAAAGGAGATCTCAAACCATTTACAGTTCATGAGGTTAGCATATATGAGGATGTGGCTTACTACCTCCCTCAAAATCAACAAGTCTATTCTCATGAACTTGGCCAAAGTTTAAAAATAAAAGAAAAAAAGAAAAAAATAAAAAGAAAAGAAAAGAAAAGAAAATTAAAAAAAAAATAAGAGAGTGAAAATATACTTGGAGGAGGAAGTGGAGCGATATTATATTCAACCCACAATTTGTTACTCCATTCAAACATATGGGTAGGATGACTTGACCTCCATCAAGAGGAAAGAGGCTAGTTGAGGCAATCCCAAGGGTGGAAATCATCCTTATTGGCCACCTAATAAAAGATATGTTCCATACCGAGTACACACCGCTATCCATATAGACTTAGAATCTAATTCATAGGATGAATATTATATGGTTAGCGCACCAGCCATCTCTTCTCAGCAATAGATTCCCTTGGAGGTGACACTTAAGCTAGATAGTGATAAAGATCGGGGTCCAAAGCAAAGCATTAGTGTATCCAAGTCTATATGTGAAATAGTTAGACATCAGTTGGGAACCTTATCTTTATCCCCACTTTCCTCTCAAGAAGCTAAGGTTTTGGTAGTTATGAAAGCCCCAAAGTCATCCATAGTTGTGAATACTCGAGGTTCTTTCTAAGAGCACCATCCGCAAGTCTAGAAGTTGATGTAGAACTTGAGGATGATTCATATAAAGATTTAATAGGATTACCTTTTGATTGGTATTTGCCTTGTGTTCATAATTTAGCAAAGAACACATACTTGGTCAAAGCACAAGTCAGACTACTCCAAAAGAATAAAAGAATAAATATAAAAGCTCTCAATCAAGATAGGGACTAGGATTCGATCTGATTGGGTCCGGTCGATGATGATGATTACTTCTTAGTCATCACCAATCATTTGGAATCTGATAGGTTCTTTTAAAATTACATTAAGTCATATGAGGAGGTTTAGAAATTTCAAATGATCCAAATGATTTTGAAGTCAAAGATGCATCGCCAGAGTTCGAAGAAGAGATCAAGTCAACCATCGATGAGCTCCAGGAAATTAACTTCAAGAAGATCCACCGACATACATCATTTCTTTGTTGAATGAAATTGAAACCAATATATATAGTTAGTATTGAGTTTTAAGGACTACTTTGCATGGAGTTATGATGAGATGTCTAGATTAGATCTTGACATAGCGGTCCATAAATTAGTAATAGAGCTTACTGCTAACCCTATCAAGCAAGCTTCTAGATGCATGCAATTAGACATAGAACAACATGTCATTTTTGAAGTCAAGAAACTGATTGATGTTGTCTTCATTCGAGAAGAAAAATACCATACTTGGTTAGCCAATGTCATCCCCGTTATTAAAAATATTGTTCAAACTCACATATGCATCAATTTTAGGGATTTAAATAAGGTATGTCAAAAAGGCAAATTTTAACTACCAATCCCAGAGCTAATGGTGAACATTACCTCATCTCATATAGTCTTCTCTTTCATTGATGGCACATCTAGATATAACCAAATAAAGATGGCCCTTGAAGATGAAAGAAACACATTTAGAACCACGAAATCTATTGCTATAAAGTCATGCCTTTTAGCCTCAAAAATGCTAGTGTTACATAACAATGGGCTATAACTTGAATCTTTGACAAACTCATTCATCATCAAGTTGAGTGCTCTGTCGATGATCTCAGGGTCAAAAGTAGAGAAAAGGAAGATGATCTATTTGACTTGAGAGTAGTTTTCAAATAATTAAGATAATTTAATCTCAAAATGAACCCCCTGAAGTGTGCATTCAGAGTAGCTGTAGGGATATTCCTTGAGTTTGTTATCCTACACCAGGGAATCAAAATCAATCTAGAGAAGATCAAGGAAATAGTACAAATGCCACCCCCTAAATGTTTAACTCAACTCAGATCATTCTAAGGGCAATTGGAATATCTAAGATGCTTTATATCCAACCTTTTAGGAAGATGTCATCCATTCTCATTAGTTGTCAAAAAGGATGTCAAGTTTAAGTGGGCTGACAAGTGTTGGGGTACCGATATAGTGAGTCTGATTGATCCTTCTTCTTCCAATGGTCATCATTACATCTTACTACTCCTTAGTGCTTTGTTCTAATGATGAAGGTGATTATGCTTAGAGATGTCACAAATCTATGCTAATTTTTTTGAACCATATCATATATAGGTTCTAAGTGCCTCATGAATTATATTTGATAATGGTATTGCATTAAGCAGATCAACAACTCTACTAGAGATATAGTGTAGATTAAAGATATTTTACCATCAACTACTCAAAGGAAAATGACTTGAAGCCTTCTCTCTCATCTCTTAAAGAAGGAACTTCACAATAAAGCATAATGGCATGAACTTAGTTGAGCATTGTGGTCCCACAACATATATAACTCAACTTATTCTACTCCTTTCTCTATTGTGTGTCCAAAGTTGTTCTCATGTATAACACCCATCACTAAGGATAATTGTGGTAGAAAGTTCAAGAGCATAATGCCAGTTAGTTAGAGAGCTCAAGGTTTGAGATAGCAAGCATGCCAAATCTCAAATTGTATGCTAAAATGATTCAAGCTCACAAGTGGTCCTCTAGAGCTTTTCAAGTGGAAAACATTTTGTTCTAAAATTTGATTGTTGCTCATGGTAAGATGGAGACAAGTTTGAACCCACTTGGGAAGGCCCTTCCACCTAAATGCCTATGAGGAGGATCTTATCAACATATAAATCATGAGCACCCAATGCTTCCAATAAATGGGCTATACTTAAGAAATATTATAAATTATGTTTAAAAATAATAATCCTTAATTAAAATTCTATTTCAAATTCAATCTCTTCTATGTTGAAAGTATTCTTGTTTGCGAATCTGCCATGATGTGTTTAGGGTAGGTGTAGGAAAGATATATCATATCCTCCATCTCGACATAGCACAAATACAATCTACACACAAACATATAAAATAAACACATAAATTTTTTGTCAGGCAACTTTGGGTTGAGATAATGCTCCCAACGACCTCCTGTATATACAAATTGTAGCTCTACCAATAGTGTGTCCCTGATCTTCTTGCTTTGGAGGTTATAAGTTTGCTATGATTTCCTTACTTGGCCACCCAACAGATGTGCACCTTGTTTGGTAGGCAGGCCTATGTCATAAAATTATTATGTTGGCTTCATTTAAGAGGATATGAGCTGTTATACTTTCTTCTTGGATTAGCCTTTGTGCATAATGGGTTAAGTATATTTGAGATTTAGTATAAGTCCCCTAGGAATCCCATTTACTACTTCAAGTTTGTCATCCTTCCTGTTAATATAGAATCACTAGTTGAGATAACATATCTTGAGGATGATAGACTATCCCGATGATTAGTTTTGATTAGAAAGTTGTAAGCCTTCATTCTTTCTTTCTAGATTGATTATTGCACACCAACAGGCACCTTAGGTTGGTTAGTTCTCACTATCTGATGGATACACCACTTTGGTGGATACACCTTAGGTTGGTTGGTTCTCCACTTGGATACCCCACTCATGATAGATGTAAGTCTACTATACTTTCTCATAGAGTTGGTCCTTTGTATATATGCTTTTTTCTTTTTGGCTCAGAATAACAACCCTATTAATCCTCAATGGGAACTATATTTGGATCACATCCTTTATGACCTCATTTGACTCACTGGTTTGTTAGTTGGACACTTCCCTTTCCAGTAACCACCCTTATGGTTGAAGATCGATCACGATTTGCATATTATCCATTGGTCTTGTAAATTTGAGATAAGTCAAGGGCCCCCTTCTTGGTCCTCGTACACCAAGTCCATGCAAACATATAAACAAAATATATATTCACTTGGATTAGAGGACACCCTTAGCTACATTTTCCCGGCGAGACATCTTATCTTTAGGGCGATTAAAACTTCCAATAGGAATTGTAACTACTCTTGATTTGTTATAAGTCACCCTTGACATTCACTCGATGTAGTATAGGCTTCAATTTTTGGTGCTACCAATAGGTCCGTGATTGTTCCTTGATTTAGAAGATGTAAGTCTATTATTCCTTTGTCCCTAGGACTCTTTTGCACACTAAAGGCAACTCCTTAGGTTAGCTAGCTCAACCCCATGTTGGAGAATTATCCCTTTGGATTTGTAACTCTAAAATAGGATAAGCGCAATATATCCCCTTCTTAATGGTCCATCACACCAGCATGGTCCATAAATTAAATAATCAAATTTGATCGATCTCACATCCCAGTGAATATGCCCTCAATTCAAAATCAAACTAAACCAAACAAACCATATCAAATCACATAAATTTAAGATATTAATTATATGATTAGTTGACATAAGTCCCCATCATTCACTTAGTCACCCTAAGTCGGGGTTTGATTTGTGTGCATCCAATAGGTCACCCGATTGTTCCTTGATTTAGAAGATGTAAGTCTATTATTCCATCTTCCTAGCATAATCATTGCACATAAAACCATTTAAGTTGGATAGCTCAACCCCACGGCCGAGAGACTATCCCTTTGGATTTATAAATTTGAGGTAGGTCAAGGTTGATATCCCTTCTCTGGATCCATCACACACCGGCATGGTCCCATTAACTCATAAATTAAACCCAATCTATTTTTTCGAGTTAATTCACATGCTTCTCCCCCAAAGCCCCTCATATATAAAAAATCAAACAAACAAATCAAATTCAAACCAACCTCCCGGTGGAGCCAAATTACCAACTCCCCCAGTAGAGTCTAAATCAAAGAAATCTAACCAACTGTATCCCGGTGGATACATCCCCAAAGAAATCTATGAAATCAAACTCAAATCGATCCCTAGCAGAGATAGCCAAACCTTCTCGATAAAGGTTTATACCGATCCCAGGTGAACTCAGCCCATATCTCTAGTAGATATGCCTCCATCAATTAAAAAATAAATTAAAGTCAATTGATCTTAATCCTTGGTGGATTATAGAATCTTATCCCTAGCATCTTTCTTCCACAAATTATATAATCAAATCAAGTTCAAACCTTATCCCAGATATTTTTTTATGCCCTCATAGACCCCTCACATGTCATGTCCAATGCATGTGTGATCCCCAAGATCTCCTTCCATGTCCTTGACATGGAATTCTCATCAAATCTTATTTTTCCTCTTATGCATACCTTTATACTTCACCAAAAATAACAATGTATTCATTAAAATTACATCATCATTGTAATCAACATTTTATGATTGGTGATGGTTAAGCTCAAACTAACTATACAATATCATGCAAAACATATTATAGTGAATTAACACACTATATTATAGTATATTATATGATGTTATATTATAATTTTTCTATAATATAATATATTGTCTAACATTACACCTCATTAGAATCACATAAAAGGAACAAATAAGAAAATTTTTTTTCAAAATGTGAATAATGCTGATTTTGGATGTAAAATTGTAATTTTTCTATTAGAAATGGTATAAAATAGCATAATTTTGGTGTTGCTTCTTGGTGTGTGCTATGAATTTGGCCATATTATTCCATCTTAATGTTCAAATTAACATTTTTGTGTGTTTTGACCCAATGCATTATAACAAAAGCAAAACATTCTAAAATGTACAATAATATTTAGTAACACACCCCCACATTCATATATATATGTGAAGTTATATTGGTATGTACATTATATTTTAATATGCTTTCATATAATATGTTATCTTAAATTACACCTTAAAATGAATCACTTTAAGAAAAAAAATTATAAAATTTGTTTGAACATGAACATTTTTTTAATGCAAAATTCCATTCTTTTGATTAAATGACACACCATAGCACAACCCCAATGATATTTCCTAAAGCTTACCTTAAATTTGGCCAAATCCCATCATCTCAGCCTATAAATAAGTATTTTTATGAATTATGCTAGTACAAACTCTACTATATCATACTATAACAAACTAAAATATGCTAAACAATAAGTAGTAATACACAATAGTATGCTATAATGCAAAATGCTATAGTATGTTATGGAATCCTATATTATAATACATTAAAACATATTATATTATATTATATTATATTGCATATCACATCACAATGGGTTACTTAAGATAAAAATCATAAAATTTGTCTAAACTATAAAAAACTATATATTTTATTTGTATCACTTACATATTTTAAATTAAAATAATATATTATGATGTCATGCTCTACCTATTATGAATTTGGCCAAATTGCATCACTTTAAAGTCTAAATCAAGATTTTTATAAATAATTCTAGTGTAGCTCGACATGATTGTAAAATACTAAAAAACTTAAAATGCGTAATAATATATTATGATATATGATGCAATATTATGCTACAACATTTAATATTTATTTTGAACATAAAATCTTACTTTTTAGACAATAAGTGGCATAGTACAACTTTGGTACTACAACCTAATTCCCACTTCAAATTTAACAAATTTCATCATCTAATTTATTAAATCAATGTTTTTATGATTTATATTAATATAGATTATAGGACACAATACCAAAATATACTTAAACATTTCAAAACATCTTATAACATCCAAAAACCCATCACTACATGCTCAAATATATGATGTTACATTATACTATAATAAATGGTATTATAATATGATCTAGGGTTAGGTTTTAAGGCATTCAAATCACTAATAGTCTAGGAAAGTCTCTTGAAGACATTTTCTTTAGCTACCATAACTATGTTAGGTCATTCTTTAGATCTATTCCTAATGACATCTTTATTCAAGGTTTTAGGTTTAGGGTTTTTAGGGTTAGTTTAGGTTTGGGGGTTTAGGTTTAGGTTTGGGGTTTAGGGTTTAGGGTTTAGGTTTAGGGTTGGGTTTGGGGTTAGGTTTTAGTAGTAGGTTTAGGTTTTAGGGTTTGGGTTTAGGTTTGGTTTTTTTTTGTTAGGTTTTAGGGTTTAGGTTTAGGTTTTAGGTTTATGGTGGGTGTGGTTTAGTATTTGTTTGAGGTTTAGTTTAGTTTTAAGTTTTAGTTTAGGGTTTAGGATTTAAGGTTTTATAATAGAGAATTCACATTCAACATTTCTTCTTTTGATTTCATCAACCAAGTAGCACACTAAGTTTTATAAGACACAAGCTACGACATAGATCAAAAGCATAGAGAGCAAATAAAAAAATATGTAGAACCTGTCTCTACTATTATGGCAAAGTTCCATAACCGTGGAGATCAAATTGTTGTTCGCTTCCAGTTCCCATCAGAACCACTACTACATCTCAGTAGTGGGATTTACCAACATATCTCCGATGTCTCCCTCCACCACCACCACGATTATAACCTCCATCATTCCTCCCACCTCCATAACCACCACTACACTGATCACCACCTCCATACCCACCAGCACTTCTAGATCCCCCACCACCAATGCGATAACTGTCATCTCCAACTTTACCTCCACTTCCAGATCTAGACAAAGCCTGGTTGACGGTGATGTTCCTGTCATCAAGATTTTGCCCATTCTTAGGTTTTAGGGTTACTTTAAGGTTTAGGGTTTAAGGTTTAAGCTTTAGGGTTTGGGGTTTAGGGTTTAGGTAATTAGGTTTTAGGGTTTAGTAGGGTTTTAGGGTTTAGAGTTTAGGTTTAAGGTTTAGGGTTTAAGGTTTAGGGTTGTCCAGGTTTAGGGTTTTAGGGTCTGGGTTTAGGTAGGTTTAGGGTTGTAGGTTTAGGGTTTATGGTTTAGGAATTAAGGTTTATAGTTTTTTTAATTAAGTAAACTAGTACTTTTGGTTTATTTAGTTTATTTTTTTATTTATTTGAGTTTATTTTATTTTTTATTGTTATTTATTTTAGTTTATTTATTTTAGGTTAGGTTTTTCATTTTAGTTTATCTTTTAGGTTTAGGTCTAGGTTTGTGTTTATTTTTTTAGTTTAGTTTTATTTTTAATTTATTTTTTAGGTTTAAGTATATTTTTTATTTTAGTTTAGTTTTAAGGCTTAAGTTTATTTTATTTTAGGTTTAGGTTTATTTTATTTTGTTAATTTTTATTTTAGGTTTAGGTTTTTTTTAGTTTAGGGTTTAGGTTTTTTAATTTATTTTTAGATTTTGTTTTTTAGTTCATTTTAGGTTTAGGTTTTTATTTAGTTTTTATTTTGTTTTATTTTAGGTTTATTTTATTTTTATTTTATGTTTAGTTTTATTTTATTTAGGTTTTATCCAAAGGTTTATATTTATTATTAGTTATTTTTATTTTTTATCTTATCCAATGTTTAGTTTAGTTGATTTGATTTTATTATTTTCTATTTAGGTTTTATTTATTTTATTTATTTATTTTAAGATTTAGTTCCAAAGTATTTATGTTTAGTGTTGGTAGGGCCCAGTGGGTGGTTTGTGTTTAGGGCCTGGTGGCCCAGAGTTTAGGGTTGTGGGTTTAGGTTTAGGGTTTCAGGGCCTTTAGGGTCAGTCAGAGCCCAACGCCTAGTCAGGGCCTGGGTGAGGGCCCAGGGTTTAGGGCCCAGGGTTAGGACTCAGCAGGTAGTGGGCCTAGCTCTGAGTTTAGGCCCATGATCTTGATTGGTGGCCCAGTGGTAGAGGATCAGTGGCCTGGGCCCAGGCTCAGGTTTAGGGTCAGGGTGGTTTAGGGCCTTTTAGGGTTATTTAGGTATTTAGGTAGGGTTAGTATAGGATTTAGGTAGCCTTTTAAATCAAACCCGTTTAGGGTTTATTTATTTATTTTAGTTTATTTTATTTTAAATTTTTTTAGGTTTATTTTATTTATTTAGTTTATTTATTTTAGGTTTATTTTTTTAGTTTAGCCTTAGTGTTTATTTTAGTTTTTTAGGTTTATGTTTATTTTAGTTTTGTTTATTTTATTTTTTTTAGGTTATATTTTATAGGTTTTGAATTAAGTACTTATTTTATTTTTTTTGGTTTAGGCTTTAGGTTTTATTTTAGGTTTATTTTAGGTTTTATTATTTAGTTTAAGTTTATTTTTTTTATTTAGTTTAGGGTTTACATTTAGGTTATTTTGGAGGTTTACATTTTATTTATTTAGTTTATTTTAGTTTTAGTTTAGGTTTATTTTCCTTTATTTATTTTATGCTTATATTTTTTATGATTAGGGCTTAGGTTTTATTTATTTATTAATTTTTATGTTTTATTTTTATCTTTAATTTTTACATTTAGGTTTATATTTAGTTTTTATTTTATTTTATGTTATTTTATTTTTATTATACATTTAGTTTATATTTTATTTAAATTTTTTATTTTTAGGTCTATTTATTTCTTATTTTAGTTTTGGTTTTTATTCATTCTATTTTAGTTTAGCTTTTATTTTTTATTTTATTTTTTTTAGGTTAAGGTTTAGGTTTAGGTTTAGGTTTAGGTTTAAATTTTTATTTTCTTTTATTTTATTATTTTATTTTACATCATGTTATTTATATATTTTATTTTTTAAGTCTTATTTAGTTTAGGTTTAATTTTTTAGCTTTTTATGGTTTAGGGTTTAACATTTAGGGTTTGGGTTTTAGGGTTTAGGGTTTAGGGTTTAGGTTTTAAGGGGTAGGTTTTAGGATTTAGGATTTAGGGTTTAGGGTTTTAGGGTTTAGACTATAAGGTTTAGGTTTTAGGTTTAGGGTTCAGGGTATTTGGTTTTTTCTTTTAACAGAGAATAAATTCAGATTCAACATTTCTTCTTTTCAATTTCATCAATAAAGTAACACACCAAGTTTTCTAAGACACAAGCGATGGCATAGATAAATAATGAGCACACATAGAGAAAATCAAAAACCCTAGATAACTAGAGCCGTGTCTACTATAAAGACATAGTTCCATAAAAAACAAATCAAGTTGCTCATTCATCAATTTCTCTAGTTCCCATCAAAACCACCCCAGTCTCTTGAGTAGCGGGATTCACCATCATATCCCCGATCTCTCCTTTTCCACCACCACGGACGTAACCTTCATCCTTCCTCCCACCTCCATATCCACCAGCCTCTCTAGATCCCCACCACCACTATGATAATTACTGCCTTTGCCTTCGCCTCCACCGCTAGATTTAGACTAAGCCTAGTTGATGGTGATGTTTCTGCCATCAAGGTTTAGAGTAGTAAGTTTTAGGGTTTAGGGTTTATGGATTAGGGTTTAGGGTTTAGGTTTTAGCATTTATAGTTTAGGGTTTAGAGTTTAGGGTTTAGGGTTTAGGGTTTTAGGGTTTATGCTTTAGTGTTTAGGGTTTGGGTTAGGGTTTAGGGTTAAGGGTTTAGTATATTGTGATTAGGATTTAGGGTTTAGGGTTTAGGATTTGGATTTTTTAATTTTAAATTAAGTAAATCGATAGGTTTAGGTTTATTTAGTATATTTAGTTTATTTTATACTTATTTTAGATTACTTTATATTTTACTTTTATTTAGGTTTTATTTTCATTTTTATTTAGTTTAGTTTATTTAGTTTAGTTTATTTAGTTTAGGTTTATTTATTATAGTTTAGGTTTATTATTTTAGTTTATTTTTTAGGTTTAGGTTTTGGTTTTGGTTTATTTTATAGTTGAGTTTTTTTTTTCAGATTTTTGTTTTATTTTATATTTTTAGGTTTACGTTTAGGTTTTTATTTTATTTTTTAGGTTTAGGTTTTAGGTTTTTATTTTAGGGTTGTTTTGGTTTTGGTTTAGGTTTATTTATAGTTTATTTTATTTTATTTAGCTTAGGTTTCGATTTAGGTTTAGTTTATTTTAGGTTTAGGTTTTATTTATTTTAGTTTAGTTTATTTTAGTTTAGGTTTAGGTTTATTTTATTTTGTTTATTTTGGTTTGGTTTTTTTTAAGTTTAAGGTTTAGGTTTTATTTTTTATTTAATTTTAGGTTTATTTTTTAGGTTTAGGTTTTATTTAGTTTTATTTTATTTTATTTTAGGTTTATTTTTTTATTTTACATCTAGTTCTTATTTTATTTAGGGTTTTATTCCAGGTTTATTTATTTTTTTTTAGTTTAGTTTAGGTTAATTATCTTAATTTTGTTTAGTTTTATTTTATTTTATTTTATTTTTAGGTTTAGGTGAAGGTTTTAGTTTAGGTTTTAATTTTATTTATTTATTTTATTTTTATGTCTTATTCAGTTTAGGTAGGTTTTAGGTTTTTAGGGTTTAGTGGTGTGGTGGGCTCAGCCATAGGATCTAGGTGGGGTGTGGTCCGGGTCCAGGTTTTAGGGTTTAGGGTTTAGGGTAGTGCTCAGGGTGGGTTTTGGGTTTGGGTCAGGGTTTAGGGTTTAGGGTTTAGGGTTTGTGGTTTAGGATTTATGATCTGGGTTTAGTGGTTTTATTTTATTTTTATTTTTTATTTTATGAAATTAAGCAAAGTGGTAAGTTTTGGTTTATTTAGTTTATTTTATTTATTTTAGTTTATTTACTTTTCAAATTTATTTAGGTTTACTTTATCTTTCTTTGGTTTAGTTTATTTATTTTAGGTTTATTTATTTTAGTTTAAGTTTTATTTTAGTTTATTTTTATTTTATGTTTAGTTTAGGTTTATTTTTTAGTTTTATTTGTATTTTATTTTATTTTAGGTTTATGTATTATTTTATTTTAGGTTTAGGTTTAGGTTTTATTATATTTATATGTTTAAGTTTTAGGTTTATTTTAGGTATATTTTTAGGTCTTTTTAAGTTTTTAGGTTTATTTTTTTAGTTTATTTTATTTTATTTTATTTAGATTTAAGTTTATTTTAGGTTTGTTTAGTTTAGGGTATATGTTTTATTTTTATTTATTTATAGGTTTTTAGGCTTATTTTTTAATTTTAGGTTTTATTTAGTTTTATTTCATTTTATTTTAAGTTTTCTTTTACAATTTTAGGTTTAATTTTATTTTGTTTAAGATTTTATTTTTTAAGTTTAGTTTAGGTTTTTTATATTAGATTTTAGTTTAGTTTTATTTATTATTTTATTTTTTAGGTTTAAGTTTTAGGTTTTATTTTAGGTTTATTTAATTTTATTTTACATTTAATTTTATTTTATTTTATGTTAGTTTAAGTTTTATTTTAGTTTTTTAGGTTTAAGTTTTAAGTTTTCATTTTAGGTTTAATTTTAGGTTTAATTTTTTAGTTTGGGTTTAGGTTTATTTTTAGTTTATTTTATTTTATTTAGTTTAGGTTTAGGTTTATGTTTAGCAGATTTTAGATTTTATTTACTTTAGTTTAGGTATAGGTTTATTTTATTTTGTTTATTTTATTTTGATTTTAGGATTAAGTTTTTTTTTATTTTAGGGTTTAGGTTTTTTATTTATTTTTATGTTTATTTTTTAGGTTTACGTTTTTAATTAATTTTTATGTTTAAGTTTAGGTTTAAGTTTTGGTTCATATTTTGGTTTTAGTTTAAATTTTCATTTTATTTTATTTAGGTTTAGGTTTATTTATTTATTTTATTTTTAGGTTTTATTTAGTTTAGGTTAAGGTTTTCGTTAGGGTTTAGGATTTTAAATTAAGCATACACTAGGTTTAATTTTATTTAGTTTATTTTTATTTATTCTTTAATTTATTTCTTCTTTTTATTTTGGTTTATTTTTTTATTTAGTTTAGTTTATTTATTTTAGGTTTATTTATTTAAGTTTAGGTTTTCTATTTTAGTTTATTTTTTAGGTTTCAGTTTTAGTTTATGTTTATTTTTAGTTTAGATTTATTTTTATTTTATTTTAGGTTTAGGTTTTTTTTACTTGTGTCTAGGTTTAGGTTTTATTTAATTTTTAGGTTTAGGTTTTAGATTTTATTTTAAGTTTATTATATTTTCTTTCACATTTAGTTTTTTATATTTTTTTTTATTTTAGGTTTATTTTATTTTATGTTTAGTTTATTTTATTTATTTAGTTTAGTTTTTAGTTTTCATTTTATTTTATTTTTTATTTTTAGGTTTTATTTAGTTTAGGTTTAAATTTTTAGTTTTTTATTGTTTAGTGTTTAGGATTTAGGGTTTAGGTTTAGGGTTTGGTGTTTAGGGTCAGGGTTGTGTGTCAGGGTTTTGTGCTCAGTGGTTAAGGTTGGGGATTTAGGGTTGGGGTTAGTTTAGGGTTCGGAGTTTAGGGTTAGGGATTTTTTAATTTTTATTTGATTTTATTTAAAATTAAGTAAACTGTTAGGTTTAGGTTTATTTAGTTTATTTTATTTTTTATTTAGGTATATTTTAATTTTCATTTAGTTTAATTTATTTATTTTTATTTATGTTTTTTAATTTTAGTTTATATTTTAAGTTTAGATTTAGGTTTAGGTTTATTTTGTAGTTTAGTTTTTTTTTATTTTATTTTAGGTTTTAGTTTTATTTTTATTTTAGGTCCAGGTTTAGGTTTTATTTAATTTTTTTTTTAGGTTTAGGGTCCAAGTTTTAGCTTCAGGTTTATTTTAGTTTATTTTATTTTATTAATTATTATAGGTTTAGGTTTAGTTTATTTTAGGTTTAGGCATTTTATTTATTTTAGTTTAGGTTTAGGCTTATTTTATATTTACTTTAGGTTTAGTTTTTTTTTTTAGTTTATTTAGGTTTTATTTTTATATATTTTTAGGTTATATTTATTAGGTTTCTCTTTTAGGTTTAGGTTTTATTTAGTTTTGTGTTATTTTATTTTAGGTTTATTTTATTTTTATTTCGTTAATTTATATTATTTGCTTTTATTTTTTAGGTTTAGTGAGGTTAGTTTAGGTATTTATTTTATTTTATCTTTATTTTTTAGCATTTATTTTATATTTTATTTAGGTTTAGGTTTTTTGGCATTATTTAGTTTTTTATTTTATTTTTTCATTTATTTAAGTTTAGAATTTTTATTTATTTTATTCATGGCCTTATTTAATTTTGGTTTAGGTTTTTAGGTGGGTTTAAGTCTGGGGTTTAGTGTTTGAGCCTGGGGGCCTAGTTTAGCCAGGGTTGTTTATCTTAGGGTAGGGTCACTGTGGGGTTTAGGGATCAGTTTGGGTTTTGGAGTTTGAGGTTAATTTTAGGATTTTAGGGTTTAGAGTTATAGTTTTTTTAATTTTTTTATTTTTAAAATTAAGTAAATTAGTAGGTTTAGGTTTATTTAGATTATTTTAGTTTATTTTATTTCTATATATTTAAGTTTTTTATTTTTTATTTAGATTTGTTTATTGATTTTGGTTTCTTTATTTTAGTTTAGGTTTTTATTTTAGTTTACTTTTGGTTTAGGTTTATTTTTTTATTTTAGGTTTATGTTTTCTTTCTATTTTAGGTTTAGGTTTAGGTTTTTTTTAATTTTTTTAGGTGTAGGTTTTAAGTTTTAATTTAGGTTTATTTTTAGGTTTTATATTTTTGTTTAGGTTTAGGTTTATTTTTAGTTTATTTTTTTTGTTTAGTTTAGTTTATTTTAGGTTGAAATTTAGGTTTTATTTTAGTTTAGATTTAGGTTTATTTTATTTTTATTTTAGGTTTAAGTTTTCTTTAATTTAGGGTTTAGGGTTTTATTTTTTAGGCTTAAGTTTTATTTATTTTAGGTTTATTTATTTTTTTATTTTTTGATTTAGTTTTATTTTATTTAGGTTATTAATTTTTCATTTAGTTTATGTTTTATTTATTTTAGTTCATTTAGTTTTACTTTATTTTATTTCTTTTAGGTTTAGGTTTATGTAGTTTAAGTTTAGGTTTAATTTTATTTAATTTTCTCATTATTTTTTATTTAGGTTTTATTTATTTTTAGGTTTATTTAGTTTATGTTTAGTTTTAGCTTTTGGGCTTTGGGTTTAGGGTCTGAGTTAATTCCATGGCTCAAGTTTGGTCTTTTGGCCTGGGGGTTTAAGGTAGTGTAGGGTTTAGGGTTTAGGGTTTATGGCTTTAGTGTAGGGCTGGGTTTAGGGAGTTTAGGGAGTGGTTTAGGGTTTAGTGTCCAAAGTTAATTTATGGTTTCAGTTTGGGTTTATGGTTGGGGGGTTTAGGGTTTGGGGTTTAAGGTTTAGGGTGGGGTATGGTAGTGGTTTAGGCTGGCTTAGGGCTTAGTGTTTTGGGGTAAGGTAGGTTTAGGGTTTAAGATTTTAAGATTTTGTGGTTTAGGTTTAGGTTTTAGGTTTTAGGTTCAAGTTTTTATTTAGGGTTTAGTGTTTTTGGTATTTTTAAAGGAGAACAAATTTAGATTCAATATTTTTTTCTTTTCAGTTTCATCAACCAAGTAACACACCAAGTTATCTAATACACAAGCGACAACATAGATAAAATATGAGCACACATAGTGCAAATCAAATATCCTAGATAACTAGAACCATCTCAACTATGATGACATAGTTCCATAAGCAGCAGATCGGGTCGACCGTTATTCAGTTTCTCCAGTTCCCATTAAAACCACCCCAGCCTCTTGAGTAGCGGGATCCACCATCATATTCTCGATCTCTCCCCCTGCCACCACCTTTGTTGCAACCTCCTGGCTCCTCCTACCTCCATAACCACCATTGCACTAACCACTACCTCCAGATCGGCCACCACCATTGCGATAATTATCACCTCTGTGTTCACCTCCATCGTTAAATCTAGGCTGAGCGTGGTTGAATGTGATGTTCCTGCCATCAAGGTTCTGCCCATTCTTAGGGTTTAGGTTTAGGTTTAAATTTTTTAGGTTTTATGGTTTTGGTTAATTTTTTAATTTATTTTATTATTTTAGGTTTAGGGTAGGGGTTTAGTTTTAAGGTTTAGGAGTGGTTTAGGGTTTAGGTTTATGGTTTATGCCAGGGTTTTAAGATTTAGATTAGGGTTTAGGGTAGGGTTTAACATAGTAGGAGGGCTGGTTGGGTCAGGTTTAGTAGTGAGGTTATAGGGGATTTAGAGAGGATCAGGTTGGGGTGTGGAGGTTTTACCATTTAGGGTTTAAGGTGTTTTTATGGTTTTGAGTTTAGGCAGGTGGGGGTTTTAGGTGTGATTTAGGTTTAGGTGGGTTTAGGGTTTAGGTGGTGCAGATTTTATTTTGTTATTATTTTATTTTAGGTTTACTCTATTTTATTTTACATTTAGTTTTATTTTATTTTGGTTTTTTATTCTTAGGTTAATTTTATTTTATAATTTACTTTATGTTAATATTTATTTTAAATTTATTTTAATTAATTTATTTTAATTTATTTTTTTATTTATGTTTAAGTTTTGATTTAGATTTTTTTTTAAATTTTATGTTTATGTTTTTTTATTTAGTTTAGCTTACTATTTTTAGCTTTTTAGTTTTTATTTTATTTTGATTTTTTTATTTTTTAGTTTAGTTTAGGTTTTTATTTTATTTTAATTTAATTTAGATTTTTTAATTTTTTTTATTTTCTTTAGGTTTTGCTGTTAACTTTTAATTTTATTTCATTTTATTATTTTTTTTATTTTTCTTAAGTTTATTTATTTATTTATTTATTTTATTTTATTTTTATTTTATTTTACTTAGGGTTGTGGGTAGTGGTTTAGGCTTGTGTGGCTGTAGGATATTTAGGGTTTGTCAAGGGTCGAGGGTTAGGATTTAGATAGCCAGGGTTTGGCCTAGGTTTAGGTTTGGTAGGGTGGTGGCTTGTGGTCTGAGTGTTTGTGAACATTTAGGGTAGAATTTAGGGTTTGATGATTTAGGGTTCTTGGGGTTAGGGTCAGGTCATAGTGAGAGTGTGTTTAGGGTGTAAGTGGTGTGTCAGTTAGATTTAGGCTTTAGGGTTAGGAGTGGCTCAGTGTCACTTTTAGAGTTTAAGATTTAGTTTGTGGTAGAGTCATGATCCTGTTTAGGACTGGAGTTTAATTAGTTTATTTTTAATTATTTTAGTCTTTTTATTTTATTTACTTAAGTTTATTTTAATTATTAGGTTTAGTGGTTAAGATTTAGGGTTTTTCCTTGATCCCTCCTGATGGCATTTGGCCTAAGTGCTTAAAGGCCTAAGTTTAAGTTTAAAGTTTATGTAAGATATCAAGTTGGGACTTGTGGCTTTAGCCTAGGGTCCTGCCTAGGGTTTAGTGCTCAGCTTTATGATTTAGGGTCTTAGGGGCATGCATGTGGCCTGGGCCAAGGTTTGAGGGTCAGGGTTGATTATGGTAGGTAGGGTAGGCCTAGGACTCCAAAGTAGGGGGTGGGTGTGCCTAGGCTCAGGCCTAGAGGCAGGTTTAGGCCTAGGATTTAGCTCAGGATAAGCCTAGGCCCAGTGTGGCTCAGTTATTATAGGTCTTTTATTTTTATTTTATTTTATTTTAGATAAATTTATTATTTTATTTATTCTATTCAGGTTTATTTTATCTTTAATTTAGTTTGGCTTTTATTTATTTTATCTTAGTTTATTTTATTATTTATTTTATATCATCAGTTTTAGGTTCAGGTTTATTTTATTTTATTTATTTTATTATTTGTAGGTTTTTTTATTTATTTATTTTAGATTTAGTTTAGGGCTTTAAGTTGGTTGGCCCAGGCCTGGGGCTTAGTTTAGGATCAGGTTTAGGGTTAAGGGTCAGGATTAGAGCCTAGGGTTTTGAGTTTAGGCTTATTTAGGGTTGACTCAGCTTCGCTTCAGTTTAGGATTTAGCCCAGGATTTAGTGGTTGGTAGGGCTATTTTTTAATTAAGCAAACCAGCAGTTTAAGTTTATTTAATTTATTTTAATATTTTAACATTTTATTTTATTATTTTTATTTTATATTTTTATTTGTGGCCCACGCCTCAGTGCCTAAGGCTTGTTTATGCTTTTATGGCCTAGGTCAGGGTAGGTGGGCTCAGGGCCCAAGATTTATTTCTGCACTTTAAGGTTTAGGCTAGGGCCTAGGGCCCAGCTCAGGTAGGGCTCAGCTCATTTTTTAACTCCATTTTAGTCACTCAGCTCATGCCAGTGGCAGGCCCAGTGTAGTGTAGGATCTTGGGCCCAGGGCCCATGTTATGCCAGGATGAGGATTTAGTAGGGCCTAGCAGAGGCTTGGGCCTAGGGTCAGGTTTTGGGTCCAGATTTCTCATGTGGGGACATGAGTGGGGATTAGGGTTAGCCTGGCCTAAGTTTATCTTAGTTTAGGTTTAAGTTTTAAGTTTCATTTAGGTTTAATTTAGGTTTAATTTTAGTGGGTTTAGGTTTATTTTTAGTTTATTTTATTTTATTTAGTTTAGGTTTAGGTTTAGCAGATTTTAGGTATTTGCTTTAGTTTGCATAGTTTATTTATTTTGTTTATTTTATTTTTATTTTAGGGTTAAGTTTTTTTTTATTTTAGGGTTTAGGTTTTTTTATTTATTTTAATGTTTATTTTTTAGGTTTAGGTTTTTAATTGAATTTTAGGTTTAGGTTTAGGTTTAAGTTTAGGTTCATTTTGGTTTTAGTTTAAGTTTTCATTTTATTTTATTTAGGTTTAAGTTTATTTATTTATTTTATTTTCAAGTTTTATTTAGTTTAGGTTAAGGTTTTTACGATTTAGGGTTTAGGATTTTTTTAAAATTAAGTATACAACTAGGTTTAGGTTTATTTAGTTCATTTTTTATTTATTCAAGTTAATTTATTTCTTCTTTTTATTTTGGTTTATTTTTTTATTTAGTTTAGTTTATTTATTTATTTATTTAAGTTTAGGTTTTCTATTTTAGTTTATTTTAGGTTTAGGTTTTGGTTTATGTTTATTTTAGTTTAGATTTATTTTATTTTATTTTAGGTTTAGGTTTTACTTTTATTTTAGGTCCAGGTTTAGGTTTTATTTAATTTTAGCTTAGTTTTAGGTTTATGTTTATTTTTAGTTTTATTTTATTTTGGTTTTAATTTTATTTATTTATAAGTTTAGTTTAGGTTTTATTTATTTTAGTTTAGTTTAGTTTAGTTTTATTTTATTTTATCTTTTTATTTATTTTAGTTTAGGTTTAAGTTTTGTTTTTATTGTTTAGTGTTTAGGGTTTAGGGCATAGGTTTGGTGTGGTGTAGGGTTTAGGGTCATGTAGGGTTTAGGGTTTAGTGGTAAGGTAGGCTAGTTTGGGCTCAGCTCAGGGTTTATGGTCTGTGGTTTAGGGGTTAGTTTTAGGGTTGTTTGTTCAGGATTTTATTTTTATTTTATTTTATTTAAAATTAAGTAAACCCGTTAGTTTATTTAGTTTATTTTATTTTCTTTAGGTTTATTTTATTTTCATTTAGTTTAGTTTATTTATTATATGCTTATTTATTTTTTTTATGTTTTTTAATTTTAGATTATTTTTTAGTATAGATTTAGGTTTTGGTTTATTTTGTAGTTTAGTTTTTTTTTAAGATTTAGTTTTATTTTAATTTTAGGTCCAGGTTTAGGTTTTATTTAATTTTTTTAGGTTGCTTAAGCTTAGGTTTATTTTTAGTTTATTTTATTTTATTAATTTAAGTATAGGTTTTGGTTTAGTTTATTTTAGGTTTAGGTTTCAGTTTTATTTATTTTAGTTTAGGTTTATTATTTTATATTTACTTTAGGTTTAGGTTTTTAGTTGGGGTTTTATTTTTTATATATTTTAGGTTATATTTATTGGTTTCTTTTAAGTTTAAGTTTTTATTTAGTTTTATGTTATTTTATTTTAGGTTTATTTTATTTTATTTATTTAATTTATATCTCATTTGGCTTTTTTTTATTTTAGGTTTAGTTTGAGGTTTGTTTAGGTTTTATTTATTTTATTTTAGTTTAGTATTTATTTTGATTTTATTTTTTTTAGGTTTAGTTTAGGTTTTGCATTAGTTTAGGTTTTATTTTATTTTATTTTTTCATTTATTTAAGTTTAGAATTTTATTTATTTTATTTCATTATTTTATTTAATCTTGGTTTAAGCTTTGTTTTAGGGTTTAAGGTCTGGGCCTGGTGTTTAGGGTCTGGGGCCAGGCCCAGGGTTTAGCCTAGGGTCATGTTAGGGCCTAGGGCTCACGCCTGGGGTTTAGCATGGTTGGGTTTTGGAGTAGGGTTTAGGGTTACCCAGGATTTAGGGTTTAGAGTTATAGTTTTTTAATTTTTTAATTTTAAAATTAAGCAAATCAGGTAGCTTTATTTATTTTATTTTAGTTTATTTTATCTATATATATTTAAGTTTTAATTTTATTTAGTTTGTTTATTGATTTTTGGTTTCTTTATTTTAGTTTAGGTTTTATTTTAGTTTACTTTTGGTTTAGGTTAATTTTTTTTATTTTTAGGTTTATGTTTTATTTCATTTTTAGGTTTAGCTTAGGTTTGATTTTTAGGTTTAGGTTTTTAGTTTTAATTTAGGTTTATTTTAGGTTTATATCTTAGTTTAGGTTTAGGTTTATTTTAGTTTATTTTTTATTTAGTTTAGTTTAGTTTATTTTAGGTTGAAATTTTATTTATTTATTTTTTTTATTTATTTAGTTTAGATAGGTTTATTTTATTTTATTTTAGGTTTAAGTTTTTTTTTTAGTTTAGGGTTTTATTTTTAGATTTAAGTTTTATTTAGTTTATTTTAGGTTTATTTTTTTTTTTATTTTGATAGTTTTTATTTTAGGTTTTAATTTTTTAATTTAGTTTAGGTTTTATTTATTTTAGTCTCATTAGTTTTATTTTATTTTTTACTTTTATGTTTAGGTTTAGGTTTAGTTTAAGTTTAGGTTTTAATTTTATTTAATCATTATTTTATTTAGGTTTTTTTTTTATTTATTTATTTTAGGTTTTATTTAGTTTAAGTTTAGTTTTTAACTTTTTTGGGCTTTGGGTTTAGGGTTCAGAGTTAATTTATGGTTTCAAGTTTTGGGTTTATGGTTTGGGGTTTAGGGTTTGGGGTTTAAGGTTTAGGGTTTAGGGTTTAGGGTTTAGGGTTTATGGTTTAGGGTTTAGGTCTTAGGGTTTAGGGTTTAGTGTTTTAGGGTATAAGGTTTAGGGTTTAGGATTTAGGGTTTAGGATTTTTATGGTTTAGGTTTGTTTTAGGTTTTAGAGGGTTCAAGTTTTTTGTTTAGGTTTAGTATTTTTGGTTTTTTTAACGAAACAAATTTAGATTCAATTTTTTTTTTCTTTCAATTTCATCAACCAAGTAACACACCAAGTTATCTAAGACATGTTTACAACATAGATAAAATAGCACACATAGAGCAAATCAAAATCTTAGATAACTAGAACCATCTCAACTATGATGACATAGTTCCATAAGCCAGATCGGGTTCACTGCTATTTAGTTTCTCCCATTAGAACCACCCCAGTCTCTTGAGTAGCGGGATCCACCATCATATCCTCGATCTCTCCCCCCGCCACCACCTTTGTTGCAACCTTCGTGGCTCCTCTTACCTCCATAACCACCATTGCACTAACCACTACCTCCATATCCACTAGTACCTCCAGATCCCCCACCACCATTGCAATAATTATTGCCTCTTTGTTCGCCTCCACCGTTAGATCTAGATTGAGCGTGGTTGATTGTGATGTTCTGCCATCAAGTTCAGCCATTCTGGGTTTAGGTTTAGTAGATTTTTAGGGTTTAGGTTAATTTTTAATTTATTTAGTTACTTTAGGTTTAGTTTAGGTATGGGGTTTGGAGTTATGGTTTAGGTGGATTATGGTTTATGCTTAGGTTTTAAGATTTAGGTGTGTAGGTTTAGGAACACAGAGTTTAGTGCCAGTGCTTAGCAGGTTGTGGTAGCAGTAGGCAAGTGATTTAGTGGATCAGGTTAGTAGTAGGTTATTTAATTTAGGTGGTGGTATGGTTTTTTGGGCTCAGTGTAGTGGGGTGGGTTTAAATTTTAGGATTTAGGTTTAGGTTTAGGGCAGGTGGGGTTTAGATTTTTATCTTTTTATTTTATTTTAGGTTTATTTTAGGTTTATTTTATTTTTATTTTACGTTAAGTTTTTATTTAAGTTTGGTTTTTAATTCTTAGGTTAATTTTATTTTTTAGTTTAATTTATGTTTATATTTATTTTATTTTCTTGTTTAAATTTAAGTTTTGGTTTACTTTTTTTTTAATTTTATTTTTTTATTTTACATAGGTTTATGTTTTTTTATTTAGTTTAGCTTTAGTTTTTTATGTTTTTAGTTTTTATTATTTAAATTTTTATTTTGTTTAGTGGTTTTATTTTATTTTTTTAATTTAGTTTAAATTTTTATTTTATTTTATTTTTTAGGTTTAATTTAATCCAAGGTTTAAATTTTATTTCATTTATTATTTTATTTTATTTTGTTTAAGTTTATTTATTTATTTTATTTATTTATTTTGTTTATTTTATAGGTTTAGGTTTAAGGTTTTAGGGCTCATGATCTTTGGGGTCAGGGTTTGTGGTCAGGATTTAGGGCTCAGGCTCATGCTGTAGCTTTAGTGGTGTGGTAAGGTAGGTTAAGGGCCTAAGGTTTAGGATTTAGTGGTTTAGGCCTGGGGGTCTGGGTTTAAGATCTATTTAGGTTTGGCCTGAGGTTTAGGATATTTAATTAGAATTTAGGGATTTGACTAGCCACAAGGCCTAGGGTTGCAGGTTTATAGTCTGTATCAGTTGTAAGTTTAGGGCTATGGTTTAGTGTTTTAGCGTAGGCTCAGTTCTCAGATTTGCTGTGCTTGGGCCACTGCACTTTTAGAGTTTAGGGTTTAGGGTTTAGGGCCTAGGGTTTAGTCCTGTTTAGGACTGGCTATTTTAGTTTTATTTTTCCATTATTTTATTTATTATTTATTTTTGTTTAAGTTTATTTTTTTATTTTAGGAAGAGTTAAAGCCTTAGGTTTTCCCATCCATGATCCATGGTGGTTTGGCCTCTGCTTCATGATCTGGCCTAAGATGTTTAAAGCCTAAGTTTGCTGCATAAGGTTTGTGGTTAATGCTTTTAGGGTTTAGGCCTAGGGTCAGCTCAGTGCTGGGCTCAGTGGCCTAGGTCAGCCTCAGTGGCCCAGGGCCCAGGGCCTCAGGGCCTCAGTGGCCCAGGTAGGGCCTGGGCTCAGTCATGGCCCAGGCACTGAGGCCTTGTCTGTATGGCCCAGGGCCCAGGATCCAAAGCCTGTGGCCTGTGGCCCAGGGTCCCAAGATCTAAAGCCCAGGGCTCAGGGCTCACGCCTCAGGGTCATGGCCAAAGCAGGCCTTGGCCCAGGATCAGGCCTTTAGGGCCTGTGGCCAGGCCCAGGGTCAGGCCCAGGGCCTGGGCCCAGAGTGGGATCAAGGTTGAGGATCAGGCCTGGGGCCTAGGGCCCAGGATCTATTACTAGGTTTATTTTATCCCATCTTTAGGCCCATTTTATTTATATTTACATCCAATTTTATTATTTAGGTCCTCATTCCAGGATTATTTTATCTTTAGTTTTTATTTATTTATTTTAGATCATTTTATTATTTATTACAATCATTTGTGCTCAGTCAGTTTTATTTAGGCCAGGCTCAGGGCCTAGGTCAGGGGTCAGGGCCCAGGGCCCAGGGCCCAGCATTTAGGGCCCAGTTTAGGGCCCAGGATTTATGATTTAGGGTTTAGGCCTGTGGGGCCAGGATCTTGGGGTCAAGATGGATAGGGCCTGTGTTTAGGTTTTAAATGCAAACCAGCAGGTTTACATTTAGTTTATTTTAATTATTTTAATTTACTATATTTTATTTTATTTAGGTTTATTTTATTTTAGGGTTTAAGGCCCAGCTGGCCTGGTTTATGCCTCATGATTTAGTGGTCAAGGCTCAGTTTATGGCATGTTTAACATTTTGGTGTCCGTGGCCCAGGGAGTGGCCCAGGATTAGGGTCAGGCTCAGGCTCAGGGCCTAGGATGGCCAAGGCTCAGTAGGATCTGAGGGCCTGGGCCCAGTAGGGTCTGGGGCTCACTATCTGGAGTTTAATGCCTGCCTAGAATCCAGAGCCTTTTAGCATTTAGTGGTAGGGTCAGGGCCTAGGTTATTTTATTTGTGGGTTTTATTCTTAGTTTAATTTATTTTCAATAGTCAAGTTTATTAATTTAATTTAATTTATTTTATTAAGAAATATTATATTTTAAGCCTAGTTTAGGTTTTAGTTTAGGTTTTATTTTATATTTTATCTTATTTATAGGTTAAGGCCTTTTAATTTTAGAATTTATTTAGTTTATAGTTTTAAGTTTTAGGTTTATGCCTCAGTGGTCTTGGGTGTATGGGGTCATGGCCTTGTGTCAGGGCTCAGGCTCAGTGGCCCAAGGCCCAGGGCCTGTTTATGATGTGGGTCAGGGTTGGGCTCAGGGGCCTGGGCCCAGGGCCCAAGGCCTGGGCTCTGCCCAGGGTTTAGGGGTCACTTTAGAGCTAGTGGTTTAGGGTTTAAGATTTTGTATCTTTGGGCCCATCCAGTTTATTTTTTAATTATTTTAGTTTATTTTATTTTATTTAAGTTTATTTTACCATTAGGGCTTATGGGCCAAGGCCTTTATGATTTTCCCATCCCACGATCCGACCGTCTGCTGGCCTGCCTGGTGGCCTTGTCAGTGGCCTAGGCCTGGTGGCTCATGGCCTGAGGGTCAGGCCTGTGGTCAGGGCCCAGGGCCCAGCGGCCAGGGCCTATGTGAGGGTTTAGCCTGGGCCTTAGTGGCTTGGGTTTGTGGCTCAGGCTCAGGGTGGCCTAGTGGCCCAGTGGCCTATTTAGGCAGCCTTGTGGCCCAGGGCCCAGGGTTTGGGGTCAGGGCCTGGGCCCAGGGGAGTGGCTCAGTTTATGGCTAGGGCCTGTGGATCTAAACCTCATTATAGTACCAGGCCTGTGGCCGGGGGCCAGAGGGTGGGGTTAGTGATCAGTGGCTCAGTGGGGTCAGGCTCAGAGTCAGGGCCTGGCCCAGGCCTGGCCTACTTAGGGTTTGTGGCCTAAAGCTTTATTTAGGTATTTTATCTTTAATCAGGTATATTTTATTTTATTTTACATATTAATTTAAGTTTTCTATTCTGGATTATTTTATTTTTAATTTTGTTTAGTTTTATTTAATTTATTTTGTTTATTTTATTAGTTTATTTTACATTTCGTGTTAGGTTTTCATTTATGTTTCATTTTATCATTTTTTTTATTTTATTTAGGTTTATGTTTTATATTTATTTTATTTTAGAATTTATTTAGTTTAGCTTGGTATTTAAGATCTTATTATTTATTTTGGTAGGTTGTAGGATTAGGGTTTAGGGTTTGGTTTAGGGTCAGGGTTTAGGGCTCAGTTTTGTGGTTTAGGATTTATGGTAGGGTTTAGGCCTAGGTTTTTAAAAAACCAAGCAAACCAACCAGTTTAAGTTTGTTGCCACTTTTAATTATTTAATTTATATTTATTATTTTATTTTGGTTTTATTTTATCTGGGTAGGCCTGGGTTCAGTAGCCTTCCGGCTCAGTGCCCAGGGCCCAGGGTTTTGCCCAGGGTGGCCCAGTGGCCCAGTGTGGCCCAGAGTGGCCTTTGTGGCCCAGTGGCTAGTGCCTGGCTCAGGGCCTAGGGCCCAGGATCTGAGGGCCAGGGTCAGAGTTCAGTGGCCTGGGCCTAGAACAGAGCCTGGGTCAGGGCCTGTGATCAGGGTCAGCAGCTTTGGGCCCAGGGTCAGTGGCCTGTTTCCGGGCCGGAGGGTGGCTCAGTCAGCTCAAAACCATTTGAGGATCAGGGTCTGGCCTGACTGTGGCCCAGGGCCTGGATCTGTGGTTGGCCCAGGGCTTTAGGGTAAGGCCCAGGGCCTAGGGCCTAGGTTGGCCTGGCAGGTCAAGGGCCTAAGGTCAGTGGCTAGATGGGTCAGAGCTCAGGGTCCGGTAGGATCTGGCCCAGGTTTAGGGTTTATCATGGCCTAAGGCTCTGGGCTTTTATTTTGCATTTTATTTTATTTTAGGTTTATTTTATCTTTACGTTTAGTTTTATTTTAGTTTTATTCTATTTATCTTTATATTTTAATTTAGTTTAAGTTTATTTATTTAGGTTCATTCTTAGGATTATTTTATTTTATTTTTAGGTTTTATTTATTTTATTTTAGATTATTTTTATTAGTTTATTTTATATCATTTTTCAGGTTTAGGTTTATGTTTTAGTTTAGGTTTTATTTAATTTAATTTTATTTTATTTTAGGGTTTTATTTATTTTATTTTAGACCCATTTAGTCTTTAGTTAGTTGGCTCCTTGGGTTGGGTTTAGGCCTGTGGCCTGTGGATCTTGTTCAAGGATCTAGGATCAGGGCTGTTTATTTTGTGGCTCATTTAGCCTCAGCTAGGGCCCATGCCTTATGGCCCAGGTCAAGGGGTCAAGGCTCAGTGGCCTGGGTGTGGTCATTAGTCCAGCAGTGGCCTGTGGCCTGTGACTCCAGTGGCCTGTGGCCCAGGGCCCAGGGCCAGATCAGTCCAAGGCCTGTAGATCTGAGGGCCTAGGTTCTGGGCTCACCATCTGGAGCCCAATGCCTAAGGCCCAGAACCCAGAGCCTAGCTTTAGCCAGTGGCCCAGTGGCCCAGGTCAGGCCTGGGCCCAGGGCCATCGGCCCATAGTTGTGTGTGGTAAGGGTCCAATTAGTTTGATAGTGGCCTGGCCCAGTCTGTGCCTGGGGCCCAGGCTCAGTGGTTGGGTCAGGCTCAGGCCTGTATGTGCCCAGCATTTAGGCCTGTAGCCCAGGGTTAAGGCCCAGGATTTAAGGCCTGGGGTGGCTGCCTAGGCCCAAGGCCTTTCTGTTAGGCCTTCTGGCCTTTTATCTCACTTTTATTTATTTTATTTTAAGTTTATTTTAGGTATATTTTAGGTTTTATTTTATTAGTGGTTTTATTCAGGTTTAATTTATTTTAATTAGTCTGAGTTTATTAATTTAATTTATTTTATTAGTGAAATATTACATCTTTTAAGTTTAGGTTTAGCTTTAGTTTCTTTTATATTTTTTATTTTATTTATTTTAAAGCTTTTTAAGTTTTTGGTTTATGCTTTGGGTTTTAAGGTTTAGGTTTTGGGGTTTATGGCTTTAGTGTCAGGCTCAGTGTAGGTTTATAGGGTCTGTTTATGATTTAGGGTAGGGTTGGGTAGGGTGGCTGGCCTTTAAGGCCCAGCTCTGCTGCCTAGGGTAGGTTTAAGGTCACTTTAGAGCCAGGGCCCAGGGCTAGGTAAGATCTGTATTTTGGCCTGGGGCTCATTTATTTATTTTAATTATCTTTATTTTATTTTATTTTATTTTATTATTTAAGTTTATCTTTATGGCTATTGGAAGGTTTTATGATTTTCCTCCCATCCATGATCCTGACCCGTGGCCTCTGGCCTATGGCTGTTTTAGGGTCAGTTTAGGAGGGCTCATGGCCTAGTGCTCAGCTTTAGGCCCAGGGTTTTAGGCTCAGGGCCTAGTGGTCAGTGGCCTGAGTGAGGCTCATGGTGTAGTTTGTGGCCTAGGATTTTGCCCAGTGGGCTCTGTGGCTTTAGGGTTTGGTAGGGTTGATGGTAGGGCCCAGATTTAAACACCCACTATAGCTCAGGGCCTAGGGTCAGGGCTCAGGATGTGGGGCCAAAAGGTAGGGTGGGCTTAGGATCAGGTTTAAGGGTTTGTGAGCTCAGTGGCTAAGGCCTGGATTTGGAAGGCCTGGCTAAGGCCTGTGGTTAGGGCCTGGCCTGGGAGCTTTTATTTAGGTTTTATTTTATTTTAATTTAGGCATATTTTATTTTTATTTTATTTAGTCTTATTTTAATTAGGTTTTCTATTCTTAGGATTATTTTATTTTTTAATTTTTTTAGGTTTTATTTAATTTATTTTTGTTTATTTTTATTAGTTTACTTTATATCATTTTCAGGTTTTGGTTTAGGTTTTCATTTAAATTTTCATTTTATCTTATTTTTTATTTTATTTAGGTTTATGTTTTATATTTATTTTATTTTAGAATTTATTTAGTTTAGCTTTGGTATTTAAGTTTTATTATTTTGTTGGGTTGTGGTAAGGGCCCAGTGAGGGTTAGGGTTGTGGCCCAGGGTTTAGGGTGTGGTTTAGGGTTTAGGGTCAGGGTGGCCTGGGTTTTAAAGCAAACCAACAGCCTAAGTTTATTTAGACACTTTAATCATTTTAATTATCTTTATCTTATTATTTTTATCTTGGTTTATCTTTATCTTAGGCCCAGTTGGGTAAGTTGTGGCCCATGCCTTTATGGCTCTTTAGTGTCAAGGCAGGGCCCAGGGCCCAGGGTTGGCCCAGGTCCGCTTTAGGCCAGGACTCAGTGCCTGTGGCTCAGTGGGCCTAGGGCCCATGGTTTAGGGGCCCAGGATCTGAGGGAGGGCCGAGGGTCCGTGGCCTGTGGCCTAGAATCCAGAGCCTAGCTGTGTGGCCCAGGTCAGGTGCAGTGTTGGGCCCAGGGCTCCAAGCCGGGAGTGGGCCTGGGGCTCAGGCTAGTGGCCCAAAATCACCAGGATCTAGGGAGGTGATCAGGGCCTGGGTGGCCCAGGATCTTGTGGCCTGGGGCCCAGGGCCTTTAGGGCCCAAGGCCTCAGGGCCTAGGGCCTGGCTGGGTTGTTGGCTGGCCTAGGTGGGCCCAAGGTCAGCAGGCCTGGGCCATTTAGGGTAGAGTAGATCTAGGATTTAAGGTTTAGGTTGGGATACATAAGGTTGGTTTTGGGCTTTATTCTTTTTATTTTATCTTATTTTAGGTTTATTTTATTTTATTTTATGTAGTTTTATTTTATTTTGGTTTTTATTCTTCAGCTTATTTTATATTTTAATTTAGTTTAAGTTTTATTTATTTTATTTTAGTTTATTTTTATTAGTTTACTTTATATTATTTTTTAGGTTTAACTTTAAGTTTTAGTTTAGGTTTTTATTTTATATTTTTATTTTATTTTATTTAAGTTTATGGCTTTTTTATTTTTAGAATTTATTTAGTTTAGGTTTAGGTTTTTAGGTTTTTAGGGTTTATGCTTTGGGGTTTATGGTTTAGGGTTTTAAGATTTAGGGTTTTGGGGTTTATGGTTTAGGGTTAGAGTTTAGGATTTAGGGTATAGGGTTTTTTTTTTATTTTAAGGGAAGCCCCATGTAGGGGTATTTTATTGCCACAAAAGAGGGTTATAAGGTCCTTAAAAGGGGATAAACTCCAGAACTACTGCTCAAAGAGCTACAATCAGCCTAAGGAGTAAATCCCTTATCTAAATACATCCAAGAGTAAAAGATAACATAAAAATAATCAAAAGATACAAGATGATTAACATAATAAGCTAAAGTAAGAATAAAGCCAATGCTGAGGATGTGGGAATGCATGATAATCTGGAGCAGACCTGCAAAAGAAGGAGAGAGAATCACCTGCAAAGTTATAATAAGAGGGAGATTAGAACAGTTAAGGTAATACAGACAAAAAGTTAGAAGAAAACAATCTAATATGAGTATGTTAGTAAGGAATTATGATAGAGAAGGCTCAGGCTCAATCACATCCTGTTGGGGCAGATGCAAGCATGAGCATCCAAATTTCAACAGAAGGGTTACATCACGTGAGCTACTACCAAACCAATAGGGAGTGAGATCATCACAGCAATCATAGCCAACAAACCTGTGAGAAGGTAGCACCCAGTTGTTGATATTCTTGTGAGCTTTATTACCTGCAAACCTAAGCAAAATCATATCTAAAATATATAGGTCAACTTGCTGAAATCCTGTTAAATAAGTCAATGAGCCTATAATTAACACCATCCCAATCACATGATATGTAAATGAAACTTTCAGTGCAAAAAACAACCCAGGAAACAATCCCCTTATTAATGTCCTGGAGAAAAGCAATAGTAAAGGAAGACAGCATAGCTCAACACAGGGAATGGACTGCAACCAACCAAAATTAGCACCTTAAAAGACAAGTAGAGCAAGCAGCTCCAATAGCGATTCGTGGCCTCCATTCAGATAATCTAGATCAACAATCAATACAGAGAACAAGACAGCAAAAGGCAACAACATCCAAGACAGGAAGGGACTAAACTAGTCATAATGCCATTCTTTCAAAATAAATCGATAAGACCGCACTAAACCAAATAAACGAGGTAGCGGTGATGCGATCAAAAAAATAGGAGATAACCGCAGCATTCGAAAGCCAACCCCAAAATAAAATTTAATACAACATTGGAACCCGCCATAAGAAAAATCAACAAGGGAGTTGAAATGAGTCTCAACATTAAAATCCAAAAAACAGCAATAGTTAAGATAGTAACATCCAAGATAGGAAGAGACAACAAATTGGCCATAAAACTCCTCAATCAGAGTAGACATGGCAATAATTGATAACAAAATAAATAAAGCATAAAAACAGTTATCCAAGGCAAGAATCGCAGAAATCACCAAAACCATCACCATCGATGCAATGTGAACAAAATTTCGTGGCATGAGACCCTGAAATTCTACAACCAACAAAGAAAGAGCCAACTGAGGTGACAAGATAAAACAAGAAGGTAAATCTCCAAGACAAGAGACAACCAAAATAGTAAAAATTGGCTAGCTTGCTATAATGCCACTCATCCAGTATAATCAAAATAATAGATACAAGTTTGACTGAAAAAGGATGAAGAAAATAGTAGCAGAAAAGGTAGATCAATGAATTCCAATGATAGGCATAAAATAAACCAGTAAGGTGGTTCAAAGCAAAATCTACCAAGCAATCAGCAACTTCAATAGAGACTTGCTATACAAAATAATCCAAAGCCCTAGGGGCAGTAAGGTGAGTATTGCTCTAGATCAGCCAACCAACAAGGCAGTTAAAACCAACAAGCTATCCAAGAGTCCACCCATAAACATATATAGTTAAAAGAAAGGATAGATAATGAATAGCTCCCCACCATAAGCCTATCCAGTAAGTGACATTCGAGAAATCGATCTGTCGGATGCTTATTCACCATAATCCAATTCTGCCAAGGGTAATGACAATAGTAACCAATGGGTTTGTCAATAACCCAATTATGCATATAAGATAAATCATTGATTAATTCCAAGCATAACAAAGAAATGAGCTTCAAGTTGTACATGTTCCAATCATAGCATAGGATGGGAGAACAACATCAAGGAAAAGCAACAACATCCCAGGTGTTAGCATCAAAAAATAGAAGAAAAATAAAGAAAATTTGTTGGACAAGGAAATCAGCATTCCAGAAAATAGCAGCATGGACATTTTTACTATTAACACTCCCATTAGGAAAAGGAAATATTACTAAGAAGGATATAAAGTAAAAATTGCATGAGTTCAAGGATTTTCCACCATTGTAAGCAGTACCCACAACCTCAGCAGATGCACAATGATAATCCCTTGAATAACTCCAAACCTTCTGATCATGGGAAGCAAGACCAGAAACAGCAAGACTAGTATTGAAAAAAATAACACAATTCCATTCCTACAAAGAGATATTAGTTTAGACATGGGATATCCCAATCAGCAAAATAATAGCAATAAAGAAAATTGCAACCAATAGGTGCTCAATAGCAGTCCTAAGAGCAAATAGTTCAGTAGCAGGTTTCTTCGTCACATTAAACTAGTATTGCCAAGGATATTGACAAATATAATCAAGAGGCATATAGGATAGACCATTGGTTACATATAAGCGAACGAGAATGGTCTTCAGGATTTTCATGATCTCATAAGCATGAAGGGTGAAAACAATTGCAGTAAAGTCCAACATCAACCCAAATGTTAACAACATGAGCAGAAAGTGAAATAGAAAGAGGAGGGTAAACATAGTAAGAACCAATAGGAGCAGCCAACAAGGAAATCCATTCCTGCAGGGGATAGAAGAAGACAGCCCCCAAAAAGCAATTAATCTTCAGACAAGGACAATAAAAGAAAATAACCAAACCCCCAATCTCAGAAACTTCCTGCACCGAAAGGATCTCCTGGGTAAAATAGCCATAAACAGTTTGAATAAACTCCATCCAGGACAAAAAATAAATAGTGCAGAAAGATACAACAGAATGTAAGAGATTCCACCCTGATAGATTCTGCACATTAGATCTGTCATAAGGTGAGGTAAGGTTAGCAGTAGTCAGAAGGAAAACTTGCAGAAGATAATCATAGCAGTTTGAAGAAAAGAAAGAAACCCCCAACAATAAGATCCAACCAAAGGAACTTAGCAGAATCAGAATAAGGATTTCATAGAGAGCATGCTGGATGAGATCAAGAATCCAGTAAAGACAACAGCCAAGAAGATAGATATCATCCAAAGGGCCAAGAAGCCACTTAATGTAGAAAAATAAAGTAAAGGATAACTCCCAGAAATAAAAGGGAATTGTCTATTTCTGCTCAATATAATTCCTATCGATTAATCAGATGCACATAGCTCAACAGCAGCCTTTTAATGCCAAAAGCAGTGAGCCTCCAAGAGAGGGAGGAGCTATTAAAATAGCAGATCATGACACAAAGATCCAGGCACCAAGTATTATCCGTGTAAAGCATCCACAAAAAACTCAAAAAGGAACAGAAATCCAAAAAGTGGGCAGAAAGCATCAGAGTTTTAATTAAGTTCTGAGGTAAGGTAACCCAGAATTATCCAGGTTAACCAGCCCACAAAATGTTTGGGCAAGGTGTGTTGATCAAAGAAGATGATACCATTGGATCTAGCACCCAGATTGGTAAGGTAGTCGGCACAAGCATTTCCTTCACGCCAAACATGTGTGATGTTAAAATTCAGGTAGGAAAGAAGAGATCTAGTTTGCTTGAGGAGGTAATACAATTCAAGTCGCTCATCTTAGTTGAAGTTAAAAGATCAATTAGAAAATAGCATCCACCTCGATCCAAATATTGATCCAAATATTTTGGAGACAAATCTCAAGAGCTTTGAAGACCGCCATAAGTTCGTAAAGGGGACAAGGTGAAATAAGGAATAAGCAAAAGCACATAGACTATACCCTTAGAGTTCCCCAAAATGCCACCACAACCGAGCCATTATGAGAGACAGACCATCGATTTATTTTAATAATATGATTAAGTGGTTTTTCCAATAAACAATCTTGTCATTACTGAAGAATTTGATCCAAAGAAATTTATGCCCAGCCACAAATTTATAGCCTTTGAAATGTTTATAATGAATGAGATTGGCTTTAAGCAAGTCACTAATTTTGTTTTTAGTTCTAGCGTTAATCCTCCTATGGTTCATAGGGATCCCATGATGTTTTGCATCATTTCTGTCCATCCATATGAACTAGATGAGAGTGATAGCAATGATAACTTTAATGTTACCTTTAATAGTATTATCAAAATAAATTTCAAGAAGTTGATATAAAGTAAGAGAGCCATTGAAATTGAGAGTGTTAAAAAGATCATCATACCAAATCCATAGTTTAGAAGCAATGGCCCCATTAACAAAGACATGATTAACATTTTCAATATGAAAATAGCATTGACATTTAGATGGTAAATGGAACCCTTTACCCCACAACAAGGAATCTACAGGGATAAAATTTTTTAGAATATGCCATGTAAGAACAGAGTAAGAAATAGGGATATTGTTATTCCAAAGTTTAGAGAATACATAGGAGGGTTCATGAGGAGTATCTTTAATATGGAGCCACACATTTTTGAGGTTGAAATCACCATTGTGAGAGAGCTTAAAGAGATTATGATCTTGATTTTGAGGAGTGATAGGAATAGTATTAACCATATTCAGGAAAGTAAAAGGGATAAAATCAGCAAGCTTATTATTGTTCCACTTATTGTTATGCTAGAAAGTGTTGACTCTAATAGCGAAAGTGGAATGGGTATGAAGTAAGTCATCCATGGAACCACAACCACTCCAGTTATCTTGCCAAAAGAAAGAGGTACCAGAGTTGATGCCCCAAAAAATAAGGGATTCGGCATCCCATTTGATAGAACAAAGTCTTTTCCACACAGGGGAGTCACCCGGCTTGAAATTACTCTGGCAATATTTAGCAGTCATGAAATTAGCCCGTAGAGATTACTCAAATTCTACCGAGTTTATAGGAAAAGGCATTGATAGCTTCTTTTATGGATTTACAACCAAGACCACCTTTGTCAAAAGTGCCACAACTTTAAAACCAAGAGGTCCAAGGCATTTTTTAAAAGAGGTATTAGAGCCCCTAAAAATTTGTTTAAGAGACGCCAATTCTGATGCTGAGATGGTTGGCACAATGGTTTGGATGAGATATAAAGGCATGGAATTAAGAGTGCTCTTAATCAAGGTGAGCCTACCACCAAAAGAGAGTAAATGAAATTCCCAAACTGAGATTTTATTAGAAATTTTTTGAATAAGATCATCGAAAAGGTGAGATCTTTTCTGGCCTTTAAAAAGTGGAGCCCCGAGGTAATTAATTGGAAATTGACTTTTCTTAAAATTAGTAATTCTAGAGATTTGATTCAATCTATTGGGAGGGATCTTTGCTGAGGGAATAAAATAGCATTTTTTGTCATTAAGGAAGAGACCACTAACTTTGCCAAAATCATTTAAAAGATTCTTGATCTTTTTGACATGCTGAAGGGAGGCATTACAGAAGATTATAAAATCATCTGCAAAGCTAAGATGAGAAACGGGGAAGCCACCATGAGTTTTAAAAGCCATGTTAGTATTTTTGATGAAAAGATCATTGAGGCTTCTTGAAAGATATTCGACAGCAATGATAAAGAGAGAAGGAGAAAGGGGGTCACCTTGACGCAAACCATGGCTCGAAGAAAAGAAACCAAGGGACTCACCATTTAAGATGATAGAAAACCAGATGTTAGTGATACAACTTTTAATAATCCAGATAAAATGATCAGAGAAACCAAACAAATGCAAGATTTGGAAAAGGAAATCCCATGAGAGGTTGTCAAAGGCTTTAGAGATGTCCGCTTGAAAAGCATATTACCTCCTCTTGAAGAAACATCAATGTCATGAACCGCTTCTGAGTGAGGAGGATATTATCGATATGGCTCTTTTTTAACAAAACAAGTTTGGTTAGGGGAGATGATTTTATGAAGCAGGGGGCTAATTCTATTATTAATCAGTTTAACAATGAGTTTTTGAAAAAAGGTACAAAGACTAATTGGTTTGAAGTCACCCCAGGATTCAGGATTGATGTTTTTGGGAATAAGGACAATAGAAGTACTTGAAAAGTATCTGGGAATAGAACCCCCATCAAAGAAATCAATAACAAAGATTAACAAGATCGATTTAATAAAAGACCAACAATGTTGAAAGAAATGAGTCAAACCATCGACCAGCAGAGTCATTGTTCATGCTATTGAAAGTAGTACTAATCTCCGCTTCTGAGGGACGCATAGTGAGCAAATGGTTATCCTCATTGGTAATCATAGAAGGGATAAGGTGGGTGTTGGAGGGGGTTTCTAACGAAGGATTAGAATTTAATAAATTTTGGAAATGATGGATGAGAGAATCCTTGATTTCATTGTTATAAGTTATCCAGCCACCATTAGGGTTCTTAATTTTCTTAATTGAGTTAAGGGCTTTCCGTTTAGTACAAATAGCATGAAAATACCTAGTGTTTCGGTCATCATCAGCAATGTGTTTGCTAGCGGCTTTTTGATGCCAATAGGTTTCTTCCATATTTTGGTAGTTAATCAGACTATCTTTGGTAGTGCTCAACTCATCAAGTTTACTGGGGATGGTTAAGACAGCTTCTTCAAGAGAACAAACCACTTGTTCCATAGCTTTAAGATTGGTGAAGAGACTTTTAAAGATATGCTTGTTCCACCAATTGAGGTTTTGTTTAAGCCTCTTGAGCTTAAGCCAAAGGCGAACCATGCCTTTAACGAAATTATCTGGATGAACGGGAGCCATCCAGTTAGTGGAAACAATGTTAGTGAAATCACCATGTTGGGTCCACATATTTTGGAAACAAAAAGATGAGGGAATAGGAGGGTTAGTGGGGGGAGTTTTGATAGAGATCAAAAGGGGGGCATGATCAGACAAAGTCCTACTCAAATGTTCAACAGAAGTGAGAGACCATTGATTAATCCAAAGCAAATTAAAGAGGGCCCTGTCCAGACGCTGCCAAAGTCTAGAGTTATACCACGTGTAATCAGACCCTGAAAAGCCAATGTCAATCAAATTGCAATCTAAGATCATATTAGAGAAGTCTTCCATGGAATGAAGGTTAGGGGGGCATCCTCCCCTCCTTTCTGAAGAAGCAATGATAGTGTTGAAATCGCCCCCAACCAACCAGGGTAGATTAACTGAGGAGGCAAAGGTTCTTAAATGATTCCAAAGAATGTTCCTACCGGCTCTATTACAAGAAGCATAGATAAAGGAACCAAATGTCGAATAATCACCTAAAGAGATTTTGACATTAACCAATTGGTCAAGATCATCGATGATGGAAATGGTGATAGAATTATCCCAAAAATACCAAATTTTGTTATTAAGATTGAAGAAGAAATTTTGAAATCCAAGCGATCTAGCAACAAAAGCAATTTTGGAAGAGCTAATGAAAGGCTCAATGATAACAAGAAGTTTGATGTTATGAGAGCTTGAGGCTCTAACACGCGGGATAGGAGTGTCCCACAACCCCGGATATTCCAAATAAGAAAATTAATCATAATAAAATTTCAAAAAGGAAGAGATAGAAAAGGAAAAGGGAAAATTGAGGAGAGAGGGACATAATTATTTATGAGGTGTAAGAGAAGAACGTGTGGTTCTAGTGAAATTATTATTAGTCATTTTTGGGATTTAGGGTATAGGGTTTATGGTTTAGGGTTTATGATTTAGGTTAGGGTTTATGGTTTAGGGTTTAGTAGGTTTTTGGATTTAGGTCACTTTTAAGGTTTATGGTTATGGGTTTAGGTTTAGTGTTATTTGCAGTTCTGGGTTTAGGGTTGTAGTGATTTAGGGCCTGAGTTTTTTGGTTTCTGTGTTTAGGGTTTAGAATAGGGTTTAGGGTTTAAGTTTAGCTAGGGTTTAGGAGAGGTTTTTTTGGGTAGGATTTCAAGTTTAGGGTTTAGGGGAAGTTCTTAGGGTTTAGGTTTAGATTTGGGTTTTGTGGTTTGGGTTTAGGGTTTAGGGTTAGGTTCATGTTTGTTTATGGTTTAGGGTTTGCAATTTTTTTAACCGATAACAAAGATTCAATATTTCTTCTTGATTTCATCAACCAAGTAACACACCAAGTTTTCTACCTAAATGTTAACACAGATAGAAAAAAAAAAAAAAAAAACCTAAGAACCGCCTCTAGTATAAAGACACACCCATAACTTTTAGGTTTTATTTTAAGGTTTATTTTAGTTTATTTTTATTTAGTTTTATTTTATTTTATTTTAGGTTTATTTTATTTTTATTTAATGTTTAGTTTTCATTTTATTTAGCTTTCTTATTCATTTGTTTCTTTTATTTTTTTAGTTTTGTTTAAGTTTTTATATATTTTATTTTCATTTATTTCAATTAGTTTATTTTATTTTATTTTGCTTTAGGTTTAAGTTTTAGTTTAGGTTCATATTTTATTTTATATTTTATTTTATTTATTTTTATAGGTTTTATTTACACGTTAGGTTTTAGGTCAGGGTTTATGGTAAGGATGGTAGATTAGCCAGGGTTTTTATTTAGGGTAGTAGGAGGTTGTGGTGAGTCAGGGTCAGGGATGGTAGAGAGGGTTTAGGGAGGGAGGTTTATGGTTTAGACAGGATTAGGTTTTATTTTTTATTTTTCAAATTAAGTAACAGTAGTTTAGTATTTTATTTTATTTAGTTATTTTTTGATTTATTTTAGTTTATTTTATTTTGTACACAAGTATATTTTATTTTTATTTAGTTTAGTTTTATTTATTTAGGTTTATTTATTTTAGTTTAAGTTTTACCTGAGTTATTTATTTAGTTAACTTAGTTTAGTTTTATTTTATAATAGGTTTAGGTTTTATTTTATTTTAAGTTTAGGTTTTATTTTATTTTTAGTTTATGTTGCTTTTTATTTTAGGTTTATTTTAACTTTATTTTTAGTTTAGTTTAAGTTTATTTTAGTTTATTTTTATTTATTAGTTAGTTGGTTTAGGTTTTGTTTATCTTATGTTTAGATTTAGGTTTAGTTTTAGTTTAGGTTTAGGTTTATTTTATTTTATTTAGGTTTTATTTTATTTATTTTAGGTTATATTTTAGGTTTATTTTAGGTTGGTTTTATTTTATTTTAGTTTATTTATTTATTTTTAGTTTATTTTATTTTTTTCTTTTTTTTAGGTGGTATTTATTATTATTATTTTTTTTATTTAAATAATTATATTTATTTTATTTATTTTATTTATTTATTTTAGGGTTTGTGGATTTAGGGTTTACTTTAAGGTTTTAGGGTTTATTATCTAGGGTTTAGGGTTTGTGGTTAGGATTTAGAGTTTAGATTTAGTGTTTAGCTTGGGTTTAGGGTTTTAAGATTTAGTGGTTAAGGGTTTAGGATTTAAAGCAGGTTTGGGTTTGGGCTCATGCAAGGTTTAGGGTTTTGGGTTTAGGGCTTGGTTTAGAGTTATTTAGGTTTATGATTTAGGGTCTGACAATTCAGTGTTCAGTGGTCAGGTTTATATGCCATAGTAGATCAGAGCTAGTTGTAAGTTTCAGGGTTTGTGGCCTAAGGTTTATGATTTAGAGTTTAGGCCTGGCCTAGGTTGGTTTAGAGTTTAGGTTAAAGGTAGGTCAGATCCAGGTTTAGTATTTTATTTAGTTTATTTTTAATTATTTTATTTATTTTATTTTATTTAAGTTTTTTCACTGCCTAGGTTTTAGGTTTTTTCAACCCAACGATGGTTGGCTGGCCTAAGTTTTGCCTAAGCCTTTAATGATGTAAAGTGTAGGTTAACGAGTGGTAAGGGGTGGTCAGGATGGCTCAGTGGCCCAGGGCCCAGGGCTCAGCCTCAGCCTTTAGGCTTTTGTGGGTAGGGCAGTTTGGAGGGCCCAGGGCCTGGGTAGTGGCCTGGGCCCAGGTCCTGGGGCTCAGTGGCATTGGCCCAGTGGCCCAGTGTTAGGGTGGCCCAGTTTTGGCTGTGAGGATCAGCTAGTGTCCAGGTGGGTCTTAGGCCAGGGTCAGTCAGGGCCCAGGTTGGGGTCATGGGTCTGGGGTAGGGCTCAGACTAGGCCTAAGATCTGGATTTATGGGTTTATGTGGCCTGGGAGTGGTTTTATATAGCCATATTTATTTTATTTAGTATTTATTTTATTTTATACATTTAGTTTCTACTTTATTTAGGTTTTCTATTCTTAGGATTATTTTATTTTAATTTAGTTTGGTTTATTTATCTATTTTATTTTTATTTTTATTAGTTTATTTTATATTATTTTCGCCTAGGTTAGGTTTTAATTTAGGTTTTCTTTATTTTATTTTTTTATTTTATTTTAGGGTTAAGTCTTTACATTTTATTTTATTTATTTAGTTTAGGTTTTGGTTTTATGTTAAGTTTGGCCTTTTGGGTTTTGGCTAGATTGTGGTTTTGGGTTGTGGTTGGGTTTTTTTTAGGGTCAGAGGTTTAGGGTTTAGGGCCTAGGTTTATTTGGGTAGGGAGGGTCCAAGATTTTAGGGTTTAGGATTTTAGACTTTAAAGAGGGTTAGGATTTTTTTTTAAATTAAGCAAACCAAGAGTTTAAGTTTTAGTTTATTTTAATTATTTTAATTTATTTTATCTTTATTATTTTATTTTAGGTTTATTTTTATTTTTTATTTGTGGTTTAGGGCCTGGGTGGCCCAGTATTTTTTAGGAACGTCATAGAAAAGCCTAGCATTTTAAGCCCAGGGCCTGCAGTGGCCCAGGGCCCAGGGCCCAGTTAGTGGGCCTTGGCCCAGGCTCAGTGGCCTGGCCCAGGGCCTGGGTCAGTGGCCTAGGGCCCAGGGCTAGGCCTGGATCTGACGATTAGGGTTATATCTAGGATCAGGGCACAGAACTCCAGGTTTTATTTTAGTGATAGGGGGCCTTGGCCTTATAGTGGCCTAGGTTTGGGGCTCAGTGGGTAGGGTTTCAAAACCAGAGGATTTAAGGCCTGGCTTACAACTCAGATCTAGGTCAGGATATCAGGCCTGGCCTAGGTTTAGAGCCAAAAGTCAGTAGGGCCAGGTCTTTGTCGTTTAGGCTCAGTGTTTAGCAGCAGGGAGTCTGTGCCTAGATTTAAGATTATAGGCTCATACAAAGCCTTTTGGGTTTATTTTATTTGATCTTTATTTTAGGTCATTTTTGTGGCTTATTTTATTTATTTATGCCTAGTTTTATTTTATTTAGGTTTTATAGGTTTATTTATTTAACCTAGTTATTTATCTTATCTTTAGCTCATTTATTAGTCACATCATATCATTTAGCTCAGCCTTTTATTTAATATTTATTTTATCTTAAGGTTTAGGTTTTAAAAAACTCATGTTAGGTTTTTGGCCTTAGCTTTTTCATATGGTTAGGTTTAGTTATGGGGTTTATGGCTCAGGCCAGATTTTTGGTAGTGTCAGTGTTGGGTTTATGGTAGGGTTTATCTGGCTTAGGTTTTAGGTTTTTAGGATTTAGGGTTTTTTGTTTAGGGTTTAGGGTTTAGCGTTTATGGTTCAGGTTTAGGTTGTAGGTTTATGGTTTAAGGCCTAGTGTTTTGTTTTGGTTTTATTTTAGGTTATAGGGTTTAGGGTTTGAGTTTAGGGTTTTAAGATTTAGGTTTTTAGTGTTTAGGGTTTAGGGTTTGGGGTTTAGGGTTTTAGGTTTAGGGTTTGTGGGTTAGGGTTCAAGTTTTTCTTTAGGGTTTGGGGTTTTAATTATTTTTTTAACAAGAAACAAATTGATTCAACATTTCTCCTTTTGATTTCATCAACCAAGTAACACACCCATGTTTTTTATGACATAAGTGACCATTAGATAAAAAATGAGCACATATAGATAAATCAAAACCTTAGATAACTAGAACCGCTCTACTATAAAGACATCATAACTTTTAGGTTTTTATTTATGGTTTATTTTTCACTTTAGGGTTTGATTTATTTATTTTGTTCATTAATTATTTATTTATTTTTGTTTATTTATTTTGTTTATTTCATTATCATTTTTATTTTATTTTCCTTTTAGGTTTAGAAGCTTGGTTTTAGTTTTATTTCATTTTATTATTTAATTTTATTTTGTTTAAGCTTAAGGTTTAAGTTTAGGTTTTATTTTTAGGGTTTTGGGTTTAGGGTTTAGGGTTTTAGGGTTTAGGGTTTTGTTTAATGATTTGGGTTTAGGGTTTAGGGTTTTGGTTTTTTTTGTAAAGTTAGAATTTTATTACAATAAAAGGAAAATGTTCAGTTACGTATTTATAGGATGCAACAACTAAAAAGTATAAGAGAAAAAGACAGAGAGTAAGACTAAAACAAATCCTGAAAATAGTAAAAGGATAAGTCAGTAGCATAAGTAACCAACAAAGGAAGCATCCCCAACAGCCAATGAAAACTAGAAAACCAATAAAGCTCCACACAAGAGAGGTCCAAAAGAAGCACAACCACCATAGAAAGGCAACAACATCAGCTAGCCAGGACCAGCCAAGAAACCAAACTTCCCTAACAACAAATACTAACTGAACAGGAAGCATAATTACAACATAAAATGTGTTGCAAATAATGCATAGAGGCTAATCCCAAGAGAATAACCCAACACAAAACTAAGGAAAAGAAGAATCTAGTAAAAAATAATAAGGAATAGGCAACCCCAAAAGCAAAAGAGAAATTCCCAAAAGATGGCCTAGAAAGGCAACAACCAATAGTTCCCCAGGAAGGCCACCCATCCAACCATGACAAACCAGCAAAAAGTAATTCAAATTCAATAGCAGAGCCAACAAACCAACTAGTGTAGAAAATAGAATAAAGCTAGAGTAAAAAATCATCATATCCACCAGCAACTCGAGTAACAAGGCAGAGAAGACAACAACCAGTGAAAAGCCAAACCAACAAAGTAAGAGCTCAAAATCATAACTCCACTTAGGAAAAAAATGTGAAAATAAGTTTAAGGTTTAGGGTTTAAGGTTTTGAGGGTTTTGAGGGTTTAGGGTTTAGGGTTTAGGGCTTAGGGTTTATGGTTATAGCCGGGTTTAGGGTTTAGGGTAAGTTTAGGGTTTAGGGTTAAGGGTTTAGGTTAGATTAGGGTTTAGGGTTTGGGGTTTTAGGTTTTAAGGTTTAGGGTTTTTTATGGTTTAGGGATAAAGATTTAGGGTTTAGGGCTGAGGTTTATGATTTAAGGTTTAGGGTTTAGGGTTTAAAGTTAAGGGTTGTATGTTTAGGGTTTACATTTTAGGGTTTAGTGTTAATGATTTAAGGTTTCGGGTTTAGGTTTTTTTTTTAAATTATGTAAATCAGTAGATTTAGGTTTATTTAGTTTATTTTTTATTTATTTTAGTGTATTTGATTATTTAGGCTTGTTTTATTATTTTTTATTTAGTTTAGTTTATTTATTTTAGTTTAGGTTTTCATTTTAGTTTCTTTTTAGGTTGAGGTTTAGGTTTATTTTTATTTTTTAGTTTAGTTTTATTTATTATTTTCTTTTTAGGTTTAGGTTTTATTTTTTATTTTTAGGTTTAGGTTTAGGTTTTTTTTTCATTTTAGGTTTAGATTTTAGGTTTATTTTTAGGTTTTATTTTTTAGTTTAGGTTTATCTTTATTTTTAGCTTATTTTATTTTATTTAGTTTAGGGTATAGGTTTAGTTTATTTTAGGTTTAGGGTTAGGTTTTGTTTATTTTAGTTTAGTTTATTTTAGTTTAGGTTTAAGTTTATTTTATTTTGTCTATTTTATGTCTATGTTATTTTATAATTTTCGGTTTAGGTTTTCTTTTAGGTTTATATTTTTATTAAGTTTTATTTTATTTTATTTTAGGTTTAGTTTATTTTTATTTTACATATGGTTTTATTTTATTTAGGTTTATTTATTTTTTTTGCTTAGTTTAGGTTTTTATTTATTTTATTTTAGTTTAATTTGAAATTTTTATTTTATTTTATTTTTATGCTTAAGTTTAAGTATAGGTTTTAGTTTAGGTTTTTATTTTATTTTATTTTATTTAAGTTTATGTTTTTTTAAAATTTTATTTTTAAGTTTTATTTTGTTTAGATTTAAGTTTAGGTTTTAGCTTTTTAGGGTTTAGGGTTTAGGGTTTAAGGTTTAGGTTTTGGGGTTTAGGATTGTAGGTTTTAGGATTTAGGGATTAGGGTTTAGGATATAGGGTTTAGGGTTTAGGGTTTTAGGGTTTAGGGTTTATGGTTAGGGTTTTATATATATATATATATATATATATATATATATATATATATATATATATATATATATATTTTTTTTTTTTTTTTTTTTTTTTTTTTTTTTTTTTTTTTAAGTTTATAATTAGATTATTTTATTTATTTTAGTTTAACTTAATTTTTAGTTTATTTTATTTTTTAGTTAGGTTAGTTTATTGATTTTAGTTTTATTTTTTTATAGTTTATTTTTTAGGTTTAGGTTTATGTTTATGTTTATCTTTTAGGTTTAGTTTTATTTATTTTATTTTAGTTTAGTTTTTATTTTTTATTTTATTTTCTTTTCTAGTTTAGGTCTTAGATTTAGGTTTAGGTTTAGGTTTAGGTTTTTGTTTAAGTTTAGGTATTTATTTTATTTTATTTTTTTTATTTTGATTTGGGAATATTTAATTATTTTATTTTTAGGTTTAATTTAGTTTAGGTTTAGGTTTTTAACTTTTTAGGATTTTAGATTTATGGTTTATGATTAGTTTAGTGTTTTAGGTTTAGGGTTTATGGTTTAGTGTTTTATGTTTTAGGGTTTAGGGTTTAGGGTTTAGGGTTTCAATTTTAGGTTTAGGGTTCAAGTTTTAGTTTAGGGTTTAGGGTTTTTGGTTTTTTTTCTTAAAAGAGAATAAATTTAGGTACAACAGTTCCTCTTATCTATTTAATCAACCAAGTAACACACTAGGTTTATGTTTTAATTTAAGTTTTTATTCTAATTTATATTTATTTTGTTTAGTTTAAGTCTTGGTTTATGTTTAGGTTGTTTTTATCTTTTAGGTGTAGGTTTAGGTTTAGGTTTTTATTTTTATTTTAGGTTTAGGTTTATTTAGTTTAGGTTTAGGTTTAGGTTTATTTATTTAGTTTATTTAGGTTTATTTACATTTATTTTTTAGTTTATTTATTTATGTTTATTTAAGTTTATATTTAGGTTTTGATTTTAGTTTATTTATGTTTATGGTTTTAGTTTTTTTAGGTTTAGGTTTAGGTGTTTTAATTTAAGTTTAGGTTTTAGTTTAGGGTTTAGGGTTTATAATTTACCATTTAGGGTTTGTTTAGGGTTTAGGGTTTAGGGTTTAAGGCTTTCTAGGGTTTAGGGTTTAGGGTTTAGTATTATAAGTTTATGTTTTAGAGTTTAGGGTCTAGGATTTACTGTTTATGGTTTAGGGTTTAGGGTTTAGGGTTTTTTTTTTAAAATAATAAGTAAATCTGTTGGTTTAGGTTTATTCAATTTATTTTATCTTTTTATTTAGGTTTATTTTTTATTTTTATTTAGTATAGTTTATTTATTTTATTTTAGGTTTTCTATTTTAGCTTATTTTTTAGGTTTAGGTTTAGGTTTATGTTTATTTTTTATTTTAGTTTTATTTTTATTTTATTTTTATTTTTAGGTTTAAGTTAAGGTTTTCACTTTATTTTTTTAGGTTTAAGTTTTAGTTTTATTTATTTTAGGTTTATTTTTAGGTTCTACTTTTTAGTTTAGGTTTAAGTTTATTTTTAGTACATTTAAATTTATTTAGTTTATGTTTATGTTTAGGTTTAGTTTATTTTAGGTTTTGGTTAAGGGTTTAGTTAATTTAGTTTAGGTTTAGGTTTAAGTTTTGTTTTTTATTTTAAGGTTTAGGTTTTATTTTTTATTTATTGTAGGTTTTATTTTTAGGTATATTATTTAGGTTTAGGTTTTCATTTAGTTTTTATTTTATTTATATTTTATGTTTATTTTCTTTTTATTTTATGTTTAAGTTTTATTTTATTTAGATTTTTTATTTTTAAGTTTATTTTACTTTTTAGTTTAGTTTATGTTTTTAGTTCTTATTTTTTTATTTTAATTTCTTTTTAGGTTAACGTTTAGGTTTAGGTTTAGGTATAGGTTCAGGTTTAGTTTAGGTTTTAGTTTTTATTTTTTTATTTTTTTCTTTCATTTAGGTTTAGAATTTATTTATTTATTTTATGTTTAGGTTTTATTTAGTTTAGGTTTAGGTTTTTGGGTTTTAGGGTTTACAATTTAGGGTTTAGGGTATAGGATTTAAGGTTTAGGGTTTAGAGTTTAAGGTTTAAGGTTGTAGGTTTTAGGGTTTAGGGTTTAGGATTTTAGGGTTGAGGGTTTAGGGGTTTAAGGTTGTAGGTTTAGTGTTTAAGGTTAGTTTTAGGGTTTAGTGTTTAGTGTTTACGATTTATGGTTTAGGTTTTTTGTTTTTAGGTTATAGGGTTTAGTGTTTAGGGTTTAAGGTTTAGGGTTTTAGCTTTTAGGGTTTAGGGTTTAGGGTTTAAGGTTTAATGTTTATTTATTTTAGTTTTATTTATTTTAGTTTAGGTTTATGTTGATTTTATTTTATTTATTTTAGGTTTAGGTTTTCTTTAGTTCAGGGTTTAGGTTTTATTTTTTATTTTATTTTAGGTTTATTTAGGTTTAAGTTTGTATTTAGTTTTTATTTATTTTATTTTAGGTTTATTTTATGTTTATTTTATGTTTAGTTTTTATTTTATGTTTATTTTATGTTTATTTTATTTAGGTGTATTTTATTTTATTTAGATTAGTTTAGATTTTCATTTTAGTTATTTTAATTTCATTTTTATTATTTATTTATTTTATTTTAGTTTAGTTTTTAATTTATATTTTATTTTATTGTTAGGTTTAGGTCTTTTTTAGGTTTTTTATTTTATTTATTTTTTGGTTTTATTTAATTTAGGTTTAGCTTTTTAGGTTTTTAGGGTATAAGGTTTGGTGTTTAGGGTTTTGGGTTTAGGGTTTATGGTTTAGGGTTTAGGGTTTATTTATTTTAGTTTAGTTTATTTTAGGTTAGGTTTATGCTTATTTTATTTTGTTTATTTTATGTTTAGGATTTTTTTTTAGTTTAGGGTTTAGGTTTTATTTTATTTTTAGGTTTATTTTTAGGTTTAGCTTTTATTTCATTTTAATTAATTTAATTTTAGGTTTATTTTATTTTATTTTATGTTTAGTTTTATTTTATTTTGATTTTAAATTTTAGGTTTATTTTATTTTTTATTTTAGTTTCGATTTTGATTTATTTTATTTTAGTTTAGTTATCATTTTTTTTTATTTTAAGGTTTAGGTTTAAGTTTAAATTTAGGTTTTAGTTTATGCTTTTATTTTATTTAAGTTTTTTATTTTTAGGTTTATTTTATTTTTTTTAGTTTGGATTAAATTTTAATTTATTTTATTTTAGTTTAGTTTTTATTTTAATTTATTTTATTTTAGTTTAGTTTTTATTTTTATTTATTTTATTTTAGTTTAGGTTTTGTTTTTTTGATTTTATTTTATTTATAGGTTTAGGTTTAGGTTTTAGTTTAGGGTTTTATTTTATTTTATTATTATTTTTATTTAGGTTTAGTTTTTTATTTTGTTTATTTTTAGTTTTTATTTACTTTTGGTTTAGGGTTTTGTGTTTAGGACTTGGGTTTGGGTTTGGGTTTGGGTTTTAGGGTTCAGGATTTAAGGTTTAGGTTTTATTTATTTTAGTTTAGTTTATTTTAGGTTAGGTTTATGTTTATTTTATTTTGTTTATTTTAGGTTAGGTTTTTTTATTAAGGGTTTAGGTTTTATTTTATTTTTAAATTTAAGTTTATTTTGGATTTAGGTTTTTATTTAATTTAATTTTAGGTTTATTTTATTTTTATTTTATGTTTAGGTTTTTTATTTTTTATTTTAGTTTAGGTTTTTATTTATTTTATTTTAATTTTGTTTTCACTTTTTATTTTATTTTATTTTAAGGTTTAGGTTTAGGTTTAAGTTTAGGTTTTAGTTTAGGTTTTTATTTTATTTAGGCTTTTTATTTTTAGGTGCATTTTATTTTTTTACTTTAGATTAAATTTTAATTTAATTTATTTTAGTTTAGTTTTTATTTAAATATATTGTATTTTAGTTTAGTTTTTATTTTATTTTATTTATAGGTTTAGGTTTAGGTTTTGGTTTAGGTTTTAGGTTAGGTTTTTTTATTTTAATATTATTTTTATTTAAGTTTAGTTTTTTTATTTTATTTATTTTTTGGTTTTATTTAATTTTGCTTTAGGGTTTTGGGTTTTGGGTTTAGGGTTTGGGGTTTAGGGTTTAGGTTTTATTTATTTTGTTTAATTTATTTTAGGTTAGGTTTATGTTTATTTTATTTTATTTATTTATTTTAGGTTTAGGTTTTTTTTGTTTAGGGTTTAGGTTTATTTTTTTTATTTGTAAGTTTATTTTTTGTGTTTAGGTTTTTTATTTAATTTAATTTTAGGTTTATTTTATTTTATTTATGTATAGTTTTATTTTATTTAGGTTTTATTTCAAAGTTAATTTTATTTTAATTTAGTTTAGGTTTTATTTATTCTATTTTGATTTAGTTTAGGTTTAGCAATTTTTTTTATTTATTTTTTTAGTTTATTTTATTTATTTTAGAGTTTAAGGGTTTAGGTTTTAGGGATTAAGGTTGTATATTTAGGGTTTAATGTTTGGTTTAGGGTTTAGGGTTTAGTGTTTAGGAGTTAGGGTTAGTTTAAGGTTAAGGGTTTAGGGTTTTAGTGTTTAAAGTTTATGGTCATGGTTTCGATTTAGGGAGTAGGGTTTAGGGTTTAGGGATTAGGGTTTAGGGGTTAGGGTTTCGGGTTTGGGGTTAGTTTAGGGTTTAGGTTTGTATGTTTATGGTTGTAGGTTTAGAGTTTAGGGTTTAGGGTTTAGGGTTAATTTTAGGGTTTAGGGTATAGGATTTAAGGTAAGGGGTTTCTTTTTAAGGTTTATGGTTTTTTGAGGTTAATTTTTATTTTTATTTAATTTATTTTATTTATTTTATGTTTATTTATTTTAGTTTAGGTTTTCTATTTTAGTTTATTATTTAAGTTTAGGTTTAGGATTATGTTTATTTTTTTGTTAGTTTATTTTATTTTTAATTTATTTTTAAGTTTAGGTTTTACTTTAGGTTTTTTTTAGGTTTTAGTTTAGGGTTTTTTTTAGGTTTTAGTTTAGGTTTTAATTTATTTTCTAGGTCTATGTTTTAGGTTTTATTTTAAGTTTATTTTGGGTTTTTTTTAGTTTAGGCTTATGTTTATTTTAGTTTGTTTATTTTATTTAGTTTAGGGTTTAGGTTTGTTTATTTTTGGTTTAGGTTTAGGTATTTATTTTAGTTTAGTTTATGTTATTTAGATTTATATTTATTTTATTTTGTTTATTTTAGGTTTTATTTTTTTTAAGTTTAGGGTTTAGGTTGTATTTTTAATTAATTTTTAAGTTTATTTTTTAGTTTAGGTTTTTATGTAGTTATTATTTTATTTTATTTTAGGTTTATTTTATTTTTATTTTGCATTTAATTTTTATTTTATTTAGGTTTTCTATTTTTTATTTATTTTATTTTTCTAATTTATTTGGCGATTTTATTATGTTATTTTAGTTTAGTTTTCATTTTTTTTATTCTTGTTAGGTTTAGGTTTATGTTTAGGTTTAGGTTTTTTTATTTGTTTTTATTATTTTATTTTGGTTTATGTTTTATTTCTTTATTTTATTTTTAGGCTTTATTTAGTTTAGGTTTAGGTTTTTAGCATTCTAGGGTTTTGGATTTAAGTTTTTGGGTTTAAGTTTTAGGGTTCATTTTAGGGTTTAAGGTTTGGAGTTTTTTATATTTTGTTTTTTTATTTTTATTTTTTTTAAATTAAGTAAACTTGTAGGGTTTAGGGTTTAGGGTTTACGGTTTTAAATTTAAGGTTTACGGTTTAGGGTTTATTGTTTAAGGGTTTTCTTTTTAAATTAAGTAAACTGATAGGTTTAGGTTTATTTAGTTTATTTATTTATTTTATTTTATTTTTTTATTTTATTTAAACTTGCAAAACACCACACAATAGAGAAACAACCAACCAATCCTAAACATATCCTCTAGCCAATAGTAGAAGAAAACCCAAGTCAATGTAAGTCCAACAAGCATCAAGCTAAAATCACCCAAGGCGAGAAAATAAACCAAAAGCCCTCAACCAGTAACTTAGAGCCAGCCAAGAGGAAGCCTAAAATAGGAAGAGGACAAAACCAGAAGAAATAAAATAGATTCAGCAAAATCGACCACCAAGCCACATTCAACAGGACAGAGAAAGTAATAGCCAAACAAAAACATCCACCATTCCAAAATGAGGCTGGTAAAACCAACCCCTAGATATGTCACCAACAGAAAAGGAAAAAATAGCCAAAACAAGCCAAGGAAAAATGTGGTAAAACCCATCAGACAAAGCAAGACCACCAGATAAAAAAAAACAAATCAACTCAAGCTATGATAATAACCACCAAGGAGTAAACACTAGGCAAACCCAAAAGTAAAGGGTCAAAAGTAACAACTAGCTCCATCCAAAGTGTGAAAATATGCAAATAACCACAACCCAATTAGGGTTTAATAAAAGGCAAACAAAAGCAAAGGCTCATAAAAATATAACACAAAAGTAACCAAGCCAAGAAATTATAATCTAAGATAAGGCAATCCAGTATTATCCAGATCAACCAAGCCTCTTAATAGTTTAGGTAACATTTGGTTGTCAAATAAAGTGAAGTCAGTTAAGTTGGCGAAATTAGCCAAGAAATTAGCATAGGCATTACCTTCACGAAGGATGTGGGGAATTTTAAAACAAACTTGAAAAAGAAGATTTATTATATGATTAAGGAGATAAAATAATTTAGCATTCCTATTTCTATTGGAATTAAGCATGTCAAAAAAAAAGAGAGCATCAACTTTATACCAGATGTTGAGAAAACTTCTATTCAAACAAGTTTCAATAGCCTTATTAACAAAAATAATATAAGCTTTGAGAGGATAGGCAAAAGCACAAATGACAATACCTTTAGAATCCCTAAAGATACCATCACAACCATATTTATTGGAAGCTGAACCATCAATATTAACTTTAATCAAGTTGTCTTTAGGTTTGATCCAATGGATAATCTTAACACATTTATAAGGGTCCAAATTAGGCAGAATGATACCCATGTTTTTAGCCACAAATTTATAGCCTCCAAAATGAATGTTACTAATAAGATTAGCATTAAATATAGCATGAATATTTTCTTTAGTTTTAGCCATGATCCTTCTATGGTTCATAGGAGTGCCATGATATTTAGCATCATTTCTATCCATCCAGATGAACCAGAGAAGGGTAGTAGTTAAAACTTTGATATGACCTTTCACAATTTTTTTTGATACAAACTTAAAGAAGTTAATATAAAGAAAGGGAACCACGAAAATAGTTGGAATTAAATAAATCATCATATCAAAGCCAAAATTTTGAAGCAATAGCACCATTGACAAAAATAGGATTTACATTTTCAATATGAAAGCAACGATAGAATTTTGATGGTAAATAAAACTCTTTAGTCCATAGCAAAGAGTCCATAGGAATAAAGTTATTTAAAATCCTCCAAGCTAAAACTAAATAGGAAATGGGAATGATATTGTTCCAAAGTTTAATAAAGACACTGGAGGGGTTTTTCTTGTCTCTAATAAAATTCCAAACCTCTTTAAGAACAAAATCACCATTATAAGAAAGCTTAAAAGAATTTGATCAGTTTGTTAGAAGAAATGGGAATATTTCTAAAATTGTCAAAAAGAGAAATAGGGATATAATTCTCAAGTTTACTTTCATTCCAATTATTATTAAGCCAAAAAGAGTTAACTTTGACAACAATAGTAGAGTGGGTAGATAAAAGTGTTTCAATGGAGTAGTTGCTAGTCCAATTGTCTTGCCAAAAGAAAGAGGTACCTGAATGGATGCCCCAAGATATTAAGGATTCAACAACCCATTTAATGGAGCAAAGCCTTTTCCAAAGCGGAGAGTCACCAACTTTATAAGCAGATAAGAGGGTGTTTACCTTAATATTTCTCATCATAAAATTAGCCGAAAGGTTATCATTCTCTATAAAATTCCACCAGAGCTTATGAGAGAAAGCGGTGATAGCTTCATGAATAGGTTTTCAACCTAGTGCAACTTCACCCAATGGACCAGAACATTTATGCCAAAATGTCCAATGCATTCTTTTGGCAGAGTTATTAGAGACCCAAAAAAATTTATTAATCAAGCGATCAATTTTGATGAGAGTAGCTTTAGTGGGATTATAGTTTGAATCAAATAAAGAGGCATTGAATTAAGAGTGCTTTTAAGAATAGTGAGCCTACAACCAAAGGAAAGTAAATGGAATTCTAAAATGAAAATTTTATTTAAAATTTTTTGAATTAACTCATCAAAGAGATGGTATCATTTTGGGCCTTTAAAGAGAGGAACACCAAAGTGCTTTAGAGGTAAGTGTTGATGCTTAAAATCAGTGATATGCAATATTTATTTAATTTTATTATTGGAGATATAAGAGGAAGTGATAAAGCAGCTTTCATTATCATTCATAGAAAGGCCACTCTCGCTACCAAATTTATTTATAAAATACTTGAGATGCTTGATATGATGAATGGAAGCATTGCAAAAAATAATGAAATCATCTGTGAAGCTTAAATGGGAAAATGAAGACCATTAAGAGTTCTGTAGTTCATAATAGCATTGTTAAAGAACAAATAATTAATGCTCCTAGTTAAGTACTCAACAATGATAATAAATAATGTAGGAGATAAAGGATCCCTTTGTCCTAAGCCATGGGAAGAGGGAAAGAAACCCAATGCTTCCCCATTAAGCAAAATTAAAAACTAGGAATTATTAAGAAAATTTCTAATAAAATAAATAAATTTATCGAAAAGCCCAAATAAATTCAGAATATCGAAAATAAAGTCCTAAGAAATGTTATCAAAGGCTTAGGTCATATCTAATTTGAAAAGAATGTTGTGACCTCTATTCTTAGCATCAAGATCATGAATTAATTCTTTGGCTGATAAAATATTATCATAAATAGATCTACCTCTAACAAAACTAGTTTGGTTGAGAGAGATAATTTTATTAAGTAAAGGACTAATCCTATTGGTTAGAATTCTGGGAATCAACTTATTGAAGAAGGTGCAAAGACTAATAGGTCTAAAATCACTCCAATAGTCTAGATTATCTTTTTTAGGTATGAGAAGATGAAGTACTACAAAATATCAAGGAAAAGGATTACCATTAAAAAAAATCAACCATAGCCTCAATCAAATCATTTTGAATGATAAACCAACACTTTTGAAAATTTTGAGTAGTGAAACCCTCCATACTAGTAATAGAATATATATTCATGCTATTAAGCACATTAGGCATATGGTAAGCAAATTATTAACATCATTAGTAATAATAGAAAGAATCAAAAATAAATTTTGAAAGAGCTTCATAAGAACAACTCTTATTAAGCATATATCTAAAGTAATTAATTACTAATTCCTTAATATCATTATTCTTCATAATCCAAACACCATTATCATCTTTAATTTTTTGAATATTATTCAAAGCTCTATTTTTATTAACTAAAGCATGGAAATACCTAGTATTCTTATCACCATCCGCAATATGCTTACTAGTAGCTTTTTGGTGCAAGTAAGTCTCTTCCATATTTTGGAGTTAACAAGTTTGTCTTTTGCCTCAGTCAAGTCACAAACTAATTTTTCCATATCTTTAATATTAGAAAAAAAGCTTTTAAATTAATGCTTGTTCCACCAACCCAAATTTTGTTTTAGTCTTTAAAGTTTAAACCAAAGTCTATTAATCCCCACAATTTATCGGGATGTAAATGGGCTTTCCAATTATTAGCCACAACATCAAAAAAATTAATATGTTGAATCCACATGTCACGAAATCTAAAAGGAGAGGATTTATGTATCTATTAGAATTATCTTTAATAGAAACAAGAAGAAGAGCATAATTAGACACGATTCTACTTAAATGATCAACATAAGTAATAGGACATTAAGTAATCATTGAGTATTAAAAGAATGTCCAACCTTTGCAGTCTAGAGTTTTGCCAAGTATCCTTAAAATCAATATCAATCAAATTAAAATTAACGATCATATTTAGAAAATCTTCCATGGAATGAATATTGGAAGATCAGCCACCACTCATTCAAGAAAATAAAATAGTTTTGAAATCACCACAAACCAAAGTTTGTTGATCGAGGTAGCAAAATTCCTTAAATTATCCCAAAGATGATTTCTACTAGATCTATAAGAAGATGCATAAACAAAAGAGCCCAAAACACAATAGTCAACATAAGAGATTTAGGCATTGGTAACTTGTTGAAAATCATCAATAATAGAAACCTTAATGAAATTATTCCTAAAACACCAAATCTTATTACTAACATTAGAGAAAATTTTATTGAAGCTGATCATTCTAGAAACATGGTTAATTTTATTAGCATGAATAAGAGGATCCAGAATAATAAGTAAATAAATATTATGAATGTGACAAAGATTTCTAATATGATTATGAGAGGGTACTAATTCCTCTAATATTCCAAACAAGAAATTTAAACATAAGTAAAATAAAAAGGGGTTAAGAAAAGTTTAATTAAGAGAGGAGTGAGAGGCTGCAGTAGATCTAGTGATTGTGGAGAATTTTGAGAGTATTTTACACTAATTTCCTTTTTAGCATGATAAGTTTGAAAACCATTTTACCCCCTAGAGTCATCATCCGAGCAAGATTTAGTAACATTGATCATAAATTTAATAGAATTCTCCAAGTGTTTGGAGGGGAGTTCACCCTCTTCCAAATCCATATTAAGTTGAAAAGTAGGATTAACATGAATATTAAGATTATAAATGAGAGACGGTGACAATTAGAACCATTTAAAGCATAAGTAGTTAAATCCGGATCAAAAATTTTTCAACATGCTCAACATCATTTAAATCCTCATTAAAAGCTTCATTTTCATCAATCAAACTAGACATATATGTAGAAATAGAATTAGAGGAAACATAATCATTTTCCAATAACTTTGAAAATTTATTATTCTTTGCATTAAAAATATTCAAATTCAAAGAAGGAAAAAAGGTAAATCATGCTACACATTTTGAAAATCAGCCGAATCTATATTAATAGTAGGAGTCAAAACTTGTTCAATAAGATTAACCTCGATATCCAAGAATTCAACCTCAATAATAGCCTTAATACCATTCTTAAGATCCGAGGTAGATTTTTGAACATAAGTAGGGATTGGCCTATGGGTAAGAACAACATTCTCTTTAGGAGGATTTCATTTTTTTTAAGTGGCAATGGAGAATAAAACATTTTTAATTGTCTTGACCGTGAATTTTATAGTGGGAAAAAAACTTGAAGGTTCTCCAATTCAAGCTTTTGCAAATACCTATTTCTTTAGATCCAATCCAAACTTCCTTAGGGTATTTTTAGTTATGCCTAATTCCACGAGGATCGAGCCATAGAAGGGCGAGATCGCTTAGCGATCACTTGGTTGAGTTGCAAAGGCCGACCAAATATAGCTCGGACAGTAAAAAGCACATGATGGGTAACAAAATGAATGCACATATTAGGAAGAGATAACCACACTGGGATAATAGGAGATTCCTCCTTAATGTCAAAAAGAGGTGACCACTTCAACAAGCATTTGACAATTAAAGATGAAATAATAAAATGAAAAAATATGTGGATAATCTAGATCATTAGAAAGTTATATGATATGCCAAGGGTCAATAAGACCATTCGATAAAATTGAGATTTGGGAAGCAGTTAGATCTTATCCAAATTTGGATAATGCAAAGCAAATTTATCGATAAGAGAAAATTTGAAAGGTTTTTCCAACTTTTCAACATCCACATCAGAGCACATTTTGATCGAAGAACCTCTAAAACACATTAAAATGAGATTAACTAAATTAACAGAGGGATAAGTCTTACCATAGAGTGCTTCCTTTAAAGATCTAGTAGAAGAAGCGGCATTAGGGTTGCCAAGCCCCAAAATGTCAGATGCCCTAGCTGAAGCATCCATAATTTGAGGTGGAGCCCAAGGAATAGATCTCATCGTAGCCATGGTCAATGATGAAGCATCATGCAAATGGCCAGATGTCATTCAAGCCTTGAATTTGATCGAAACCAAGGCTAAAGCCCCAAAAATCCCTAGTCGAGGATGCACACCAAGAGGATTCAAAATCTCAAAAGAACGAGAAAGGGGGGAGGAGGGGTAGGGTTTAAGTTTAGGGTTTAGGGTTTAGGGTTTATGGTTTTAGGGTTTATGGTTTAGGGTTTAGGGTTTAGTTTAGGGTTTAGGGTTTTAGGGTTTAGTGTTTAGGGTTTAGGGTTTATGGTTTAGGGTTTAGGATTTAGGGTTTAGGGTTAAGGTTTTAGGGTTTAGGGTTTAGGGTTGTAGATCTAGGGTAGGGTTTTTATTTTAGTTTATTTTTTTTAAGGTTTAGGATTTAAGGTTTACTTATTTATTTTTTAATTAAGTAAAATGGTAGGTTTTTGTTTAATTTATTTTTTATTTATTTTAGTTTATTTTAATTTTTATTTAGATTTAGGTTTATTTTATTTTTATTTAGTTTAATTTATTTATTTTAGGTTTATTTATTTTAGGGTTATTTTTTAGTTTAATTTTATTTTTGTTTTATTTTTTTGGTTTAGGTTTTATTTTTACTTTTAGGTTTAGGTTTAAGTTTTTATTTATTTATTTTAGGTTTTATGTTTTTATTTTTGGTTTATTTATAGGTTTTATTTTTTAGTATAGGTTTAGGTTTATTTTTAGTTTATTTTATTTTATTTAGTTTAGGTTTAGTTTTAGGTTTTATTTATTTTAGTTTAGGTTTGGGTTTATTTTATTTTTATTTTTTGTTTGGGTTTTCTTTAGTTTAGGGTTTAGGTTTTAATTTTTATTAATTTTTTGGTTTATTATTTATGTTTAAGTTTTTTTAGTTTTTATTTTATTATATTTTAAGTTTATTTTATTTTATTTTAGGTTTAGTTTTTATTTATTTAGGTTTTAAATTTTTAGTTTTGTTTAGGTTTTTATTTATTTTATTTTAGTTTGGTTTTTATTTTTTATTTCATTTTCAATTTAATTTTAGGTTTAGGTTTAGGTTTTAGTTTATGTTTTACTTTTATTTTAATTTGGTTTAGCTTTTGTTTAGGTTTAGGTTTTTAGCTTTTTAGGGTTCAGGGTTTGAGTTTATAGTTTTGGTCTTAGAGTTTATGGTTTAGAGTTTTTGGGTTTGGGGTTTAGGGTTTAAGGTTTAGTGTTTTTTAGGGTTTAGGGTTTAGGCTTTAAAGTTTAGGTTTTGGTTTTAGGTTTTAAATTTCATCAACTAAGTAACACTCCATGTTTTTAAGCGAGATATAGGTAAAAATGAGAACACATAGAGTAAATCAAAACTTAGGTAACTAGAACCATCTCGACTGTAAAGACGCAATTCCAGAAGGAGTAGATCAAATTGTCCAATCTTCGGTTTCTCCATTTCCCATTAGAACCACCCTTGCCTTCCGAGTAGTGGGATCCTCTATCATACCCCCGATCTTTCCCTCCACCACCACCATGGATGTAACCTTTGTCACTCCTCCTGCCTCCATAACCACCATTGCTCCTACCACCATCTCTATACCCACGGGACCTTGATCCCAACAAACACTGTAATAACGTCACGTCGCCTTTGCCTCCACCACGGATATAGCTTGGTTGATGGTGATGTTCCTACCGTCAAGGTTCTGCCCATTCTTAAGGTATAGGTTTAGGTTAAGGTTTATTAAGTTTTAGGGTATAGGTTTATTTTTTAATTTATTTTATTACTTTAGGTTTAGGTTTAAGGTTTGGGGTTCAGGGTTTAAAGTTTAGGGTTTAGGGTTTAGGGATTAGTATTAGTTTTTAGGGTTTAGGGTTTAGGTTTTTTAGGATTTAGGGTTTTTTAGGGTTTAAGGTTTAGGGGTTTGGGTTTAGGGTTGTAGGTTTAGGGTTTAGGGTTTAGGGTTTAGGATTCTAGGCTTATGTTTTTTTGAAAAAATTATGTAAATTAGTAGGTCTAGGTTTATTTAGTTTATTTTGTATTTATTTGATTTATTTTATTTTTATTTTTATTTTTATTTAGTTTAGTTTATTAATTTTAGGTTTATTTAGTATTTTATTTCAATATATTTTTTAGGTTTAGTTTTAGGTTTATGTTTATTTTTAGCTAAGTTTTAATTTTATTATTATTTTTTGGTTTAGGTTTTATTTTTTATTTTTAGGTTCAAGTTTAGGTTTTTATTTTATTTTTGTAGGTTTAGGTATTAGGATTATTTTTAGGTTTTATTTTTTAGTTTAGGTTTAGGTTTAATTTTGATTTATTTTATTTTATTTTATTAGGGTTTAGGTTTAGGTTTAGTTTATTTTAGGATTAGGTTTAGGTTTTATTTATTTTGGTTTAGGTTTAAGTTTATTTTATTTTATTTATTTTGTTTTTATTTTAGGTTTATGTTAAATTTTTATTTATTTTTAGGTTTTATTTTAAGGTTTATTTTAATTTAGGGCTAAGAGTTTAGGGATTAGGGTTTAGGGTTTTGGGTTTAGGGTTAGTTATTTAGTTTAGGGTTTAGGGTTTAGGGTTTATTATTTTGGTTTTAGGGTCTTTTTTTAAGTAAACTCATTAGTTTAGGTTTATTTAGTTTATTTTTATTTATTTGAGTTTATTTTAATTTAAATTTTTATTTAGGTACATTTATTTTATTTAGTTTAGTTTATTTTTTTTAGGTTTATTTTTTTCAATTTAGGTTTTTATTTTAGTTTATTTTTTAAGTTTAGGTTTATTTTTTAGTTGAGTTTTATTTTTATTTTATTTCTTAGGTTTAGCTTTTCTTTTTTTTTTTAATTTAGGTTTAGGTTTTATTTTATTTTTTTAGGTTCAGGTTTTAGTTTTTTATTTTAGGTTTATTTGTAGGTTTAATTTTTAGTTTAGGTTTACGTTTATTTTTAGTTTATTATATTTTATTTAGATTAGGTTTTGGTTTAGGTTTAGTTTATTTTCAGTTTTAGGTTTAGGTTGTTTGGTTTATTTTAATTTAGGTTTTGGTTTATTTTATTTTTTTATTATATTTTTATTTTAGCTTTAGGTTTTATGTTTTATTTTTTATTTATTTTTAGGTTTATTTTTAAGGTTTAAGTTTTTACTTAGTTTTTATTTTATTATATTTTAGGTTTATTTTATTCTTATTTTACATTTAATTTTTTTATTTTATGAAGGTTTTTTATTCTTAGGTTTATTTTATATTTTTAGTTTAATTTAGGTTTTATTTATTTTATTTTAGTTCACTTTTATTTTTTATTTTATTATATTTTTAGGTTTAGGTTTAGGTTTTAGTTTAGGTTTTCATTTTACTTTATTTTTTATTTTATTTAGGTTTAGGTTTTTTTATTTATTTTATTATTAGGATTTATTTAGTTTAGGTTTAGGTTTTTAGGTTATTAGGGTTTAGGATTTAGGATTTAGGGTTTAGGGTTTATGGTTTAGGGTTTTAGGGTTTAGGGTTTTAGGGTTTAGGGTCTAAGGTTAGGGTTTAGGATTTAGGGTTTAGGGTTTAGTGTTTAGGCTTTAGGGTTTAGGGTTTTGAGAGTTTAAGGTTTAAGGTTTAGGATTTGGTTTATGGCTTTTTTTAAAATTAAGTAAATCAATAGGTTTAGGTTTATTTAGTTTATTTTTTATTTATTTTAGTTTATTTTTTATTTTGGTTTATTTTTATTTTTATTTTATTTAATTTATTTATTATAGGTTTATTTATTTTCATTTAGGCTTTTTATTTTAGTTTATTTTTTAGGTTTAGGTTTAGGTTTAAGTTTACTTTTTAGTTGAGTTTTATTTTTATTTTATTTTTCAGGTTTAGGTTTTATTGTTATTTTAGATCAGTTTAGGTTTTTTTATTTTGTTTTTTAGGTTTAGCTTTTAGGTTTTATTTTGTGTTTATTTTATGTTTTATTTTTAGTTTAGGTTTAGGTTTATTTTAGTTTATTTTATTTTATTTAGTTTAGGTTTAAGTTTAGGTTTATTGTAGGATTAGGTTTAGGTTTCATTTATTTTAGTTTAGTTTATTTTAGTATAGGTTTAGGTTTATTTTATTTTGTTAATTTTATTTTTATTTTAGGTTGAGGTTTTTTTTAGTTTAGGGTTTAGGTTTTAATTTTTATTTATTTTTAGGTTATATTTTAAGGTTTTTTTTAGGTCTAGGTTTTTATTTAGTTTTTATTTGATTTTATTTTAGGGTTATTTTATTTTTTATTTTACTTAGTTTTTTTATTTTATGATTTTTATACTTAAGTTTATTTTATTTTTTAGTTTAGTTTAGGTTTTTTATTTTTTATTTTAGTTTTAATTAGTTTATTTTATTTTATTTTTTTTTGGTTTAGGTTTAGGTTTTAGATTAGCTTATTATTTTATTTAGGTTTAGGTTTTTTTTTAATTTTATTTTTAGGTTTTATTTAGTTTAGGTTAACACAATGATGTAAAGGATTCATGTCATGATTATTTCGACATATTTTATGCTTGCTGTCGACTACCTAATGCAACCCTCCACTTTTTGCATCCGGACTTGGGACCGGCAATGGTAGTAGAATTCAAGTTGGATGGTTGAAGTGGAGGAATGCATCTGACCTATTATGTGATAGAAAAGTTCCACTAAAACTTAAGGGAAAATTTTATAAGATGGTGGTAAGACCTACAATGACTTATGGTGCAGAATGTTGGCCAATAAAAGAGAAGCATAAGACTAAGTTAAGTGTTATAGAGATGAGGATGCTCAGGTGGATGAGTGGCTTTACTCTTAGAGATAGAATGCAAAATGAGTATGTTCGGAAAAATTTGGAGTAGCTCCAATGGTAGATAAGATTAGGGAGAGTCACCTTAGATGGTTTGGCCACATAAAGCGTTGGTCGTCTGATGACCCGATTAGGAGAGTAGATGCATTAGATTTGCCTTATGTTAAGAAAGGTAGAGGTAGACCTAAAAAGACTTGGTTAAGATGTATAAAAATGATCTTAGTATACTTGAATTAAATGATAATTTAACACATAATAGGACACAATGGAGATGAAGGATTCATGTAGCTGACCCCACTTAGTGGGATTAAGGCTTGTTGTTATTGTTCTTCTTGTTGCTATTTAGTTTAGGTTTAGGTTTTTATGGTTTAAGGTTTAGGGTTTAGGGCAGGGTTTAGAGTTTAGGGATTTAGGGTTTAGGGTTTAGGAGTTTAGGTTTAGGGTTTAATGTTTAGCTTTAGGGTTTATGGTTTTGGTTTAGGATTAGGGTTTAGTGTTTTGGGTTTAGGTTTCCTTTATGGTTTAGGTTTTTTATGATTTAGGGTTTTGGGTTTAGGGTTTAGGCTTTAATAGTTTAAGGTTTTGGTTTTAGGCTTTAGAGTTTGGGTTTGAGTTTAGGTTTAGGTTTATAGTTTTGAGATTAAACAGATTTAGGTTTTAGGTTTAGGGTTTAGTGTTTATAGTTTAGGTTTAGGGTTTTAGGTTTAGGGTTTAGGGTTTAGGGTTTAGATTTGGGGTTTAAAACTTAGGTGTAGGTTATAGGTAGGTTTAAAAAGTTTAGGGTTCAAAGTTTTTGGGTTTGAGGTTTAGGTTTTAGGGTTTAGGGTTTAGGGATTAGGGTTTGTTTAGTGTTTGTGATTTAGGGTTTAAGGTTTTTTAGGGTTTAGGGTTTAAGGTTGTAAGTTTAGGGTTATAAGTTTAGGGTTTAGGGTTTAGGATTTATGGTTTAACATTTAGGGTTTAGGTTTTAGGCTTTTTTTTAAATTAAGTAAACCAGTAGGTTTAGGTTCATTTAGTTTATTTAGTTTATTTTATTATTTATTTGAGTTTATTTTATTTTTTTGTATTTATTTAGGTTTAATTTTAATTTGTATTTAGTTTAGTTTATTTATTTTAAGTTTATTTATTTTAGTTCAGGTTTTTTATTTTAGTTTATTTTTTAGGTTTAGGTTTATTTTTTATTTAAGTTTTATTTTTATTTTATTATTTAAGTTTAGGTTTTATTTTATATTTTAGGTTTAGGTTTGGGTTTTATTTTATTTTTTTAGGTTTATGTTTTAGGTTTTATTTTTTTATTTTTTGGTTTTATTTTTAGTTTAAGTTTAGGGTTATTTTAATTTATTATATTTTGCATAATTTTGGTTTATGGTTTGGTTTAGTTTATTTTTGGTTTAAGTTTTTTTACTTTAGGGTTTAGTTTTATTTTTTTATTTATTTTAGGTGTTATTTTAGGTTTATTTTATAGGTTCTGTTTCTATGTAGTTTTATTCTATTTTATTTTAAGTTTATTTTATTCTTATTTTAGATTTAGTTTTATTTTATTTATGTTGTTTGTTCTTAGGTTTATTTTCTTTTAGTTTAGTTTAGGTTTATATTTATTTTATTTTAGTTTATTTTATTTTATTTTATTTTATTTTATTTTTATGTTTAGGTTTAGGTTTTAGTTTAGGTTTTCATTTTTTATTTTTATTTATTTATTTTATTTAGGTTGAGGTTTTTTATTTATTTTATTATTAGGTTTTATTTAGTTTAGGTTTTTAGGGTTTATGGTTTAGGGTTTAGGGTTCAGTGTTTTGGGTTTTGGGTTTTAGGGCTTTGAATTTTAGGGTTTATGGTTTAGGGTTTATGGTTAGGGTTTAGGGTTTAGGGTTTAGGGTTTAGTGTTTTGGATTTAGGGTTTAGGGTTTCAGGATTTATGGTTTAAAGTTAATGGTTAGCTTAGGGTTTAGGGTTAGTTTAGGGTTTAGGGTTGTAGGTTTAAGGTTAGTTTTAGGGTTTAGGATTTTTTTTTAAAATTAAGTATATTTAAGTACATTTAGTTTATGTTTTATTTATGTTAGTATATTTTATATTTATTTAGGTTCATTTTTTATTTAATTTTTTTATTTTTATTTATATTTTTATTTTAGTTCATTTTAATTAGGTTTAGGTTTTTATATATATTATATTATTAGGATTTATTTTATTTAGGTTTAGGTTTTTAAGTTAATAGGATTCAGTTTAGGGTTAGGGTTTAGGGTTTGGGGATGGGGTTTTAGGGTTTAGGGTTTAGGGTTCTAGGTTTAGGGTTTAGGGTTTAGGGTTTAGGGTTTAGATTTTAGGATTCAAGGTTTAGGTTTTTTTAGGGTTTAGGGTTTAGGGTTTAGGGTTTTAGGGTTTAGGGTTTTAGAGTGTTTTTGTTTTAAGTCTAGGGTTGGTTTTAGTTTAGGAATTAGGGTTTTGGTTTTAATAGAGAACAAATTATTCAACATTTCTTCATTTTGATTTAATCAACCAAGTAACACACCAAGTTTTCTAAGACACAAGCAACGACATAGATAAAAAATGAGCTCGCATAGAGCAAATCAAAAGCCTTGGTTAACTAGAACAATCTCTACTGTAAAGACATAGTTTCATATTCAGCAGATCAGATCGATCATTCTTCAATTTCTCTAGTTTCCATCAGAACCCCCCCAGGCTTCTTGAGTAGCATGATCCACCATCATATCCCTGATCTCTCCCCCCACCACCACAGTAACCTCAGTTGCTTCTCCCCTAACTACCCGCTCCTACCACCAACAACTCTAGATCCCCATCACTCTTGATGACCCGCTTCACATTCGCCACCACATTTAGGCGAGCTGGTTGATGATGTTCCTACTGTCAAGGTTCTTCCCATTCTTTGGGTTTAGTTTTATTAGGTTTTAGGGTTTAGGTTTATTTTTTTAATTTATTTAGTTCCTTTAAGTTTAGGTTTAGGGTTTGAGGTTTAGGGTTAAGGTTTAGGCTTTAGGCTTTAGGGTTTAGGGTTTTAGGCTTTAAGCTTTTAGGTTCAAGGTTTAAGGTTAGGTTCATGGTTTTAGGGTTTTAGGGTTTAATTTTATATTATTTTAGGCTTAGGTTTAAGGTTTAAGGTTTAGTGTTTAGGCTTTAGGGTTTAGAGTTTTGAGGGTTTAAGGTTATGGGTTTAGGGTTTAGAGTTAGCTTAGGGTTTAAGCATTATGCTTTAGAGTTTAGGGTTTAGGGTTTAGAGTTTTTAGGGTTTTTAGGGTTTAGGGTTTAGGGTTAAGGTTAAGGTTTACGGATTATGGTTTAGGGTTTAGGGTTAGTTTATGTTTTAGGGTTTAAAGTTTATAGTTTTTTAAGGTTTAGGGTTTAGGTTTTATAGGTTTAGGTTTAGGGTTTTAGGGGATTAGTTTTAGGGTTTAGGATTGAGGTTTTTTTTGATTTAGGGTTTTATAAAAATAATTAAAATACTAGTAGGTTTAGGTTTATTTAGTTTTATTTTAGTTTAATTTATTTTATTTTTAGTTAGGTTTAGTTTTTTTATTCTATTTAGTTTATTTATTTTAGGTTTTTTTTCTTTAGTTTTGGTTTTTCAATTTAGTTTTTTTTAGGTTTAGGTTTTGGTTTAGGTATATTTCTTAGTTTAGTTAATTTTTTTATGTTTGAGTTTTATTTTTTATTTTTAGGTTTAGGTTTAGGTTTCTATTTTATTTTTTTAGGTTTAGGTTTTAGGTTTTTATTTTAGGTTTATTTTTAGGTTTTATTTTTATGTTTTTTTGGTTTGGGTTTAGGTTTAGGTGTAGGTTTTATTTATTTTAGTTTAGTTTATTTTAGCTTAGGTTTAGGTTTATTTTATTTTGTTTATTTTATTTAAATTTTGGGCTTAGGTTTTTTTGTTTAGGGTTTAGTTTTTTTTTCTATTTAGTTTTAGGTATATTCTTTAGGTTTATATTTTTTCTAGTTTTTATTTTATTTTATTTTTGATTTATTTCATTTTTTTACGTTTTATTTTTATTTTATTTAGGTTTTTTATTCTTAGGTTTATTTTATTTTTAGTTTAGTTTAGGTTTTTATTAATTTTATTTTATTTTATTTTTAAGTTTAGGTTTAGGTTTTAGTTTAGGTTTAGGTTTAAGTTTAGGTTTTAGTTTTGGTTTTTACTTTATTTTATTTTCTTATATTATTTAGGTCTAGGTTTTTTATTTTTTTTTTTTTATTTTAGGTTTTATTTAGTTTAGGCTTAGGTTTTTAGCTTTTTTGGGTTTATGATTTAGGGTTTACGGTTAGGGTTTAGGGTTTAAAGTTGTAGGTTTTATGGTTTAGGGTTTAGGGTTTAGGGTTTAGGGTTTAGGGTTTAGGGTTTTAGGGTTTAGGGTTTAGGGTCTAGGGTTTTAAGGTTTAGGGTTTATGGTTGTTGGTTTAGGTTCAGGTTCCACTTAGGGTTTTATGTTTAATTTTTTTTAATTTTTGTATTTTTTTAAATTAAGTTTGTGGCAAGTTTAGGTTTATTTAGTATGCTTTTTATTTATTTTAGTTTATTTTATTTTATTTATATAATTTAGTTAATTTATTTTAGGTTTACTTATTTTAGTTTAGGTTTTTATTTCAGTTTATTTTTTAGGTTTAGGTTTATGTTTAAGTTTATTTTTTTATTTATTTTTATTTTTATTTTATTTTTTTGGTTTAGTTTTTTTTAGGTTCACTTTTAGGTTTTTATTTTATTTTTTTAGGTTTAGGTTTTAAGGTTTTATTTTAGGTTTATTTTTAGGTTTTATTTGTTAGTTTAGGTTTAGGTTTATTTTAAGTTTATTTTATTTTATTTGGGGTTTTAGGTTTAGGTTTAGGTCTAGTTTATTTTAGGTTTAGGTTTAGGTTTTATTTATTTTAGTTTTGTATATTTTAATTTATGTTTAGGTTTATTATTTTATTTTAGGTTTAGGTTTTTTTTTAGTTTAGGGTTCACATTTTATTTTTTATTTATTTTTATGTTTTATTTTTAGATTAATTTTTTAAATTTAGGTTTTTATTTACTGTTTATTTTCTTTTATTGTAGGTGTATTTTATTTTTATTTTAAGTTTATTTTTTATTTTTTTAATTTAGTTTAGGTTTTTATTTTTTTATTTTAGTTTAATTTTTAATTTTTATTTAATTTTCTTTTTAAGTTTAGGTTTAAGTTTAGGTTTAGGTTTTGGTTTGGTTTTAGGTTATTTTATTTTATTTTATTTTGGTTTAGGTTTTTTATTTATTTTGTTTTTAGGTTTTATTTAGTTTAGGTTTAGGTTTTTAGCTTTTTAAGGTTTAGGGTTAGTTGAGGGTTTAGGGTTTAGGGTTTAGGGTTTACGTTTAATGTCTATTATTCAGGTTTTAGTTTAGGGTTTGGGATTTTTGGTTTTTTAATAGAGAACAAATTCAGATTCAACATTTCTTCTTTTCAATTTCATCAACCAAGTAACACACCAAGTTTTTTAAGACACAACGACATAGATCAAAAATGAGCACGCATAAAGCAAATCAAAAAACCGTACATAACTAGAACCATCTCTACTGTAAAGACATAGTTTCATAAGCAGTAGATTAGATCGGTCGTTGTTTAGTTTCTCCAATTTCTATCAAAACTACACCAGCCTCTCGAGTAGCGAGATTCACCATCATATCCCCGATCTCTCCCTCATCACCACCACAACATAACCTCGCTCCTCCTCGATAACAATCCGATCTAACCACCACCTCCATATCCACCAACACCTCCAGATCCCCCACCAACATGTCACCAACAGAGCAAGAATGATAGGCCAAAACAACCACCCATCCAAACCAACCAAAATAGCCAACCAACCCAACATAGCCAACCAACCACCAGAGGAGCAAAAAAATCCAAATAAGTGATAAGACCAACAACATCCATCATGCCAAAACCACCCAAGACAACTAGGAAATGGGTAGAAGCAAACAACAACATCCACCAAACCCAACCAAAATAGCAGAAATTCTAATCCAGATGAGGTGAATAGCCAGCCAAAAATAAAATGTAGCAAAGACTAGTAAGACAAACTAAAATCCATCCATCAAGAGCAACAACAATACAATAGGAACACCACCAAAGCCAATATCAAAAGTTGAGAAATATCAATGAGTGCAAGCATCATAACCATAGCCAAGTTAGGCACCGTACCAAACCAAGTCGGATCCCAAAGAAAACAACATCCACTAAATAGCCATCAACCATAACCCAAAATAACAACAAATGAAATAGCTAGAGAAGAAGAAGACTAAAATAGAGGAAACTACAACCAAAAGAAATAAACCCAAACCAAACCAAAACCCAATCAACAAAAAAAAGAAGAAATAATAATCAACAAATAACCTCTACCTTGCCAAATCCAATCCAAAATTAGAAGACCAACATCCCTTGCCACCAACAGAAGTAAATAAACTAGCTAACACGTCTAGCTAGCCAACCAACCTAGTCCACCCAGCCAACCACCACAGAAGCAGAAAATTCAACTCAGTTAAGGAAGGAACCAGCCCAGAGATATGACAAACCCCATGTAGAAAATTGCAGGCAAAGGTACCACCCAAATGAAGGTCACAAAAAACAACCAAGCAACAATAATTACCCTGCTAAGCAAATAGCATCCACCAGGCCAAAAAAACCAAAACAACCCAGGCAAGAAAAAACAAGAACCACCAGGCCAACCCAAAAGAAAAAGGTCAAAAAGAAAACCTATACGACTAAGAGTGAAAATAAGCAAATGCCACAACCTAAAGAGGGTTTAATAAAGGGGAACCAAAATCAATGGCTGATCAAAAACCAACAAAAAAAACCAAGACAAAAAATTTATAATATGAGACAAGGTATCTAGTGTTATTGATTGACAAAACCCTCAAAAGTTTAGGCAAATTTTGATTGTCAAATAATGTGAAATCAGTTAAGTTGGCACCTAAAGTAGCCAAGAAATTAGCACAAGCATTAACCACATAAAGGATATGGGAAATTTTATAATGAACTTGAGAAAGAAGATTTTTTAGTATGATTGAGAACATAAAATAAATCAGCATTTCCTGTTCTATTAGAGTTTAGCATGCCAAGAAGCAAGAGCGCATCAACTTCAAACCAGATGTTGAGGAAACCTTTATTCAAACAAATTTCAATAGCTTTATTCGGGCATAAACTCAATGTAGATAATAGAATAGGCTTTGAGAGGATAAGTAAAACACAAATTGATAGTACTTTAGAATCCCTAAGAATACCACCATAGCCATATTTATTGGAAGCAACATAACCATTAGTATTCACTTTATCAAATTTTCTTGATCCAATGGATAATCCTAACTCTTTTATAAGAGTCGACATCAACAGAATGATGCCCAATTTTTAAGCCACAAATTGTAGCCTCTAAAATGAATTTTACTAACAACTTAGATTAACATTGAATAGAGCTTGAAATTTTTGTTAATTCTCCCTAAGCATCCTCATCTCTGCAACACTTAAGCTCTCACGCTTCTCTTTATTGGCCAACATTATCATTAGATCTCACCATCATCTTATAAAATTTCCACTTAAGTTTAAGTGGTACATTTCTATCACAGAATAGGCTTCCCTTCAACCATCCAACTTGAATTCTATGAATAACATGTCCATCTATTTCACCATCATTTTGAACAATAGAGCCTAAAAGTCTGAATCGCTCACTCTTTTTCATGACTTGTTCACCTAATGTCACAACACTACCACTATAACTTCTACAACTAAAATTACACTCCATAAATAAACTAATATAAATAAGAATAAAAATAAATCTAAACAAAAATAAAAAATAAACTAACTAAAATAAATAAAAAATAAACTAAATAAACCAAAATTGACCAATTTGCTTAATTTGGAAAAAAAACTAACACTAAAACTAACCTAAACTCTAACCTACCAACCCTAAACCTACCCCTAAACCTACACCCACCCTAAACCTTAAACCCTAAACCTAAACCTAAAGCCACACTTGACACAAAAACCCTATCATCCTAAACACAAACCCTAAACCTAAACCTACAACCATAAACCCTAAACCCTAAACCTACAATAAACCATAAACCTAAACCCCAAACCCTAAACACAAAACCATAAACCCTAAATAAAACCTACTAAATAATAAATAAAAATCATAAACCTAAAATAATAAATAATAAAATAAAATAAAACATAAACTACACCTAAACCTAAACTAAAAATAAAATAAAATAAAATAAAACTAAACTAAAATTAAATAAATAAAATATAAACTAAACTAAAAAATAAAATAAACCTAAAAATATAAAACCTAAATAAAATAAAACTAAACATAAAATTAAAATAAAATAAACCTAAAGAACCCTAACCCTAAACCCTAAAACTTAAAACCTAAACCTAAAACAAATAACCCAAAATAAAAAATAAAAAAAACCTAAACCTAAATAAAATAAGAAATAAAATAAAATAAAAACATAAACCAAAATCTAAATGTAAACCTAGAAATATAATAAAATAGAAAATAAATAAAATAAATAGAAACTTAGACAAAACTAAAAAATAAAATAAAGCTAAGAATAAAAAACCTAACTAAAATAAAAACAAAATGTAAAATAAAATAAAAATAAACCTAAAATATAAACTAAATAAAAACCTTAACCGAAAAATAAAACCCAAAACCTAAAATAAAAAAAATATTAACCTAAAATAAAAATAAAATTAACCAAATCAGATAAACTTAAACCTAAATGAAAATAAATTGAACTAAAATAATTAAAATCTAAACCTAAACCTAAAATAAACTAAACCTACCAAACTTAATAAAATAAAATAAACTAAAAAATAAACCTAAACTAGAAATAAAACTTAAAATATACCTAAAATAAAACTAAAACCTAAAGAAAATAAAATAAAACCTAAACCTAAACCTAAAATAAAAAAATAAAACCTAAACCTAGAAAATAAAATTAAAATAAAACTAAAATAAAAATAATCATAAACCTAAACCTAAACCTAACAAATAAACTAAAATAAAATCTAAAATAAATAAATAAACCAAACTAAATAAAATAAAAATAAACCTAAATAAAATAAAGAAAATAAACAAAAGTAAATAAAAATAAAGTAAATAAAGTAAATAAACCTAAACCTACCGGCCTACATCATTTTTTTTTAAAAAAAACCTTAAACCCTAAAACCTAAACCCCACCTACAACACCCTCAACCCTAAACCCTAAACCGATAAACCCTAAACCACACCCTAAACCCTATGCCCTAAGCCTACACTAACCTTAAAAGCATTAACCCTAAACCCTAAACCCAAAACCCCATAAACCCTAAACCTAAACTTAAAGTAACTAAATAAATTAAAAATAAACCTAAACCCTAAACCTAATAAACTAAACCTAAACCTAAGAATAAATAGAACCTTGACAACAAGAACATCAAGCGTCAACTGGTCAAGATCTAGCGGTGGTGGTGAAGCGAGGCTGCTCGTAGTGGTGGTTGGGGATCTGATGGTGCTGGTGGATATGGAGGTGGTGGTAGGAGTAGTGGTGGTGGCGGAGCAGAGATCCGGGATATGATGGTGGATCTTGCTAAAAATAACTACACTTAAATATAATAATAAAATAAAAAATTTGAACTAAAATTGAAACCTAAACCTAAAATAAAATAAAAATTGAAAACTAAACTAAAATAAACTATGTAAAATCCTAAACTAAACTAAAAAAAAAATAAACCTAAAATTAAAATACCTAAATAAAATAAACCTAAATGTAAAATAAAAATAAAATGAACCTAAAGAAAAATAAAATAAAAACTAAATAAAAACCTAAACCTAAAAACCTGAAAATAAACTAAATTAAAATAAAACCTAAACCTTATACTAAAAAAAGCTAAAAAAACTAAACAAAATAAAATAAACCTAAAACTAAACTAAAATAAGCTAAACTAAAATAAATAAAACCTAAACATAAACATAAATTAAGCTAAACCTAAACCTAAATAAATAAAATAATATAAAAAAAACCTAAACCTAAATTAAAAATAAAACCTATAAATAAAATAAAATCTAAAACCTAAACCTAAGAAAATAAAAAATAAACCTAAACCTAAAATAAAATAAAACCTAAACATAAAAATAAAATAAAAAATAAAGTAAACTAAAAAAACATAAACGTCAAAAATAAACTAAAATAAATGAACATAAAATAAAATAAACTATAAAATTAAAATAAACCTAAATAAATATAAAATAAACTAAATAAATTAAATAAATTTAAACCTACCGGGTTTACTTAATTTTGAAAAAAACCATAAACCCTAAAACTAAATCCTCCCAAACCCTAAACCCTACACTACTAAACCACTACCATGACCCTAAATCTAAACCCTAAAAACCCCAAAATTAAAGCCTAAACCTTCAAACCTAAACCTAAATCTTAATCTAACCTAAACCCTACATAAATCATAAAGCTTAAATCCTAAACCCTACTGACACTAAACCCTAACTCCTCTTAAGCTAACCTCTAAACCCTAAGCCCTAAAAACATTACATAAAGCCTAAACACACAACCTAAACCCTAAACCCTAAACCTAAAACCCTAAACCCTACCCTCCCTAAACTCTTAACCCTAAACCCTGGACCTAAAAATATAAAACTTAAACCTAAACTAAATAAAACCTAAAAATAAAATGAATAAAAAAACTTAAACCTAAATAAAATAAAAAAATAAAATAAAATAAAAACTAAAACTTAAACCTTAAACCCTAAACCCTAAAAATAAAAAATAAAAAAGTTTTTAGAAAACTAAACCATAAACCTTAAAAAAATCTAAACCCTAAACCCTAAAAGCATAAATAATAAAACCCTAAACCCCAAATCCTTAATTTAAACCTAAAGTAACTAAATAAATTAAATATTAAATCTAAACCATAAGAATGAGCAGAACCTTGATGACATGAACATCACCATCAACCAGGCTCAATCTAGATCTCGCGATGGAGGCGAATGCGGAAGCAGTGGTGATCGTAGTGGTGGTGGGGATCTAGAGGTGCTAGTGGATATGGATGTGGTGGTCGGAGCAGTGGTGCTTATGGAGGCAGGAGGAAAGATGAAAGTTATAGCTGCGGTGGTGGCGGAGAGTGAGATCGGGGATATGATGGTGGATCCAGCTAGTTGAGAGGCAAGGGTGGTTCTGATGGGAACTGGAGAAACTGAAGAATGGTCAATCCGATATACTGCTTATGGAACTATATCTTTATAGTAAAGAGGGTTCTAGCTATCAAAGGTTTTTGATTTGCTCTATGCGTGCTCATTTTTTAACTATGTGGTCATTTGTGTCTTAGAAAACTTGGTGTGCTACTTGATTGATGAAGTCAAAAGAAGAAATGTTGAATATAAATTTGTTCTCTATTAAAATAAAAAAAGAAACCTTAAACCCTAAACCATAAACTAAAACATGAACCCTAAACATAAAACCTATACCCTAAACCCTAAACCTTAAAATAAAAAAAAAATTAAAAGTTAAAAAACCCTAACCCTATACCATCAAACCTACAACCCTAAAACCCAAACCCTAAGCCCTAAAACCTAAACTCTAAAAATCTAAAACCTAAACCAAAATCTAAATAAAATAAAAATGAAATAAAAAATAAGAATAAAATAAAATAAAAACTAAATAAAAACATAAACCTGAAAAAATAAAAAATGAAACAAAAGTAAAACCTAAACCTAGAATAAAAATAAAATAAATAAAATAAAATGAACCTGAACCTAAACAAAAATAAATAAAATTAAAAAAATAAAACCTAAACCTAAACCTAAAATAAACTAAATCAAACCTAAACCTAAACTAAAAAAAAAATAAAATAAATTAAAGTAAACCTAAAACTAAAATAAAAGTAAAACCTAAAATAAACCTAAAATAAAAACCAAAAACCTACACCTAAAAAAATAAAATAAAAACCTAAACTTAAACCTAAAAATACAAAATAAAACATAAACCTATAAAATAAAATAAAAAGCACAACAAAAAAGAAACCTAAACTAGAAAGATAACCTAAAATAAATAAACCTAAAATAAATAAATTAAACTAAATAAAAATAAAAAAATATAAATAAAAGTATAAAATAAAATAAACTCAAATATATAAAAAATAAACTAAATAAACCTAAACGTACCAGTTTACATGATTTAAAAAAAAACCTATACCCTAATTCCTAAATCCTAAACCCTAAACTCTAAACCCTAAAACTAACCCTAAACCCTGTACCTACAACCCAAAAACTACAACCCTAAACCCTAATACCCTAAAACCCTAAATCTTAAATCCTAAACCCTAAAACCTACAACCCTAAACCCTAAACCCTCAACCCTAAACTAACCCAAAACCCAAAAGCCTAAACTAACCTTAAACCCTAAGAATGGGCAGAAACATGATGGCACAAACATCATCATCAATAGGCTCTGTCTAGATCTTGTGGTGGAGGTGAAGGCATAGGCGACAGTTGTCGCAGGGATGGTGGGGGATATGGAGGTGTTGGTCGACATGGAGGTGGTGGTCGGAGCATTGGTGGTTGTCGAGGCAGGAGGAGCGATAAAGTTTATTGCCGTGGTGGTTGTGGATGGAAGGTTCAGGAATATGATGGATCCCACTACTGGAGGTGGTTCATGGAAATTGAAGAATGGTCGATCCGATATGTTGCTTATGGAACTATCTTCACAGCAGAGATGGTTCTAGTTATCTATGGTTTTTTATTTGCTCCATGGGTAGTCATTGTTGATCTACGTCATTACTTTTGTCTTAGAAAACTTGGGGTACTACTTGGTTGATAAAATCAAAAAGAAGAAAAGTTGAATCTGAATTTGTTCTCTGTTAAAATTAAAAAAAAAACCTTAAACTCTAAACCCTAAACTAAAACTTAAATCCTAAACCTAAGACCAAAACTCTAAACCCTAAACCCTAAACCCTAAACCATAAACCCCAAACCTTAAACCTTAAACCCTAACCCTAAACTAACCCTAAACACTAAACCCTAAACTCTAAACCCTAAAAACCTAAAAACCTAAAAACCTAATCTTAAACTAAATAAAACCAGAAAAATAAATTAAATAAAAAAATTGAAACCAAAATAAAATAAAAAAATATAATAAAATAAAAACATAAAGTAAAACCCAAACATAAACCAAAACCTAAACCTAAACTTAAAAAGAAAAAAAATAAAAAATAAAAACTAAACTAAAATAAAATAAATAAAACCTAAACTAAACTAAAAATAAATAAAAAACCTAAAATAATAAAACTAAACCAAAAAATAAAAATAAAATAAACCTAAAATAAAATAAAATCAAAACTAAATAAAACCTAAAAAAAATAAACTTAAAATAAATAAAAATAAGACCTAAACCACACTAAAAAAAAACCTAAACCTAAAATATAAATAAATAAACAAAATAAAATATACCTAAACCTAAACTAAAATAAACTAAACTAAAATAAATAAACCTTAAACCTAAACTAAACTAAACCTAACCTAAACCTAAACCTAAACTAAATAAAATAAACTAGACTAAAAATACACCTAAACCTAAACTAAAAAATAAAACTTAAAATAAAAAAATATATAAACCTAAAACCTAAAATTAAAAAAAATAAAATAAAATTGAAACCTAAACCTAAATCTAAAAAAAAAAAGTAAAACTTAAACCTAAAAATAAAATAAAAATAAAACTCAACTAAAATAAAGATAAACCTATAGATAAACAAAAATAAAAACCCTAAAAAATAAACTAAACTACATAAAAAATAAACTCAAATAAACCTAAACCTAGGGGTTTACTAAATTTTTAAAAAAAAAAACCCTAAACCCTAAATCCTAAACCTTAAACCATAAACCTTAAATCATAAAACTAACCCTAAACATACAACCCTATATCTACAACCTTAAAACCTAAACCCAAATCCTAAAACCCTAAACCCTAAACCTAAACCATAAGCCTAAACCATAAACTTGAAAGAAACCCTAAACCTAAACCTAAACCCACAATCCTAAACCCTAATCCCTAAACCCTAAAACCTACAACCCTAGACACTAAACTCCAAACCTTAAACCCTAAACCCTAAGAATGGGTAGAACCTTGATGGCAGGAACATCACCATCAACTTCAAAGTGTATATCTGGTGGAGGGGAGGCGTTTAGTGTAGTGGTGGTGGGTGATCTGGAGTTGCTGGCGGATATGGAGGTGGTGGTTGGAGTAATGGTGATTATGGAGGTGGGAAGAGCGATGGAGGTTACAGCTGTGGTGCTGGCAGAGGGAGATCAGGGATACTATGGAAAATCCCGCTACTCGAGAGGTGGGGGTGGTTCTGATTGGAACAGGAGAAATTGAAGAACGGTTGATTCAATCTGTTGGTTATGGAATTATGTCTTTACAGTAGAGATGGTTCTACATATATAAAATTTTTTATTTACTCTGTGGGTGCTGATTTTTTATATATGTCGTTCCTTGTGTCTTAGAAAATTGGGGTGCTACTTGGTAGATGAAATCAAAAAAAGAAATGTTGAATCTGAATTTGTTCTGTGCTAAAAAAAATTATAAACCCTAAACCTAAAATCTAAACACTAAACCCTAAATTGAAACCCTAAACCCTAAACTAACCATAAACCCTAAACCCTATAAATCTGAAAACTTAAATCGAAACTAAATAAAACCTAAAAATAAAATAAATAAAAATACCTAAACTAAAATAAAATAAAAAATATAATAAAATAAAAACATAAACTAAAACTTAAACTAAAAAAAATAAAACCTAAACCTTAAACTAAAAAAAAACAAAACCTAAAATAAAAATAAAATAAACCAAATAAAATAAACCTAAACCTAAACTTTAATAAAGTAAATTAAAATAAATAAAACCTAAACCTAAACTAAACCTAAACCTAAACCTAAACTAAATAAAATAAAATAAACTAAAAATAAACCTAAACCTAATATAAAAAATAAAACCTAAAATAATCCTAAAATAAAATCCTAAAATGTAAACCTAAAAATAAAACAAAAACCTAAACATAAACCTAAAATATAAAATAAAACATAAACCTAAAAAAAAAAAAAATAAAACTCAACTTAAAACCAAACCAAAATCTAAAAAATAAATAAAATAAAAAAACCTAAACTAAAATAAATAAACTTAAAATTAAAAATAAACTTAAAGAAATAAATAAAATAAAATAAATTGTAATAAATAAAAATAAACTAAAATAAACCTATGTCGGTTTGCTTAATTTTAAAAAAAGTCCTAAACCCTAAATCCTAAACCCTAAACCCTAAAAACCCCCAGCCAAGCCAAAACTCCTAAACCCTAAAATTGTTAACCTACCCTAAACCCTAAACTAAACCCTAAACCATAAACCCTAATCCCAAATCCTAAACCTTAAAACCCACACTAAACCCTACCTAAAACCAAAAAACCCTAAACCTAAACCCTAAATCCTAAAACTAATAAAATAAATAAAAATAAAACCTAAACCCTAAACTAAAAAAATCTAAACCTAAAATAAAAAAAATAAAGAAAAGAAAATAAACCTAAACTAAAATTGGGATAAATAAACATAAACTAAACTAAACCTAAACCTAAAATAAAATAAAATAAACCTAAACCTAAACTAAAATAAATTAAACCTAAACTAAGCCTAAATAAATAAAATAAAATAAACTAAAAATAAACTTAAACCTTAAAATAAATCCTAAAATGGACCTAAATAAAACCCTAACCTAACCAGAAAATAAAATAAAATCCTAAACCTAAACCTAAAAATAAACATAACCCTAAACTTAAACCAAAAAATAAACTAAAATAAAACCTAAACTAAAATAAATCTAAAATAAATAAACTAAAATAAATAAAATAAAATAAATCTAAATAAAAAATAAAATATGAAAAACCTAAACCCTAAAGCTTAAACCCTAACCCTAAACCCAAAACCCCCCAAAACCCTAAACCCTAAACTTTAAACCTAAAACCTAAACTTAATTTAATAAAACCATAAAATTAAATAAATAAATAGCTAAACTTAAAAAATTAAAAAAAATAAAACTAAATAAAACCTAAACTAAAACCTAAATTTTAACCTGAAATAAAATAAAATAAAATAAAAGAACTAAAATAAATTAAATAAAACATAAACTAAACTAAAAATAAAATAAACCTAAGAATAAAATACCTAATTAGAATAAAACTAAATATAAGAAGAAAATATAATAAACCTAAAATAAAATAAAATAAAATAGAAATTAATAAAATCCAAAATAAAAAAATAAACCTAAAATATAACATAAAAATAAAAAATAAAAAATTAAGCCCTAAACTAAAAAAAAACTAAACTAAAATCAAAATAAAACAAACTTAAACCTAAACTAAAATAAACTAAACTAAAATAAATTAAACCTAAAATAAAAATAAAATAAACCTAAACTAACTAAAATAACTAAACTAAAATAAATAAAACCTAAACCTAAACATAAAATAAAGTAAATCTAAACCTAAACCTTAAACCTAAACTAACCCAACCAAACCCTAAATCCCTATACTACCTAAACTCTAAACCCTAACTACCCTAAACCACTCCTTACTAAACCTAAACCTACCACTGACCCTAAATCTAAACCCTAAATCCTAAACCCTAATCTCTAAATCCCACCTTAAATCAGAAAAAGCTAAACTCCTAAGACCACCCACCCTAATCTGACCCACCCTGTGACCCTAAAACTTAACAGGCTGGACCCTAAACCCTAAACCCTCCCTAAACTTAACCTAAACTTAATCCCCACACTAAACCCCAAAAATAAAACTAAAACCTAAAATAAATAAACATAAATAAAATTAATAAATAAACATAAATATAATAAAATAATAAAATAAATAAAACCTAAACTAAAACCTAAACCTAAACCTAAAAAATAAAAAAAAAGCTAAAATAAATAATAAACTATATCTAATAAATAAAATAAACTTAAAAATAAAATCTAAATAAAATAAAACTAAACATAAATAAAATAAATAAACCCAAAATAAATTAAAATAAAACTAAATAAAAAACTTAAGCCTAAAAAAATAAACCTAAAAATAAAATCAGAAATAAATAAAATAAAATAAACCTTAAACTAAAAGAAAACCTAAACACGAATAAAAATAAAATAAACAAAAAAACCTAAAACCAAAAAATAAACTAAACTAAACTAAATAAAAAAACCTAAATAAATATATAAAATAAACAAAATAAATTATAAATAAACTAAAAAAACCTAAACCTATGGGTTTGTAATTTAAAACCCTGGCTCTAAACCACTAAATCAACCTAAACCAACCAAACTAAACTATATAAACTCTACCAACAACTACATACCCTAAACCAAACCATAAAGTAAGTCTAAGCCCTAAAATACTGCACCAACCTAACCCTAACCCTAAACTCCCAAATCCCACCCAAACCCAAACCTAAACTACTAACTCCCAGGCCACCCCAACCCTAACTCCTAAAATTATTTAAACCCTGTGACCTAAACCTCTCTAAACCTTAAACATTAAAACCTACACTAAAGCTGACACTAAACCCTAAATACCCTAAACCCTAACTCCTAAACCCTAAACCCTACCCCACTAAACTAAATCCTACCATGGACCTAAACCTAAAACCTAAACATAAACTATAAACCTAATAAATAAATAAATAAACCTGGATCTAAATAAAATGGGATAAAATGAAATAAACCTAAATTAAAACATAAAAACCTAAAAATAAAATAAAAATAAAAAAACTAAACTAAAACAAATAAAATTAACCTAAGAATAAAACCTAAATAAATATAAACTAAATGTAAAATAAAGATAAATAAACCTAAAATAAAATAAAATAAAACTTAAACCTAAAAATAAACCTAAAAAATAAATAAATAATAAAATCTAAACTCTATACCTAAAATAAAATTAAAATAAATAAAATATAATAAACATAAACCTAAACTAAAATAAATAAAATCTATACCTAAACCTAAACCTTCACCTAAACTAAATATAATAAAATAAACTAAAATAAACCTAAACCTAAACTAAAAAAAAAACTAAAATAAACCTAAAGTAGAAACCTAAAACTAAACCTAAAATATAAGATAAAACTTAAATCTAAACCAAAAAAATAAAAATAAAACCAAAACCTATAAAATAAAATAAAAATAAAAGACAAGTAAAATAAACCTAAACCTTAAAATGAAAATAAAACCCTAAACTAAAATAAATAAACCTATATTAAATAAACTAAACTAAATAAATAAAATAAACTGAATAGAATTTAAAATTAAAATAAACTAGAATAAACATATAAATATACTAAATAAACATAAACCTACGGTTTACTTAATTTAAAAAAAAATCTTAAATCCTACACTATACCACAAACCCTAAACCCTAAGCCTAAATCCTACTCTAAACCTTAAACCCTAAGCCCCAAACCCTAAACCTAAACCTAAAATAACTAAGTAAATTAAAAAATAAACCTAAACCCAAACACTTAATAAATCTAAATGTAAACCTAAACCATAAGAATGGGCAAAACCTTGACATCAGGAACATCACTGTCAACCAGGATCGTTTAGATCTGGTTGTGGAGGCGAAGGTGGAGGTGGAGGTTATCCTTGATGGTGGTGGGGATCTAGAGTGCTTGGTGGATATGGAGGTGTGGTGGAGAAGGGTGGTTATGCGGTGGGAGGAACCACGAGGTTACATATTGTGGTATAAGGAGAGATTGGGATGATGGTCGATCCACTAGTTGAGAGGTCAGGTGGTTTTGATGGGAACTGTGGAACCGAGGAACGATCTGATCTCTACATGGAACTTCATCTCTATAGTAGACAGTTCTAGTTATCTAAGTTTTTGGTTTGCTCTATGCATGCTCATTTTAATCTATGTCATCACTTATTTCTTAGAAAACTTGGTGTGTTCCTTGGTTGATGAAATCCAAGAAGAAATGTTGAATTTGAATTTGTTCTCTAAAAAAATAAAAGAAATAAAACCAAAACTCTAAACCCCAAACCCTAAACCCTAACCCTAAACCCTAAACCCTAAACCTTAAAAATCTAAAAACCTAAACCTAAACTAAATAAAACCTAACCCTAAACCTTAAACCCTAAAACCAACCCTAAACCCTAAACCTTAATCCATAAACCAACAACCCACAACCATAAACCCTAAACCATATAACCCTAACCCTAAACACTAAACCCTAAACCTAAATCCTAAACCCTAAAACACTAAACCATAAAGCTGGGTTAAAGCCTTTTGATTCTCTATTTTTAATAATTAAAATTTGGAAAACTTGTTGTATTGGTCATTTTATTAATAACTACTAGGTGGTTTTTTGTTTTGTTTATCCCCTTCATAGCTTATGGCTACAAATATTTGCCTTCAGCTAAGGTGGATGCTCTTCTGCTGATTGATCTTTTGACTTCCACCAAAATGAGCAGCATTGAATTGTACTACCTCCTCAAGCAAACTAGAGCTCTTCTTTCCCAATTGAATTTTAACATCACTCATGTTTGGCATGAAGGAAATGCTTGTGCTAACTACCTTTCCAATCTGGGTGCTAGATCAGATGGTATCATCTTCTTTGATCAACTCACCTTACCCAAACACTTGCGTGGGCTGGTTAACTTGGACAATTCTGGGTTTCCTTATCTCAAAACTTAATCTAACCTTTTGATGTATACTATCCATTCATCTTTTATGCCTCTTTATTTTATGGCTTTCTATTCCTTTTTGTGTCTTTTGTAGATGCTTCACACGGATATTACTTGTTATCTTGATCTCTGTGGCATGATTTGGTGTTTTAATAGCTTATCCTTTATTTGGAGGCACTCTGCTTTTGGCATTTACATTGATTTGGAGGCTCTCTACTTTTTCTAAGTATTATATTAGTGTTCATTATGCTGGTTGCAATATTTCTTTTGATGATTATTATTAAGTTGTTGGATTTTAGTTGATAATGGTGGTGGCTTTTTGACATCTTTGCTTGTCTCCATTAGATCTTGGGTCTTATATTCACTCTACCTTTGAGATGATGTTTTCCTTTTATTTGGAGTTATCTTTTATTTTAATTTTTACAGAGGCTTTTTTGGCCTTTTGTTGATATTTATCTTCTTCTATGTCTATCTTGGAATATGGACCCCATTCAGCCTGCTCTCTTTGGAAACCATTTTCTATTTTAGCAGGGTCCCTTTGGTGGGATCTTGTTGTGGGAGGCTTTCTTCTTTTCTTCCACCTGCGAAGGTTGTTTTTCATAGGCTTTCTTATAGGCTGCTGTGACCTCCTTACCCCTTCTGCTAGACTTATTATTGTGCAGAACTTTGATATTACTTCTTGTTTATCTTTTTATGCCTCTTTTACTTTGCCTTGGTGGAATCTCTGGCATTCTGTTGTTCTTTCTGCACTGTTTATTTTTTGACCTGGATGGAGTTTCTTCTGATTGATTCTGGCTATTTTGTTTAGCAGATCCTTTTTATGCAGGATGTTTCTGAGATTGGGGCTTTGGTTAATCTCTTTTATTGCTCTTTTCTGGAGAGAATTTGTATTTTGCTGGCTCTTTTCTCTTGCTCCCGGAATGGATTCTCATGTTTGCCTCTCTTTTTAGTTTTTACTTTATTTTCCCTCTCATTCTGGGCCTTGCTGCTAGACTGTATTTTCTGATCTGGAAAGGTCTTGTTATTCCTTTCAATGCTAGTCATTGGTTTTTTGGGACCTGTTTCCAGATTGTTGTCTTTATGACTTATGGATGTTTTTTATTCTCGATTTTCCAACTATTTGTGTTATTATCAGCTAGGCTATTTTTGATCACACTTGTTGTTGCTCTTTTCATCCTGGCTCTATTTGCCATAGTCAGAATTCTTCTCTTTTATTATGGGATCAATTTTCCTTGCAGGTTTGGATTTCCTTAATGGCTTTTCTGTTAGCCTTTACTGTGGTTGTGGGTTTAACTGCTAGCCTGATCAGCTTTATCTGGAAGGTCTTTTCTATTTATTATCCTTTGAACCCTTTTGATACCATTATTGTCTTTTGGATTTTAGGGTCCTTTGTCCAGCTAGTGGTCTTTGTGGTTACTATCTGTTCCCTATTTTATGCTTTTTTAACTATTTTTATTATTAATAATTAGGCTACTGCTATCTTCTCCTGCTTCTATTTTATCCCACTTGGTTCTGTTAACATTGTGCAGACCCCTGTGATTTTCCATCTGATTATTTGGATCTTTACATATGCGTTTGGGTGGACTCTTGGCCAGTTTGTTGGTATTAACTGCCTTGGTTGTTGGCTGACCTAGATTAACACTCTACATGCTGTCTCTGGGGTTTTGGTTTGTTTAGTTCAGCAAGTCTCTATTGAAGTTGTTGATTGCTTGGTGGAATTTGCTTTAAACTCCCTTATTAGCTGATTATATGCATATCATCTTAATTCATTGGCCTACTTTATCTGTTGTTGTTTTCTCCATCTTCTTTCAGTTAAACTTGTATCTCTTGCACTATTTATCTTGGATGGGTGGCTTTATGGCAAGCTAGATGGTTTTTGTTGTCTTGGTTATTTCTTGTCTTGGATATTTACTGTCTTGGTTTTTCAGGACTCTTATGTTGGCTCCATCTTTGTTGGTGTAGGACTTGAGTCCTATTCAACAAATATTTTTATTCTTTGATCGATGGTTTTGGTGATTCTGCAGGTTTGCCTTCCGGATACCTATTTTTACTCTATCTATTTGGTTATTAACTATTGCAATGTCTACTCGATTGAGAGGTTTTATGGCCAACTTGCTATCTCTTCCTCTTGGATGTTGTCTTAATTGTTGTTGTCTTGGCTGGTTTATGCCTTGGTTATCTGCTATTTTGCTTTTTTACGGATTCTAATGTTGATACTCATTTGAATCCACTTTTGCTTCTTGGGTTCAAATGTTGCATTAACTATTTTGCTATTGGGGTTGGCTTTCTGAATGCCCGTGTTGTTTATGTCTGGGTTGTTGTTCATCTCCTGATTATTGTGATCTACATTATCTATTGTTGCCTCTATTCCTATCTTGGCTCAGTTAGGTTTGGGCAGCCATGTGCACTGTCTATTCTCAATGTTGCTGCCTTTTGCTGTCTTGCTCTCTTGGTTGTTTATTGATCTCGCTTATCCAATTTTGGTCACGAATCTTTATTGAATAGCTCATTTGTCTTTACTTGGTGCTATTTTTGGTAGGTTGCGTCTATTTCTGTGTTGGGCTATCTTGCCTTCCTTTACAATTGCTTTTTCCCAATTCATATGGATATTAATAAGGGGTTGTTTCCGGCCGAAGATTCATATATATATCATATGTTTGGGATGGTGTTAATTATAGGCTCATTGACTTGATTAGCGGATTTGAGCAAGTTGCCTCTCTCTATTTTCTTGTGGAGGGATTATATCGCTTTTCCTCTTCTTGGATATGACTTTTCATGAGGTTCTCGCTAAGATGTTTCATTCTCATATGTTTATGTATTCTCATGTCAGGGTGACTATATTGATGATACTTTTCTTGAATGGGACACCTTATCCATCAGCTCTTTGGAATTTCCTCTCTATATTAGATATGGTTTTGTTTAGGTTTGCAGGTAATAAAGCTCACAGGACTTTCAACAATTATCTCCTCATGTTTGTTGGCTATGATGGTATGATGATCTCACTCCCTTTTGGTTTGGTAGTAGCTCTTGTGATGTAACCCTTCCTGGAAGTTTGGATGCTCATATTTGCATCCAACTTAGTGTGAGCAGAGCTATCACAATTCCTTCTATCATTCTTAGCTTATGTTGTTTTCATTTTTCCTTTTTTGTCGTATTACCTTAACTGTTCTAATCTCTTTCTTATTACAATTTTGGTGTGATTCTCTCTTGTCCTCTTGCGGTTTGCTCCATATTGCCATGCATTCTCTCGTCCTCTGAGCATTGGCCCTAATCTTCCTTTGGCTTATTATGTTAATCAACTTGTATCTTTTGATTGCTTTAATGTCTTCTTTTGCTTTTGGAAGTACTTAGATAGGGGATTTACTCCTTAGCCTAATTGTAGCTCTTTGAGTAGTAGTTCTGGAGTTTATCCCCTTTAAGGACCTTGTATCCCTCTTTTTGTGGCAATAAAATACCCCTACATGGGATTTCCCCTAAAAAAAAAACCCTAAACCATAAACCCTAAACCCTAACCTAAACCCAAACCTAAACCCCAAACCAAACCCTAAACCCTAAACCCTAAACCCAAAACCCAAAAAAAAAAAAACCTAAAACTAAACTAAATAAAATAAAAATAAAATAAATAAAACCTAAACCCTAAACTAAATAAAACAAACTAAAAATACCTATACCTAAACTAAAATCCTAAAAAAACCTAAAGTAAAACCTAAAACCTAAACATAAAATAAAATAAAACCTAACCCTACCACAAAATAAAAAATAAAACTTAACGTAAATAAAATAAGTGTAAAGTAAACATAAACCTAAACCTAAACCTAAAAAATAGACTAAAATAAATAAACCTTAAACAAATAAACTAATTGAAATAAAAATAAACCTAAATAAAATAAAATAAACTAAAGAAATAAAAATAAACTAAATAAATCTAAACTAATGGTTTACTAAATTTTAAAATCCTACACTAAACCCTAAATCCTAAACCCTAAACCATAAACCTAAACTAACCTAAACCCTAAACCCTAAACCTACCCTACCACAATCATTAAACCCTAAAAGGCATAAACTTTAACACTAAATACAAAATTAAAACCTAACTTTAAATCCACTACACAATAAACCTCCAAACCCTCTAAACCTTTAAACCCTAAACTCCTTAAACTACTCTAAAGCCTAAATCCTGACTTTAAACCCTAAACCCTAACCTGTAATTCACTATCTCCCACCAATCACTAAACCCCACCAAAACAATTGATGTAAACTAAATAAAACCTAAATAAATAAATAAACCTAAACTTAATAAATAAAATAAAATAAAATAAAACCTATCTAAACCTAAACTTAAATTGACTACTAAACCTTACTAAAAGGATTACAAAATAAAATAAATAAAGACCTAAATTACTAAAATAAAATAAACCTAAAACCTAAATAAAATAAATGAAAAATAAAAATAAACCTAAAATAAAATTAAATAAAAAACTTAAACCTTAAAATAAACCTAAATAAAAATAAAACCTAAAGCTAAAATAAACAAATAAAATAAACCTACAAATAAAATAAACTAAAATAAATAAAACCTAAACATAAACTAAAATAAACTAAACCTAAACCCTAAAAAATAAATAAAATAAAATAAACTAAAATAAACATAAACCTAAACTAAAAATATAATCATAAAATAAACCATAAATAAAACATAAAACATAAACCTAAAAAATAGAAACCTAAACCTAAAAATAAAAAATTAAACCTAAACCAAAAAAATGAAATAAAAATAAAACTAAACTAAAAATAAACATAAACCTAAGCCTAAACCTAAACCTAGAAAATAAACAAACATAAAAAAGCATTAAACTAAGATAAATAAACCTAAAATAAATAAACTAAACTAAATAAAAATAAAAAGTAAACCTAAATAAATAAAATTAAATAAATAAAAAATAAACTAAAAAAACCTAAACCCTAAACACTAAACCTTAATGACTAAACCCTAAAACCTACAACCCTAAACATTAACCAAAAGCCCATGAATTAAGTAAACCCTAAAACATAATCCTTAAACTCTAAGAACCTAAAAACCTAAACTTAAACTAAATAAAACATAATAATAAAATAAATAACAAAATAAAACCCAAACTAAAATAACCTAAACCAAAACTAGAAAAATAAAATTAAACTAAAATAAAATAAATAAAACCTAAACTAAACTAAAAATAAAATAAACCTAAAGAAACCTAAATAAAATAAAAAAAAATAAAAACAAAATGAAAATAAAAAATAAAACTAAAATAAAAAAATAAAAAACTTAAACAAAAGATAAAAATAAATGAAAATTAAAACCTAAACCCTAAATTAAAAAAAATAATGAAACCTAAAAATAAACAAAATAAAATAAACCTAAACCCAACTAAAATAAATAAAACCTAAAGCTAAATTGAAATAAA
>CM038214.1:20483671-20569655 GCA_021442155.1 Cymbidium sinense
AAAAAATACTATCTTTATCTTACTAAGAATTGTTTAGAGTTTAACTCGCTAAACAAAAAAATAAAACTTATAAATGAGTACATGAACAAATTTGAAGTATTATTGTTATCTTCTTAAATTAGGGAAAGAACAAATTAATTTTTTTTAGGTTTAGATCAACTTGAGCCCTAAACTTAAAAGAGGCACTACATAAAATTAATTTCCATGTGGCTTTTGAAAAAACTTTAGATTTCAAATAACAACAAAAAATTCTTGCACTTAATATAATGTCATCAAATGTAAAAAATATTCTTTCCCATTAAATCATATTTAAATGAATACATCTAAATTAAGTAACATTAATACCAACAAAAAGAAATAAAAAAAAATGATAGATACTATGTTGGGATCCAAAATCTCTTAAATCATATTTTAGATGCAAAAAATCTATGAGTGTCCTAAATCTCTCACAACACGCCTATTTCTAAGCATTGACTTGAGTTTTACTTGAGCTTTCTTGCTTTGTGTTGAAGTGAATTATTTGTTACATTACGTTGCAACGTTGAGCTGAAAGTAGGAGAGCTATAGTTTTGGAAATCTCTATGCATAGATATTGAGTTTGGATTATTCCTGTTACACGCTACTTATCAAGAGATTTTGTCAGATACAATCACTATTATAAAAATATCATTCAATAATACTTTGCATCAAGTCTCCCTAATTCGTAAAGATCTTGAGCATTGCCTTAAAGCATTGAAATCCTACTAAAGAGAGATTTTTAAAGCACAAATTTAGCTCCTTGAAATATTTGCTAAATTGAAAGAGTTGTAGTTTAGGTTTATTTTATTTTTATTTTAGATTTTGGTTTTTTTTGAAATTTAGGATTTAGGTTTTATTTTTTATTTATGTTTTGGTTTTTTTTTAGGTTTAAGTTTTTATTTTATTTTATTTTAATTTTAGGTTTAATTTTTATTTTATTTAGGTTTTTGATTTTTTTAGTTTAGTTTACATTTTTATTTATTTTATTTTAGTTTAGTTTTTATTTTCTATTTTATTTTCTTTTTATGTTTAGGTTTAGGTTTAGGTTTAAGTTTTAGTTTATGTTTTTATTTTATTATTTATTTTATTTTAGATTTTTTTTAATTATTTTATTTTAGGTTTTATTTAGTTTAGGTTTAGGTTTTAGGTTTTAGATTTAGGGTTTAGGGTTTAGGGTTTATGGTTTAGTGGTTTAGGGTTTAGGCTGTAAGGTTTAGGGTTTAAGTTTTAGTTTAGGGTTTAGGGTTGAAGTTTTTATTTTTAAGAGAGAATAAATTCAGATTCAACATTTCTTCTTTTTGATTTCACGAACCAAGTAGCATTCCATGTATTATAAGACGCAAGCAACGACATAGATCAAAAATGAGCACCCATAGAGCAAATCAAAAACCCTAGATAAGTAGAACCGTCTCTACTATAAATACATAGTTCCATATGAAGTAGATCAGATCGACCATTCTTCAATTTCTCCGTTCCTTCAACCATGCTCTCTCAAGAAGTTGGATCTACCATCATATCCCCAATCTCTCTCTCCTCACCACGATTGTAATCTGTCGCCTCCAAAGATCCATAACCACCACTGCTCTAATCACCACCTCCATATCCACCAGCACCTTCAGATCCCCCACCATCATTGCGATAATCATCGCTTCCCTGTCACTAGATCTAGACTCAGCCTGCTTGATGGTGATGTTCTTATCATCAAGGTTTTACCCACTCTTAGGGTTTAGGTTTAAGTTTAAGTTTATTAGATTTTAGGGTTTAGGTTTATTTTTGAATTTATTTAGTTACTTTAGGTTTGGGTGTAGGATTTGGGGTTTAAGGTTTAAGGTTTAGGTTAGGGTTGTAGGTTTAGGGTTTAGGGTTTAGTGTTTAGGATTTAGGGTTTAAGGGTTTTTTTAAAATTAAGTAAACTGGTAGGCTTAGGTTTATTTAGTATATTAAGTTTATTTTTTATGTTAATTTACTTTATTTTTTAATTTTATTTTTGTTTATTTTATTTAATTTAGTTTTATTTTTTTTATTTATTTTAGTTTAGGTTTATTCTAAGTTTATTTTAATTTTAGTTTAGTTTAGGTTTTATTTATTTTATTTTATTTTCCTTTTATTATTTAGGTCCAGCTCTGCCATAAGGAATTTATTTATTTGTTCCTATTTTAGGTTTCATTTAATTCTTTATTTTAGGTTTAGTAGGTTTAAGTTTATAAGTCTTTTGGCTTTAGGGTTTAGGGTCAGTGGCCCAGTGGCCTAGTTTCAGGTTTTAGTATTTAGTGGTTTAGGTCAGTGTAGTTTTGGTTTCCTATAGTTTCAGGGGTCTAAGGGTTGGGCTCATGGTCAGGGTTTTTTAGGGTAGTTTAGATTTAGCCCAAAGCCTAGGGGTTTGGTTGTGGTAGGGCCAGTGGCCTGGTTAGGTCAGGGGCTAGGGTAGTCAATAGTTTAAAGCCTAGTGAGTTAGGGAGCAGTTTGGTGGTTTAGGATGTGGTCAGGATTGGTAGGGTTTAAGGATCTTATCTTAGTATTTATTTAGTTTATTTTTAATTTAGGTTTTTATTTTATTTATTTTAGGTGTAGGTTTAGGTTTATGTTTCATTTTATTTTAATTTTATTCTTCAAGTTTAGGTTTTTTTATTTTTAGTTTTAGTTTAGGTTTTATTTTTTATGTCTAATTAGGTTTTCTTTAGTTAGTTTAGTTTAGTTTAGTTTAGGTTTATTTTAGTTTATTTTATTATTATTTAGGGTTTATGTGTAGTATATCCAAGTTTAGGTCCTATTTATTTTAGTTTAGTTTATTATTTTAGAAAATTTTTAGTTTAGGGTTTAGGTTTATTTTTTATTTATTTTAAGTTTTCCAATTTTTTTTGGTTTAGTTTTTATTTTATTTTTTATTTTATTTATTTTGGATTTATTTTATTTTATTTATGTTTAGTTTTTATTATATTTAGGTTTTTCATTTTAGGTTTATTTTATTTTTAATTTATTTTAGTTTTTTATTTATTTTATTTGAGTTTAGTTTTTTACTTTTATTTTATTTTATTTTTAGATTTATGTTTAGGTTTAGGTTTTCAACATTATTTTATTTTTTAGTTTAGGTTTTTTGGTTTTAGTTTATTATGGTTTAATGTCAGTTTGTAGGTTTTGTTTAGTGTAGCATTAGGTTAAGGTTTAGGGTTTAGGTCAGTAGATCAGTGGTGGGTTAGTTTTAGGATTTAGGGTTTAGGGTTAGATTTTTTTAAATTTAATAATATTTTAATTTTTTTAAATATTTTTTAAAATGTAAACCAAGTAGGTTTGATTTATTTAGTTTATTTGTTATTTATTTTAGTTTATTTTTTTATTTATTTCTATTTAGGTTTGTTTTTTTATTTAGTTTAGTTTATTTATTTTATATTTTTATTTTAGTTTACTTTTGAAGTTTAGGTTTAGGTTTAGGTTTATTTTTTAGTTTAATTTTATTTTTATTTTATATTTTAGGTTTAAGTTTTATTTTATTTATATAGGTTTAGGTTTTTTATTTTTTATTTTTTAGGTTTTAGGTTTTATTTTAATTATTTTAGGTTTTATTTTTTTTTTTAGTAGCTCATTTTTAGTTTATTTTATTTTATTTAGTTTAGGTTTTGGTTTAGTTTATTTTAGGTTTAGGTTTAGATTTTATTTATTTTAGGTTTTAGTTTATGTCCACGTTTATTTTATTTTATTTTTAAGGCTTTATTTTTTTAGGATTTAGTTTATTTTTTTTATTTTAGGTTTTATTTTCTAGTTTATCATTTAGGTTTAAGTTTTTATTTAGTTTTTATTTTTTATTTTAGGTGTTTTAGGTTTTATTTCTATTTTATTTAGGTTTTTTTTAGTTTATTTTAGGTTTTATTTATTTTATTTTAGTTTAGTTTTATTTTTGGGTTTAGTGAGGTTTTAGTCATTATTTTATTTTGGTTTAGGTTTTTTTATTTAATGGTTTTATTAAGTTTAGTTTATTTTTAAATTAGGTTTTTTATGGTTTAGAGTTTAGGGTTTGGTTTAGTTTAGGGTTTAGGGTTTTAGGCATAGGTTTTTAGTTTTTAGTTAGGGTTTTTTATTTTAGGTTCTAGGTTTAGGGTTTAGGTTTTAGTTTAGTGTTTAGGGTTTTTTATTTTTTTTTAATAGAGAACAAATTTAAATTCAACATTTCTTCTTTTCGGTTTCATCAACCAAGTAACACACCAAGTTTTCTATGACACAAGTAATGACATAGATAAAAAATGAGCACACATAGCGCAAATAAAAAAACCCTAGATAACTAGAACCATCTATAATGTAAAGACACAATTCCATAGGTAGATCAGATCGGTGATTCTTCAGTTTCTCCAGTTCCCATCAGAACCACCTTGGCCTCTCCAGTAGCGAGATCCACCACCATTTCCCCGATCTCTCCCTCCACCACCACCACGACTATAACTTATGTCGCTCCTCCCGCCTCCATAACCACCTCTGGTTTGACCACCATCTCCATATCCACCAGCACCTCCAAATTCCCCACCACCACTGTGATAACCACCGCCTCCTCCTCCATGCTAGATCAGACCGACCATGATGTTCTCATCAAGGTCCCACTCTTTGTTTAGGTTTGGGTTGAGTTTATTAGGTTTAGTGTTTTAATATTTTTAGATACTAGTTCATGTTTAAGAGAGTTTGGGGTTTGAATTAGGTTATGGTTAGGGTTTAGTTTTAGGTTTAGGTGAGGGTATATGTGTCTTTAGGGAGGGTGGGTTTAGGGTTTAGTTTAGGGTGTGGGTTTTAGGTTTGGTGGTAGGGCCCAGGGCTCAGTGTGGTTTAGTCCCAGGATCAGGGTCAGTGGCCTGTGGATCAGGGTTAGTGGGTCAGTGGCTAGAGTATTATGGTGGGGTGTGGTCTGGTTTTGGAGGGTTTATCATAGTCAGTGGTAGGGTTTTTAGGGTTTTTAGTTTAGATTTAGGATTTTATTTTTTTTAAATTAAGAAAACGATAGGTTTAGATTTATTTAGTTTTTAGTTGATTTTTAATTTTAATCTTATTTTATGTATATTTTATTATTTAGTTTATTTATTTTCATTTATTTACTTTAGGTTTTATTTTAGTTTATTTTATTGGTTTAGGTTTTATTTTTTTTAGTTGAGTTTATTTTATTTTAGTTTTAGGTTTAAGTTATCTTTTCTTTTTTAGGTAGTTTATTTTTATTTTACTTTTAGTTTAGGTTTAGGTTTTATTTTAGGTTTTATTTTAGTTTAGGTTTAAGTTTATTTTAAGTTTATTTTATATATTTAGTTTAGGTTTATGTTTAGGTTTAGTTTATTTTAGGTTTAGGTTTGTTTATTTTAGTTTATTTTATTTTTTTATTTTCAATTTAGGTTTTCAATGGTTTAGGTTTTATTTTATTTTTATGTTTGATTTTTAGGTTTCTTTAAGTTTATTATTTATCTTATTTTATTTAGGTTTTTTAGTTTATTTTAGTTTCTTTTATTTTAGTATTTTATTTTATATTTTATTTTAATATTTAGGTTTAAGTTTAAGTTAGGGTTTAGGGTTTATGGTTTGTGGAGGATCTTGCTGGTCAGGTCAGGTGTGGCCTAGGGTTTGGGAAGGTCAGTTTAGTTTTTGAGGATTAAGGTTAAGTTAACCTGGGAGGTCAAGGGCTCAGGTAGGGCCCAGGTCAGGGCCTGTGGGTGGGAGGGTTTAGTGGCTCAGTGGTCAGTGGTAGGGTTAGTTTAGTTTTATGGTTTAGTAGTTAAGTAGGTTAGGTTTAGGTCTTATATTATAATCAAATATTTGGTATTTATTTTATTTATTTTAGTTTACTTTATTTTTTTATTTTATCCAAGTTTATTTTTATTTTATTTAGATTATTTATTTAGTAGTTTTTTAATTTAGTAATTTTAGGTTTAGGTAGTTTATGTTTATAGTTTAGTTTTATTTTATTTTATTTTTTAGGATTTATTTTTTATTTTAGGTTTAGTTTTTTTTATTTTTTATGCTTTGGTTTTAGTTTTATTTTAGGTTTTTTAGGTTTTATTTTATTTTATTTATTTAGTTTTATTTTATTTTATATATAGGGTTTTATATTTATTTAGGTTTAGGTTTAGGTTTCATTTATTTTAGTTTAGTTTATTTTAGTTTAGCATGTATTTATTTTATTTTATTAATTTAGGTTTAGGTTTCATTTTTTAGTTTAGAGTTTAGGTATTTAGGTTTTAATTTAGTTTTATTTTATTTTATTTTAGATTTATTTTTATTTTAGTTGTTTTATTTGATTTAGGTTTTATTTTAGTTTATTTTATTTTTTTAGTTTAGGTTTATTTATTTTAGTTTTATTTTTAATTTTAATTATTTTATTTTATTTTAATGTTTAGTTTAAGTTTATGGGTAGGTTTTAGTTTAGGTTTTATCCCATTTTATTATTTTATTTTATCTGGTCGAGGTTCTTATTTATTTATTTTAGTTTATTATGTAGGTTTAGGTTTTGTTCTCAGGTTTAGTTATCATGGCCAGATGCTTGTTTAGGATTTAGGTTTAAAGCTTGGTTTAAAGTAGGGCATGTAGGGTAGGTTTAAAGGTTTAGGGTCATTAGGTTAGGGTTATTTTAAGTTTTATGGTTTATGGTTTGGTTTTTTTTAGTCATTTTAATTTTGATTTTTTAATTGTAATCCAAATAGGTTTAGGTTTATTTAGTTTTTTTAGTTTACTTTTAATTTATTTATGTTTATTTATTTTTTATTTTTATTTAGGTATATTTTTAATTTTATTTAGTTTTGTTTATTTATTTTAGGTTTATTTATTTTATTTTAGGTTTAGGTTTAGGTTTATTATTTTAGTTTTTTTTTAGTTTTTTATTCTTTTTTATTTAGTTTAGGCTTAGTTTTATTTTATTTTTTTTAGATTTAGTTTATTTTAGTTTTATTTTATTTAAGTTTTAGGTTTAGTTTAGGTTTAGTTTGTCTCTCTTTTTTTTTATTTTTTTTTCTTTAGGTTTATTTTTTTTAAGTTTATATTTTTATTTAGTTTATTATTTTATTTTATTTTTCATTTATTTTATTTTTATTTTAGGTTTTGTTTTTATTTTATTTAAGTTTTTTATTTTTCAGTTTAGTTTAGGTTTTTATTTATTTTATTTTAGTTTAGTTTTATTTTAGTTTCTTTTTAGGTTAAGGTTCAGGTTTAGGTTTTAGTTTAGGTATTTGTTTATTTTATTATTTTATTTTATTTGGTTCTTTATTTATTTATTTTATTTTAGGTTTTATTTTGTTTAGATTTATTTTAGCATTTTAGGGTTTAGGGTTACTGAGGGTTTAGTTTATTTAGGTTTGTAGGGTATAGGGTTTAGGGTTTAGGTTTTTGGGTTTAGCATTTAGAGTTTTAGTGTTTAAGGTTTGGGGTTTTTATGGTTTAGTGTTTAGGTTTTAGGTTTAGGGTTCAAGTTTTAGTTTAGGATTTAGGTTTTATTTTTTTTAAATAGAGAACAAATTCAAATTCAACATTTTTTTTTTGAATTTATCAACCAAGTAACACACCAAGTTTTCTAAGTCACAAGCGATGATATAGTTTTAAAATAAGCACACATAGAGCAAATCAAAGTCCCTAGATAACTAGAACCGCTTTAGAAAGACAATTCCAAATGCAGATCGATCTGCTCCTCACTCTTTCCATCACCACCGGGCCTCTTGACTTGCAGATCCACCATCATATCCTCGATCCTCCCTCGCCACCACCACCATGGTTGTAACTATCGCCCTCCCGCCTCTATAACCACCACCTCCATATCCACCGACCTCCGCTTCCACCACCATGGATAGCCACCACCTTGCCATCGCCAGACGCTGATCTTGACTGAGCCTATTTAGTGATGTTCCTCTTAGGTTCTCGCCATTCTAGGTTTAGTTTGGTTTTGGTTATATTTTAGGGTTTAGGTTTATTTTTAAATTTATTTATTTAGTTTAGTTTAGGGTTTGGTTTTAGGGTCAGGGTTTAATGTTTTTTTATTTAAGGTTTAGTAGGTTTGGGGTTTGTGTGGTAGTTTAGTTTTAGGGTTTAGGTTTAGTTTTATTAGTTTATTTGGTTTAGGGTTTTTAAAATAATTAAGTAAATTGATAGTTTAGGTTTATTTATTTATTTAGTTGATTTTTTTATTTATTTATTTTATTTTATTTTTTTTATGTTATTTTATTCAATTATGTTTAGTTTATTTATTTTAGTTTATCTTTTATGTTAGATTTTTTTCTTTTAGGTTTAGTTTAGGTTTATGTATTTTAGTTGAGTTTATTTTATTTTATTTTTTTTAGGTTTAGGTTTTATTTTTTTTAGTTTAGGTTTATTTTATGTTATTTTGTGTTTATTTTAGTTTTAATTTTAGGTTTTATTTTTTAATTTAAGTTTAGGTTTATTTTAGTTTATATTTTATTTAGTTATTTTATGTTTAGGTTTACTATGTTTTAGGCTTAAGTTTATTTTATTTTAGTTTATTTTTAATTATATTTTATTTTAGGTTTAGGGTTTTTTTTTTTGATTTTAGGTTTTATTTTTTATTTATTTTATGTCTTTATGTTCATTTTATTTAGTTTTTTATTTTCTTTTTTTTTTTATTTTATTTTAGGTTTATTTTATTTTATTTATGTTTCTTTTATGAATGTTTTATTCTTTTATTTTATTTTATTTAATTTAGTTTTGGGATTTTCTTTATTTTATTTTATTTATTTATTTTTATTTTATTTTATTTTTTATTTAGTTTACATTTTAAAGTTTTTATTTTATTTTAGGGTTTAGAGTCAGGGATTTAGGTTTAGGTTTTGGTTTTATGGTTTTAGTTAGTGTATTGTTAACGGGTTTAGTGTTTAGGTTTAGCTTTATTTATGGTTTAGGGTAGGGATCAGGGTGGATCAGGGTTTTTGGTTTGTTTAGTTTGTGTTTGGGTTTTATTTTAGTTTTTAGAGTTTTTTTAAATTAAGTTTTAGATTTGGTTTATTTTAGTTTACTTTATTATTTAGTTTTATTATATTTTATTTAAGTTTATTTTTATTTTATTTTACATTTGTTTAGCTTTTAATTTAATTTTTTAGGTTTAGGTTTATGTTTATTTTTTTTAGTTTTATTTTATTTATTATTTTAGTTTTATTTTATTTAGTTTAGTTTAGGTTTTTATATTTTAGGTTTAGTTTAGCTTTTATTTTAGGTTTATTTTAAGTTTATTTTAGTCATTTAGTTTATTTTATTTTTAGTTTAGAGTTTAGTTTTAGTTTATTTTAGTTTAGGTCATTTATTTTATTTTTATTTTAGTTTAGATGTTTATGCTTTTTTATTTATTAGGTTTAGTTTCCTCTTTTATTTTTAGGTTTAGGTTAATTAGTCATTTTATTTTGTTTTTATTTAGTTTATATCTTTAGGTTTTATATTTTTATTTTTAGTTTATTTAGGTTTATTAATTATTTAATTTTTAAATTTTTTTTTTAGAGTGTGTATTTTTAGTTAGGGTATTATTTTATATTTTAGTTATGTTATTATTTTAGTTTTAGAGGTTGGGTTAGGGTGGTAGTTAGGCTCATGGGTTTGGAGTTAGGGGTTAGTTTAGGTTTAGGGCCCAGGATTGTGGTTTAGGGTTTAGAGTTGTTTAGGCTCAGGTTAGAGTTTAGTTTGTGTTAGGTTTAGAGGTTTAGGATTTAGAAGGTGGTTTATTTGGTGTTTTTTTTTTTTTAAATTTTTTTAATTGTTTAATTTTAATTTTTAAATTAAGTAAGCTAGAGGTTTTTATTTAGTTTACTTTTTTTATTTTTATTCTTTATTTTCAGGTTTACATTTAGATTTTATTTTATTTCTTTAGGTTTATTATTTTATTTTATTTTTTTAGTTTAAGTTTAGGTATATTTTAGTTTCTTTTATTTTATTTTTATTTAACTTTAGTTTAGGTTTGGTTTATTTTTTTTATTTATTTTGAGATTTTATTTTTTTAGCTTTATTTTTTATGATTAGGTTTTTATTTTATTTTATTTTTGGTTTATTTTATTTTTATTTGAGGTTTAGTTTTTATTTTATTTAGGTTTTTTATTTTTTGTTTAGTTTCTTTTATTTTTTATTTTATTTCTAATTAGTTTTATTTTTTATTTTGTTTCTTAGTTTAGGTTTAGTAGTTTGCTTAGGTTTAGGTTTTGGTTTTAGTTATTTTTTATATTTTATTTTTAATTTTATTTTGGTTTGTTCTTTTATTATTTTATTTTTAAGTTTTATTTAGTTTAGGTTTAGTTTTTAGCTTTTGGGGTTTTGGGTTTAGGGTTAAGGGTTTAGGTTTAGGTTTAAAGTTTGGGGTGTATGGTTTAGGTTTTTTAGTGTTTAGGTTTATGATTTTGGTTTTAGGTCTAGGGTTTAGGCTTTAGTTTAAGGTTTTTGGTTTTTGGTTTTTTTAATAGAGAACAAATTCAGATTCAACATTTTTTTTTAATTTCATTAACTAAGTAACTCACATAGTTTTCTAAGAGATAATCTACAACATAGATAGAAAATGAGCACGCATAGTACAAATTAAAGACCCTAGATAACTAGAAACATCTTTACTACAAAGACACAATTCCATAAGTAGCAAATTGGATTGGATGTTCTTCATTTTCTCCAGTTCCCATTAGAACCACCCCGGCCTCTCGACTAGCGAGCCCACCATCATATCCCAGATCTCTTCCTCCGCCACCACCATGACTGTAACGTCTATAGCTCCTCCTACCCTCATAACCACCACTACTCGGACCACCACCTTCATATCCAATAGCACCACTAGTTCCCCCATCACCACTGTGATAACTGCCACCTCCACCTTCGCCTCCTTTGTTAGATCTAGCTAGAGCCTGTTTGACAGGGATGTTCCTGCCATCAAGGTTTTTCCCATTCTTAGGGTTTAGGTTTAGGTTTAGGTTTATTAGTTTTAGGGTTTAAGTTTATTTTTAAATTTATTTAGTTACTTTAGGTTTAGCTTTAGGTTTGGGGTTCAAGTTTATGGTTTAGGGTTGAGTTTATGGTTTAGGTTTGTGTGTAGGGTTTAGTGTGTAGTGTTTATGGTTTAGGGTTTAAGTTTTGGGTTTATGCTTCTTTACAATTAGAGTGGGTTTAGGGTTTAGATTTTAGGTTTTTTGTTTAGAGTGGTAGGATCAGGGTAGGGTTACATGTTTAGAGTTTAGGGTTAGGATCAGTTTTAGGGTTTAGGGTTAGGGTAGGGTTTAAGGTAGTTTATTTTAGTTTTTAATTTAGTAAATGATTTTAGGTTTATTTTAGTTTATTTTATTATTTTTTTTTTATTTTAGTTTATTTATTTTAATTTTATTTATCTTTATTTTATTTTATTTAATTTAGTTTTTTATTTTAGTTTATTTATTTTAGTTTAGTTTTTCTTTTAGTTTATTTTTTTGGTTTAGGTTTAAGTTTAGATTTATTTTTTTGAGTTTTATTTTATTATTTTTTTTAAGTTTATATTTTTTATTTTTTATGTCAAGGTTTACATTTTTTTCTAGGTTTAGTTTTAGTTTTATTTTTTTTTTTTATGTTTTAGAGTTATTTTAGTTTATTTTATTTTATGTATTTTAGGTTTAGGTTTATTTAGATTTTTTATTTTAGTTTAGTTTATTTATTTTAGTTTGTTTATTTTATTTTATTTTAGTTTAGGGTTTAGTTTAATTTTAGTTTATGTTTTATTTAGTTTTACTTTATTTTATTTTAAGTTGATTTTATTTTATTTTATAAAGTTTTATTCTCAGGTTTATTTTATTTTTTCATTTAGTTTAAGAATCTCTTTATTTTAATTTTATTTTATTATATTTAATTAGGTTTAAGCATCTTTTCTTATTTATCATTTTTTTTTAGGTTAAGTTTTAATTTAATTTTTATGTTTTATAATAGGTTTGTTTAAGATTCAGTTTTTGTGGTTAATAGCTCAGTTTGTGGTCAGATCTAGGTTTAGTTTTAGGGTTTGTGGCTCAGTTTAGTGTTTAGGGTCAGCTCAGTTCATTGGTCCTAGGTCAGTTGGTTACTGGCCCATCAGGGCTCAAGAGCCATAAGTTTAGCATCTGGCTTAGTGGAGTGGCTAAGGCCTGTTTGATTTGGGGCTCAGGTTGATTAGGGCTCATGATCAGGTCAGTGGGCAAGGTTTAGAACTCCAGCTCAGTGGCTCAGGGTATAGGCCCAGGGCCTTAGTCAGTGGTTTTGGTTTATATATATAGATTTAGGTAGGGTTTTATTTTAAAATTAAGCAAACCAACATGTTTAGTTTGTAGTTTATTTAATTTATATTTTATTAGGTTTATTTTAGTTTATTTTACTATTTTAGTTTATTTTATTATATTTATTTAGATTTTACTTTTATTTATTTAGTTTACTTTATGTTTTTTTTTATTTTTATTTTATTTAGTTTATTATTTTAGTTTTTTTAAGTTTAGGTTTAGGATTATTTTATTTTAGTTTAGTTTTATTTTATTTTTTGGGTTTAGGTTTTATTTTTATTTGTTTATGTTAAATTTTATTATTATTTTTGTTTTAAATTTTGAGTTTTATTTTAGGTTGATTTTTAGGTTTGTTTTTTTTTAGTTAGTATATTTTTAGTTTAAGGTTTATTTAGTTCATTTTAGTAGGTTTAAGTTTGATTTATTTTAGTTTAGTTTATTGTGTTTAGGTTCATGTTTTTTTATTTTGTTTATTTTAGGTTTAGGTTTTTTTTGAGTTTAGGTTTAGTTTTATTTTATTTATATTTTGCTGTTTATGTTTTATTTAGTTGGTTTGGTTTAGTTTTGTGGTTATGATAGTTTTTGATTTAGGCCTGGGTTTAGGGCTATGGAGGGTCAGGTTGTGTGGCTCAGGGTATCAAGTTTAGGGTAGGCCTGTTTTGGGTGGGTTTAGGGCTCAGTGATCAAGATGATTAAGCCTAAAACCAGATCAACATTTTATAGTTCAGGGCCTTGCCCTGGGCTTTTAGTTTAGGTATATTGTTTTGGGGTAGGTATTATTAATAGTACTGGTTTAGGGCCCAGATGGGGATTTAGGGTGTGGGGTTGGTAGGGTCAAGGGCCCAGGGTTTGTGGCCAGGGTGTGGTGTGGTAATGTTAAGGTATGCCTCAGGGTTTGTGATCAGTGGTAGGGTTATAGGTCCCAAGGTTTAGGGTTTGGGTTTTAAAATTAAAAAGATAAGTTTAGTATATTTAATTTATTTTATTTATTTTAGTTTATTTTATTTTATTTATATTTATGTTTTTATTTATTTTAGCTTAGTTTATTTATTTTAGGTTTTATTTTTATTTATTTTATTTAGGTTTAGGTTTTAATTTTTAGTTGAGTTTAGTTTATTTTATTTTTAGTTTAGGTTATATTTTATTTTAGTTTAGGTTTATTATTTTATTTTATTTTAGGTTATGTTTTTTATTTTATTTATTTTTAGGTTTATGTATTTAGTTTATTTTATTTTATTAAGATTTTATTTTAGTTTAGGTTTTATTTTATTTAGGTATGTTTTTATTTTATAGGTTTATGTTTTATTTATTTTATGTATTTTATTTAGTTTAGTTTAGTTTTTTAGATTTTTGGGTTTAAGGTTTAGATTTTTATCATTAGTTTTGGGTTCTTTATGGTAGGTCCAGGGTAGTGTGTGGCTCAGTAGGTTTTTTTGGTAGCTCATGGTGGGTAAGGTATTAGGGTTTTAGGTCATTCAGTGGGTTTGGTTAGAGATAGTTTGGGTTTTAGAGATAGTAGGTTCATAGTAATGTTTGCAAAGATTTATGGTATGCTCATGATTAGGCCTGTGATCTCATAGTAGGGCCTAGGGTAGGATTGGGCTCAGGCCCAGAGTCAGCCTGTGGTAGATCAGGCCAGTGCCTATGTTCAGATAGGTTGGCCTTATGGCCCAGGGTTTGGTCAAGATTGTGCCTTGGGATGATTGAGCTAGGTAGGGGTGTAAGTTTAGGGTAGGTGAGTAAGATCAGGCCTCCACCAGGGTAGGTTTCGGTGTGGGCTAGGGTGGTGAGGTAAGGGTTATGACGGTTTAGGGCCTAGGGTCAGGCCCATAATCAGGGTAGGTCATTTTGGGGTCAAGGCCTAGGTAGGGTTTAAGATCCATATTAGTAGGATTTAATAAAAAAATGTGTAGTCATTTATTTATTTATTTATTTATAGGTTTATTTTATTTTAGTTTAGATTATTTATCTTAGTTTAGGATTTTTATTTTAGTTTATTTTTATTTTATGTTTATTTTTTTGTTTAGTTTTATTTTTTTTTTTTTTAGGTTTAGGTTTATTCAATTTAAGTTTAGTATTTTTTTTTTTTCTTTTAGTTTAGGATTTTATTTTAGCTTTGTTTTTTAGATTTTATTTTTAGTTTAGGTTAAGGTTTATTTTAGTTTTATTTTAGTTTAGGTTTGGTTTTGGTTTAGTTTATTTTAGGTTTAAGTTTAATTTATTTTAGTTTAGGTTTAGCTTTTTTTTATTTTTATTTTTTAGGTTTAGGTTTTATTTTTTATTTATTTTAGTTTTATTTTAGGTTTATTATTTAGGTTTAGGTTTTTATTTATTTTTATTTTATTTTATTTTAGGTTGATTTTATTTTATTTTATATCTAGGTTTTATTTTAGGTTTATTTTATTTTTTTAGTTTAGCTTATGTTTTTTTATTTATTTGTTTTAGTTTAGTTTTTTATTTTTATTTATATTTTAGGTTTAGGTTAGTTTAGGTTTAGGTTTAGGGTTTTAGTTTTAAGGTTTAGGGTTTTGGTTTGTTAAAGAAAGGTTAGAATTTTACTATAATAAAAGAAAAGGATACAATGTCCTTAATAGGCTAAAGCTCAAAGATCTAGCCTCTACAAGGAACCTAAAGAGCTAAACCCCATCTATGTACAATTAGAGAGAAAAGCAACAACTAAAATAGCAAAAGAGGAAAAGACGATTAAGACTAGTACAATATAAGTAATCAAATGACTAGTCAGCCTCATGATCCCATTTAGGAAAGATAGCAAGATCCACATCATCTTGAGTTGACTAAGTAATCATTCCATCTTAGTTCCAACCAATAAAAGAAATGTGCAAAACAAAAAGGCAGTCATAGCTAACAAGAACAAAGAAAAAGAATACAATTAGAGAGAGCAAAGAAAGAAAAGGCTGCTCAATTAAGATCATCTCAAGAGGCAACAACACATATTTGCATCCAAACTTCCTAAAAATGGTTACATTCATATGCAATGCTACCAACCAAAAGTTGAGATATGGGTAACATCAGGGCCATCATAGCCAGTATTCTTGACACAAGCCAACATCAAAAGAAAGCAGCCCAAAGGCTTCCAAACTGTATTAGCAAATAAAGAAATGGTTTCATGATAACATGCAAACAACCAATAAAACCATAGGACCAATCACAAACATAGAATATATAGTGGTTAGTGATAGCCACCACGAAGGAAGAATTGAAAGGGACAATTTAGCATTGCATTTTATTACAATTTATTAGAATGAGATTCAAACAAAATTAATCATCATTCAACATCAAAGCTTAAGAAAGAGGGCCAGGAGGTTTAAACTAGAGAAAGGATGCCATCAACAGTTTAGTGACAAAAGTAACAAAGTATCAACCACCATTTTATTCGAAGGCCATAAAGTTTGTCCTCATGAATGAAAGAAAGAAAATAACCAATCAACAAGAATCTCCAACACAAACTAGAGAATAACCTTATTGAAAAGATGAAAACTAATCAAATCTTGAAGAGACCAACAATTGCCACCCTACAACCAACCATAACAGTAGAGGATCCAATATGAAAAGTGTAAAAACAAAGGATAACCCAAACCCCAAAAATAGAAAAGCAACAACAACATAGCCACAACCTCCTAGAGATCATCAAACCAAAAAATAGAAATGTAGTCACCCAAACAAACAACCAAGGGAAAAACTAAGGAGGACCACCCAACCAGTAATAAATGAGAAAGGAGAGAAATCAGGGAAGCATAGTTTTAGTTTATTTAGTTTATTATTTATTTTATTTTAGATTAGGTTTAGGTTTTATTATTTAGTTTATTTAGCTTTTTTTTTATTTAGGTTTAGGTTTAGGTTTTAGCCTTTTTATTTTCGGTTTAGGTTTAATTTATTTAGTTTATTTAGTTTCGGTTCAGATTTTATTTTTAATTTATTTAGGTTTAGGTTCAAGGATAGGTTTAGGATTTAGTTTATTTTTTATTTTATGTTTAGGTTTTATTTTTTTGTTTAGGTTTATTTTTATTTATTTAGTTTATTTTTAGGTTTAGGTTTATTTAGTTTAGATTTTATTTATTTATGTTTTAGCTATTTAAGTTTATTTAACTTAGTTTAGGTTTAGGTTTAGGTTTTTAGGTTTATGTTTTAGTTTAGGTTTAGGGTTTTAGGTTTTAGGTTTATTTTTATTTTATTTAGTATAGGTTTTATTTTTATTATTTATTTTAGGTTTAGGTTTATTTAGGTTTAGGTTTAGCTTAGGTTTACGTTGTGGTTTAACTTTTTATTTAGGTTTAGGTTTAGGTTTTTTAGATTTAGGTTTAGGTTTTTAGGTTTGGTTTAGGTTTATTTATTTTTATTTAGTTTAAGTTTAGGGTTTAGGTTTATGTTTTATTTAGTTTAGGTTTATTTTATTTATTTTTTAGTTTGTTTAGTTTAGGTTTAGATTTTATTATTTAGGTTTAATTTTAGGTTTAGGTTTAGGATTAGCTTTAGGTTTAGTTTTTAGCTTTATTTATTTAGGTTTAGGTTTAGGTTTTATTTATTTTATTTAGTTTAGTTTATTTTAGTTTAGGTTTAGGATTAGGTTTTATTTTTTAGCTTATTTTAGTTTTTATTTTTACTTTTATTTTTTTAGGTTTATTTTATTTATTTTAATATAGGTTTAGGTTTTTATTTATTTATGTTTTCAAGTTTAGTTTAGGTTTATGTCTAGGTTTATTTATTTTATTTTAGTTTAGGTTTTATTTTATTAGTTTAGGTTTATTTTATTTATTCATTTTAGTTTTTTAGGTTTAGGTTTAGGTTTATTTTTTTATTTATTTATTTTAGGTTTAGGTTTTAGGATTTTTTTAAGGTTTAGGTTTAGGTTAGGTTTATTTAGTTTAGTTTAGGTTTAGGTATTATTTGGGTTTAGTTTTCTTAAGTATAGTTTTTTTAGTTTTTAGTTTTTTAACAGATAAGATTAGAGAGAATCACCTTAGATGATTTGGCCACATAAAGCATCGACCGTCTGACGACCGGTTAGGAGAGTAGATGCATTAGATTAGGCTTATGTTAAGAAAGGTAGAGGTAGACCTAAAAAGACTTGGTTATGATGTATAAAAATGACCTAAGTACACTTGAATTAAATCAGAATTTGACACATAATAAGACACAATGGAGACGAAGGATTCATGTTGCCGACCCCACTTAGTGGAATAAAGGCTTGTTGTTGTTGTTATTGTTGTTGTTGTTTCAGTTTTTAGGATTAGGTTTAGGTTTTGGTTTAGATTTAGGTTTTTGGTTTAGGTTTATTTAGGTTTATTTAGTTTAGTTTAGGTTTAGGCTTATGTTTTATTTTATTTAGTTTATTTAATTTTATTTAGGTTTAATTTTTTAGTTTATTTATTTAGGTTTAGGTTCAAGTTTTTTTTAAGTTTATTTATGTTTAGGTATTTAGTTTACTTAGTTTAGGTTTAGGTTTATTTATTTTATTTTAGGTTTTAGTTTATTTACAATTAAGGGTTTAGGGCTTAGGGTTTATGGTTAGTTTAGGGTTTAGGGTTTAGGGTTAGTTTTAAAGTTTAGGGTTTAGGATTTCATGTTTAGGGTTTGGGGTTTAGGGTTTAAGAGTTTTTTTAAATTAAGTAAACTTGTAGGTTTAGGTTTATTTAGTTTAATTTATATTTTTATTTAGGTTTATTTCTTATTTTTATTAGTTTAGTTTATTTATTTTAGTTTAGGTTTTATTTTTATTTTAGTTTTATTTTTATTTTATTTTTTTGGTTTAGGTTATTTATTTATTTTTTAGGTTTAGGTTTAGGTTCTTTTTAGGTTTTATATTTTAGTCTAGGTTTAGAGTTATTTTAAGTATATTTTATTTTATTTAGTTTAGGTTTATGCTTTATAGTTTATTTTAGGTTTAGGTTTTATTTATTTTAGTTTTATTGATTTTAGTTTATGTTTAATTTAATTTTATTTTATTTTAGGTTTAAGTTTTTTCTTTAGTTAGGGATTTGGTTTTATTTTTAGGTTTCTTATTTAGATTTATGTCTTTATTTATTTTAATTTTATTTTATTTTATGTTTATTTTATTTTTATTTTATGTTTAGGATTTTTTTATTTAGATTTTATTTTAAGATTTTCTTTTTTATTTTTATTTATTTTAATTTTAGTTTTTATTTTATTTTATTTTATTTTAATTTTAGGTTTAGGTTTAGGTTTTAGTTTAGGTTTTATTTATTTTATTTTATTTAGGCTTAGGTTTTATTTATTTTATTTCAAGATTTTACTTACTTTAGGTTTAGGTTTTAGGTTTTGTGGCCTGGGTTTTAGTTTATTTTGGGTTTGGGCTCAGGGTTTGGGGTCTAACTTGTGGTTTAAGATTGTAAGTTTAGGTGTTTAGGGTTGTTTAGTTTAGGTAGGGTAAGGGTTGGGAGGGTAACATTTAGGTCATTAGGTGGGAGTGTGAGTAGGATCTTAAGGCTCTGGGTAGGTCAGGTGGTTTAAGGGCCTGGTGCCTAAGGCCCAGGATTAAAGGATGGAGTTGGCCTGTAGGTCAGGGTTTATGTTTTATTTATTTTATTTTGTTTATTTTAGTTTAGTTTATGTTTATTTATTTTGTTAGTAGGCTTTTCTTAGGGTTTAGGTTTATTTTATTTATTTTAGGTTTATTTTAAGTTTATTTTAGGTTTAGGTTTTATTTAGTTTTATTTTATTTGATTTTAGGTTTATTTATTTTATTTTACTTTTATTTTTATTAAAGTTTTTATTTTTAAGCATTTTATTTTTTTAGATTAGTTTAAGTTTTTATTTATTTTATTTTAATTTAGTTTTTATTTTATTTTATTTTTAGTTTTAGGTTTAAGTTTAGGTTTAGGTTTAAGTTTAGGTTTTAGGCTTTAGTTTAAGTTTTTATTTTATTTTATTTTTTATTTTATTTAGATGTATGTTATTTATTTATTTTTTAGGATTTATTTAATATGTTAGGTTTTAGGTTTTGGTTTTAGGTTCTGGTCATAGGGTTTAGGGGTTTTAGGGTTTAGGATTTAGGTTTAGGGTTTAGGGTGGGTCCAGGTTTTATTTATTTTAATTTAGTTTATTTTATTTTAGGTTTATGTTTACTTTATATAATTATTTTAGGTTTAGGTTTTTTTTAAATTTTGAGTATAGTTTTGTTTTTAGTTTAGGTTTAGTTTAGTTTAGTTTATTTTAGGTATATATTCAAGTTTTATTTATTTTAGTTTATTTTAATTTAGTTTAAGTTTAGGTTTATTTTGTTTTTATTTTAGCAATAAATTTTTTTAGGGTTTAGGTTTTAATTTTTATTTATTTTTAGGTTTATTTTAGGTTTTAGTTTTTATTTTGTTTTTATTTTATTATTTTAGGTTTATTTTAAATTTATTTAGGTTTTATTTTTATTTTATTTAGATTTTTTATTTTTTTAGTTTAATTTAGGTTTTCATTTATTTTATTTTATTTTAGTTTTTTATTTTTTATTTTATTATCTTATTAGGTTTAGGTTTAGTTTTATGTTTTAGTTTAGGTTTTTATTTTATTTTATTTTTGTTTAGGTTTTATTATTTATTTTATTTTTAGGTATATTTAGTTGAGGTTTTTTTTATCTTTTAGGATTGTTTAGGGTTTTTTAGGGTTTATGGTTTAGGGTATTTTAGGGTTTAGGGTTTAGGGTTAGGGTTTAAGGGTTTAAGGTTTAGGGTTTAGGTTTAGGTTTTACAGTGTTTAGGTTTAGTATTTTAGTTTTTTTTTAATAGGGAATAGATTCTGATTCAACATTTCTTCTTTTTGAATTCATCAAACAAGTAACACACCAGGTTTTCCAAGATACAAGTGACGACATAGATAAAAAATTAGCACGCATAAAGCAAATCAAAAACCCTAGATAACTAGAACTGTCTCTACTATAAAGACACAGTTCCATAAGCAGTAGATTGGATCAGCCATTCTTCAGTTCTTATAGTTCCCATCAGAACTAGCCGGCCTCTCGAGTAGCAAGATCCACCATCATATCCCTCTACCACAACCAGAACCTTCATCGCCTCCTCCATAACCACCATTGCCCTAACCACCACCTCCATATCTACCAGCACCTCAAGATCCCCCACCACCACTATGATAATTGTCGCCTCAGCCTTCACCTCCACCGCTAGATCTAGACCTAGCCTGGTTGATAGTGATGTTCCGGCCATCGAGGTTATGCCTATTCTCAGGGTTTAGGTTTATTAGGTTATGGGTTTAGGTTTATTTTTTTAATTTATTTATTACTTTAAGTTTAAGTTTTGGGTTTAGGGTTTAGGGTTTATTATTTAGGGTTTTAATATTTATGCTTTTAGGCTTTAGGGTCTAGGTTTAGGGTTTAAGGATTAGGGTTTTAGGGTTTAAGGTTTGTGGAAGTATTTAGGTCAGATTTAGGTTTATGGAGGGTGAGGGTGGGTTTAGTTTATGATTAGGGTTCATGGAGGGATTAGGGTCAGTTTGGTTTAGGAGTTTAAGTAGTGATAGGGCCTGTGGTAGGCCTTTTTAGGGTTTAGGGTAGTCAGTGTACACATCAGCAGGTGTGGATTAGTGGTGGGCTCAGTAGGGTAGGTGGGAGTAGGTCCTGGGTTTAAGTTTTAGTTTAGGGTTTTGGTTTTTTTTAATATAGAACAAATTCTGATTCAACATTTCTATTTTTTTTTTTTTTTGGTTTCTATTTTATGGTCAAGGTTCTTCCCATTCTTAGGGCTTAGAATTAGGTTTTGCTTTATTAGTTTTTAGGGTTTAGAGTTTTTTTAATTTGTTTAGTTGCTTTAGGTTTAGGTTTTAGGGTTTATTCTTTTAGGGGTTAGGATTTAGGATTAGGGTTTAGGGTTTGGGGGTTAGGGTTTAGGGTATTAGGTTTATGGTTGAGGGTTTAGGGTTTAGGTTAGTTTTGTGGTTTAGGATTTATGGTTTAAGGTTTTTTTAAAATTAAGTAAACTAGTAGGTTTAGGTTTATTTATTTTATTTAATTAATTTTTTATTTATTTTAGTTTATTTTTTATTTTAGTTTATTTTTTATTCTTATTTAGTTTAGTTAATTTATTTTAGGTTTATTTATTTTAGTTAAAGTTTTTTATTTTAGAATATTTTTTAGGTTGAGGTTTAGGTCTTAGTTGAGTTTTATTTCAATTTTTTTTTTTAGGTTTAAGTTATATTTTTTATTTTTAGGTTCTCGTTTAGGTTTTTATGTTTCTTTTTAGGTTTAGGTTTTATGTTTTTATTTCAAGTTTATTTTTAGGTTTTTTTTTTTGTTTAAGTTAGTTTTTATTTTTAGTTTATTTTGTTTTATTTAGTTAGGTTTAGGTTTGGGTTTAGTTTATTTTAGGTTTAGGTTTAGGTTTAATTTATTTTATTTTAGTTTATTTTAGTTTAGGTTTATGTTTATTTTATTTTGCTTATTTTATTTTTATTTTAGGTTTAGTTTTATTTTTTTAATTAGGGTTTAGGTTTTATTTTTTATTTATTTTTAGGTTTTATTTTTTAAATTTATTTTTTAGGTTTAGGTTTTTATTTAGTTTTTAATTTTATTTAATTTTAGGTTTTTTATTTAGTTTAGTTTTTTTATTTTATTTTTAGTTTTGTTTAGGTTATTCTTTATTTTATTTTAATTTATTTTTATTTTTTATTTTATTTTTTTTAAGGTTTAAGTTTAGGTTTTAGTTTAGGTATTTATTTTATTTTATATTTATATTTTATTTAGGTTTATGTTTTTATTTATTTTCTTTTTAGGAATTATTTAGTTAAAGTTTAGCATTTTAGGTTTTTAGGGTTTAAGGTTTATGGTTTCAGGTTTAGGCCATAAGAGAATGGCATAATCCCCAGCATAGCGAGGAGAGTAGCCTATGAGGATCCCAGCTTATCACCTTTTTTAATCAGCTCAATGAGGGTGATAATTTCAACAGTACCCTTGTTGATCCTAGTTGCGATGTTGAGAACTTGGAAGAAAGAAGTCTATGAAGGGAGGACAAGAGGTGTTTAGAGAACCACAACATCAATAGGTGCAAAAACAACATGGGTAGGAGAACCAACTTTGTATTTAACAACCTCTTCGTTGAATTCTTTAAGATCACCTTTCAAAAAAATCATCTCCACTAGGGTTTAGGGTTTTAAGGTTTATGCTTTTAGGGTTTAGTGTTTAGGGTTGGGGTTTAGGGTTTAAGGTTTACAGTTTAGTGTTTAGGGTTTAGGGTTTAAGGTTTAGGGTTTAGGGTTTATGGTTTTTTAGGGTTTAGGGTTGTAGGTTTTAGGCTTTGCGTTATAGGTTTAGGGTTTAGGATTTAGGGCTTAGGATTTAGGGTTTAGGTTTTAATTTTTTACAAAAAATTAAGTGAACTAGTAGGTTTAGGTATAGTTAGTTTATTTACTTTATTTTTATTTATTTTAGATTGTATTATGTTTTTATTTTATTTAGGTTTATCTTTTTTATTTTATTTAGTTTAGTTTATTTATTATAGGTTTATTTATTTTTTTTGTTTAGGGTCTTATTTTAGTTTATTTTTTTAGGTTTTGGTTTATTTCTTAGTTGTGTTTTATTTTTATTTTATTTTTTATGCTTAGGTTTTACTTTTTATTTCTAGTTTTAGGTTTAGGTTTTTATTTTATTTTTTTAGGTTTAAGTTTTACTTTTTTATTTTAGGTTAATTTTAGGTTTATTTTATTTTTTTAGGTTTAGGTTTATTTTTAGTTTGTTTTATTTTATTTAGTTTAGGTTTAGGTTTATGTTTAGTTTATTTTAGGTTTAGGTTTAGGTTTTATTTTTTAGATTAGGGTTTAGGATTTATTTTTTATTTATTTTTAGGTTTTATTTTTTAACTTTATTTTTTAGGTTTAGGTTTTTATTTAGTTTTTAATTTTATTTAATTTTAGGTTTATTTTATTTTTATTTTACGTTTAGTTTTTTTATTTTATTTTTTATTTTGTTTAGGTTTTTCTTTATTTTATTTTAGTTTATTTTTATTTTTTATTTTATTTTTTTTAAGGTTTAGGTTTAGGTTTTAGTTTAGGTATTTATTTTATTTTATATTTATATTTTATTTAGGTTTATGATTTTATTTATTTTCTATTTAGGAATTATTTAGTTAAATTTTAGAGCGTTTTAGGTTTTAACGTTTAGGGTTTGAGTTTAGGCCATAAGAGAATGGCTAATCCAACTTAGCGAGAGTAGGCTGAGGATCTAACTTATCTGCACCTTTTTAATCAACTCAATGAGGGTGATAATTTCAAGTACCTTGTTGATCCCCAGTTGCGATGTTGAGAACTTGGAAGAAAAGAAGTCTATGAAGGGTCTAGACAGGTGTTGCTTAGAGGAACCTGACATCGATAGGTGCCAAGAACAACATGATAGGAGAACCAACTTTGTATTTAACAACCTCTACGTTGAATTCTTTAAGATCACCTTTCAAAAAAATCAGCTCAACTAGGGTTTAGGGTTTTAGGGTTTATGCTTTTAGGGTTTAGTGTTTAGGGTTGGGGTTTAGGGTTTAAGGTTTAGGGTTTAGTGTTTAGAGTTTAAGGTTTAAGGTTTAGGGTTTAGGGTTTAGGGTTTTTTAGGGTTTAGGGTTGTAGATTATAGGCTTTGCGTTGTAGGTTTAGGGTTTAGGATTTAGGGCTTAGGATTTAGGGTTTAGGTTTTAATTTTTAACAAAAAATTAAGTAAACTAGTAGGTTTAGGTTTATTTAGTTTATTTACTTTATTTTTTATTTATTTTAGATTGTATTATGTTTTTATTTTTATTTAGGTTTATCTTTTATTTTATTTAGTTTAGTTTATTTATTATAGGTTTATTTATTTTTTTGTTTAGGGTCTTATTTTAGTTTATTTTTTTAGGTTTAGGTTTATTTCTTAGTTGTGTTTTATTTTTATTTTATTTTTTATTCTTAGGTTTTACTTTTTATTTGTAGTTTTAGGTTTAGGTTTTTATTTTATTTTTTTAGGTTTAGGTTTTAGTTTTTTATTTTAGGTTAATTTTTAGGTTTTATTTTTATTTTTTAGGTTTAGGTTTATTTTATTTGTTTTATTTTATTTAGTTTAGGTTTAGGTTTATGTTTAGTTTATTTTAGGTTTAGGTTTAGGTTTATTTTTTAGATTAGATTAGGTTTTATTTTTATTTATTTTTTAGGTTTTATTTTTTAACTTTATTTTTTTATGTTTAGGTTTTTTATTTAGTTTTAATTTTATTTAATTTTAGGTTTATTTTATTTTTTTATTTTCGTTTAGTTTTTTTATTTTATTTTTTATTTTGTTTAGGTTTTTCTTTATTTTATTTTAGTTTATTTTTATTTTTCATTTTATTTTTTTTAAGGTTTATGTTTAGGTTTTAGTTTAAGTATTTATTTTATTTTATATTTATATTTTATTTAGGTTTATGTTTTTATTTATTTTCTTTTTAGGAATTATTTAGTTAAAGTTTAGCATTTTAGGTTTTTATGGTTTAACATTTAGGGTTTCAGGTTTAGGCCATAAGAGAATGGCCTAATCCCCAGCTTAGTGAGGAGAGTAGGCTATGAGGATCTATCACCTTTTCACACTCGATGAGGGTGATAATTTCTTGATTACCACTTGTTGATCCTAGTTGCGATGTTGAGAACTTGGAAGAAAGAAGTCTATGAAGGGTCTAGACCAGTGTTGCTTAGAGGACCACAACATCAATAGGTGCAACAAGAACAACATGGGTAGAAGAGCCAACTTTGTATTTAACAACCTCTTCGTTGAATTCTTTAAGATCACCTTTCATAAAAATTAGCTCAACTAGGGTTTAGGGTTTTAGGGTTTATGCTTTTAGGGTTTAGTGTTTAGGGTTGGGGTTTAGGGTTTAAGGTTTAGGGTTTAGTGTTTAGAGTTTAAGGTTTAAGGTTTAAGGTTTAGGGTTTTTAGGGTTTAGGGTTGTAGATTATAGGCTTTGCGTTGTAGGTTTAGAGTTTAGGATTTAGGGCTTAGGATTTAGGGTTTAGGTTTTAATTTTTAACAAAAAATTAAGTAAAGCTGATGGTTTAGGTTTATTTAGTTTATTTACTTTATTTTTTATTTATTTTAGTTTGTATTATGTTTTTATTTTTAGGTTTATTTTTTTTATTTTATTTAGTTTTAGTTTATTTATTATAGGTTTATTTATTTTTTGTTAGGGTTTTATTTTAGTTTATTTTTTTAGGTTTAGGTTTATTTCTTATTTGTGTTTTATTTTTATTTTATTTTTTATGCTTAGGTTTTACTTTTTATTTGTAGTTTTAGGTTTAGGTTTTTATTTTATTTTTTTAGGTTTAGGTTTTAGTTTTTTATTTTAGGTTAATTTTTAGAATTTATTTTTATTTTTTAGGTTTAGGTTTATTTTTAGTTTATTTTATTTTATTTAGTTTAGGTTTAGGTTTAGGTTTAGTTTATTTTAGGTTTAGGTTTAGGTTTTATTTATTTTAGTTTAGGTTTAGGTTTATTTTATTTTGTTTATTTTATTTTTATTTTAGGATTAGTTTTTTTTAGTTTAGGGTTTAAGTTTTATTTTTTATTTATTTTTAAGTTTATTTTTTAGCTTTCAGTTTTTATTTAGTTTTTATTATATTTTATTTTAGGTTTATTTTATTTTCATTTTACGTTTAGATTTTATTTTATTTAGGTTTTTTATTCTTAGGTTTATTTATTTTTTAGTTTAGTTTAGGGTTTAGGGTTCTTTTTTAACTAAAGGTATTTATTGTTGAGAAAAATAGGTACAAGAAGAACATATTAGAGACTAAACTCAAAAAGAAAAAAAACACTACTAAAATGAGATATAAGAGAATCTAAAGAGTTTAGTTCTAAACATTCATCAAAGTAACAATAACAACAAGCAATCATTTATCCCTAAGCGGCGGTACATGAATCTTTAAGTCTCCATTGTGTCTTTATGTGTCAAATCATTGCTTCGTTCGGTTACGTATTGCTCATTTTTGTATCTTAACCAAGCCTTTTTAGGTCTACCTCTACTATTCTTAACATAAGGCAAATCTAACGCATCTACTCTCCTAATCGAGTCATCAGATGACCGATGCTTTATGTGGAAAAACCATCTAAGGCGACTCTCTCAAATCTTATCTACCACTCGAACTACTCCAACTTTTTTTCGAACATACTCATTTTGAATTTTATCCCTAAAAGTAAATCCACTCATCCACCTGAGCATCCTCATCTCTATAACACTTAGTCTTATGCTTCTCTTTTATTGGCCAACATTCTGCACCATAAGTCATTACAGGTCTTACCACCATCTTATAAAATTTTCCCTTAAGTTTAACTGGAACTTTTCAATCACACAATAGGCCAGATGCATTCCTCCACTTCAACCATCCTACTTGAATTCTACTAATAACATCTCCATCTATTTCACCATCATTTTGAACAATAAAGCCTAAATATCTGAATCGCTCACTCTTATTAATGACTTGTTCACTTAATGTCACAACACTACCAGAACTTCTATAACTAAAATTACACTCCATATATTCGGTTAGATCTACTTAAACGAGAACCTTTAGACTCTAATGTTGACTTCCATAATTCAAGTTTCTCTAGGACTCCCTCTCTAGTCTTATCAACAAGAAGAATGTCATCAGCAAAAAGCATACACCAAGGTACATCTTCCTGTAAATGCCTAGTAAGAACATCCATAACTAAAGCAAAAAAGGTAAGGTCTTAAAGTTGATCTTTAATATAATCCAACTAAAATAGGAAAATATTTTATCAATCCTCCTTGTGTTTGGACACAAGTAATGACACTAGTATACATATCCTTAATGACTTGAATATAACCAAGATTAACTCTTTTCTATTCTAGAACTCTCCAAAGAACATCTCTTGAAACTTTATCATAAGCTTTCTCTAAATCAATAAATATCATATGTAGATCCTCCTTACTTTCTCTATACTTCTCCATCAAACCTCTTAACAAATGTGCAACATCCATAGTGGATCTACCTGGCATGTAACCAAACAAATTGTGAGAAACTTTTGTTTCACTTCAAAACCTATGATCAATTACTCTCCCATAATTTTAATATATGACACATTAACTTATTTCCTCTATAATTTGCACACTATTGTGCATCACCTTTATTCTTAAATATAGGAACCAACAAACTCTTCCTCCACTCATCTGGCATCTTTTCAGTATTTAAAATTACATTAAAAAGATTTGTAAGCCAAGGAATTCCTTGATCTCCTAAACATTTCCACACTTCTATTGGAATATCATTAGATCCTACGGTTTTTCCACATTTCATTTTCTTTAAAGCTTCTCAAACTTCAGATTTACTGATATGATGATAAAAACACAATTCTCTATTTTTGTTTAGGGTATTAAGGTTGCTAAAATCAATCGTACTTTTAGATCCTTCATTGAAAAGTTTATCAAAATATCTCATCCACCTATTTTCAATATACTTTTCCAAGAAATGCACTTTATTAATTTTATCCTTAATACACTTCACTTAAACTAGGTCTTTACTTCTCCTATCTCTTTGGTTGGCTAACATATACATACATCTTTCACCTTCTTTGGTATCTAATCTATTGTACATATCACTAAAAGCTAAATTATTTGAATCATATATTGCTTTCTTAGAATTTTTCTGAGCCACTTTATATCTTTCCCAATTCTTCGAGTTTTTACATCTAAACCAAGTTTTATAACAATTCTTCTTATTTCTTATCTTTTCTTCCACACTCTGACTCCATCACCAACTATTTTTATTAAAAGAAGCTTTTCCTTTTGATTCTCCAAGCACATTTTTGCAACTTGCTTAATTTCACTTGCTACTTTTTCCCACATAACATTAACTTCCTTATGAACATCCCAAATTCTAAGCTCTTGTAGCTTGCTCTTAAAATTATTTTTATTTGTGTTCTTTAAGTATCCCCATCTAATCCTAGGATAATAATTTGATTTATTTTTCCTCTTACAATCTTTCAACTTAAAATCTAAAACTAACAATCGATGTTGAGTACTTAACTTTCACTTGGAATGACCTTACAATCTTTGCAATCAAATGGATCTATTTTTTCTTATTAGAGAATATTCAATCTAAGTTTTACTAGATCCATTTTTATAAGTAATAATATGTTCATCTTTTTTTCTTAAATAAAGTATTAACAACTACAAAATCATAAGCTAAAGCAAAATCTAATATAGTCCTACCTTCTTCAATCACTCCAAATCCATAACCACCATGAATACTTTTAAAATCTTCTACCACTCTACCAACATGTGCATTTAAATCTCCTCTAATAAATACTTTTTCTTCAAGAGGTATCGTTTGTATCAATCCCTCTAAGTCATTCTAAAAATTTTCTTTTGAGCACACATCCAAACCTACTTGAGCAGTATAAACACTTATAACATTGATAATCTTAGTATCAACAATAATCTTTAAAGCTATAATTCCTTCTCCACATCTATTAATATTTATAACATTATCTTTCAAACTTTTATCTATAATCACACCTACACCATTTCTAGTTTGACTTCTACATGAATACCAAAGATTAAAACCTAAACTATCAAATTTCCTAGGTCTTCTCCCAACCTATTTAGTTTCTTGAACGTATAAAATATGTATCTTTCCATGAACCATAATATCTATTAATTCCATTAATTTACCTGTAAGAGTATCTATATACCAAGTTCCAAACCTAATTCTTGTTTCATGGACTAACTTCTTTACCGGCATCCATCCATAAAGTGGGAACCCTTGCTTATTTAACACTACACTCGAGCAACCGTCGTGACCCTTGCACATTTCATCACGTATTCAAGCCATACTGCATCACATCGGACGCCTAACATTAACACAATGATTTAAAGGATTCATGTCATGATTATTTTGACAAGTTTTATGCTGGTTGTTGACTACCTATCGCAACCCTCCACTTTTCACATCTAGACTTGGGATTGGCAAAGGTAAACCAATAAAGAAAAAAAGACAAAATTAAAAAACTCAAGAAAATGATAGCAAAGCAGAAGAATCCATATAGTTCCAAAAGAACCTCTAAAGAGATGAAGATCCATAATAAAAGGAAACCTGCAACCTACAATTGAAGCCAATTGCATCCATCTAAGAAAAAATAGACCATCAGTAAGGCTCTAGCTCCCTCCAAGAAGAAGAAGAGACCAACTGAAAATAGAAGACACAACCCAAGAAATCTCACCATAAGGTGATCGAAAACATAAAGAGAAAAAACTCAGTGAGATATGAGGGAAGAAGGATAATCACAATAATGAGGAGCATCAAATCCTAAGTGTATCCATATTTAAAGAAGTATTACAAATAGGAAAAGTCACCGACCATAAAATATCAAAGAAAAAATCCATCATATCATCATAGCCAATCCAAAGAAAACACGAACCTATCATAATAGCCACCCAACCAAAGAAAAAGTGAAGCTAAGGAAATAGAAAGAGAGAGAGAGAAATAAATGAAATTAAAAGAAGGAAATCCCAACAAAACCAATTATGAACACCTCTTAAAAAAGAGGGAGGAAAAAAGCTCACGAAAAAAGAAAGAAAAATAAACAAAGCCAATGAAAATAATAGTAATCCAAAGCCGAATGCCCCAAGACAAGCCCACAACAACACCAATCCAAAGCCACCAATGCACCAACTAAAGGAAAGAAAATAGCCAATAGAGTAGCCACACAACATAGCACCCAAGAAAAGAAGCCCAGGAAAGAGCAAGAGAACCAAACCAACAAACAAAAAAAAGAAGAAGACTAGAAAAAGCTAAAATAAATAACTAGAGAAACATCCAACCAATAGACAGACCACACGCCAAGGAAAAAGCTCAACCTACCACCAAAAAAGAAAGCAAAATCACCAAAAAAGGCAACAAGAATAAAACCACCAACAAAACCAACCAAGGGCATAAAAAAACCCCCAACAAACATGAAGCCAAAATCACCAAGCTAGAAGGAGGAAAATTAGCCAAGAAGGCAATACTCTTGCTAGCAAGAAAACACATAGCAAAATCTCAACCAATAGAAAAAAAAACCAGCCAAAAAGTAAAAAAACCTCCCAAGGATAGGAGAGATTATTTCCAAGAAGCTTTGGAATGAGTAACCCTCATAAAATGAGGAGGGGCATAAATCTGAACACTTTTTTTTCTTTTTCTTCTTTTAAACAATTTTATAACCATGTCCTTTCTCAAAAAAATCTCCTTTCAAAAATGAATCAGTATTATTATAAAAGGCATAGGGATCAGTAGAAGCTATCAATTTCAAAGAAGAGCATTCAAAATCATCAACAATAATAGACAAAGGAAAATAAAAAATAGTATGCATTTCAGAATTAAAAGTGAAAGAAGGAGTAAGAATAGCTTTATTAAGAAGACAATTATCAATATTTTCACTTTCCAACAAAATCTGAAGAGTCCCCTCCCTGTCTTCACTCATAAAAGAAGTAAGAGAAGCATAATCCATATTTTAAATACAATCTTATTGTAAGGGATTAAAATAAGATTCAAATCCTAGAGAAACACATATCATATTACCAAAATTCTAAACCTAATTACCAGCTATAGAAAAATCATCATTTTGAACTGAAACATAACTAATCAAAATGAGAAAATTACCACAGGTATCTAAATTTTATTTTTTAAAAGAAGGATCACCAATATTAACAAGATTGTCAGGACCAGAAGTTAAATATTATAAGTAAGAGCATTCTTTTCACCACCATTCTCAATAAAGAAGCAAAGAAATAGTCTCTTTCCCAAGATCTAAAGCGAACATAGGAGAAAGAGAAACAACATCCAACTGATTGGAAGAAATGGTGTTAGCATCAACAATATTCAAACCATCATCATGGAAGGACTTATGCATAACATCCAAACCATTAGAATCGTTAACCATAGCCTCTAAAGTCTTACCTTTAAGAGAATCATCAAAAGAAACTCTTAGAGCATGATTATTAGTTAAAACATTTTCAAAAACATCAAAATTACCTTTCACATCAGACAAATCATTAATAAGTAAAACTTTTTTGGAAGATTCAGAAATCTGGTTTTGCAAAACATCAAAATTTTGAAAACTAGATTTTCCTTTATCCAACTTGAGAGAATCATCAGTTTTTTCAATAATTAAATCCTTACTAGTGATTTTCTTCCTAAGAGAGGGATGAGTAATAAAGCATTCAGAAATTTCATGCCCATGAATCTTACAATGATTAAAAAAAATGGGAAAGTTCTCAAAAACAACATTTTAAAAATAACCACATTTCTTCAAACCCAACCAAATTTCTTTCGAATATTTTTTTAGTAATTTCAATCTCTACAAGAGTTCTAGCAACATATGGTCTAGAAGAAGCCGTTGTTTCTTGATCAACTTGCAAAGGTTGACCAAAAATTAAACCAATAGCATAAAAAATCTAATGTTTAAATAGATGAATCAGCAAGTTAGGTACATAAATCCAAATGGGAACAATAGGAGACTCTTCATTAACATCAAACATAGGTGTCCATTTCAGAATATGCATTGATAAATAAAAACATAGCAAGAATGCCTACAAAAAATTCTTTCATAATTAAGGTCATTAGAAAGGTTAATCAAAACATGCCTTGCATCAATCAACCTAATAGAAAAAGAACCAAATAAATTTAAGCTATGAAAAATGAATAAATATTATCCATCTTATAAAATTTTACCTTAAGTTTAAGTGGAACTTTTCAATCACACAACAGGCCAGATGCATTCCTCCACTTCAACCATCCTACTTGAATTCTACTAATAACATGTCCATCTATTTCACCATCATTTTGAACAATAAAGCCTAAATATTTAAATCGCTCACTCTTATTAATGACTTGTTCACTTATGTCACAATACTACCACTAGAACTTCTATAACTAAAATTACACTCCATATATTTAGTGTTAGATCTACTTAAATGAGAACCTTTAGACTCTATGACTTCCATAATTCAAGTTTTTCTAGGACTCCCTCTCTAGTGTTATCAACAAGAAGAATGTCATCAACAAAAAGCATACACCAAGGTATATCTTCCTGGAAATGCCTAGTTAGAACATCCATAACTAAAGCAAAAAAGGTAAGGTCTTAAAGTTGATCTTTAATATAATCCAACTAAAATAAATAAATATTTTATTAATCCTCCTTGTGTTTGGACACAAGTAATGACACTAGTATACATATCCTTAATGACTTGAATATAACCAAGATTAACACTTTTCTATTCTAGAACTCTCCAAAGAACATCTCTTGAAACTTTATCATAAGCTTTCTCTAAATCAATAAATATCATATGTAGATCCTCCTTACTTTCTCTATACTTCTCCATCAAACCTCTTAACAAATGTGCAACATCCATAGTGAATCTACCTGGCATGTAACCAAATAAATTGTGAGAAACTTTTGTTTCACTTCGTAGCCTATGATCAATTACTCTCTCCCATAATTTTAATATATGACACATTAACTTATTTCCTCTATAATTTGCACACTCTTGTGCATCACCTTTATTCTTAAATATAGGAACCAACAAACTCTTCCTCCACTCATCTGGTATCTTTTTAGTATTTAAAATAACATTAAAAATATTTGTAAGCCAAGGAATTCCTTGATCTCCTAAACATTTCCACACTTCTATTGGAATATCATTAGATCCTATAGTTTTTCCACATTTTATTTTCTTTAAAGCTTCTCTTACTTCAGATTTACTGATATGATGATAAAAACATAATTCTCTATCTTTGTTTAGGGTATTAAGGTTGCTAAAATCAATCTTACTTTTAGATCCTTCATTGAAAAGTTTATCAAAATATCTCATCCACCTATTTTCAATATACTTTTCCAAGAAATGCACTTTATTAATTTTATCCTTAATATACCTCACTTAAACTAGGTCTTTACTTCTTCTATCTCTTTGATTGGTTAACATATACATACATCTTTCACCTTCTTTGGTATCTAATCTATTGTACATATCACTAAAAGCTAAATTATTTGAATCATATATTCTTTCTTAGAATTTCTACAAGCCACTTTATATCTTTCCGAATTCTTTGAGTTTTTACATCTAAACCAAGTTTTATAACAATGCTTCTTATTTCTAATCTTTTCTTCCACACTCTGACTCCACCACCAACTATTTTTATTAAAAGAAGCTTTTCCTTTTGATTCTCCAAGCACATTTTTTGCAACTTGCTTAATTTCACTTGCTACTTTTTCCCACATAACATTAACATCCTTATGAACATCCCAAATTCTAAGCTCTTGTAGGTTGCTCTTAAAATTATTTTCCTTTGTGTTCTTTAAGTATCCCCATCTAATCCTAGGATAATAATTTGATTTATTTTTCCTCTTACAATCTTTCAACTTAAAATCTAAAACTAACAATCGATGTTGGGTACTTAACTTTCACTTGGAATGACCTTACAATCTTTGCAATCTAATGGATCTATTTTTTCTTATTAGAGAATAATCAATCTAAGTTTTACTAGATCCATTTTTATAAGTAATAATATGTTCATCTTTTTTTTCTTAAATAAAGTATTTACAACTACAAAATAATAAGCTAAAGCAAAATCTAATATAGTCCTACCTTCTTCAATCACTCCAAATCCATAACCACCATGAATACTTTTAAAATCTTCTACCACTCTACCAACATGTGCATTTAAATCTCCTCTAATAAATACTTTTCTTCAAGAGGTATCTTTTGTATTAATACCTCTAATTCATTCTAAAATTTTTTTTGAGCACATCCAACCTACTTGAGGAGTATAAACACTTATAACATTGATAATCTTAGTATCAACAATAATCTTTAAAGCTATAATTCTTTCTCCACATCTATTAATATTTATAACATTATCTTTCAAATTTATCTATAATCACCTACACCATTTCTAGTTTGACTTCTACATGAATACCAAAGATTAAAACCTAAACTATCAAATTTCCTGGTCTTCTCCCAACCCATTTAGTTTGAACACATGTATAAAATATGTATCTTTCCATGAACCATAATATCTATTAATTCCATTAATTTACCTGTAAGAGTATATATATACCAAGTTCCAAACCTAATTCTTGTTTCATGGACTAACTTCTTTACCGGCAACCATCCATAAAGTGGGAACCCTTGCTTGTTTAACACTACACTCGGGCACCGATGCAGCGGCCCTTGCACATTTATCACTGTATTCAAGCCATACTACGCATCACTTCCAAGAGACGCCCTAACATTAACACAATGATTTAAAGGATTCTTGTCATGATTATTTTGACAAGTTTTATGCTGGTTGTCGACTACCTATCGCAACCCTCCACTTTTCACATCTAGACTTGGGATCGGCAAAGGTAAACCAATAAAGAAAAAAAAGACAAAACTAAAAAACCCAAGCAAATGATAGCAAAGCAGAAGAATCCATATAGTTCCAAAAGAACCTCTAAAGAGATGAAGATCCATAATAAAAGGAAACCTGCAACCTACAACTGAAAACAACTGCATCACTCTAAGAAAAAATAGACCATCAATAAGACTCTAGCTCCCTCCAAGAAGAAGAAGAGATCAACTAAAAAATAGAACCTACAACCTACAAGAAATCTCAGTCATAAGGAGATCAGAAAACATAAAGAGAAAAAAACTCATGCTTAGATATGAGGGAAGAAGGATAATCACAATAATGAGGAGCATCAAATCCTAAGTGTATCCATATTTAAAGAAGTATTACAAATAGGAAAAGTCACTTGCCATAAAAATATCAAAGAAAAAATCCATCATATCATCATAGCCATCCCAACCAAAGAAAAACATGAACCTATCATAATAGCCACCCAACGAAAGAAAAAGTGAAGCTAAGGAATTAAAGAGAGGGAGAGCAATAAATGAAATTGAAATCCCAACAAAAAAATTATGAACACCTCTTAAAAGAGGGAGGAAAAAGTTCTGACAAAAAAAAAATAGAAAGAGCCCTCACAAAGCCAACAAAGCCCAAAACAATAGTAATCCAAAACCAAGGCCAACAGCCCAATTACCAATCCAAAGCCACCAATGCACCAACTAAAGGAAAGAAAATAGATAGAGTAGCCACACAACATAGCACCCAAGAAAAGTAGAAGAAAGAGAATAAACCAACAAACAAAAAAAAAAGAAGAAGACTAGAAAAGCTAAAATAAATAATTGAAACATCCAACCAATAGACAAACAACATGCAAAGGAAAAAGCTCAACCTACCACCAAAAAAGAAAGCAAAAGCACCAACCAAAGAAAGGTAAATATAGAATAAAGCCACCAGCACAAAATCAACCAGCCGAAGGGCATAAAAAAACCCCCAACAAACATGAAGCCAAAATCACCAAGCTAGAAGGAGGAAAATTAGCCAAGAATGCAATACTCTAGCTAGCGAGAAAACACATAGAAAAATCTCAACCAATAGAAAAAAAACCATCCAAAAAGCAAAAAAACCTCCCAAGGATAGGAGAGATTATTTCCAAGAACCTTTGGAATGAGTAACCCTTAGCAATTGAGGAGGGGCATAAATCTGAACACTTTTTTTCTTTTTCTTCTTTTAAATAATTTTATAACCATGTCCTTTCTCAAAAAAATCTCCTTTCAAAAATGAATCAGTATTATTATAAAAGGCATAGGGATCAGTAGAAGCTATCAATTTCAAAGAAGAGCATTCAAAATCATCAACAATAATAGACAAAGGAAAATAAAAAATAGTATGCATTTCAGAATTAGAAGTGAAAGAAGGAGTAAGAATAGCTTTATTAAGAAGACAATTATCAATATTTTCACTTTCCAACAAAATCTGAAGAGTCCCTCCTATCTTCACTCATAAAAGAAGTAGAAGCATAATCCATGTTTTCAATACAATCTTAATGTAAGGGATTAAAATAAGATTCAAATCCCAGAGAAACACATATCATATTACCAAAATTCTAAACCTAATTACCAGCTATAGAAAAATCATCATTTTGAACTGAAACATAACTATTCAAAATGAGAAAATTATCACAGGTATCTAAATTTTATTTTTTAAAAGAAGGATCACCAATATTAACAAGATTGTCAGGACCAGAAGTTAAATATTAGAAGTAAGAACATTCTTTTCACCACCATTCTCAATAAAGAAAGCAAAGAAATAGTCTCTTTCCCAAGATCTAAAGCGAACATAGGAGAAAGAGAAACAACATCCAACTGATTGGAAGAAATGGTGTTAGCATCAATAATATTCAAACCATCATCATGAAAGGACTTATGCATAACATCCAAACCATTAGAATCATTAACCATAGCCTCTAAAGTCTTACCTTTAAGAGAATCATCAAAAGAAACTCTTAGAGCATGATTATTAGTTAAAACATTTTCAAAAACATCAAAATTACCTTTCACATCAGACAAATCATTAATAAGTAAAACTTTTTTTGGAAGATTTAGAAATCTGGTTTTGCAAAACATCAAAATTTTGAAAACTAGATTTTCCTTTATCCAACTTGAGAGAATCATCAGTTTTTTCAATAATTAAATCCTTACTAGTGATTTTCTTCCTAAGAGAGGGATGAGTAATAAAGCATTCAGAAATTTCATGCCCATAAATCTTTCAATGATTACAAAAAATGGGAAAGTTCTCAAAAACAACTTTTTAAAAATAACCACATTTCTTCAAACCCAACCAAATTTCTTTCGAATATTTTTTTAGTAATTTCAATCTCTACAAGAGTTCTAGCAACATATGGTCTTGAAGAAGCCGTTGTTTCTTGATCAACTTGCAAAGGTTGACCAAAAATTAAACCAATAGCATAAAAAATCTAATGCTTAAATAGATGAATCTGCAAGTTAGGTACATAAATCCAAATGGGAACAATAGGAGACTCTTCATTAACATCAAACATAGGTGTCCATTTGAATATGCATTTGATAAATAAAACATAGTAAGAATGCCTACAAAAAATTCTTTCGTAATTAAGGTCATTAGAAAGTTTAATCAAAACATGCCTTGCATCAATCATCCTAATAGAAAAAGAACCAGATAAATTTAAGCTATGAAAAATGAATAAATATTATCCATCTTTGGCCATTTAATTGAAAACTTTTGAATCAAAGAAAAGAAAAGGCTCACTAATCATCAATATCTCATCCAAATCATAATTGTTAGAGTACGTTTAAAAGTCATATGAATGAAATTAAAAGGAGGCTCGGTGGAGGAATTCTTACCAGCTAAAGCCTCTTTGAAATATTTAGTAATAATCGGTAATTTAATGGTAGGATTACCTAAAACTTTGATGCCCTAGCAGGATCCATCGGCACATGCGATTTACCCCATGGATTTGAAGAAGGCGGAGTCACATGAGTGTGACAAGAACAAGTTGAGATTGGCCCAAGGCCAACAATTAATAGGGAATCCAAGAGAGAAAGCGCTCAAAAACTCACCAAAAACATGAGAGATCTCAAAATTGCCCAATAAAAAGGTTTAGTTTAGTTTTAGGGTATAGGTTTTAAGTTTAGTGTTTATTAGTTATTATTAGCTTTTGTTAGTTTTAAGTTATTGTTAGTTTATTATTAGTTTTATGTTAAGTTTACTTAGTTTAGTTTTAGTTAAGTTATTAGTTTAGTTTTATTAGTTTTAGTTTTAGTTAATATTATTTTAGCTTAGTTTAGGTGGGCGGGGGTTAGTTTATTAGTTTATTTAGTTTATTTGTTAATTAGGGTTTAGTTTATCTTAATTTATTTATTACTTATTATTTGTTAGTTTAGTTATTATTAGTTAGTTATTATTAGTAGTATATGGTTTTATTATTATTTAGGTTTTAGTTTCTTTTACCTAATGGTTTAGTTTTATTAGTTTATTTATTAGTTTATTAGTTTTATTAGTTTAGTTATGAGTTTAGTTTATTAGTTTATTATTATTAGGTTTTTTAGTTTAGTTTATGGTTTAATTTTTTATTAGTTATTTATTGTTTATTATTAGTATTAGTTCTTTTAGTTGGTTTATTATTAGTTTTGTTTTAGTTTAGTTTTTTTCTTTACTTTATTATTATTATTATTGGTTTATGTTTATTATTTATAGTTTTATTATTATTATTTAGTATATTTATTTAGTTAGGGTTTAGGGTTTAGTTATTTTGTTATTTATTAGTTAGTTTATTAGTTAGTTTTATTATTAGTTTATTAATTTAGTTAGTTAGTTAGTTATTTTATTATTATTGTTTATTAATTTTATTTAGTTTAGTTAGTTAGTTTATTAGTTTTATTATTATTAGTTTAGTTTATTAGTTTTTTAGTTTATTAGTCATTAGTATATTAGTTATTAGTTTTAGGTTATTAGTTATTTATTATTAGTTTTATTTAGTTTTTTATTAGTTTAGTTTTTTATTAGTTATTATTAGATTTTAGGTTTTTTATTTATTAGTTTATCAGGTTTTATTAGTTAGTTATTAGTTTGTTTTAGTTTAGTTTATTAGTCTTTTTAGTTACTGATTAGTTATTATTATTAGTTTTATTAGTTTAGTTATTAATATTTTACTTTAGTTTAGTTTTTATTGTTACTTTTACTATTATTAGTTTTATTAATTTAGATTTTTAAGTGTTTAGTTTATTTAGATTTTATTATTATTATTATTATTATTATTATTATTATTGTTGTTGTTATTGTTATTATTATTATTATTTAATTTAACAATTAGTTATTTTTTTAGTTAGTTTATTATTATTAGTTTATTATTATTAGTTAGTTATTATTAATTTTATTATTTAGTTTTTATTTAGTTTATTATTATTTATTAGTTTAGTTAGTTTACTCTTTAGTTTAATTTAGTTTTAGTTATTTATTATTTAGCTTATTATTATTATTAGTTAGTTTCTATGTTATTATGTTTTATTATTATTTAGTGTTTTTTAAGTTATTATTCATTTTTAGTTTAGTTTATTTTTTATTATATTAGTTATTAGTTTATTAGTTTGTTTATTATGTTTGTTAATTATTATTAGGTTTAGTTTATTTATTTAGAATTTATTTATTATTTAGTTTATTATTTTTATTATTATTAGTTTAGTTATTAGTTTTATTTAGTTTAGTTTATTATTATTTTATTAGTTTAGTGTTAGTTATTATTTATTATTTAATTTTAGTTTATTAGTTTTTTAGTTTTATTATTAATTTTAGTTATTATTATTTAGTTAGTTTATTATTAAGATTAATTAGTTTAGTAGTTTATTAATTTAGTTTAATTATTAGTTAGTTATTATTATTAGTTATTTATTAGTTATTTACTTAGTTTATTAGTTTTATTTTACTTAGTTTAGTTATTGGGTTTACTTTTATTATTAGTAAGTTATATATTTAGTTAGTTATGTTTAGGGTTTAGTTTATTAGTTAGTTATTATTATTAGTTAGTTATTTATTAGGGTTTAGTTTAGTTAGTTTATTAGTTTAATTTTGGTTATTAGTTTAGGTTTAGTTTTATTTTTATTAGTTTTATTAGCTTAGTTTATTTTTAGTTAGTTTATTTGTGGGGTTCTTTTGTTTATGTTTAATTTAATTATTAGTTTGTTATTACTTTTGTTAGTTATTTTTATTAATAGTTTATTAGTTTTTTAGTTATTATTTAGTTAGTTTAGTTTAGTTAATTTTTGTAGTTTTTATTATTGTTTATTATTAGTTTTTTTTGTGTATTATTAGTTTATTAGTTTAAGTTTATTATTTATTAGTTTTAGTTTTATTTAGTTTAATTTCGTGTTTTATTAGTTTCTTTTTAGGGTTTAGGGTTTGGAGTTTTAGGTTTTAGGGTTTATGCTTTAGGGTTTATGGTTAGTTTTAGGGTTTAGCATTTAGGGTTAGGGTTTTTTTATTTTTTTATTTTTAGGGTTTAGGGTTTAGGGTTTAGAGTTTAGGGTTTAGGGTTTAGGTTCATAGTTTAGGGTTCACATTTTAGTTTAAGGTTTTGGGTTTTTGGTTTTTTAATAGGGAATAAATTCATATTCAATATTTCTTCTTTTTAATTTCAATAACCAAGTAACACACCAAGTTCTCTAACACACAAGAGACAACATGGATAAAAAATGAGCACACATATTTTTATTTTTATTTACTTTAGTTTATTTATTTTTTATTTTTATTTACTTTAGTTTATTTATTTTAGCTTAGTTTTTTATTTTAGTTTATTTTTTAGGTTTAGGTTTTGGTTTATGTTTATTTTTTAGTTTAGTTTTATTTTTATTTTATTTTTTAGGTTTAATTTTATTTTATATTTTTACATTTAGGTTTAGGTTTTATGTTGTTATTCTAAGTTTACTGTAAGGTTTTATTTTTTTTAGTTTAGGTTTAGTTTTATTTTTATTTTATTTTATTTTATTTTGTTTAGTGTTTATGTTTAGTTTATTTTAGGTTTAGGTTTAAGTTTATATTATTTTGTTTATTTGAGGTTTAGGTTTTTCTTTAGTTTAGGGTTTAGATTTATTTAATTTTTTATTTTTAGGTTTTATTTTAAGTTGATTTTTTTAGGTTTAGGTTTTTATTTAGTTTTATTTAATTTTATGTTTACTTTATTTTTATTTTATTTTTAGTTTTTATTTTATTTAGGTTTATTTTATTTATTTTATTATAGTTTAGCTTTTAATTTTTATTTAGTTTTATTTTTAGGTTTAGGTTTAGATTTAGGTTTAGTTTTAGTTTAGGTTTTATTTTATTGTATTTTTTATTTTATTTATGTTTAGGTTTTTTTAGGTTTATTTAGTTTGTTAGTCTTTTAGGTTTTTTATGGTTTAGGGTTTAGGTTTAGGGTTTATGGTTTATGGTTTTGGGGTTTAGGGTTTAGGTTTAGGGTTTAGGGTTAGGTTTATGGTTAAGAGTTTAGGTTTATGGTTTTAGGATTTAGGGTTTTGGCTTTAGGTTTAGGGTTTTATTTAGAGTTTAGGGTTTTTGGTTTAGGTTTTAGGTTTAGAGTTCAAGTTTTAATTTAGGTTTAAGGGTTTTTAGTTTTTTTTGTTAATAAAGAATAAATTCATATTCAACATTTCTTCTTTTTGAATTCATCAACCAAGAAACACACCAAGTTTTCTCTAACACAAGCAACAACAAAGTTCAAAAATGAGCACACATATTGCAAATCTAAATCCCTAGGTAACTATTTTTTTAGGACAATTAGTAGCATTTATTAGATGTTCTTTAATTTCTATTCCCATCAAAGCCACTTTTATACACCATCATATCTTTTTTACCTTTTCCTTTAAAACCACCACTTCTCGACCACCACCTCCATACTAACCATATCCCCCACCACCACTCAGACCACCGCCTTTCCACCTCCAGATCTGGGACTGATCCTTGATGATCATGTTCTTGTCATCAAGGTTCTGCCCAGTCTTAGGGTTTCAGTCTAGGTTTAAGTTTATTAAGATTTAGGGCTTAGGATTATTTTATAATTTATTTAGTTACTTTAGGTTTAGGTTAACGGTTTGGGGTTTAGGGTTTAGGGTTAGGGTTTAGGGTTTAAGATTTAATGTTTAGGGGTCAAGGTTTAGGTTTTTAGCATTTATGCTTTAAGGGTTCAATGTTTAAAGTTAAGGTTTAGGGTTTAGTGTTTTTTAGGGTTTAGGGTTTAGGGTTTAAAGTTGTAGATTTAAGGTTTAGGGTTTAGGGTTTAGGGGTTTGGGATTTTGGGTTTAAGTTTTTTTTAAAAAAAAATTAAATAAACCAGTAGGTTTAGGTTTATCTAGTATATTAAGTTTATTTTTAAATATTTTTAATTTATTTTCTTTTTTAGTTTTATTTATGTTTATTTTTTAATTTTATTTAGTTTAGTTTATTTATTTTAGGTTTATTCATTTTAGTTTATGTTTTTTATTTTAGTTTATCTTTAAGGTTTAAGTTTAGGTTTAAGTTTATTTTTTAGTTGAGTTATTTTTATTTTTTAGGTTTAGGTTTTATTTTTATTACTTATAGGTTTAGGTTTAGGTTTTCATTATATTTTTTTAGGTTTAGGTTTTAGGTTTTTATTTTATGTTTATTTTCAGGCATTATTTTTTATTTAGGTTTAGGTTTATTTTTAGTTTATTTTATTTTATTTACTCTAGGTTTAGGGTTAGGTTTAGTTTATTTTAAGTTTAGGTTTAGGTTTTATTTATTCTAGTTTAGTTTATTTTAGTTTTGGTTTAGGTTTATTTTATTTTGTTTATTTTATTTTTATTTTAGGTTTAGGTTTTTTTTGTTTTAGGTTTAGGTTTTATTTTTTCATTTTTTTAGGTTTATTTTTTAGGTTTAGGGTTTCATTATAATTTATTTTAGGTTTATTATATTTTTAGTTTACATTTATTATTTATTTTATTTAGTTTTTTTATTCTTATGTTTATTTTATTATTTAGTTAGGCTTAAGTTTTTATTTATTAGATTTTACTTTATTTTTACTTTTTAAATTTATTTTATTTTTAGGTTTAGGACTTGGTTTTAGTTTATGTTTTTATTTTATTTTATTTTATTATTATATTTAGGTTTTGATTTTTTATTTATTTTATTTTTAGGTTTTATTTAGTTTAGGTTTTTAGGTTTTTAGGGTTTAGGGTTTTCTTTTTATTATTTTTTTTTTTTTTTTATTTTTTATTTTTTTTATTTATATTATTTTATTTTTTCTGTTTAGTTTTGTATTTGGTATGGTTTATTTTAGGGTTTCAACATTTAGGGTCTTTAACATTTAGGATTTAAGGTTAAGTACAGCATTTGTTTAAAGTCTGTCAGCTTTAGGCTCAGTGGTTTAGGGCTTTGTTGGGTGGTTTATTAGTTTAGGGTTTAGGATTTGCTATGAACTGCTTTAATGTTTAGGGTTTTAAGGGTTGTCCAAGATTCAGTGTAGGGTTTAGGCATTTACCACTCACGACTAGTAGGTCACTTGGGTTTAAAGTCAGGTTTAAGGTAATGTCAGGGCCTAGGGCCCAGGTTTAGGGTCAGTATTTGTTTAGGGTTTAGGGTTTAGAGTTTAGGGTGGGTTTGGGCCTGGGTTGGATTTAGTAGTGGTTTAGTGGCCTGTGGTAGGTGTAGGCGCAGAAAGCTAGTGGCTAGAGTCAGTTAGTTTAGGGTAGGATTTAGGATTTTAGCCTAGGGTCTGTGTTTAGGGTCTGAGGTTTTAATTAAGCAAGCCAAGTAGGTTTAGATTTATTTAATTTATTTTAATTATTTTTAGATCATTTTATTTTATTAATCATTCTTTGTTTTTTATTTATTTTTTAAGTTTATTTATTTTAGTTTATGATTTTCATTGGTTTATTTTATAAGTGTGCAGGTTTATGCATTTTTTAGTTTAGTTTATTTTATTTTATTTTGGGTCAGTCAGGGTCAGGTTTAGTTTGGCCTCAGGGTGCACAGGCTCAGCCTAGGGCCCAGGGCCCAGTGGCCCAGTGCCTAACCCAGGCCCAGGCTCAGTTTGGCCCAGGGCCTGGCCCATGCTAGGCTGGCTGCCGTTAAGGTTAGCCTAAGTTCAGGTCAGCCTTTAGCGCTCAGCCCAGTGTGAGGGTCATGCTCAGGATTTAGGGCTCAGCCTGCCTAGGGCCCAGGCTCATTTGGCCCAGTAGGCCCAGACTCCAGGCCCAGGGCTCAGGCCCAGTCACCAGTAGGATCAGCCCAGCTCAGTGGTCAGCTCAGCTAGACTCCATGCCTAGCTCCCAAGCCTAGTTTGGCCCAGGTTTGGCTATTTAGGCTCAGGGCCCAGGCTCAGTCACACTCAGGCTCATGGCCTAGTTTTTCAGGGCCTAGGGTTTCACACTCAGTAAGTGCCCAGCTCAGCCTTCAGAAGGGCCCAGTGGCCCAGCTCAGCCTGGTGGGTTCCTGATAGTTTAAGTTTAGGTCAGTTTGCATTTAGCCCAGTTTATGGTTTAGGATTTGGTGTTTAGGGAAGATTTAGGAGGGTTTTAGTCCAGGTTTATGGTTTAGGTTTAAATTTAGAGTTTATGTTTTGGTGGGTCAGGGGGGTTTGGGGTTTAAGGTGGTAGGGTTTAGGGTTTGGGTTTAACATTTTAAGATTTAGGACTTAGGGTTTAGTATTAGGGTTTAGTGGGTTTAATATTTAGGATTTAGTGTTTAGGGTTTAGGGTTTACGGTTTAGGTTTTAGGTTTATGATTTAGGTTTTAGTTTAGGGTTTAGGGTTTAAGGTTTTGTTTAACAGAGAATAAATTAATATTCAACATTTCTTCTTCTTGATTTCACTAACCAAGTAGCGCACTAAGTTTTCTAAAACACAAGCGATGACATAGATAAAAAATGATCACGCTTTGAGAAAATCTAAAACCATTGATAACTAAAATTATCTCTATTGTAAAGACACAGTTCCATAAGTAATAGATTGGATCGACCATTCTTCAGTTTCTCCAATTCCCATCAAAACCACCACCACCTCTTGAGCAGCAGAATCCGCCATCATATCCCCAATCTATCCCTCCGTGACAACCACAGTTGTAACCTCTGTCGCTCCTCCCACCTCCATAACAACCACTGCTCTGACCACCACCTCCATATCCATCAGTACCTCCAAATCTCCCACCACCACAACGATAACTGCCACCTCCACCTTTGTCTGCAATGTCAAATCTACTAAGCCTAGTTGACACTGATGCTCCTGCCGTCAAGGTTCTACCCATTATTAAGGTTTATGTTTATGTTTAGGTTTTGGATTATTAGGTTTTAGGGTTTACATTTATTTTTTTATTTATTTAGTTTCTTTAGGTTTAGGTTTAACATTTAGAGTTTAGGGTTTAAGGTTAGGGTTTAAGGATTAGGGTTTAGGGTTTTAGGTTTAGGGTTTTGGGTTTAGGGTTTTAGGGTTTACATTTTAAGGTTAGGGATTAGGGATTAGAGATTAGGGTTTAGTGTTTAGGCTTTAGGGTCTGATTTTAGCATTGGGGTTAGGGTTAGGGTTTTAGAGGTTAGTTTGGGTTTAAGGTTTAGGATTGGTGTTTGTGGTTTGGGTTATGGGTTGAGGGTTTAGGGTTTAGGGTTTATGATTTAGGGTTTTGGGTTTAGGGTTGTTGGTTTAGGGTTTAAAGATTAGGGTTTGGTTAAGGTTTATTTAGCTAATTTAGTTTTTTTTTATTTAGCTTGAAGTTTAATTTTATTTAATTTATTTTATTTATTTTAGGTTTTATCTTAGGTTTTTATTTAGTTTATTTTTTGGTTTTAGTTTAGGTTTAGGTTTTTTATTTTAGTTTTATTTTTTTATTTTATTTTTAGGTTTTGGTTTTATTTTTATTTTTGTTTTGGTTTACATTTTATTTTTTTTAAGTTGATGTTATAAGTTTTTATTTTTGATTTACTTTTAGGTTTTATTTTTTAATTTATGTTTAGGTTTATTTTTAGTTTATTTTATTTTATTTTATTTAGTTTAGGTTTAGGTTTAGGTTTAGGTTTTATTTATTTTAGTTTAATTTATTTTAGTTTTGGTTTAGGTTTATCTTATTTTTATTTTAGGTTTATGTTTTTTTTAGTTTAGGGTTTAGGTTTCATTTTTTTTATTACTTTTTAGATTTTTTTAGGTTTATTTTTTACGTTTTAGTTTTTTATTTTGTTTTTATTTTATTTTATTTTAGGTTTATTTTATTTTTATTATAGGTATAGTTTTTATTTTATTTAGGTGTTTTCTTTTTCTAGTTTAGTTTAGGTTTTTATTTATTTTATTTTAGTTTAGTTTTTATTTTTTTATTATCTTTTGAGGTTTAGGTTTAAGTTTATGTTTTAGTTTTATTATATTTTATTTTGGTTTAGGTTTTATTTAGTTGAGGTTTAAGTATTTTATCTTTTAGGGTTTGGGATTTAAGATTTTTTTTCTTCGGATTTGGATTTAAGGTTGAGGGTTTAAGTTTTAGGGTTTATGATTTAGGGTTTTAGGTTTTAAGGTTTAGTGTTTAGGGTTTAGAGTTTAGTATTTTTAGGGTTTAGGGTTTAGGGTTTAGAGTTTAGGTTTAGGGTTTAGGATTTAGTTGAGGACTTACGAATTTTGGTTAATTATTTTTAATATAGATATATTCAGATTCAATATTTCTTCTTTTCGAATTCATCAACCAAGTAACACACTAAGTTTTCTAAGATAGAAGCAATGACATTGATAAAATGCATTAGAGTAACTCAAAAAGCCTAGATAATTACAATCATCTCTATTGTAAAGACACTATTCCATAAGTAGTAGATCAGATCAGCCGTTTTTTAGTTTCTCTAGTTCCCATCAAAACCACCCCGCCCTCTCGAGTAGCGGGATCCACCATCATATCCCTAATCTCTCCCTCCACCACCATGACTGTTGTAACCTTCATCGCTCCTCCCACCTCCATATCAACCACTGCTTCGACCACCACCTCCATATCCACTAGCACCTCTAGATCCCCCACCACCACTGCGATAATTGCCGCCTCTGCCATTGCCTCCACCGCAAGATCTAGACTGAGCCTGGTTGAAGGTGATGTTCCTGCCGTCAAGGTTTTGCCAATTCTTAGGGTTTTTTTAAATGAGAAGTGGGAGAATTTTATTGCCAAAGAGAATGGGATATAAGGTCATTAAAGGGGATAAATCACTAAACTACTGCTCAAAGAGCTACAACTAACCTAAATAGATAAATCCCCAACCTATTATAAGAAAACCAGAGCAAAAGAAAGAAAAGTCAAAAACATAGAAAGAAACAACAAAATTCCAAAAAAGAGTAGCTAAAGACATCTATATCTTGAAATCTTCTAAGAGATGCACAAGCCACCTACAGCCCCAAAACAAGCCACAAACCTGCAAAGAATTTAAGATAGAGAATATCATCTAGAAATAAAGACAAGCTAAGTACACAATCATTCATAAGTTGAATCGAAATATGTCTTGGATCAATCAAGCCAATAAAGAAAGCACTTGAAAGTTTAATGTTATGAAGAAAGGATCAGATCATTTCCAAATTTGGCCAGTACAATGCAAAATTTTCAACCAAAGTAAATTCAAAAGGTTTTCTAAGCTTTTTGACATCATGATCCAAACACATGATTATAGGCATACCTCAAAAAGAAGTCAAAATCATATTCACTGAGTTAGATATGGTAGAGATCTTACCAGAAAGTGCATCCTTAAAGGATTTAATAGCAGGTATGGCATTAGGTTTAGGAATCCCCAAAAAATTAGATGACCTAGTCGGATCATCCAAATTGGGAGATGTAATCCGTGGGTTCGAGGAAACTATAGCCATATTCAGAAGAGACACATCACATGAGTGGCCAGATATTCTAATGGTCGATAATGATGAAGGTTCCACCAAAAATGTGAGACGGGGATGCACCAATGAAGGGAAAAATGAAAGCACCACAAAGGAGAACTAGGATTACTAAGTTTAGGTTTATAGAGTTTATGGTGTTGGGTTTAGAGTTTAAGTTTAGGTTAGTTTAGGGGTGGTAGAGTTTTTTAGAGGTTTAGCTTAGTAGGAGTGGTTTAGGCTTAGCTAGTACTCAGATCAGTTTCATGTAGCTTTAGGCTCAGTTTAGAGGTTTAGTTTAGGAGTTTAGGGATCAGGCCTAAGTTAGATTTAGCCTTTAACCCAGCTCAGCCTGGGTAGAGCCCAGCTCAGATCTTGTCTATGGCTCAGGGTTTGGGCCCAGAGCCCAGGTCAGGGTCAGGGCCTGGCTAGGGCCTGGGCTCAGCCTCAGAGCCTAGAGCCTTGGGCCTAGGTTTTAAACACTAGTAGTTTAGCTCAGGGTCACCAGTGGGTCAGGGTCCCAGGGCCCAGGGTCTTTTAGGGTTAATTGGGTGTCAGTCCTGGGGCCTGTAAGTTTAGTTTATGGTCATGGGGCTTAGGGTTTATGGTACAAGTTGGGTCATTTAGTTAATGTGGCTCAGGGTCTTATAGTTTTAGGGTTTAGGGCTCAGTGGTCCTTAGGGCTTAGGGTTTATGATTTAGTGTTAGGGTTTTAGCATTTAGGTTTTTTAAGTTTAATAAACCAGTAGGTTTAGGTTTATTTAGTTTATTTTATATTTATATTTAATTTAATTTTTTATTTTTATTTAGTTTAGTTTATTTATTTTAATTTAGGTTTTTCATTTTAGTTTATCTTTTAGGTTTAGGTTTAGGTTTAGGTTTATCTTTATTTTTTAGTTTAGTTTTATTTTAATTTTATTTTTTAGGTCTATGTATACTTTTTAATTTTAGATTTAGGTTTAGGTTTTATTTATTTTTTTAAGGTTTAGGTTTTAGGTTTTTATTTTAGCTTTATTTTTAGGTTTTATTTTTTAGTTTAGGTGTAGGTTCATTTTTAGTTTATTTTAATTTATTTAGTTTGTGGTTTAGTTTATTTATTTAAAGCGGTTTTATTTATTTTAGTTTAGTTTATTTTAGTTTAAATTTAGGTTTATTTTATTTTGTTTATTTTATTTTTATTTTAGGTTTAGGTTTCTTTAGTTTAGGGATTAAGTTTTATTTTTATTTATTTTTAAGTTTATTTTTTAGTTTTTATTTTATTTTATTTTTTCTTTATTTGGTTTTTATTTTATTTAGGTTTTTTTATTCTTAGGTTAATTTTATTTATAAGTTTTGTTTAGGACTTTATTTATTTTATTTTAGTCTATTTTTATTAGTTTATTTTTTTATTTTATGTGGTTTAGGTTTTAATTTTTTTATTATATTTTATTTCATTATTTTATTTAGTTTTATGGTTTTTTTTATATATTTTATTTTAGGTTTGATTTAATATAGGTTTTGATTTTGTATAGGGTTTAAGGTTTTTTTGGGTTTAGTGTTTTAGGGTTTATTGTTTGTGGTTTTTAAGATTTTGGGATTTAGTGTTTTTAGGCTTTATTTTTTTTAGGGTTTTGGGTTTAGAGTTATCTTTTTAGATTTTTTTTAAAAAAAATTAAGTAAACCAATAGGTTTAGTTTATTTAATTTGTATATTTTATAGTTTATTTTATTTATGTTTATTTTTAGTTTTATTTAGTTTAGTTTATTTATTTAAGTTTACATTTTTTTTATTTTAGTTTATTTTTAAGTTTAGGTTTATTTTTAGTTGAGTTTTATTTTATTTTATTTCTTAGTTTTAGGTTTTATTTTTATTTTAGGTTTAGGTTTAGGTTTAAGTTTATTTTATTTTCTTAAGTTTATGTTTTAGGTTTTATTTTAGGTTTATTTTTAGTTTTATTTTTAGTTTAAATTTTGGTTTATTTTAGTTTATTTTATTTTATTTAATTTAGGTTTAGGTTTAGGTTTAGATTTTATTTATTTTAGTTTAGTTTATTATAGTTTATGTTTAGTTTATTTTAATCTGATTATTTCATTTTTATTTTGGTTTATTTTATGTTCTGCTGTTTTAGGATCTATGGTTTAGGTCAGTAGGGTTCAGGGTCAGGGTTAATTTAGGCTTTAGGGTGGCCCATGGATCAGCCTTTGGGCTTTAGCTGTCCTGGATCCAGTGGTCAGGGTCAGTGGGGTCAACCTGGGCCTGCTAGTGTTGGCTTTAGGTTTTTGGGTTAGTGGCCTGTGGTCAGTTTTGGGTCATGGTGGGCTCAGGTCACCAGCTCAGGTGGCCTAGTAGGTTTAGGGTTTAGTTTAGGGCCCAGTTTAGGGCTCAGGGCTCAGGGTTTAGGTTAGGTTTTATTGGGTTTATGTGGGTGGCTCAGATTTAGGTTTTAAATTAAGCAAACCAAAGGTTTAGGTTTATTTGTTTAATCTTATTTTATTAATATTTTTATTTTTATTTATTTTTAGTTTATTTTATTTTAATTTAGGTTTTCATTTTAGTTTTATCTTTAAGTTTAGGTTTAGGTTTAGTTTAGATTTATGTTTATTTTCATTTAGTTTTATTTTTATTTTATTTTTTAGGTTTAGTATACTTTTAATTTTAGGTTTAGGTTTAGGTTTTATTTTATTTTTAGGTTTAGATTTTAGGTTTTTATTTTAGGTTTCTTTTTATTTTATTTTAGTTTAGTATAAGTTTGTTTTTAGTTTATTTTAATTTATTTTGTTTTTGGTTTAGGTTTATTTTATTTAAGGCTAAGGTTTTATTTATGTTAGTTTAGTTTATTTTAGTCTAGGTTTATGTTTATTTTATTTTGTTTATTTTATTTTTATTTTAGGTTTAGGTTTTTTTTAGTTTAGGGTTTAGGTTTTATTTTTTATTTATTTTTAGGTTTATTTTTTAGGTTTAGCTTTTTAATTAGTTTTTATTTTATTTTATTTTTGGTTTATTTGGTTTTTGTTTTATTTATGTTTTTTATTTCTAGGTTAATTTTATTTTTAAGTTTAGCTTAGGTATTTATTTATTTTATTTTAGTCTATTTTTATTAGTTTATTTTTTTATTTTTAGGTTTCAATTTTGGTTTTTGTTTGTGTTTTTATTTTATTTTATTTCATTATTTTATTTAGGTTTAGGTTTTTTTATATTTTTTATTTTAAGGCTTTATTTAATTTATGTTTAGATTTTTAGCTTATTAGGGTTTAAGGTTTATCGTTTGGGTTTAGGGTTTTAGGGTTTAGTATTTAGGATGACCATGGTTAGGTTTTTTTATGTTTAGTGTTTGTTTAGGATTTAGGGTTTTTAAGGTTTTGGGTTTAGGGTTATCTTAAGGTTTAGAGTTTTTTTTTAAAAAAAATTAAGTAAACTAATAGGTTTATGTTTATTTATTTTAGTATATTTTACATTTTTATTTTGATTAATGTTTATTTTTTTAGTTTAATTTATTTATTTTAGTTTTGATTTTTTCTTTTAGTTTATTTTTTAGGTTTAGGTTTAGGTTTAGGTTTATTTTTTAGTTGAGTTTTATTTTTATCTTATTACTTAGGTTTAGGTTTTATTTTTTTAAGTTTAGTTTAGGTTTAGGTTTTATTTTATTTACTTAGGTTTATGTTTTAGGTTTTATTTTAGTTTATTTTATTTTTATTTAGTTTAAATTTTGATTTATTTTTAATTTATTTATATTTAGTTAACGTTTAGGTAGTTTATTTATTTATTTAGTTTATTTATTTAGTTTAGGTTTAGTTTATTTTAATTTGATCATTATTTTAGGTTTAGTTTGTCATTGGTCAAGCATGGAGGGTCAGGGTTTAGGGTTTAGGTCACTTAGCCTCAGTGGTCAGGGCCTGTGGCCTGGCCAGTAATCAGAAGGCCCAGTTTTTGGGTTTAATGCCTAATATCAGTGGTAGGGTAGGGTTTAGGGCTCATGGTAGCGTGTCAGTGGGTTTGGTTGGGTTTAGGGTATGGAAAGAAGCTCAGCCTGGACTCAGGGTCTGAGGATCAGTGGTGGGTTTATGAGAGTTTAAGTTTAGAGCCCAGAGAGTGGCCTCAGGCCCAGTTGTGGCCCAGCTAGGGGTCTGGTAAATTTAGGACTAGGATCAGGCGCAGTGTAGGGTCCCAGTTGGTTTAGGGCTCAGGGCCCATTGGGTTTAGGTTGGATTAGAGTTTAGTTGGGTTTAAATTGGGGATTTTAAATTAAGCCAAGTAGGTTTAAATTTATTTTATTTATTTAATTTAATTATTTTAATTTCATTTATTTTATTTTATTATTTTATTTTGGTTTATTTTTTATTTATTTAGGTTTATTTATTTTAGTTTAGGTTTTTCATTTTAGTTTATTTTATAGGTTTATGTGTAAGTTTATGCTTATTTTATAGTTTAGTTTTATTTTTATTTTATTTTTAGGTTTTGGTTTTTTTTTTTACTTTTAGGGTTATGTTTAGGTTTATGTTCTATTTTTTAGGTTTTGCTTTTTTTATTTTAGTTTTTAATTTTTAGTTTAGGTTTAGGTTTATTTTTAGTTTATTTTATTTTATTTAGTTTATGGTTTAGATTTTGTTTATTTTAGGCTTAGGTTTAGGTTTTATTTATTTTAGTTTAATTTATTTTAGCTTAGGTTTAGGTTTATTTTATTTTTTTTATTTAAGGTTTAGGTTTTATTTTTTAATATTTTTAGATTTATTTTTTTAATAGAGAAGAAATTAAGATTTAACATTTCTTCTTTTCATTTTCATCAACCAAGCAGCAGACCAAGTACAAGCGACACATACATAAAAATTGAGCACGCATAGTGCAGATCAAATACCATAGATAATTAGAATCATCTTTAGTGTAAGGACGTTGTTCCATAAGCAGCAGATCGGATCGACCATTCTTCAATTTCTTTAGTTCCCATCAGACCATCCTCGCCTCACGAGTAGGGATCCTCCATCATATACCTGATCTATCCTTCCGCCACAACTATGATTGTAACCTCTATCACACCTCCCGCCTCCATAACTACCATCTTCATATCCATTAGCACATCTAGATCCATCAGCACCTCCAGATCCTTAATCTCCAGATTCTCCTCCATAACCACCACCACCTTCATATCCACCATCATATCCACCAGGACTTCTAGTAGGGTTATGGTTTAAGTTTTAGGGATAGGGTTTTGGGTTTAGGGTTTAAGGTACAATTTTTAGGCTTTAGGGTTTAGGGTTTAGTGTTTAGGGATAGCTTAGGGTTTAGGGTTAGTTTAGGTTTAGGGTTTGGGGTTTAGAGTTTTAAGGTTTAGGGCTTAGTGTTTAGGTTTAGGGTTTAGGGTTTAGGGTTTAGGGTTTAGGGCTTAGGGTTTTATGGTTTAGTTATTTAGGGTTTAACATTTAGAGTTTAAGGTTTAGGGTATAAGGTTTAGGGTTTTTAGGGTTTAGGGTTAGGGTTTAGGGTTTAGGGTTTTTATTTGTTTATTTTTGTAATTTTTTTTAAATTAAGTAAATCAGTATGTTTCGATTTATTTAGTTGATTTAGATTTCTTTATCTTTATTTTAGTTTATTTTATTTTTTTTAGCTTTATTTAGGTTCATTTTTATTTCTACTTAGTTTAGTTTATTTATTTTAAGTTTATTTATTTTAGTTTAGGTATTTTTGTTTTAGTTTATTTTTAAAGTTTAGGTTTAGGTTTATGTTTATTTTTTTAGTTTCTTTTATTTTTTTTATTTTGTTTTAGGTTTAGGTTTTATTTTTTTATTTTAGGTTTAGTTTAGGCTTTATTTTATTTTTTAGGTTTATGTTTTAGGTTTCATTTTAGGTTTATTTTAAGTTTATTTTTTTAGTTTAGTTTATTTTTTTAGTTATTTTATATATGTATTAGGTTTAGTTTAGGTTTAATTTATTTTAGTTTAGTTTATTTTAGTTTTTGTTTATTTTATTTTTATTTTGGTTTAGATTTTGTTTAGTGCAAGTTTACCTTTTATGTTTAGGTTGCTTTTCAAATTTTTTTTTTTTTTTTTAGGTTCAATTAATATTTATTTTTTAGTTTTATTATTTTAATTCTTTTTTTTAGGTTTATTTTATTTTTAGTTTAGTTTAGGTTTTATTTATTTTATTTTAGTAGTTTTTTATTTTATTTTATACATTTTGGTTTAGGTTTTAGTTTAGGTTTGGTTAGTTAGGTTTTTTTATTTTATTTAGAGTTTTAATTTATTTTATTTAGGTTTTATTTAGTTTAGGAGAGGTTTAGTGTGGTTAGGTTAGGCCCAGTTTAGTGGGTGGGGTTGGTCATGGCCCAGGTTTAGGCCCAGTGGCAGGGTAGTTTGTGCCCAGACTCAGTGGCCTAGTTGTGGCCTGGGTTTGGCCCAGGCCCAGTGGCCCAGGTTGGGTTTGGGCTCAGGGTTTGGGGTCAGTCAGAGCAGGGTTTAGGCTCAGTTTAAGGCCCAGCCAGCTGGGCTCAGGGCTCAGCCTGGGTTAGGCCCAGGGCCTAGGTTTAGGTTAGTGTTGGCTCAGCTCAGTTTAGTTAGCCCAGTTCAGCCTAGCCATGGCTCAGCCCAGGCCTTTAGCCCAGTTTAGGTTTAGCCTGTATGATCTGGCCCATGCTCAGTTTAGCCTTAGGGCCTGATTTAAGCCCAAACCCAGGGTTTAGAGTTCAGTTTAGGGCCCAGGCCCAGCCAGGGCTCTGGCCCATGGCTCAGGAGCCCAGGGCCCAGTTTAGTCAGCCTGGAGCCCAGCCCAGCCTTAGTCAGCTCAGCCTAAGGTTTCAGCCCAGGCCCAGTCTGGGTTTAAGCCCAGGGAGCCCACATAGCCTGGTCAGCTTTTAGCCTTTTAGCCCAGGGCCTTTTTAGGGCCCATAGCCCAGGATGGCTCATTTAGGCTCAGTTGGTCACCAGCCTGAGCCTAAGGGGCCCAGGATCTGGGCTCAGTGGCCAGCCCAGGGTCAGGTGCCCAGGGTTTAGACCTGAGCCCAGTTTAGGGCCCAGGTCATGGGTCCGGGGCCTGGGAGGCCCAGAGTTTAGGGTAGGTTACCATCTGGATCTAGCCCAGGGCCCAGATTTAGGGCCCATGGCCCAGTTAGGGCCCAGTTGGGTCAGTTTCAGCTCAGCTCAGCCCAGCCTTTCAGAGGGCCCAGGGCTCAGTTAGCCTCAGCAGAAGCCCAGCCCAGCCTTGGCAGAGTTTAGGTCAGATTAGTATGGCTCAGGTTGGCTCAGGGTTGTGGAATCAGGAGATCAGGAGGGCTCAGCCTCAGTGGTTAGTTTTGGTTAGATCAGGCCCAGGGTTAGCTCAGGTCACTTGGGGTTTGGGGCCCAGGTTTGTGGTAGTCATTTAGGCTAAGGACGATGGTTAGGGTTTTGGGGCCCAGTGGCCCAGGGTTTATGGGTCATGTGGCCAGTTGTGGCTGGGTGGCCTGGTGGCCTGGGTTTGGGTGTAGGTCAGTGGCTCAGTGCCCAGGCAGGTGTTGGGCTTAGTTTCATGATTTAGTGTTTAGGCTCAGGGCCTGGGAGTTTTTATGTTTAATAAATAGTAGGTTTAAGTGTGTTTGGTTTATTTTACATTTTTATTTAATGTAATATTTTTATTTTTATTTAGTTTAGTTTATTTATTTTAATTTATGTTCTTCATTTTAGTTTATCTTTTATGTTTAGGTTTAGGTTTATGTTTATTTTTTAGTTTAGTTTTATTTTTATTTTATTTTTTAGGTTTAGGTATACTTTTTAATTTTAGATTTAAGTTTAGATTTTATTTTATTTTTTTTAGGTTTAAGTTTTAGGTTTTTTTTTAGGTTTATTTTTAGGTTTAGGTTTAGGTTCATTTTTAGTTTATTTTATTTTATTTATTCTATGGTTTAGGTTTAGTTTATTTAAAGCTAAGGTTTTATTTATTTTAGTTTAGTTTATTTTAGTTTAGGTTTAGGTTTATTTTATTTTGTTTATTTTATTTTTATTTTAGTTTTAGGTTTTTTTTAGTTTTGGGATTAGGTTTTATTTTTTATTTATTTTTAGGTTTATTTTTTAGTTTTTATTTTATTTTATTTTTGGTTTATTTGGTTTTATTTTATTTAGGTTTTTTATTCTTAGGATAATTTTATCTATAAGTTTTGTTTAGTTCTTTATTTATTTTATTTTAATCTATTTTTATTAGTTTATTTTTTTATTTTTTTGTTTAGGTTTAGGTTTTTGTTTAAATTTTTATAATATTTTATTTCATTATTTTATTTAGGTTTATGTTTTTTTTATATATTTTATTTTTAGGTTTTATTTAATTTAGGTTTAGATTTTTTAGGTTTTTAGGGTTTAATGTTTAAGGTTTTGGGTTTAGGGTTTTAGGGTTTAGTGTTTACAGTTAGGGATTATGGTTTAGGATTTAGGGTTTAGTGTTTAGGCTTTAGGATTTAGTGTTTTTTTTTTGGGTTATCTTATGGTTTAGAGTTTTTTAAAAAAATTAAGTAAACCAATAGGTTTGTTTCATTTAATTTAGTATATTTATATTTTTTATTTTATTTATTTTTATTTTAATTTTATTTAGTATAGTTTATTTATTTAAGTTTAGGTTTTTATTTTAGTTTAATTTAGGTTTAGGTTTAGGTTTAGTTTTATTTTATTTTATTTCAGCTTAGGTTTTATTTTAGGTTTAGGTTTAGTTTAGGTTTTATTTTCTTATGTTTATGTTTTAGGTTTTTAGGTTTATTTTTAGTTTTATTTTAGTTTAAATTTTGGTTTATTTTTAGTATTTTATTTATTTAATTTAAGTTTAGGTTTAGCCAGTTTTATTTATTTTAGTTTATTTATTTTAGTTTATGCTCAGTTTATTTTAATTTATTATTTACTTTATTTTAGGTTTAGTTTTATTAGGTTTTGTTAAGGGTTTTTAGGATTCTGGTAGGGTTTAGGTTTAGGTCACCTCATGGCCTGGGTCACTGTTTAGGCCCAAGATCAGCCTGGCTGGCCCAGGTGGGTGGCCTGGGTCCCAGATTGAGGTTTAGTTCAATGGCTCATGGCCTGGGCTGTCAGCTGGGGCTCAGTGGAGCTAGTGGCTAGAGTTTAGGTTTAGACTTAGTGGCCCAGTGGTTAGGGTAGCCTGGTTAGGGTTTAAGGTTGCCTGGTAGGTTTAGGGTTTAGGGTCAGGTTAGAGAGGGTCACAAGTAGGTTTAGGGTTTAGCATTTAGGTTTTAAATCAAGCAAACCAAGAGGTTTAGGTTTATTTAGTTTATTTTATATTTTATTAATTTATTTTTTATTTTATTTAGTTTAATTTATTTTAATTTAAGTTTTCATTTTAGTTTATCTAGATTTAGGTTAGCTTTGTGTTTCTTTTTAGTTTAGTTTTATTTTATTTTATTTAAGGTTTAGTAAACTTTAATTTTAGGTCCAGTTTAGGTTTTTTTTTTTTTTTTTTTAGGTTTAGGTTTTAGGTTTTTATTTTAAGTTTATTTTTAGGTTTTATTTTTTAGTTTAGGTATAGGTATAGGTTTATTTTTAGTTTATTTTATTTTATTTAGTTTATGGTTTAGGTTTAGTTTATTTAAGGCTCGGGTTTTATTTATTTTAGTTTAGTTTATTTTAGTCTAGGTTTAGGCTTATTATATATTGTTTATTTTATTTTTAATTCAGGTTTAGGTTTTTTTTAGTTTAGGGTTTAGGTTTTATTTTTTATTTATTTTTAGGATTATTTTTTAGGTTTAGCTTTTTAATTACTTCTTATTTTATTTTAGTTTTTGTTTGTTTGGTTTCTATTTTATTTAGGTTTTTTATTCCAAGATTAATTTTATTTTTAGTTTAGTTTAGGCATTTATTTATTTTATTTTAGTATATTTTATTAGTTTATTTTTTATTTTAAGTTCAGTTTAGTTTTGTTTGATTTTTTTATTTTATTTTATTTTATTTCATTATTTTATTTAGGTTTAAGTTTTTTTATATATTTTATTTTTAGGTTTTATTTAATTTGGGTTTAGATTTTGAGGGTTTTAGGGTTTAAGGTTTATGGTATTGGTTTTAGGATTTTAGGGTTTAGTATTTAGGGTAAGGGACTAGGGTTTAGGGTTTAGGGTTTAGTGTTTAGGCTTTAGGATTTAGGGTTTTTAGGGTTTTGGGTTTAGGGTTATCTTAAAGTTTAAAGTTTTTTTAAAAAAAATTAAGTAAACTAATAGGTTTATTTATTTTAGTATATTTTACATTTTTATTTTGATTTAAGTTTATTTTTATTTTTTATTTAGTTTAATTTATTTATTTTAGTTTAGGTTTTTTCTTTTAGTTTATTTTTTAGGTTTAGGTTTAGGTTTAGGTTTATTTTTTAGTTAAGTTTTATTTTTATCTTATTTCTTAGGTTTATGCTTTATTTTATTTTGGTTTTAGGTTTAGGTTTAGGTTTAGGTTTAATTTTATTTACTTAGGTTTATGTTTTAGGTTTTTATTTTAGGTTTAATTTTTTATTTTTTTATTTTTTAGTTTAAATTTTGGTTTAATTTTAATTTATTTTATCTTTAGTTTAGTTTAGGTTTATTTAGTTTATTTATTTAGTTTATTTTAGTTTAGGTTTATTTTAATGATCATTTATTTTATTTTATAGTTTTAGGCTCCAGCCATGGAGGGTTTAGTGGGTTTAGTGGAGAGTTATCCAGTGGTCAGTTAGTTTAGTGGGAGATCAGCTTTAAAGCCCAGGATCTTTAAGTGGTCCGTGGATCTAGTGGGAAGATTTAGGGTCTATTTAGGGGGTCATCTGGTCAGTGTCCTCAGGCTTTAAAGCCCAGTGTAGGGTGGCCTAGGGCTCAGCCTGATCAGGTTTATGGTAGAGAGTGGAGGGAGAGTTGGGTTTAGTTTTGGGTTCAGCTCAGTTGGGTTTTAGGGTTTAAGATTTAGGGTTAGGATTAGTGAAGGTCCAGTTTAGGGTTGTAGATTTATATTAATTTATTTTATTTTATTTTTTATGAGGTTCATTTTGCTCTCACTTTGTAGTTTATTTATTTTAAGTTTATTTATTTTAGTTTAGTATTTTTTTTTAGTTTATTTAAAGTTTAGGTTTAGTTTATGTTTATTTTAGGTTTAGGTTTAGGCTTTTATTTTTTTATGTGTATGTTTAAGTTTTATTTTAGGTTTATTTTAAGTTTATTTTAGTTTAGTGTTAGTTTATTTTATTTTATTTATTATTTAGTTTAGGTTTAGGTTTAGGTTTTTGATTTAATTTATTTTAGTTTTGATTTATTTTATTATTTATTTTAGGTTTAGTGTTTTAGTTAGGTTTTTTATTTTATTTTAGTTTTTTTAGGTTTAATTAATATTTATTTTAGGTTTAGTTCTTATTTTTTTTAGTTCTTTTAATTTTTAGGTTTATTTTATTTTTTAGTTTAGCTTAGGTTTTTATTTATTTTATTTTAGTCTAGTTTTATTTTTATTACTATTTTGGTTTAGGTTTAGTTTAGTTTAGTTTAGTAAGTTTTTATTATTTAGGGTCAGTTTTATTTATTTTATTTTAGGTTTGTTTAGGTTTTAGGTCAGGTGTGGAGTCCAGGGCCCAGGGGATTTAGGGCCTGTGGCCTGAGCCTGTGAGCCCAGTTTAGGGTTTAAGCCCAGAACCCAGGGAGGTCAGGGCAGCCCAGGGCATAGTGGTAGGGTTTAGTGGGAGGGTTTGGGGTCAGGGCTCAGTGATAGGGCCCATCAGAGTTTAGGGCCTTTCAGGCTTGGCTCAGTGGCCCAGGGCCTCTGTGCTTTAGCCTGGGTAGGCCAGGGCCCAGTGTAGCAGGTTGGTAGCCCAGTTTTTCTCAGTTGGGTTAAGTGGTTAGTTTAAAGCTCAGGGCTCATAGAGAGGCCCAGTTTAGTGGTAGGGTCAGAGATTAAGTTTAGGGCCTAGTTTTGGGTAGCCCAGTTTAGGCCCAGTTAAGTTTAGAGTGGATCAAGCCCAGGTCAGGACACCAGATTTAGGGGCCCAAGTCAGGCCCAGCCCAGGTCATTTAAGCCCAGGGCCCAGCTCACCACTAGGCCCAGCCCAGGTCCCTCAGGAGGGCCCAGGGCCTAGTGAAGAATCAGGTAGGGTTTATCATGCCTCAGCCTCAGCCTTAGGTTTAGGGTTTGGAGGGATGTATTTATGGATCTTAAGTTTAGTTTAGGTTTTAGAGAGGTGGGTAGGGTCAGAAAGGTTTGGTGGGGGTTGGGTTTAGAATTTAGAGTTTAGAGTTTTTGGGTTTAGGGTTTAGGGTTTAGGGTTTGGGGTTTGAGGTTGTAGATTTTAGGGTTTTAGGGTTTTGGGTTTACCATTTTAGGATTTAGGGTTTAAGGTTTAGTATTTAGGGTTTCTGGTTTAGGGTTTTAGGTTTTAAGGTTTAGGGTTTAATGTTTAGGGTTTAGTGTTTAGGGTTTATGGTTTTCAGGGTTTAGGTTTACGGTTTAGGTTTTAGTTTTAGGATTTAGGTTTTAGTTTGGGGTTTAGGGTTTAAGGTTCTTTTTTAATAAAAAATCAATTAATATTCAACATTTCTTCTTTTTGATTTCACCAACCAAGTAGCGCAACAAGTTTTCTAGGACACATGCGATGACATACATAAAAAATGATAACGCATAGAGGAAATCAAAAACTATAGATAACTAAAACTATCTCTATTGTAAATACATAGTTCCATAAGCAACAGATTGGATTGGCCATTCTTCAGTTTCTCCAGTTCCCATTAAAACCACCACCACCTCTCGAGCAGTGGGATCCGCCATCCTATCCTCGATCTATCCTCCGACCACCACGCCAGAACCTCCATCGCTCCTCCGCCTCCATAATAACCACTGTCACCCCAAACCTCCATATCCACCAACACCTCTAGATCCCCCACCGATAATTGCCGCTCTACCTTTGCCTCCAAAGATTTAGGACGAACTGTTGACGGTGATGTTCCTGTCATCAAGGTTCTGCTAGTTCTTAGGGTATTTTTTTAAATGAAAAGTGGGAGAATTTTATTAACAAAAGAATGGGTTACAATGTCCTTAAAATGGATAAATCTTTAAACTACTGCTCAAAGAGCTACAATTATCCTAAAGAGATAAATCGCCAACCTATTACAAGAAAACCAAAGAAAAAGAAAGAATAGACAAAAACTAAGAAAGAAATAGCACAAAATTCCAAAAAAAGGGTAGCTAAAGACATCTATATCCTGAAATTTTCTAAGAGATGCACAAACCACCTACATCCCCAAAACTAGCCACAAACATGCAAAGAACTTAGGATAGAGAAAATCATCTAGAAATAAGGACAAGCTAAGTACACAAACGAAACAAAATGATAAAAATCTTAGATAAGGCTCAGGCTCAGTCACATTCATCTCAAGGGGCAAGAGGATATGTGAGCATCCAAACTTCAAAAGAAGGGTTACAATCACATATGGTGCTACTAGCCAAAAAAGATAATTGGGGAAACAACCCAGCCAACATAGTCAACTTACCTCTATTAAAAAAAATAGCCAATAACCAAGAGCTACCCAAGTTCTAGTATTTATCATCAAGATTAAATACGTAACTAGCAAAATAACCAAACCAAAACCAGAGCAAAGAAATCAACCAAACAAGATAATAAAATAAAATAACCACCATCAAAGCCACCCAAAACAAACAAAGAAAAAGGTAAAGAACCAACAATTCTGCAGATCCACCAACCAACATCACAACTGTAGGCAACCATCAGGACACCCAACCAAACATATCAGCAACAATCATTAGAAATAGCAACAGAGCCAAGAATAACTAAAGCCACATATAGGTTCATCCCACAATAGAAAGAAATCACAAGCCAATGGGCCATCCAGCCAATAGGAAAAAACCACAAAAAAAAAACTTCAAAAAGACCACTAGAAAAGGGGAACAAAAATTGGATGGCAGTTAACAGCTCCAGAGAGAGTAACTCAACCCAGGAAAGAACCAAGCCCATGGCCAGGCTCAACTAATAATCACGACACTAGATAGCCAAAACCAAAAAGCAAAAGGATGGAAAAAACCATAGCCATTAAGCAACCACCGGCCAATAAACCCTCATAAGAAATAAAAGAGGCTATGGAAAAAGGCAAACATGCAAGCTCCGAAGCCTGGCAATCACCAAGCGATCATAAAACCAACACAACAAGAGACCAACAAGAGGAGAGAGCCACCAAAACCAGAGAGAAACCAATGCTCAACAATACCAACTAGAAATAATCACCTCCATGGAGATACCATTCTTAGGGTTTAGGTTTAGGTTTATTAAGTTTTAGGGTTTAAGTTTATTTTAAATTTATTTAGTAACTTTAGGTTAGGTTTAGGGTTTAGAGTTTATAATTTAGGGTTTATTCTTTAGGGTTATAGGGTTTATGCTTTTAGGGTTTAGGGTTTAGGGTTTAGGGTTAGGGTTTATGGTTAAGGCTTTAGGGTTTAGTTTTATAGGTTTAGGGTTCACAGTTTAGGGTTTAGGGTTTGGGATTTAGGGTTTATGGGTTTTTTTAAATTAAGTAAACTGATAGGATTAGGTTTATTTAGTTTATTTTTTTATTTATTTTAGTTTATTTTATTCTTTATTTTTATTTAGGTTTATTTTTTATTTTTAATTAGTTTAGTTTATGTATTTTAGTTTATGTTTTTCATTTTAGTTTATTTTATAAGTTTAAGTTTAGGTTTAGGTTTATTTTTAGTAGTGTTTTATTTTTATTTTATATTTTAGGTTTAGGTTTAGGTTTATTTTTAGTAGAGTTTTATTTTTATTTTATATTTTAGGTTTAGGTTTTATTTTTTTTAGGTTTAGGTTTAGGTTTTTATTTTATTTTATTTTTGTTTAAATTTGATTTTTTTTATTTTAGGTTTATTTTTAGGTTTTATTTTTTAGCTTAAGTTTAGGTTTATTTTTAGTTTATTTTATTTTATTTAGTTTAGGTTTAGGTTTAAGTTTTATATATTTTACTTTAGTTTATTTTAGTTTAGGTTTATGTTTATTTTATTTTCTTCATTTTTATTATTTTTGGTTTATGTTGTTTTTTTAGTTTAGGGTTTACATTTTATTTTTAAGATTTTTTTTTTTTGGTTTAGGTTTTTATTTTATTTTATGTTTATTTTATTTTTTATTTTCCCAAGTTGTTTAGTTTAATTACATTTTTATTCATAGGTTTATTTTATTTTTTATTTTAATTTATGTTTTTATTTATTTTATTTTATTTTGGTTTTTATGTTTTATTTTATTTTAATTTTAGGTTTAGGTTTAGGTTTAGGTTTTAGTTTAGGTTTTCATTTTACTTAGATTTAGGTTTTTTTTTTTTTTTTTTATTTTAGGTTTTATTTAGTTTAGGTTTAGGTTTTTAGGTTTTTGGGGTTTAGGGTTTAGGGTTTAAAGTTTAGGGTTTAGGGTTTAGGGTTTAGGGATTAGGGTTTATGGTTGTAGGCTTTACAGTTTAGGGATTAGGGATTAGGGTTTAGAATTTAGGGTTTTAGAGTTTAGGGTTTAGGATTTAGGGTTTAGGGTTTAGGGTTTACGAATGTAGGTTTAGGGTTTAGGGTTTTTAGGTTTTTTTTAACACAGAATGAATTTAGATTCAACATTTCCTCATTTCAATTTCATCAACCAAGTAACATACCAAGTTATCTACGACACAAGCGATGACATAGATAAAAAATGAGATCACATAGGGCAAATCAAAAATCCTAAATAACTAGAACCATCCCTATGATAAAGACAGAGTCCATAAGCAGTAGATAAGATTAACCGTTCCTTAGTTTCTCTAGTTCCCATCAGAACCACCCTGACCTCTCTAGTAGTGGGATGAACCATCACAACCTCGATCTCTCCCTCTGCCACCACCACGGTTATAACCTCCATCGCTGCTCCCACCTCCATAAACACCACTACTTCGACCACCACCTCCATATTCACCAGCACCTCTAGATCCCCCACCACCACTGCAATTAATGTCGTCTCCACCTTTGGCTCCATCGCTAGATCTAGACTGAGCCTAGTTGACGTGATGTTCTTACCATCAAGGTTCTGCCTATTCTGAAGGTTTAGGTTTATTAGGTTTTATGATTTAGGTTTATTTTTTAATTTATTTGCTTACTTTATGTTTAGTTTAATGTTTGGGGTTTAGGGTTTATGGTTTAGGGTTAGGGTTTAGGGTTTAGGGTTTAGGATTTTAGGTTCTATGCTTTTCGGGTTTTAGGGTTAGGGTTTAGGGTTTAGGGTTTAGGGATCAATCTTTAGTCTTTAGGGTTTAAGGTTAGTTTAGGGTTTAGGGTTTATGGTTTTAGAGTTTACGGTTCAGGGTTTAGGGTTTAGTGTTTAGGATTTAGGGTTTGGGTTTAGGGTTTAGGGTTTAGGGATTTTATTTTGGGGAAAGTTAGAATTTTATTACCATAAAAGGAAAAGTTATAATATCCTTAAAAATGGTAAAGCTCTAAAATTATATTGCTCTCAAAGCTACAAGAAACTTAGAGAGCTAAACCCCCATCTAAGTTCATTAGAAAAAGATAAGGATAAAGTAGCAAATATAACACCTAAAAAGCATAAGAGAAAAAGAAACTAAGTAAGACTAAAACAAATCCTGAGAATAGTAAAAGGATGAGTCAGCAGCAATTCATGATTCCTTTGAGAAAGTAAGATAAGCAAGATCCACAACAACATCCCTTGGGTTGACTGAGCAACGACCATTCCCTCTGTAAAGTTCTAAGCTATAAAAGAAATCTGCAAAACACTACAAAGGCAAAAGTCCTAGCTAAAAAGGATAAGGATAAATAGAGGAAAAAGAGAGAGCTTAGAAAGAGAAGGCTCAGCTCAATTAGGATCATCTCAAGGGGCAATAATAAAGAAGAGGTGAGTAACATCAAAGCTATCATAGCCAGCATACTTGATATAAGAAAACATATATGGCCAGCAGTCCATAGAGTTTGAGATCTAACACCATTAAATAAAAAGCAACTGAGTAGCAACCAACTAGCAGCCAAACCACCAAACAAAAAACACAATAGACTAATCACAATAAAAAAGAAAGAGGCTAGAACAAAGTCAGAACATGAATAATAGCCATTAACTAGATACCCATCCATGCTCCAAACAAGGGAAAACCAAAACTAGCCATCAACAAGCACCAAACAAATGCTAATTAATAGAGAAACAACAAACAAAACCAAGATAGGAGCCCTCAATCCAAACCAGGGTGAGCAACCATAAATGACTAAATAGCTCAGAAATGAAATGATCAACTGAAGGAAAAATAAGCTGCATCTAGCGCAAATCATGAGAAGACAAAATAACCACACAAATGGGGGCCAAAGGCAGCTACCAACCACCCGAAACTAAAAAGTCTATTCCAAAAGGATCAAAAAAGGTTCAATTAGCATAGTAAAAGGCTCCAACAAATTGTTGGGTTCAGCTTTTAGTTTTAGGGTTCAAGTTTTAGTTTAGGGTTTAGGATTTTTGGTTGCTATTTTTTTTTTAAGTTGAGAACAAATTCAGATTCAACATTTTATCTTTTCGATTTCATCAACTAAGTAACACACTAAGCTTTCTAAGAAACAAGTGGTGACATAGATAAAAATGATCACGCATAGATCAAATCAAAAACCTTGGATAACTTGAACTGTCTCTACTATAAAGACACAGTTTCATAAGCAGTAGATCAGATAGTCCATTCTTTAGTTTCTCTAGTTCCCATCGAAACCACCCTGGCCTCTCGAGTAGGGGGATCCACCAACATATCCCCGATCTCTCCCTCCACCATCACCATGGCTATAACCTTCGTCGCTCCTCCCGCCTCCACAACCACCACTACTCTGACCACCACCTTCATATCCACCAACAACTCCAAATCCCCCACCACCAATGTGATAACCACCACCTCCGCCTTCACCTCTGCCACCAGATTAGACTGAGCTTGGTTAACGGTGATGTTCCTGCCGTCAAGGCTTTGTTCATTCTTAGGGTTTAGGTTTAGGTTTAGGTTTATTAAGTTTTAGGGTTTATGTTTATTTATTAATTTATTTAGTTACATTAGGTTTAGATTTAAGTTTAGGCTTTGGGGTTTAGGGTTTAGGGTTTAGGGTTAGGGTTTAGGGTTTAAGGTTTAGAGTTTAAGGTTTAGGTTTTAAGTTTTATGCTTTTAGGGTTTAGGGTTTAAGGTTATGGTTTAGGGTTTAGGGCTTAGGGTTTTATGGGGTTTAGGGTTAAATATTTAGGATTTAAGGTTTAAGGTTTTTTTTAAATTAAGTAAACCAATAGGTTTAGGTTTACTTGGTATATTTAGTTTATTTATTATTTATTTTAGTTTACTTTTTTTTGCTTTATTTAGATATATTTTTTATTTTTATTTAGTTTAGTTATTTTTATTATAATTTAGGTTTTTTATTTTAGTTTATTTTTTTGGTTTAGGTTTAGGTTTATTTTTTAGTTGAGTTTTATTTTTATTTTATTTTTTTGGTTTATGTTTAGGATTTTATTTTATTTTTTTAGGTTCAGGTTTTAGATTTTATTTTTTTTGTTTTATTTTTTAGTTTAGGTTTAGGTTTATTTTTACTTTATTTTATTTTATTTAGATTTGATTTAGGTTTAGGTTTTATTTATTTTAGACTAGTTTATTTTAGTTTATGTTTAGGTTTATCTTTATTTTGTTTATTTATTTTATTTTATTTTAATTTAGGTTTAGGTTTTGTTTAGTTTAGGGTTTAGGTTTTATTTTGTATTTATTTTTAGGTTTATTTTTTAGGTTTAGCTTTTTATTTTATTTTATTTTAAGTATATTTTATTTATGTTTTAGGTTTTGTTTTATATTTTATTTAGGTTTTTTTATTCTTAGGTTTATTTTATTTTATAGTTTAGTTTAAGATTTTATTTATTTTATTTTAGTTTATTTTTATTTTTTATTTTATTTTATTTTATTTTTTGTTTAGGTTTAGGTTTTAGTTTAGGTTTTTATTTTATTTTATTTTTTATTTTATTTAGGTTTTGGTTTTATTTATTTATTTGATTTTCAGGTTTTATTTAGTTTAGGTTTCTAGGTTTTTATGGTTTAGGTCTTTGGTTTAGGGTTTAAGGTTTTTTTTAAAAGAAAACCCATATATGGGAGAATTTTATTGCCACAAATAAAGGAGTACAAGTTCCTTAAGAGGGGAAAATTTTCTTAATTACCGCTCAATATGCTACACTCTGCCTAGAGAGAAAAGTCCCCTATCTAATAAAACAAAAGCAAGGAAATAAAAACCTAAGCAAAAGAAATAAAAGACCAAAAAACAACTAAGCAACAACATAGTAAATAGGAGGATCAGTCAAAGCCCACTACTAGAATCAAAAGTTTTTCAGAGTTGCATAATCCACATCGAGATCCAAACTTGCAAAGAACCTATAAAAGAATCCTGCAAACTACTAGAAGCACAGCTAGAGAAAATCAAGCTTAAGCACATAATAAAGAGCAATATAAGAGAAAATTTCAAATAAGGCTTAGGCTCAGTCACCTTCATATTAAGTGGCAACCGCAAATGTGAGCAACCGAACTTTAAAAGAAGGGTTACAGTCACATATGCTGCTACCAGCCAAAAGATAATAGAGAAATCATCCCAACCATCATTGCCAATTTACCTTCATGAAGGCAATCCACCAAAGACAATTCTCTAGTACCTGCTGACCAACCAATAGAAACAGCTGCCCACAAATCACCCAGCTGACTAAAGGTCACCAAGCCCAAAAGGAAGTAGCATCAACAAAATGACCACAATATAAATGAAAGAGCTCCTACCAAGATTTCACCCAAAAGCAAAGCCACCATGTATAAGAACCACACCTACTAGTGTCACCAGACTACCACAAGAAATAACCCCAAACCAAGAAAATTACCAACAACTAGCACTAAGAAACCAACAATTCCAAAATAGATCTGAGAACAAGGCAAACACTAATAGCGGCCACCATTCCAACCTCAACAGTAGAGGCAAGAAATAAAAAGGTAGTCAAAATACCTCATTCAGAGACAGGAAGAAGGCCATAGGAAAACCGCAAAGACTAGAGAGGAAAAGAACCCATGAGGAGACCAAAGGGGCATCCAGAAAACACTAGAAAATCAACACTAAGAGCAATAGGAAAAATAGCCAAGCCCACCCTACCAACCAAGATGTAAGACATAAGAAACAAAGGGAGCCAAAGAAACCAAAAGCAGTCCAAATCCTCAGCCAAAATAATAGACTAGACAACAACACTCAAGGAAAAAATAGTAGCCACCCAACTGAGCAAATAACCAATATCAACAACTAACAAATAGCCACCATAAAGCCAAAAATAAAATAAAGAAAAACCACCAAAGGCAACCCTACCAGGTAATAAGATTTCATAAAGAAAACCAAAAAGGAAACCAACCAAACCAGCCAGCCCACAAAGTCACCTTGTTAATTAACAAAGTAGTAGATTAGCCAACTCCAATAAGGAAGCAGCCAGTCTAAAGGGGAGGAAATCCCAACACATAGAAAGATATGCATAGTGACAAACCAACAAGAAGCCACCAAAAACAACTAAGAAAGAAATGGTAATAACCTAACTAAATAAAAAGCTGCAGCCTGGGAGGACCACCCAACCTCCAACAGCCAAGCAAAGTCGATAGGAAAATTGACCAGGCCCCTTCTAGACACCAAGGATTAAAAAAAAGTACCAAAGAGAAAATAGGATACTAACGACCACCAATCAGCACCCTTCTAGCCACAAGGTAAAGGAAAACACCAACAAATAAAAGCCACCAAGCCTATAATGGATGAAAAGACAAAAACCACCAAAAGCCCTAGCACAAACTCAAGAGTGAAATGATAAATAATAGCCATCAAATAATAGCCACCCAAGATAGCCAAGTAGAGGGTAGTAGAAAATAGCAGCACCCCCCAGGCCCAAAATAATAGCAGAAAAACCTTCGTAAGTAAGGAAATAGCCATCCAAAACTAGAGGCAAAACTAGATCCAATTAAGAAAAGGGAAAAGCTGAATGCAGGTAGAGGCATAACATAAAAAGAGGCCACCACAAGTTCAAGGAAGCACTTAAAGAAGCTATTGACATTCAGAACCCTAAATAAAATAGTCAACCAAAGAGAACACCTCTCCAATAAGAGAGGCTAATAGCCAGCCACCACCTCAAAGAGTCTCCCAAATATTACAGCATAAACTAGACAAGGGAGTGAACCAGGCAGAGGAATGTAGCAAAATGAAAATGCACATAGACAAAAACATAGAAAACCCAAAAAACACAAAGCAAATTTAATTTCTAAGATAAGGTAATCCAGTGTTATCCAGATTAACCAACCCTCTCAATTGTTTAGGTAAATTAAGATTATCATAACGAGTGAGATCATTTAATTTAGCACATAGATTAGCTAGAAAATCTACACAGACATTTCATTCATGCCAATGTGAGAAACTTTAAAGCATACCTGAGAGAGGAGTGTTCTAGTATGATTAAGAAGATAGAATAAATCTGTATTCCCCATCTTAGTGGAAGTCAGCATGTCAATAAGTTAAAGAGCATCAACTTCAATCCAAATATTGAAGAAACCTTTTTGCAAATAAATGTCAACAGCTTTGTTTACAACCATTAATTCAACATAGATAACAGAACAAGCTTTAAGAGGATAAGCAAAAACAAAAATGACATTACCTTCAAAATCCCTAAAAATGCCACCACAATCAAATGTATTCTGAGAGACAGAGCCATGAGTATTAATTTTAATAATATTATTATTAGGTTTTATCCAATATATAAACTTATCTTCCTTATAGAAGGTGATCTCGTGTAAAGACCCAATCTTTTGGCCATAAATTTGCAACCTCCAAAATGTGTGTTACTAATTAAATAAGCATTAATTAATGCATGATTTTTTTCTTTGGTTCTAGCAATGATCCTTTTATGATTCAAAGGAATACCACAATATTTAGCATCATTTGATCCATCCATATGAACTGAATAAGGGTAATGGCAATTAAAACTTTGATATGAACTTTCATAGTTTTGTGGAAACAAGCTTCAAGAAGTTGATATAAAGAAAGAAAGCCATGGAAATGATTAGTATTAAGAAGATCAAACCAAACCCATAATTTAGAGGCAATAACACCATTAACAAAAAAATGATTAACCTTTTCAATATGAAAACAACAATAACATTTGGATGGAAAATGAAATCCTTTATCCGAGAGCAAGGAATCAACATGAATGAAGTTTTTTTATTATTCTCCAAGTAAGGAAAGAATAAGGGATAGGGATGATATTATTCCAAAGTTAATTAATACATTTGAAGAAATATGAGCATCTCTAATATAATTCCAAGCCTCTTTAAGAATAAAATCACCATTATAAGATAGGTTAAAAAGAATTTGATTAGGCTTGTTGGAAAAGATAGGAATATCACTAAATTTATCAATAAGAGAGATATGAATAAATTGGATAAGTTTACTATCATTCCACTTGTTATTAAGCCAAAATGAGTTAACTTTAGTAGCAGTAGTAGAATGAGTAGATAAAAAAGAATCAATAGAACCACCACCAATCTAGTTGTCTTGCCAAAAGAAAGAAGATCTCGAATTTATACCCCAAGATATCAAGGATTTAGCCTCCCATTTAATGGAGCAAAGACTTTTTCTGAACTGAGGAGTCACTAACTTTATAAGCACATATTAGAGGGTGCTTACCTTGGCAATATTTAGCTATCATAAAATTAGCCTAGAGGCTATCTTTGTTTCAAAAATTCCACCAACGTTCATTGGAGAAGGCAGTAATAGCTTCACAAATAGGTTTGCAACCAAGTGCACTTTCACCCAAAGGACCTCAACATTTATGCCAAGAAGTCCAATGCATCCTTTTAACTAAATTATTAGAGCCCCAGAAAAATTTATTAAGGAGTGGATCAATTCTATTTAAGATAGAATTAGTAGGGATAATGGTTTGAATAAGATATAAAGGCATCGAATTAATAGTACTCCTAAGCAAAGTAAGGCTGCCACCAAAAGAAAGTAAGTGAAATTCTCACACTGAAATTTTATTAGTGAAATTCCAACATCAAAATTTTATTAGAAATTTTTTGGATAAGCTCATCAAAAAGATGGGATCTTTTTGTCTTTTGAGAAGAGGAGCAACCATATATTTAAGAGGGAGTTGCTGGTGTTTAAAGCTATTGATTATCAAGATATGATTGATTATATTATTAGAAATTTTAGAAGAGGTAATAAAGTAGCTCTTTCTTTCATTAATAGAAGTACCACTTTCTCAACCAAAATTATTTAAAAATTTCTTAAGCCTTTCGATATGATGAAAAGAAGCATTACAAAAGATAATGAAGTCATCAACAAAGCTAAGATGAGAAACAGTGATACCACCGAGGGTTCTAAAGTACATGCTAGGGTTGTTATTGAATAAATCATTTAAACTCCTAGATAGGAATTCCACAGTAATAATAGACAAAGAAGTGGACAAAGGATCTCCTTGTCTCAATCCATGAAAAAAAGGAAAGAAGCTTAAAGCTTCACCATTACAAAGAATTGAAAACCAGGCATTATTAATTTCGATTTTAATAAGGTTAATGAAATTATCAGAGAAACCAAATAAATGCAGTTTATTTAAAAGAAAATCCTAAGAGATATTATCAGATTCTTTAGAAATATCTAATTTAAAAATGATGTTACACCTCTAGTTGGAACATCAAAATCATGAATAAGCTCTTGAGCAAGAAGAATGTTATCCGATATAGATCTCCCTCTAACAAAACTAGTTTGGTTGAGAGAGATACTTTTTTGAAGTAAAGGACTAAGTCTATTAGTAAGAATTTTAGAAATCAATTTATTAAAGAAAGTGTAAAGACTAATAGGCCTAAAATCACTCCAAGAGTCTGGATTATCCTTTTTAGGCATGAGAATAATGGAAGTACTTGAAAAATACTTAACGAGAGGATTACTAATAAAAAATCAACAATAGCATCGCTTAAGTCATGCTTAATAATAGACCAATAATTTGAAAACATTGAGTAGTATAACCCTCCAGACCAGTAATGAAATCAATGTTCATACTATTGAGAACTTTACCAATCTCATCTTCAGTAGGCAACCTAATAAGCTAATGATTATCATCATTGGTAATAATAGAGGGAATCAAAGGTGAATTAGAAATAGCTTCATAAGAGTTTTATTAAGAATATTTCTAAAGTGGTTAATAACATAATCTTTAATAACATTAATATTAGTAATCCAATCTCCAATATCATTTTTCATTTTTTGGATATAATTTAAAGCTTACTTTTTATTAAATAAAGCATAAAAATACCTGGTATTTCTGTCCCCATCAACAATATGTTTACCAGCATCATTTTTCCACCAATAGGTCTCCTCCATATTCTCATAATTAACAAGTTTATCTTTAGCTTCATTCAAATCTTTAAGCTTAGAAGAGTCGAAAATAGCATTTTCAAGTTCACAAACCAAAAGTTCCATGTTTTTTATATTAGCAAAAATATTTTTAGAATAATGTTTATTCCACCAAACCAAATTTTGTTTGAGCTTTTTAAGCTTAAACCATAATCTATCCATACCCCTAATCGAATCATCAGGGTTTAAAGGGGCAATCCAATTAATGGCCATGACTTTAAGAAAATCTAGATGCTGAATATACATATTTTAAAATCTGAAAGAGGCCATGATGTTTAATATTTTAGAGTTTTCTTTAACATAAACCAGAAGTGGGGCTTGATCAGATAAAGTTTTACTAAAATGGTCAACAGAGGCCATTAATTAATCTAATGAGAGTTGAAAAGAATTCTTCTAAATGATGCCAGAGCTTAGAGTTTTGCCAAGTATAATTAGAGCCTTTAAAACCAATTTAAAAAAGTTTACAATTATGAATTATATTAGAATGTTCTTCCATATAATGAATATTATGCAAGCAACCACTCCTTTTTGAAGAATACATAATAGTGTTGAAATCACTCCCAACCAACCAAGGTTTGTTAACAGAAAGAGCAAAACTTCTCAAATTCTCTCAAAGAACATTTTGACCAGCTCTATTGCAAGAAGCATAAATAAAAGAGCCCAGCACACAAGAGTCACCAAAAGAAATTTAAGCATTGAAAACTTGTTGTAGATCATCTAAAATTAAAACATTTAAGAAGCTATTCCAAAAGCGCAAAATTTTATTACTGATGTTAGAAAAAAAATTACTAAAGCCAAGCATTCTAGTAACATGATTTATTTTATCATCATGTATAAGATGTTCAATAACAATAAGTAAAGAGATATTGTTAATTTTATTGAGATTTCTAATACGATTATGAACAGTGAGGGTACCAACCCCTCTTAACATTCCAAATAAAAAAATTAAACATAAAGAAAATTGTAAAAGGAAATTAAAGGATAATAATAAAGAGAGAGAGAGAGAGAGAAAGAATAACAAATCCTCTTCTAAGAAAAAAATTGAAACAACACATTATTTATGTGAAGAGTATCGGATCTAGTAGACCTGACAAAAATAGGAGGTTGCATATTAGAGTTTTTACTATTTTTTAAGGATAGTTTAGAATTTTTTATTTATATCCAAAGTGTCACCATTAGATATAGATTGATTATTAATAGGATAAGGATCAAGAACATCTCTAATCCTTCCAAATCATCATTTTATTGAATAGTGGGATTAGAATGAAGATCAATCTTGGAATTAGGGAAGGAGAAGATATTATACCATTCCACAATTACCAATGTTAGAATTAGTATTTTGCTCAAGAATTTCATCCACTAAAAGGTTATCATTTAAATCCTCATTCTCATCAATTAATGCTAGCAAATAAGAAGGAATAGACTCATTAGAAAATGAATCATCATTTTTTTAGCCTCTTTGAATTTGGAATTAGCCATAATGGGATATTCTCATGTAAAGAAAGGTTGGGCAAACCATCTTTTTCAACATTATTAGTACCTTTGTCATGGTCAGAATGAGAAGCTGAATCAACAATTTTAGAAACTTTAGAACATTCCAAAGATTCTGACCTAATATCAACATTTAAGTTATTTTTAGGCATAGAAATAGTTTTATTAAGTTTATGAAGCTAATTTAGAGTTATGATCATTCAAAATTTTCTTTTAAGATGCGGCTAAAGAACAAAACAATCCGAATTATCATGATCATGTATCTTGCAATGGGAACAGAAAACCAAAAAATTTTCAAATTCGACCTTTTTTAAATAACCAAACTTTTCAGATCAAATCCAAACCTCCTTTGTATGTTTTTTAGATATGTCAAGTTCAACCAATATATGACCAACAAAGGGACAGGATCTCACAGTGATCGCTTGATCAATTTGGAGTGGCCGACCAAAAAAAGCCTCGACAACAAACAAAATTTGGCGTGTAACATAATGGATTCTTATATTTGGAAGAGCTAACAAGATAAGAATAATAAGTGATTCATCTTTTATATTAAAAAGGGGAGACCACTTCAACAAATGCATTTGATAATTAAATATAAAATAAGATCGACTCGAGAAAACCTTTGAATAATCCAAATCATTCATAAGTTGAATTGGAATATGTCTTGGATTGGTCAAGCTAATAGAGAAAGCTCCTAAAAGTTTAAGGTTATGAAGAAAGGATCATATATTTTCCAAATTCGGCCAGTGCAACTCAAATTTTCCAACCAAAGTAAATTCAAATGGTTTTGTAAGCTTTTCAACATCATGATCCAAACACATGATCGCAGGCATACCCCAAAAAGAAGTCAAAATCATATTCACCTAGTCAGATATGGTGGAGCTCTTACCAGAAAGTGCATCCTTAAAGGATTTAATAGCAAGTATGGCATTAGGTTCAGGAATCCCCAAAAAATCAGATGCCCTAGTTGAATAATCCAAATTAGGAAATGTAATCCGTAGGTTCTAGGTCACCGAATCCTTATTCATAAGAGACACATCACATGAGTGGCCACATATTCGAAAGGATCCTTAAAATGGTCGATAATGATGAAGGAACCACCAAAAATGTGAGATGGGGATGCATCGACCAAAGGGAAAAATGAAATCACCATAATGCCATGAAGGAGAACTAGGATTACTAGGTTTAGGTTTCTAGAGTTTAGGGTGTAGAGTTTAGAGTTTAGGTTTTAGTTTAGAGGGAGGGTTTAGGTGGGTTGAGTTTAGGTTTAGTGGAGGGTTTAGAGGATGGTTTTGATTTAGGTTTAGAGGTAGGTTTGGGAGTTTAGTTTAGAGGGTTTAGGAGTTTAGTTTAGGTTTAGTCAGTTAGGGTTTAGAGCCCAGAGATTTATTTTAGGGCCTGGAGCCCAGGAGTGTTTTGGGATCAGGTTTAGGTTTATCATTAGAGGTATAGTTTAGGTCAGCCTTTAGAGGGCCAGTTTAGGTTTAGGCTAGGGCCCAGTTTTTTTAGTCAGTCAGTGGGTCAGTTAGATCAGTGATCAAGATTAGTGTTTTGGCCCAGGGTTAGTTTGGAGTTTAGGGTAGGGGGTCAGGGTTAGGGTTTGGGGAGGGTTTAGATTTAGGATTAGGTAAGTTTAGGATTAGGTTTAGGTTTTAGGTTTAGAGTTTAGGCGCAGGGTTAGTTTTAGGGCTTAGTTTTAGGATTTAGTGTTTGGGTTTAGGTAGCATTTAGGTTTTATTTTAAATAAACAACAAGTTTATGATTTAGTTTATTTTATATTTTATTTAATTTAATTTTTTATTTAGTTTAATTTATTTATTTTAATTTATTTTCATTTGGTTTATCTTTTAGTTTAGGTTTAAGTTTAGATTTATGTTTATGTTTTAGTTTTCTTTTATTTTATTTTATTTTTAGGTTTAGGTATACTTTTAATTTTATATTTAGGTTTTGGTTTTTATTTTATATTTTTAGGTTTAGGTTTTAGGTTTTTATTTTAGGTTTATTTTATGTTTTTTTAAGTTTAGGTATAGGTTTATTTTAGTTTATTTTAATATATGGTTTATGGTTTAGTTTAGTTTATTTAAGGCCATGCTTTTATTTTATTTTAGGTTTTATTTAATTTAGTTTTAGATTTTAGGTTTTAGGGTTTAATTTGGGTTTAGGGTTTTAGGGATAGTGTTTAGTGTTAGGGACTAGGGTTTAGGGTTTGGGATTTAGTGTTGAGGCTTTTGGATTTAGGGTTTTTAGGGTTTTGATTTTAGGGTTATCTTAAGGTTTAGAGTTTTCTTAAAAAAAATTAAGTAAAACAATAGGTTAGTTTATTTATTTTAGTATATTTTACATTTTTATTTATGTTTATTTTGTTTAGTTAATTTATCTTAATTTAGGTTTTATTTTAATTTATTTTCTATGTTTAGGTTTAAGTTTATTTTTAGTTAAGTTTTATTTTTTTTTTTTGGGTTTAGGTTTTATTTTTTATTTTTAGGATTTGGTTTAGGTTTAGGTTTTATTTTATTTTCTTAGGTCTATGTTTTAGGTTTATTTTTAGTTTTTATATTATTTGTTTAGATTTTGGTTTATTTTTAGTTTATTTTATTTTATTTAGTTTAGATTTAGGTTTTATTTATATTAGTTAAGTTTATTTAGTTTAGGTTTAGGTTTATTTTAATTTGATTATTTCATTTTTATTTTAAGTTTAGTTTTTTTATTAGGTTTCGAGTTTAGGTTTTATTTTATTTATTTATTTTATGGTTTTATTTTTTAGGCTTGGGATTTTATTTAGGTTTTATTTTATTTTATTTAATTTTAGGTTTATTTTAAATTTATTTTATTTTATTTTATGTTTAGTTTTTATTTTATTTAGGTTTTTTATTCCTAGGTATATTTTTTGATTTTATTTTTTAGTTTATGGTTTAGAGTGTTTTTTTAAAAAAAAATTAAGTAAATTAGTAGGTTTGGGTTTATTTACTTTATTTAGTTTATTTTTTATTTATTTTACTGTATTTTATTTTTAATTTTATTTAAGATTTTTTTATTTAGTTTATTTTATTTATTTTAGTTTAAGTTTATTTTAGTTTATTTTTTTAGGTTTAAGTTTATGTTTAGGTTTTTTTTAGCTTAGTTTCTTTTATTTTATTTTATTTTAGGTTAGGGTTTAGGTTTATTATCTTAGGTTTAGGTTTAGGTTATTATTTGAGGTTTTAAGTTTAAATTTTAATTTAGGCTTAGGTTTATTTTTAGTTTATTTTATTTTATTTAGTTTAGGTTGAGGTGTAGTTTACTTATGTTTAGGTTTAGGTTTTAATTATTTTAGTTTAATTCATTTTATTTATATTTTTATTTTAATTTTGGTTTAGGTCTTTTAAGTTTAGGGTTTAGTGTTATTTTTTATTTATTTTAGATTTATTTTTTATGTTTAAATTTTATATATTTTATTTTAGTTTAGATTTTATTTTCTTTATTTTATTTAGGTTTAGGTTAAGGTTTAGGTTTTAGTTTAGATTTTATTTTATTTTATTTTATTATCATTTAGGTCCAGAAAAGTTTAGGCATGCTTTATGGTTTAGGTTTTGGTTTGGGTTTGGGTTTGGGTTTTTAGGGTTTAGGGTTTGATTTAGGATTTAGTGGTTTAGGTTTAAGGTTTAGGTTTTAGTTTAGGGTTTAGGGATTAGGGTGGTTTAGGGTTTATGATTTTTAATAGAGTTTAAGGTTTAGGGTAAGTTTAAGGTTTATGGTTTAGGGTTTAGGGTTTTAAGTTTTGGGTTTGAGGTTGTAGGATTAGGGTTTTTTTTATTCTTTATTTTTCTTATTTTTTATTTTTGTTAAATTAAGTAAAATGGTAGGTTTCTTATTTAGTTTATTTTATTTATTTTAGTTTATTTTATTTTTTTATTTTATTTAGGTTTATTTTTTTTTATTTTATGTAATTTATTTATTTTAGTTTTAGGTTTTATTTTAGTTTATTTTAGGTTTACATTTAGGTTTAGTTTTTTTTTTAATTTTATTTTATTTTTTTTTTGGTTTAGCTTTTTATTTTATTTAGGTTTAGGTTTAGGTTTTATTTTACTTTTTAGGTTTATGTTTTTTATTTTAGGTTTAAATTTAGTTTGGTTTAGGTTTATGCTTATTTTTTTTTTTATTTAGTTTAATTTATGTTTAGGTGTTGGTTTAGTTTATTTTAGGTTTAGGTTTGTTTTATTTATTTTAGTTTAGGTAATTTTAGTTTAGGTTTAGGTTTAATTTATTTTTTTATTTTAGTTTTTTTTTAGGATTTAGGTTTTATTTTTATTTATTTTAAGTTTATTTTTTGGGTTTATGTTTTATTTTGTTTTATTATATATTTTATTTTATAGGTTTAGTTTTTTTATTTTATTTAGGTTTTTATTTTTAGTTTAGTTTAGGATTTTATTTTATTTTATTTTTAGTTTTATTTATTTTTTTCTTTTATGTTTAAGTTTAGGTTTTAGTTTATGTTTTTATTTTATTTTATTTTTTATTCTATTTTTGTTTAGTTTTTTTATTTATTTTATTTTTAGGTTTTATTTAAGTTTAGGTTTTTTTTAGATTTTAGGGATTAGTTTAGGGTTTTTGGGGTTTGGGTGTGGGGTTTAGTGTTGTGGTGTAGGTTTTAATTCTTTTTTAGGGTTATGGTTTAGGTTTAAGTTTTAGGGTTTATATAGGGTTTAGATTTCAAGGTTTAAAGTTTTTGTTTTAGGGTTTTTAGTTCATGTTTTAATTTAGGGTTTAGGGTTTTTGGTTATTTTTTTTAACAGAGAACAAATTTAGATTCAACTTTTCTACTTTTTGAATTCATTAACCAAGTAACACACCAAGTTTTCTAAGACACAAGAGACGACAAAGATAAAAAATGAGCACGCATAGAGCAGATCAAAAACTCTAGATAACTAGAATCGTCCCTACTATAAAGACACTATTCCATAAGCAGCAATCAGATTAGTTATTTTTTAGTTTCTTCAGTTCCGATCAAAACCACCCTAGCCTCTTGAGTAGTAGGATCCACCATCGTATCCCCAATCTCTCCCTCCGCCACCACCGTGGCTATAACCTCCATCGCTCCTCCCACCACCATAACCACCATTTCTCCGACCACGACCTCCATATCCACCAGTACCTCCAGATCCCCCACCACCACTACGATAATCACCGCCTCTACCTTCGCCTCCACTGCCAGATCAAGACTAAGCCTGGTTAATGGTGATGTTCCTACCATCAAGGTTCTGCCCATTCTTAGGGTTTTTTTTAAATCAAAAGTGGGAGAATTATATTGCCAAAAAGAAAGGGATACAAGGTCCTTAAAGGAAATAAATCTCTAAACTAATGCTCAAAGAGCTACAATTAACCTCCTAAAGAGATAAATTTCCCACCTATTACAAAAAAAACCAAAGCAAAATAAAGAAATGAAAAAAATTAAGAAAGAAACAACACCAAATTCCAAGAAGGCCAGCCAAAGCCATATATATCCCAAAATCTTCTAAGAGATGCGCAAACCACCTACAGCCCCAAAACATGCCACAAACCAGCAAATAACTTAATATAGAGATAAACATCTAGAAATAAGGATAAGTTAAATACACAAGGAACAAAATGATTAAAATCTTAGATATGGCTCGCTGTCATATTCATCTCAAGGGGAAATTGGATATGTGAGTATCCAAACTTTAGAAGAATGGTTACAATCACATATGGTGCTACTAGATAAAAAGGATAATAGAGGAAGCATCCCACCCTTCATAATAAACTTACCTCAATTAAACCAAATAGCTAACAACCAAGAGCTCACCAAGTTCTAGTATCTATCATCAGGATTAAATAGGAAACTAACCAGCAAAACATCCAGCCAAACCAAAGCAAAGAAACAACCAAACAACACAACAACCAAGAAACAACCACCATCGAAGCCACCCAAAACAAATAAAGACCAAAGGTAAAGAACTAAAAATTTTGCAGATGCACTAACCACAAAGACAAATCAAACATCAAAGCCACCGAAGCCCATATAGTAGAATCGAGAAACAATAATAGAGATAAGAACAACCAAAGCCACATATAGGTTCATCCCATAATAGAAAGAAATGACAAGCCAATGGGCCATCTAGCCAACAGGCAAACACCATAAAAAAACTTCAAAAAAACCACCAAAAAAGGGAATAAAAATTAGATGGTAAGTAATAGCTCCAAAGAGAGTAAACTCAGCCAAGGATAAAATAAAGCCCACTTCCAGGCCCAACCAATAATCGTGATGCTTGATAGCAAAAATCAAAAGAAAAAGGCTAGAAAAAACCACAGCCATTAAGCAACCACCAGCCAATAAACCCTCACAGGAAAGAAAGAGGCTAGGAAAAAATGCAAATAAGCAAGCTTTGAAGCCTACCAATCACCATGCCATCCTAAAACCAACACAGTAGGAGACCAACAAGAGGAGAGCCACCAGAACTAGGGGGCAAGTAAATCTCAATAGTACCAACCAGAAATAATCTCAACCTCCATCAAAAGGAGATATCATCTTTGGTTTAGGTTTAGGTTTAAGTTTAGGTTTTAGGGTTTGGGTTTATTTTATAATTTATTTACTTACTTTAGGTTTAGGGTTTAGGGTTTAGGGTTTAGCATTAGGGTTTAGGGTTTTAGGGTTTATGGTTTAGGGTTTTGGCATAGGGTTTAAAGTTTAGGGTTGTTGTTTTAAGGTTTAGGGTTTGAGGTTTAGGATTTAGGTTTATGGTTTTTTTTTAAAATTAAGTAAATCAATAGGTTTATTTTTTTTAGTTTATATTTTATTTATTTTAGTTTATTTTATTTTTATTTTATTTAAGTTTATTTTTTATTTAGTTTAGTTTCTAAATTTTAGTTTATTTTCTAAGTTTAGGTTTATTTTTAAGTTGAGGTTTTCTTTTTTTTTCAGGCTTAGGTTTTATTTTTTACTTTTAGGTTTAGGCTGATGTTTTTATTTTATTTTATTAGGTTAAGGTTTTAGGTTTTTATTTTAGCTTTATTTTTAAGTTTTAATTTTTTATTTTAGGTTTAGGTTTATTTTAGTTTATTTTATTTTATTTAGTTTTATTTTAGGTTTTATTTATTTTAGTTTAGTTTATTTCGTTTAGGTTTAAGTTTAATTTTATTTTAGTTTATTTTTAGGTTTTTTTTTTTAGTGTTTCAGTATTATTTTAAGGTTTATTTCTTAAGTTTAGGTTTTTATTTTATTTTATTTTTGGTTTATTTTATTTTTATTTTACATTTAGTTTTTATTTTATTTAGGCTTTTTATTATTAGGCTTATTTTATTTTTTTAGTTTAGCTTAGAATTTTATTTATTATATTTTAATTTAGTTTTTTTTATTTTATTTTATTTATAGGTTTAGGTTTAGGTTTAGGTTTTAGTTTATGTTTTCATTTTATTTAGATTTATGTTTTTTATTTATTTTATTTTGGTTTTATTTAATTTAAGATTAGTTTTTAGGTTTTAAGGTTTAGGTTTAGGTTTAGGGTTTAGGGTTTAGGGTTTATGGTTTAGGTTTGGGTTAGCTTTGAGGTTTAGGGTTTAGGTTTAAGGTTATAGGTTTTTGGGTTTTGGGTTTACCATTTTAGGGTTTAGAGTTTAGGGTTTTAGGGTTTAGGTTTTAGGGTTTATTGTAGGTTTAGGGTTTAGGGTTTTAAGGTTCATGTTTTAATTTAGTGTTTAGGGTTTTGGTTTTCTTTTAATAGTTAACAAATTTAGATTCAACATTTCTTCTTTTGATTTCATCAACCAAGTAACACACGTTTTTCTAAGACACAAGTGATGACATAGATAAAAAATAAGCACGCATAGAGCAAATCAAAAACCCTAGATAACTTGAACTATCTCTACTGTGAAGATACAGCTCCATAAGTAGATCAGATCTACCGTTCTTCAGTTTCTCCAGTTCCCATTAGAACCACCCCAGCCTCTCGAGTAGCGAATCCACCAACATATCCCCGATCCCTCCCTCTGCCACTACCACGACTGTAACCTCTCTCGCTCCTCCAGCCTCCATAACCACCAGAACCTCCAAATCCCACACCACCACTACGATAATCGTAGCCTACGCCTTTGCCTCCACGCCAGATCTAGACTGAGCCTGGTTGACGGTGATGTTCCTACCATTAAGGTTATGCCCATTCTTAAGGTTTTTGTTTTGGTTTAGGTTTATTAGGTTTTGGGGTTTAGGTTTATTTTTTAATTTATTTAATTACTTTAGGTTTAGGTTTAAAGTTTGAGGTTTAGGGTTTAGGTTTGGGTTTCGTGCCTAGGCTTTTTGGCTTTAGGGTTTAAGATTTTAGGTTTTATGTTTTAGGGATTAAGGTTTAGGGTTAGGGTTTAAGGTTTTGTATTTAGGGTTTAGTGTGTAGGCTTTTGGGTTTAGGGTAAGTTTAAGGTTTAGGGTTTATGGTTTTAGAGTTTAGGGTTTAGGTTTTTTGGTTTTGTGTTTAGGGTTTAGGGTTTAGGGTTTAGGGTTTAGGGTTTAGGGTTGTTTAAGGTTTAGGGTTTAAGGTATTTTTTTTGTGAAAGTTAGAATTTTATTACCATAAAAGGAAAAGAGACAATGTCCTTAAAAGGGGTAAAGCCCTAAAATTCTACAGCTCTCAGAGCTAAAAGAAACCTAGAGAGCTAAACCCCCATCTAAGTACATTAGAAAAAGAAAAGAAAATAATAGAGCAAATACAGTGCCTAAAAGGCATAAGACAAAATAGCATATAGTAAGACAAACAAATCTTGAAAATGGTAAAAGGATGTGTTAGCAGCAGTTCATGATTCCTTTGAAAATGCAAGATAAGCAAGATCCACAACAATATCACTTTGGTTGACTGAGCAACGACCATACCCTCTATACAGTTCCAACTTGTAAAAAAAATTTGCAAAACACTATAAAGGAAAAAGTCATACCTAAAAATGATAAGGATAAAGAGAGGAAAAGGAGAGAGCTTAGAAAGAGAAGGCTCAAGATTAGTTAGGATCATCTCAAGGGGAAACAATAAACCTATCAATTGATTGATAAATAGCACTGACCAGGGAAAACAAGTACCAGCCATCAGCAATCACCAGACCAATGCTAATTAATTGAGAAATAGCCAACAAAACTAAGATAGGAGCCCTCAAGCCAAAGTCCTAACAATAAGAAGTCACCAAGCTAAACCAGGGTGAACAACCATAAATGACTAAATAGCTCAGAAATGAAACCATCAATTGAAGGAAACATAAGTTGCATCCAGTGTAAATCACTAGAAGATAAAACAACCACACAAAAGGGGGCCATAGGCAGCCACCAACCAACAGAAACCAAAATGTCAAATCCAAAATGATCAATAAAGGTTCAGCTAGCATAGCAAAAGGCTTTAGAAAATTATTGAGTTCAGGTTTTAGGATTAAATTTCAATATTTTTTTAGGGTTTAGGATTTTTTTAATAGAGAACAAGTTGAGTTTCAATATTTCTTTTTCTATTTCATCAACCAAGTAACACAATAAGTTTTCTAAGACAGAAGTGGTGGCATAAATAAAAAATGAGCACGCATAGAGCAAATCAAAAATCCTTGATACCTATAACTTCCTATAATATAAAAACATAGTTTCATAAGCTGTAGATCAAATATTGAAAGTCAACTTGTTTAGGGATTAGGGTTAGGTTTTCATGTTTAGGGATTAGGATATTTTAATATTTAGGGTTTAGAGTTTAGCATTTAGTGATTAGGGTTTATGGATTTTTTAGAGTTTAGGGTTTAGGGTTTAGGGTTTAAGGTTTTTTTTAAATTAAGTAAATCGGTCGGTTTAAGTTTATTTAGTATATTTAGTTTTATTATTATTTATTTTAGTGAACTTTATTTTTTATTTTTATTTAGGTTTTTTTGTATTTTTATTTGGTTTAGTTTTCTTATTATAGTTTAGGTTCTTTATTTTAATTTATATTTTAGGTTTAAGTTTAGGTTTACATTTTAGTTTAGTTTTAATTTTATTTTATTTTTATAGGTTTTAATTTTTTTATTTTTAGGTTTAAGCATAGGATTTTATTTAATTTTTTAGGATTATCATTTAGGATTTATTATTTATTTTTTTTAGTTTATTTTTTATTTATTTAGGTTTAAGTTTATTTTTATATTATTTTATTTCATTTAGATTAGGTTTAGGTTTAGGTTTAGTTTATTTTAGGTTTAGGTTTATTTTATTTTATTTTATTTTTATTTTTTATTTAGGTTTTATTTTAGTTTAGGATTTATGTTTTATATTTTATTTATTTTTTTGCTTTATTTTTGGGTTTATTTTTTAGGTTTAGGTTTTTATTTAGTTTTTATTTTATTTTACTTTATGTTTATTTTATTTATATTTTAGTTTTAGCTTTTATTTTATTTGGGTTTTTTTATTCTTAGTTTTATTTTATTTTTTAGGTTGGTTGGATTTTGTTATTTTATTTTAGTTTATTATTTTATTTTATTTTTTTACATTTAGGTTTAGGTTTTAGTTTAGTTTTATTTTATTTTATTTTATTTTATTTAGGTTTAGGTATTTTATTTTATTTTTAGGATTTTTTTAGTTTAGGTTTAGGTTTGGCTCTCGGGTTGTGGCAGCAGGGTTTAGGGTTTAGGGTTTAGGATTTTTTAGGGTTTAGGGTTTTTTAGGGTTTAGGTTTAGGTTTTAGTGTTGTAAGGTTTTAGATTTAGGATTAGATTTGGTTTGTGGTTAGATTTGGGTTTGTTAGGGTTTTAGGTTTAGGATTTAGGGTTTTTTTAGGGTTTTAGTCAAGAGGAATTGGGGTTATTTTAAAAAAAAAATTAAGTAAACCAATAGTTTAGGTTTAGTTTATTTAGCTTCTTTATTTATTTTAGTTTATTTTATTTTAATTTTATTTATTTTATTTTAAATTTTATTTAGTTTATTTATTTATTTTAGTTTAAGTTTTTTAGTTTATTTTAGGTTTAGGTTTAGGTTTATTTACCTTGAGTTTTATTTTATTTTATTTTAGGTTTAGGGTACTTTATATTTTAGGTTTAGGTTTAAGTTTTATTTTATTTTTTTAAGTTTTATTTTAGGTTTATTTTTTATGATTTATTTTTTTAGTTTAAATTTAGGTATATTTAAATTTATTTTATTTTATTTAGTTTATGTTTAGGTTTATGTTTAGGCTTATTTATTTATTTTAGTTTATCTTAGTTTAGGTTTAGATATTTTATTTTGTTATTTTTTTATTTTAGGTTTAATTTTTTTTAGTTTAGGGTTTATATTTTATTTTTTTATTATTTTTAGGTTTTATTTTTTTAATAGGATTTTATTTTTTTTATTTTATATTATTTTTAGTTTATTTTAGGTTTATTTTATTTTTATTTTACATTTAGTTTTCATTTTGTTAAAACTTTTAATTCTTAAGTGTATTTTAGGTTTATTTTAGGTTTACTTTAGGTTTTATTTATTTTAGTTTAGGTTTAGGTTTATTTTATTTTATTTATTTTAGATTTTTGGCTTTTTTTAAATTAGGGTTTATGTTTTATTTATTTTACATTTTATTTTTAGGTTTATTTTTTAGGTTTTGGTTATTATTTAGTTTTTATTTTAGGTTTATTTTATTTTTATTTTATATTTTTTGTTTTATTTTAATTAGGTTTTTTATTTGTAGGTTTAATTTAATTTTTAGTTTAGTTTAGGCTTTTATTTATTTTATTTTAGTTAAGTTTTTATTTTAATTTTATTTTATTTTTAGGTTTAGGTTTAGGTTTTTATTTTATTTTATTTATTTTATTTATTTATGTTTAGGTTTTATTTTATTTTTTCTTTTTTTTTATTTTAGAGTTTGGTTTTAGGTTTTGGGTTTAGGAGTTTAGGTTTGGGTTAAGTGTTTAGGGGTTAGGGTTTGGGTATGGTGGTTTAGGTTGTGGAGGTTTGGTAGTAGTTTAGTTTAGGAGTTTAGGTTTAGTTTAGGGTAGGTTTGGGTTTAGGTAGGTTTGGTAGGGGTAGTTTAAGGCACAGGTTTTTGAGTAGGGAGGGTTTATGTTGGTTTAGAGGTTTAGCTTAGTTTTTCATTTTTATTTATAATTTTATATTTTTAGGTTTTTTTGTAGTCCATTTAGGTTAGTTTAGGGTTTTGTTTTTATTTAATTTTTTATATTTTATATCTTTTAAATAAAGTTTCTATTTATTTAATTTATTTTTATTTATTTTAGTTTATTTTTATTTTTATTTAGGTTTTTTATTTGTATTTTATTTATTTTGGTTTATTTATTTTAGTTTATGTTATTTATTTTATTCGTTCTTTAGGTTTAACTTTATTTTTTAGTTTAGTTTTATTTTTATTTTAATTTTCTATTTTAGTTTAATTTTTATTTTTAGGCTTAGGTTTAAGTTTTTTTTTTTTTTTGTTTAGCTTTGAGGTTTTAATTTTACATTTTTCTTTTCATTTAGGTTTAGGTTTATTTTTAGTTTATTTTATTTTATTTATTTTAGGTTTAGGTTTGTTTATTTTATTTTATTTATTTTAGGTTTTGATTTATTTTAGTTTACAATTTATTTACTTTAGTTTAGGTTTAGGTTTCTTTTATTTTATTTTAGTTTAGGGTTTAGGATTTATTTTTATTTATATTTAGGTTAATTTTCTAGGTTTAAGTTTTTATTTAGCTTTATTTTATTTTATTTTATTTATTTTAAGTTAATTTATTTTATTTTTGGTTTAATTTTTATTTTATTTAGGTTTTTTATTTTTGTTGTTTAGTTTAGGTT